>CAMQGK010000193.1:9821250-10497500 GCA_947000775.1 Pterois miles
CTTTCCACTCCACTAACAGACTACCAACACAAAGATTCAATAACATCAGAATGTTTTTGAACAATATATTTACTTCCATTAAATAAAACACAATAGTTTTTTTGGATGTTGAAAAAAACAAAACAAAACATAATTCCGTACCAAATAGTATACACAGAGCAAAAACCAAATAATTTGTCGCAGGAACATTTTGCTTCTTTTTTTAAATCCAGAATTGCTATTCTAAATCGATATTCACACAGACATTAATAATAAATTTATAATATGTTAGAAACACACAACTGGTGCGTTTTTAGTATGTACATTCCCTTTTGTTTGCAAGCAAAACATGATTCCTTTTTTAAGTTTTTCTTTTTTTTCCACATGCGTTGATAAATTGAACCTGGAGAGGACTGGAGGGTTATAGCGCATTCGCCTCGACAAACAGGAGATGATAATTCAAATATATATACAACCTTTTCAGTCAACAATTAACGTCCAAAAATCCACCAGAAAAAAAACCTCATGACCAGCTATGAAAAATAAAACAGGCCTTTTTTTTAAAAACTGTGGCGCAGTGTGAAGCAGGCCTGGACTCGTCGAAGGGGAATAAAACTAAAATCTCCCGTTTCAGTTTTGACTCCGACCTGGAGCTGAGCTTGTTTCAGTGGTTCAGTCTTCTATAGTGCCCTTTTTGAAAAATGAAAAAGTAGTTGTAGTAGTCTCTTGTTCCTGTGGCCGGCTGTTTGTGATTACACACACACTGCAAAAAATGACCACCATAACAAGCCATTTGGTCTTAATCACCCTCAAAACCACATTCCCCCTTAAAATAAATGGATGGAATAATCTCACTTGCTTCTTTGAGGAGTTTGGGGATTTTCAATGAATTGGTGGCAACATCACGAGGAAAAAGTCAAATTAGTTCAAGAAAATACCACACATTTCCTGAAAAACGTACAATAATCTCTGCCAGATTTCCCCACTCCCTTTAGAGAACAATACCACTTTACTAGCCTATAATGACTTGGTAAAGTGGTCATTTTTTTGCAGTGCAGGTAGGTATTAGACTGGTCTGTCCACGGCGTATTGGCAAGCGCTCAGATTAGTGGCCGGATTCTGCACACTGGCGTATCCAAAACTCGAGTGCTGCTTGGCTTTCAGTCTCAGGCTGGCCAGGCTGGAGTTGCAAGTGTCCCTGTACACGTAGGGAGGGGTCGGAGGCGCGTAGGGGCACGCCGAGGTGGGCACCCCCGAGTTGAGAGACGGGTTACTGAGGTTGTTCAAGTTATTGAGGCTGTTGAGGCTGGAGCCCGGCACGCCGGTCACCGCCGACGGTACCATGCTGGAAGTCATGGAGGATATGGAGTTGGGCGGAGAGAACATGGTCTGCGAGGATAAGGGGTTGACGTTCATGGAGTTGAAGAAGGGGAAGCTTTTGGTGGATAAAGAGGCCGACGTGAGGCCCTTGGCGGCCCAGTTGTTGTACGTGTAGCTGGGGTACATGTCTTCGTAGGGCTGCATGAGTCCGTTGAACTGCGGGCCGAAGCCGTTTTTGCAAAGCTCGGCTTGTTGGTTTCTTTCCCGTTTCCTCCACTTGGCTCGCCGGTTCTTGAACCAAACCTAGAGTAAAGGACATGACAGCAGGTTAGAAACTATTTTTTTTTTTTTTGAGAATTACTCTTATTTTTTTCTTGCAATAGCTATTATGGACAGAGTTCGATTTTAATACCAGACACACTACCTTTAGTGCTGTGGTGTTGGTGCTTAATTTGAATTACGCATTTAAATATTTCTCTTAAATCCAAACTATTTTTACTACTTATTAATCGTTATTTCCCTTGCAGACAATCCCGCGTTTATTCCGTCTTTATCTGAGCAGAATACACACTGAGCTCTCACTGCACCATCTTAACGTGGAGAGGAGGTGATGTGTATTCCTCTGCAGGCTTCCACAAACACGCTGACCTTAATCACACAGCACTCGGGCGGCAATCGCAAAATACAAGCTTTGCACCTCTTTCACACGAACAGGAGAACACGACTGGTATCTGCCACCACCTACAAATGTCAACAGCTTCGACTGTTAACAACGTTAATAGTGTGTAAATACACATGATAAGCAAATAACGCTTTGTTTTAGTCCCATTTTTATTATGAAACAGATTAAAGTGTGCCGAGAGTAACAAATTAAAATGTGTTGAAATAGATTATTTTGCATTGTGAGCAGAGGATTGGGATTATATTTAGCTTAATAAACAAACATGTGCAATCTAATTAAACTGAGCTTGAACCAGCAGTTTATTTAAACAAGACCTTGATTATTTGTTTTCCAGCTAAAAATTGTGTCCTGCGTTATTTTGAAGGGAATTTCAGCCGTGCGTAAAGTTTGGTGTCCGTGCGTAAAAATATTAAGATTTAAGGTATTTGTAGGTTAACCGGGCAATAATGTGGCACAAATTACCCGAAATCATACACGCGGATTGTTTTTGTTTGCACCCAGGGGAATACTCACCCTGACCCGGGCCTCTGTGAGGTTGGTCCACACGGCTATCTCCTCCCTCGTGCTCATGTCCGGGTAGCGATTCCGCTGGAAAGTGGCCTCCAGTTCCTGCAGCTGCTGGCTGGTGAAGTGAGTCCTCTGCCGCCGCTGCCGCTTCTTTTTAGACGGGTCATCTGAAGAGTCGTCGTTTTTATTTTGGTTCTTTTCTTTTTCTGTCAAGAGGAAAGAAGTTGATTGAGTCAGGGTCAGCCGGATTAAGGTCTGTGTGCTACAGAGAGGGAACTAAATAAATCCTGAATCCATGACACTGTTGAGAAATGGATGAGGTGTTGACAGTCTGATTTCACTGTGGAAGAAATGTCTTGATTCAAAAAATAAACCCAGTATTTTATATTTTTAATTTTGCGTTTTAATTAATTTTACAGGATTTAAGTAAATTGATTTAATGTGAGCACGAGCCGCCTGTACCAGTAAATGCCTGACTAATTTTAGTTGACAGAAGACAAGCCCTCTTTCATTTCCATAACAGAAACTTTTCACAACACAGTCCAGTGTCAAAACTAATTATGTGTGAATAAAACGACAGCTACAATCGCCTATTTGCATGCACGTGAATCTCTCTTTACGTCGATTAATCGGAACCATCGTTTGAAATGAAGATGACATCTGTGGCGCCTTTTGCTGAGAACATCTGCATCCCGTTCGGTTCTTACCGACAGATTCCGGACTGGACGTGTCCGACACCGTGTGCACCTCTAACCGGTGTTTAGAGTCCACAGACCGCTGCAGCGGCTGTAAAGTGGAGGCCATCGCCAGAGCCGTGTGGTGCGTGGAGGCAAGTTTATTCCCTGTTAGGTGGTGGTGGTCTATGTTTAATGGATCCCTCATAGAGTTCATCGGTAGAAGATCGCAAAGCTGGCTGTCAAAAGCAGTGTAAGTCCCTTTCGTACAAGGATAAGCGGCAAGTCCGTCTGCGGAATGTGTTTAGTTGTCCAAAAAGACGCACAACAGAGCAGTTCCGCTTGAGATGAAACCTTCTTTCTGTTTAAACTGAAAAATGCTTTAAAATAGGCCATTTAGAGCTGCCATACTAGCATCGGCGATAAGCAGCGGCTACCTCGGCTGACTATCAGAGTGACAAGGACAGGTAGGTGATATTAGATCCAGAGGCATACACACACTACACAGCTCTCTGTTCATTTCAGCTGTTGCCTGCGCACTGCCTATCCAACTGCGCCTCTCTACAGACTTCCACGTCACCGCGTTGCGCCCGCCCATATTCTCGCTGACAGGCACATCCATGTGGATATGACGGCGTGTCCAACCAACCGGGGCTCACAGAAACGAGATATGTGTGCCAATGTGTTTATGCCGGGGCTGGCGCTTATTTTCCTCTTCCAAATAAAAGCATGTAAAGAGAGATGGGACGCGCGGCGTACCCGCGGCGCTCCGTTGCCGTTGCGCAGCAGCCCAAGACCAAATAAAAATGAAAATAACAGTTTGGCCTCATTTTATGAGATGGGTCCAGTGGCCCAGTAAAACGATGCAGTTCTATTGATACCCAAGCTGAGCCGCGCGCAGCTCGCAGGCTCTGTCGCCGCAGTTTACTCAGGGACTCAATGTGGATAAAGCGAGCCACCGAGCGGATTGTATTGAAAGCCGTATGAAAAAAAGATGCACACTGAATATCAAACACAGCAACCTGCTACAGCATGGTGATCCTGTGAAAGGACACGCGATTAAAGGGAAGCTTCAAAAGGAGAGATGTGCCAGACTGCGCCAAAATAGTCTTTGCGCACTTGGCAACTGCCATGTAGACATGTACATTATGTCATGTATTCATCAAAGTCAGTCAAGTAAAAAGGTGGCAAAATGACAACCACTATTCTAATCCTCATATCCAACTTCATACTTGAGCACAACGTGACCAAACTGACTTTTACCATCAGCTCCGTCCCTGCATGCAGCCAGTCATACTAGTTGTCAAATGAGACGATCCTCTTGACCTCCCGAGAGTTGAGGTTCAAATATCCATTAAATCAACCCCACAGTTAACCACGCAGACTCAATTTGTTGACGACGGATTACTTTATCTGGCTGCTTAACTGGATCTCTCCCCTCACTTTGCGTCTGGACCCCTCCGTCGTTCTCAGCCAGCTCTCCTGTAGTGCTTTTTTTTTAATCTGATAAGACTCTCATTTGCCTAAGAATTTCTGAAGGAGGACTTTTAATGAGTTTGAGCTGATATGTGCCAGCACGTTTTTTTTTGAACCTATAACTCCCCAAAGATTGTGACGCGTTAAGGCAAAGTAAACATGTCTAATCAAACAAATGCGACTTTAATTTTCGGGGGGTGGGGGGTTGGGATGTCAGCTGGGTAACAGGTGATTGAAGCGCTGGACTGATTGCGGAGAGAGGAGGACACGCTCACACCAATTAATGCGATTCATACCAGTGCAGGTGAAAAAATGACTTTAAATATTGATTATTTTCTTATTCCATAACACAATTTGTTCATCATCTCTTCCCATGTCCACGTGTCCAGGCGGACGCCCATTCAGCCATGCACATTTGTACTTGGCGCTATTAAGAAGTTACTGGGCTAATCCCGTGAAAGCCCCCGATATATAAATACCACGAGACCCTAGACTATGCAACACACGCACACGCGCGCTCTGAGGGAAGGTGGAGACTCTTAAAACATAGGAGCCAATCGCTTCTCATACAGAGCAATAAAACATAGTTTGGATGCTCTCTGACTACTTCAATTAAGATGATGCGCATTTTGAGTTGTAGTAAAATGAATGTGCCATTTATAATCAACGGACTTGTTTTTATTAACAGCATATTTATGGGTAAACAATGCAATTATGTCCTTACATTCCCAAACATTTAAAATGGGGGGGCTTTTCATAAAATAAATTCCAAAAATAATTATTATTATGCCAATAAGCAGCGACCAGTCTGTTGCTCCTTTTTCCTTCCAGCCGTGTTGTAATACTAAACTTGAAGTGGATTATCGGTTTCCTCTTCATTTCTACCTTCTGAATGCTTTATCTCTCTTCTGCGGATTACTGCGCGCAATAGGCCTCCGCCATTGAGGGCCATTAATTAGCAATTCAGTCAATATAGGGGGAGACGACAAGGCTTTTTACATAGGATTAAGGAGACATCAGATTCCTCCATTAGTATATTCCTCCTCACGAATGGGCTTTCATTATACATTTAGTTTTCCCCGGAGTCAGTCCAACAAGCGCTGCATATATTACAACCAAACAGTTGGCGCTGCTGCTGCTGCTGCTGGGTCTATATTTGCAAGCATCACTCTGAATGCCCCCCTCCCTGTGTAATTCTGTTTTTATTTTAGTTATCCTATTATTTCTAATCAATGGTCGGCCACACGGTGCAGCTGTGGAGCTATGAACAGCCTGCCCTCTGTCCCATATTGCCCCGTCAATGGCAGTTAAATGAAACCGAATGAGAGTTATTGGTTATTCGTTTAAGACCTAACAAGACCTGATGTCATTTCCCCGCCACGTTGGAGAATAATTAATAAATCCCAGACTTTGTCGAGCAAGGGACTCTAGCTTTTTCTCGTTGGGGTTTATTCGTAGATGTTATTTAGGAAAGATGTTGCCGTACATGCGAATAGAATCGAGGTATAAAGCACATACGCGTTTTCTCGTTGTACAACAGCGGCCTTATTGTGCCAAATGTCAGCCAATGTGTAAATTAATGGGTATAATAAGGTGTGTCCAATGTGTCCATCCTCTAATTACAACTAATAACGTCGCTGTCATCCTGGTCGTATCCTCGGATGATGCTGTGGAGCTGCAGGTCCACAAGCGACCACCAGGTGTCTCTCTAAGACAGCAAACAAGCAGCATTCACCAACAACTTCTCCACATTATGAGCAAAGAAGAGGCCCAAATATCTGCGACTACTAAACATTTAGGAGCAAAACCAGATAAAAAAAAAAATCCAACTAAAGCAGTTTTTACCCATCACATTTTAGATCTTAAAGTCTTACAATGAATAGTGCGAGTTGAAATTTTGAAGAGGACAACTGGAGATTATTTGATGAGAAATATATTATTTTTTTCCTTTCTAAATAAAGATTTTGAGCATATTTTAACTCACAAAACTAATAGGAGAAATAACTGGCTCACTAAATAATGCTAGTGACAGATTTAAGATCAATACATGAAGTGTTTGGGCCACTTCTTTAATTAAAATGCAGTAAATGATATTATCTGTAATTAATAATTATCTTGTTTGGAAAGCAACACACACATAAGCCCTATAGCCTTATTAAGAGTGTCGTTTTTATGTATAGAATAAAATAACATAGATAAAATGTACAATTATACTACCATATTAAATATAAAATAATCATGTTTTATCATTTTTGTGCTCTGTGTGGAATAGTTCTGTATTGATGATGGATGATGGATCAGATACTCACCTATTTGTGCGCAGGTGGTGGCCAGTTTGCGGCAGTGGGAGTCCATTATAGCAATTTAGGGAAACCGCTTCTGTAAAAACAGACCAAAGAGCCACAATTAGCCTTTAAATCTGGTAAACAACCCGCTGTGTTGTTCACTCACATCTAGTTTTGCTTCTGCAGTCAATAATTTTGGAGTCAACATGAGAATAAATAAAATAGTAGTGTGTGTAAAGGATAAATATTAGATTACAATAACAAAATGCTGGTGGTCTGGAGTAAAATATTACAAATATTAAAAAATCATACATCTTGTGCGTATAAAAGCAAGTATTTTATAATACATGAAATGCAGAAAAATACATAAAGAACGTTTGGATGTTAACCACGGTGCATTCTAATTATGGCTGCAAAATGTGCATTTTAATGAGTCTTATTCTGGTCTGAAAGTTCCGTTTTTTTGTACAGTTGTGTCAGTGATCGATTTATTTCCATTTTAATTTGATCTGTGTTGGGGAATAACTGCCCACGTTGTCATCTACATCAAAACATTACATGTAAAACCTCTCTGGATTAAAAATAATGGAAACTAGATGATTTGCATTAAAGAAAAAATAATAATCTCATTATTCTGACGTTTTTTCCCCCCACTTGATTTAAGACAAATTCAAGTTTTACCGTTCCTCGTGTATTGTTATATATTTTTCCAGTGTAATATTTATTTTTTTGTGCAGTGTGAATATATAAAACCCGCCGTGTTCTGCTTGTGTGTTTTCTTGGTGCAGCCTGCAGTTGGAAGTGGAGTGATTCCGTAGTAAAATCACGGGATTAGAGTCTGATTGAGATGTCTGTCGGTGGGATATTACAAAATTCATTATCGCAGCCCTCATACTACCTCGATATGAAGTTACACAGATGGGGTTTTATTAGACCAGGCTCACACTGTTTGCTTATGATAATTCAAGTCTTGGGGAATTTGCATGCAGTCATGCTGTTAACCATTTTCCTCAGCTCTTCTCTTCACCTGCTCTACATCATCTGTGAGCTTTATATTTTTTCCTCTCTGATTCAGAAGATGCAGATATTGGAGGTTAAGTTTTACGGCGTGTACCTGCACAACCTCCCTCCTCACCCCTCCTCTGTATCCCCGCTGCAAAATGAAATAGTGTGGGTCAGGCTGTAAGGTGGAAGGTTATTGCATGCGGCTCAGTGTTATCTAATCAGTGAGATTTAATGAGGGGTCCTTCCAATATTTCAGCCTGCCTGGCTGCTCCGCGGCCTCTAAAATCTAACCCGGTCTTATTTATGCATTTTACTGTATTTGATATTATTGCGTAAAAATATGGACAATTTCTACATCGAAGGATTTGTTTTGATTTATGTTTTTTTGTATATTTTGTTGTTGGAGACTTCAAATTAAAGGCATGTATTCCCTTAAAAGTTACAGGAAATAAACATAAAATAAAAATAAAAAGTGTGTATTATGTGATCAATTTTCGTTTTAATAGTCAAAAATCGATATTATTACGTACATTTCAAAACGAGTATGAGGCTAAAGCAAATTACGACAGCACAATGTGTCAAATACATTTAACGCACATTAAAAGTAATACTAAAAATAAAAAATAATCCTTATAATAATATTTATAATAAGAAGAATAATAGCCTAAAATATAATATAGATCTGATAATGATAATATAACGGTGGTTTGGCGGTAATTAAACGTAGTAATTAATATTTGTTTGTATTTATTCTAACACATGCCACCGTGTATGTCCAGTGTAGGAGCGGTTTAAACGTATATCTGCATTAATATTCTGATTACTTATATTAATCTCGTTCACCCATTCATTGTCACTCCACGGACTCTGTGCTCTCACCACCACCAACAGTTGATATGAATCAGTGTGACTCACGTGGCGTGAGGCCCAGTGCAGACAGAAAGCTGGCATTGCCTCACACCGGCTTTACTTCTGAAATTAACACAGTGGTGCATGAGAGTGCAGCCTTTACCGGGAGATGAATCGACTAACCTCCACCATATGGTCCTGTATTAATTAAAGGCGTGAGACCGTGAACGTCGCCTCTTCTTCACCCATTTTTTTTCCTCTCCCCATATTGCAAAATGATGCAGAGGATAAGAAAACCCATTTGTACTCACGTTACTCCTTGTTTTTTTTATTATTAATATGCGTATTTCTAATTTGCTTTGGAGAGCTATCGCACCATATTGTTTAGGCTAGGCTTGTTTTTACGCTTTAAGTTTACGCACAATTATACGCATTTTATTGAAATTTGAGTTCACTTAAATCATAATTTTAGAGCACTAAAACTGACAAGCTGCAGAATATTATGCCAAAATGACACTTCTATTGATATTTAACAGTTTTCTTATAATTCTCACCACCTACAGGACAGTTCAGTGTGGTTTATAGTTTTACCCCCGTTCTTTTTTATTTCCCCACACTCCATCACCGCTAATGATACATCATTATCATCCGCCGACCTGTAAGGCGAACCCTGCCCTCACATCACTTCATGCTCCTTCATGTTACAGCCCCGGACTTTGAAATTCACATCAGAAACTGCAGCGAACAGGCAAAAAACCAAGAGGTGGAACAAATTCCCCCACTTGCATTAACTCACATCTTATTTCTTTTTAGTGCCTCTACTCCTCCTCTTCCTCCTTACCACACTTACCAGTTGTAGACACCGGTAGGGTTTGACTTTCCCAGCCGTAGGCGCTTTTCTCTATAGCGAAGAGATAAATTCCACCGTCCAAAACCCACTAGCACACCAGTATTTGTGTTTTATAGCGAAAATTCAGGCAACTTCAAGGTCCAGCAGCGCTGAAGTCTAAGTTTCTGTCCGGAAATGTGAGCCTTGCATGGATGTGGCTCCCCCGCTATGTTATCCAAAAAAGAGACGCAGCGCTACCTTTTAGGATAGTTTCATTTATGCGCATAAATAACCATCTATTTACAGCGCGAGGAGAAATAGCGAAGGAGGCGCTTTCATCCGAGTCTCCCCTTGGTTCGTCCTCTTCTGTCTTCCTCAACTTTTTTCTCCTTGAAAGACGCTCCAACAGTGAGGCTTTTTTTTTCCTCCTTCTTTTGAGCTCACAGAGGGACCCCGTGTGTGCGCGTGTGCGCCTTTTTAAAGGGGTGTGTTTGTGTATGCATGCGCCTGTGCAGCGTTGTCTAGCAGAGGGCAAACTTCTAGCTTCTCAACTTTCGATAACAATCAAAGAAAAATCCAGGATGGCATCTTTAAAAAGCGCGTTAAAAAGGGCTGATATTCCCGTTGACCCGCCCCGGTGCGTTCGCTGTAACACTGCACCATCTGAGCTGCAGGCATGCAAAAACATACAGCCGTAATGGTTCAATTTGCCTTAACGCAACCTGCAATTTACAACAAGCGACTCAACTGCTTATTATCTAAACTCTGCGCGCGTAAAATAAACAACAGCCATCACCACGGATTCATGACTAAACCCACTTACTGGCTGTTAATCTAAAGAAATAGTGTATTTAAAGTCACAGATGCGGATTCCTATTATGTAATCAGTAATTTAGAGCCTAATTACCGCCCAATTAAGCTCATTGTCCATTGTAGACACCGATTTAAACACAATATATCATTTTAAAAACACAATATTTTGAATATTGAGAGAGAGACAAATGTATTTAAATAGATGCATTATAGGCTCGTTCGGGGCCAGACAGAGCCCTTTCGTGTTACGGATTTATGTGCAGATGAAGTGAACAGCTGGCTCGGATGCAAATGTTCTTTATAGATCCGTTTCGTTAGATACAGACTGATTTTTTTCCATTCGCATCTTAAGTGAGGCGCGCAGACCGGACGTAGGCCCGTGTTCCCCGCGCCTAATCCGTCGTTTACATTTTTAGTCATACTCCCATTAAACCGGTAATTAATGCGCACATCCACACGGGAATTTCCAGGCAATGGGGGACACTGAAGCAAAACAAGCGCATCATCCACCCCTCCATCCCCCGCGCAAAGTCTGGTGAATCAGGAATGGTTTGATGGTAACCCAAACAACATAGGTGATATAATAAATACAGCCTAAAATAGACTTCTAAAGGATGAATTATTAAAGTTAATGTAATTTTTAATAGCTGCTTAGATCAGGTTTATTTTGTCAGCACTATATATATTAAATTAAGTCAGTTTTAGCGCAGACAAATTCCTCTTAGTCTTCCACAAAGGCCCAAGAAGGCCATATTTTATTAATTTTCCATTCGCGCAAACACACGTGCAGCTGAGAGCGTTGGGTCAAATGAAAACCAATATAAGAAAAAATAAATAAAATGTGCATATTTGCCAACACAGCTCAGTTAGTTCTTCAAAATCTGACCCGTGCGCTTTAATATTAGATGTTGTGATATGGCACACACAGGCGTAAAAGCACAAACATGTGCACGCACACACAAACAAAATGCAAGTAAACGAGCCCGTAGCCCGTAGCAGAAACATCAACCCTGCATCATGCACATCCTCACATCGCGCCCCGCCTGCACGGGGAGAAAAAGAGGCTGAGCTGCGTCTGGAGAGGCATGATGGTTCGGCTATATTCTCCTCTTACCTTCTTATACAAAGAAAAAAAAAATCAGTCAAGAGCCTCCTCTTTCTCACGCAGAAAGGTGCAGAGGAATGCCTGAAGTTCAGAGAAGGCTGGCGGGTATGAAATCTTTCGCCTCGGGGGCAAACCGGCGGCTTCTTTTCATTTCAAGCGCTTATCGATTCGCCGTTGTCATCTTTGGCGACGCAGAAGGACACTTGAAAGAATTTCTGATGGGGCTGTGATGTGAGAAACGGGGTGACCTGCTCTGGTGATGCTCTCTCCTGATTCTTAACGAGCACATCAGCCCCCCAGCGTCAGTACAGTTGGACATTTCAACTTTTCCCCCTCCTGCATACTGGAGAGGACTTTAAAACACTCTTTTTTTCAGGTTTTCCATGTGTATCAGCACCAACCCCATACTTTAAAGAGGAGAGATGATTGACTGGCCAGCTAGACTGAAACAACGCAAACAATCTAAAAACTTAGGCCACTGTAGTTTAAAAAATGTGAGAACATTTTTATTTTGAATGAATTAGCTGTTTTGTACAAGTTTCACTGTGATTGATTACAGCTCTAGTGCAGACTTCAGATCATATAAGAACAGGTTGTGCACATAATACAGTGCATGAAACTCAACATATTTCGCCAAACCAATATTTAGATCTGTAAGGCCTGGCAGCTATAGATGATTATTCAAAGTGACTAAATATGCAGTTTAAAAGCCAAAGCTGTGTTCTGAAAATATGCACGAGCATCATCACCTGATATGCACACTCTGTAAAATTCAGCCCCATATCTCCATGGAGAAAGACTGTGTTGAAACATTAGCCTTGTACGTGTTATTTGGACTGTTGTCTGTCAAATTGCACTTTGACACAAGCTTATTAGTCTTACTGTGAAATTAAGCCTATAGCTGTTTCCAAAGACACATAGAATAAATGGTTTATTATGAAAAATGGCTTCCTGTCTTTTTGCATCCTCATGCAATGAAGGATCAATTAAATTACAGTTAAATCAGACAGAAAATACATCTTACAGCTTGTCTGTGACTTCTCCCATGGCTTTTGAATTAATTCCTATAGGCTGTCATTAAAAGTGAATCTAAACCTTTTTCCTACAGCATTCAGTGAAATATACAAGTCCTGCCATCGTTGTGCTGCACCGGGAAGCTTGAGTAATGCAGATGTGAAGTGGTTCCATTATTCAGGGGTGCTCTTTTACTGAGAAACCAGTCTGATTTTCTCCTCTTTTTTTCAGTTTTAGCCTCAAACCACATGCGATTGTCGCCTCACATTCTGTCTGGCCAACACTCTGTGGCCATGTAATAAAATTTGGAGTGAAATTTGTGCTTCCAAAGCCACAAATCTTTAAACAAATCAGTTTATGTACTGCTAATATGTTAAGAAATAAAGTAATGGCTGGGATTTTAGTTTTATTGTAGGGGGGGTGTGACTTCTCTATTTGAAAGGAGGATGAATATGTAGAGGAGGAGAGGATGAATAGAAAGACAGAACATTAGATGAGTCTCTCTCCTTAGACAGAAACATCCTGTGTGTATTTCAATTTGTCAAGTATCACTCCAAGAACGTTATTAGCGAAAAAGCTGCCTGTAAATTAACCAAATTAAAAGGGTGGCTCTTTGATGGCTCTTGAGCTTGTTGAGCGGCTTTATGCCTGATCCTTACTATTCCAGCTCTGTCACAGTACCAAAGGGAGATGAGCTACACCAATGCTAAGCACTCCAACTCAGCAACATGGCTTGTGGTTTAGACCGTTATACGCAAGGCCAGTAAATGACTTGCATGATGGGCTACCCTCACTTCTCCCGACATGCCCAGCGAACATGGTGTATATTTAAAAAGTACTCAGCTCTTCGTCTTTGTCTTCTTCTGTAATTATCCGACCCTCGGCTTCCAAAGAAAACGCTCAGCTGATGTCATTGTGGTTTTGGCCCCCTGACGGCTCTAATATTAATCCCATGCATGAAGCGGCTTCAAATGAATAAGGATTACTTTGAATTAAACTCTGGTCCATGTTTTCATGTGAGCACATTAACTCCTGTCATTGTTGGTCGGCGAGACAAGGCTGTCTCCCTTCCTCTTGACTTTGGACATGACATGGCTTTGGTCAAGCATGATTAAAAATGTCCCCGAGACTGGGACGGCATTCATTACGCTGACAGCCACAGACGGGGCAGCACAGCAGCTCTCTTTTATGGCACGTGGTTGATCTTGGGGAAAGTAATAGTCGGCGCATGCATAAACACATGCGGCCTCGGCCTTAATCACAGGTGCGAGCGGGCCAATAAATTGCTCAAGCAGGTCTCTGATCAATTACATGAAAAATCAATGGGAAGCTGCCACTAACCCGCCTAAGGGGAAATCGGCCAAGAATGAAATTGGTGTGATAAAATGACTATGATGCCTCCCACCCCGTCGATAACATGTAAAACAGTTCAGCTACATGTTAACTCTCCTGTCAGCAGACCTGAGGTGGACCCAAAGGTCACAACTGGAATCAGCTTAGTCCTAATTGGTCTACTGTGGCAGAGAGAGAGGGCATGAAGAGGAGGAGGAGGAGGAGGAGGAAGAGGAAGAAGGAGCTATGGTATGGAGGCTGATTGAGACAATGGAGTATAGGATGGATGATTAGTGTAAAATAATCCTGCAGTATTTCTGTTTGTGGACACCATTCATGTACAGAAATGATTGATTAAGAAAGGGTTACAGTCCACTCACTAGCTTTTACTGGAGCTTTCAACCGCATCTCATTGTCTTCATCACTACATGAAGTGTGCTCAGTTATGGCTAATCTGATCTCCTCCCCATATGTGAATCTGTTCATGGTCACATGACCAAAGTTCAGTACTTGAGTCATGTGACGCAGGCTGTTCTCATTCATTGTTTGTACGTATACAAGTGATGCACTGTAACTTGTATATATCCCATGTAATCGTGAGTCAGGACGTGCAGGGCCGTCGCTGAGGAAGGTGACGTGTAAAGAACATCAAAGTCTGCGTAGGAAGGAGACCCGGCTGGATGGGTCAAACAAACACAGGATTTCCACCCAGGAGGCCACTGTTCATTCCTGGTGTGAAACCATAAGTCACCGTTGATTATTATTTTACCTTCTTTTTGTTACATGACTTACATACTTAATGAACAACACCTACATAATTTTGAAGCATAGTTATTTTATGTGACAAACATTTATTTTAAGCCAAACAACAATCTTTTACTAAACCTAACCCAGTATCTTTTAGGCCTAAACAACAGGTTCTGTACTGCAGGGGTAGATGTACACTGATCACTTGTGTTGCTGGACATTTGTAGGAGAAGGCACGATTAAATGTGAAATAACTTTTAGTGAAATATCATATGAGGTGTTGCATGAGGATATGTATCAATGGCTGATGAAGAATGGGAGATGAGGTTGAAAACTCCAGAAAAAGCTAGCTAGTAGTCCTTGAGTATTTTTTTTAAATTAAAAAAACAAATATTAAATTGGCACTATAGCTCTGCAGTATTGATGGAGAAAACCAAACTTTAGGAAAACACTACTGCCATGTAATGTGAAGTAGGTGTGATTGTCATGTGACCCATTTTTGGGAGCCCTGACTTGCTGAGTCTAATGTTGCATGAACAGGAAATAGCTTTGAATGTGACAGAAAGCTGATAGAAAGCTGCCACCTGAAGACGGCTGTTTGACTGCAGAGTGGTCGTCTGAGGGTTAGAAATATTTAGAAGTGACGGTAAACTGTAGCACACTATACAGGCCGTCCTCATTCCCGGGCTGTCACATACCAACACTTTGTCACGTGAAAACCAATACACAAGGCAAACTTTAGTGTCTGTATGAGACACACCAGGTTTTCAAGTAACTACAATGTAAACCCATTTGTGTCAGTAGGTCCAACAAACACAGGGTTTTCATCATAACCCTAACCCATAATGCTTTTTCTTAAATCTAACTAAATGGTTTTGTTGGTGAAACTTCAGTGTTTTTGAATTCACAATGTTAACGATGACTGCATCTCTAACCATAAAGCGACGCCAAGGGGTCTGACAAAGCATCAGTATATGACGAGTTGGGATGAGAATGTGCTGCACTACAATCATTAAACTTAAGTTTAAAGTTTAACGCCAGGCTTTGGTTGACCTAAGACATTCATATTGCGTCAACTCAGATATATCAGAACTTTCATAAAAACCTGAGCTTCCTAGTTGTAATTATGACTTGGAAGTTGACTTGTATGTTATTTACAAGTCAGAAAATGTGTCAGACAAGGCCTTGATGACTGCAGTTTTCCAGGTTGAGGAAATAAATCCGTCAGAGTTTGGCCAGAAAAATGGCAACAAGTGTGGATGAGAAATTGTTTTTGACTTTTACATGTCAAATGTTTAGTGAACTGCTACCTCCTTCTTTGTTGACAACAAATTTGGTTGGTTAGGACAAACGGAAAATGGCCAACATGAACTAAATGTGAAACTGAGTAATAAAGTTTTCAACAATTCAATCTGATTATCGGGCGACAGTATTAAAGCCAAAGTTGTCTTTAGTCTTTTATGGACTTTAACATTTCAGTGTGGACTGAAAACCTAAAGAAAGCAACTTGGAAAAACTGTCATGACCAGAGAAGTTCAGAGAGATGAGTGGAAGAAAGGAATAGACGTAAAAGATAGCAATGAGAAAAGAAAGGGATGAATATGAGAAGATGTGTAACATCCAAACATGGATTTAAAGAACAGCGTGATGCAGATCAAAAAGATCACCTCCAAAAGGTAGATAAAGGATGACAAAGATGAAATGAGGGAGAAATGGAGAGAAATGGAGGGAGGGAGGGAGGGAGGGTGTCTAATCTGAAATCAGGATGCTGGTCCCATGTCCTGTGCTCTGATTTGTTCCAGTGTTTCATGCTCGTCTCTGCTTTTCATGGAGCCACATCGCCTGGCTGAACTGTATATGAGCACACGGCGTTTCACCACAACACAACGACCAAACCCATGCAGTCAAGTGACACATGAGAACCTTATGGATGACATACAGGGTCAAGATCCTCTTGTTGTGTATATCTATATCTATGTGTTATATCCTTTTATATGTGGTTAAGAAACCACGTTACAACTGTTACCCCTTGGACGACTGTGTTGAACGATTTCACATATAGACCTCAACAGCACCTTTTGGCCTTTTCCTTCAAATCAGTACTTCAGATTCACTAATCCGCGAGTGGAAGCATCACAGAAAAGGGTGATGGAGGGAGGTGGATGTATGTACACTCACACAATAACACATAATAAGTTTGTAACTGTGTGTGCGCAGGGGTTTCTGTGCCAATGGCGTGGAAGAGAGGAAGGAGAGCGAGGCCGTGTGTGGATGAGGAGGGTGGGGGAGTCTAATCCAGTCCCAGTGTGAAACTGTTGACATTTGTGCTTTTTTTCCCTTCATTATGTGACTGGGGCTGTTTTGCGCTGGATTAGCTGCAAATCTCCCATGCAGCACATTCAGCATGCCACTAGTAGTTTAACTTCATTAATAATGGATGAAGAGGTTGTAATCCAGGAGTAAGAGAGCATGGAGGAGCACCATACAGAGCGAGAGAGAGAGGGCACCCCTCTGGTACAATGTCTTGCGTCTGCGTCAATCCAGTGACGCAGATAACATATTGCCATCCACATGTAATATTGCATCAATACCTTTGTCTCAGGTTGTAATTTGCCTGGAATCCACAAAGGTAGGGGTGTGTAATCGAATACGTGGCAGGGCGAATAAAAGGGGGGAGACTTCGGAAGTCTCGGCGGTGCATATGCTAGTATCTTCCATTGATTGTGTTTACTCAAGCTTCTCATTGCAGACTATTATAGAAGACCGGGGGACACACCCTGGCCTAACAGCAGGATAAGGGGGATTAAAGGTATACGTATTCACTATTTCTCTCTCCACTGCCGGCTTTGATTTCTGTCAACACAATGGAGATGTGGCCCAAGCAAAATAAGGGCCAGTGGTGTGAAGGTGGATGGAGATTTAATTTTTATACAGATTGGCAACAGAGAAGAAAACAACAGCTGCTTAATAAAGATGACTGGCAGTTGACGTCTAGTGATGAGACATTTAGAGTAATCCCACATACTGTATATGAGATTATTACATTTATGGTATTGAGTACATTTTTGTGACTGGTATGGATAAAGTAAAAGCTAGATCTTTAGAGTAACGCTTGGATACACTATTATTTGCATACAGGTGAGATTGCTCTTCAAGATCATCACTTGATACAAGATAAAGTGACGTAAAGCAGCGGTTCCCAACCTGGGGTCCGGGGCCCCCTTAGGGGGGCGCCAAAGGTCATAAGGGATACACCAGGATTTGTCTGCTCTGAGGTTGCCACAATTAGATTTGCTCATGTATAACTAAAATCATAATAACACACTTATTGGATAATTTATACAAAAGTCTGTGTATAAAACTATTTAAAAAGATATATATTTTTTGATACTTGGGAGCAAAATTGAATGAAATATTCAATCCATATTTGTTGGCGTTTAGCTTTTCAACAACAACATTTTCACTGCGGTCATAAACCTGTTTGTGCTCCTGCTTGATGGACACAAAGGGAGGAGCAGCAATCCACCATAAATTACATTTATTTAATCACAAAAACCAAAATGCTATTTTGGCTCTACAACACTGATAAATGTGAGTAAATTAATGCTCATTTACTACACTGAATCATTTTATTCAAATTGAGGATTTTTTTCCAGGACGTAGGGGGCTTCAAAGCAGATAGAATGGGAATCACTGATTTGTCCAAACAAATTTCTGAAGACCACTCTCCATTTTGTCTCATAGATGGTTAGAAGGACAAGTCGACTTGTTTTGTTCCTGGATTGCAGCCTGTACTTCTTCTACTCTGTTTCCTGGTGGACTACAGCCATGCATAAATTGTAGCCTGTAGCGCCAACTTCCTTACACAGCCTAGTTTATTCTCTCCAAACCAATGGTCAATGGAAACCAAAATCATCAACCCCCTGAGGGCTGGATTCAAAATCACATCGAAAATCAGAGTAAAAAATTGAAATTACAGGCTGACCCAACTTGCGTGAATTTCATCACGGCAACTCATAATGTGACTCAGTAGTGTGCATGGACCCTGTGTGCCTGTATGCATGTATACAATGTCTGGGCATGCTCCTGGTGAATTGGTGGATGGTGTCCCGAGGGGGGCTGTCCTCCCAGATCTGGATCAGGGAATCGGTATGCTCCTGGACAGTCTGTGGTGGTACAGATGCACCCATACATAACGTCTCATAGGTGCTCAATTGGATTTAGGTTAGGGGAATGTGAGGGCCTGTCGATGGCATCACTGCATTCATCATCCAAGAACTGCCTACACACTCTGGCCACATGAGGCCGGGCATTGTCCTGCACAAGGAGGAACGCAGGGCCCACTACACCAGCATAAGGTCTGATAGTCGCTCTGAGGACTTCATCCCAGTACCTAACAGCAGTCAGGGAACTGTTGGCTATGACATGAGGGTCTGTGTGACCCTCCGAGGATATGCCTCCCCACCCATGCTGGATGATGTTACAGGCAGCATAACGTTCACCACGGCATCTCCAGACTCTTTCACGCCTGTCACATGAGCTCAGTGTGAACCTGCTCTCATCTGTGAAGAGAACAGGGTGCCAATGGCAGACCTGCCAATTCTGGTGTTCTCAGGCGGTTGCCAGTCGAGCTGCATGGTGCTGGGCTGTGAGCACAGGTCCCACTAGAGGACATTGAGCCCTCATGCCACCCTCATGGAGTCTGTTTCTGACAGTTTGGTCAGAAACATGCACACCAGTAGCCTGCTGGAGGTCATTTTGTAGGGCTCCGGCAGTGCTCTTCCTGTTCCTCCTTGTACAAAGGAGCAGATACCGGTCCTGCTGCTGGGTTGATGCCCTTCTACACCCCTGTCCAGCCCTTCTAGTGTAATGGCAGATCTCCTCCATGCTCTTGAGACTGTGCTGGGAGACACAATAAACCCTCTTGCGACCGCACATATGGATGTGCCATGCTGGAGGAGCTGGACTACCTGTTCAACCTGATTGGGCTGCAGGTACTGCCTCATGCTACAAGTAGTGACAAGGACACTAGCAGAACACGAGACTAGAGAAGTCACGAAGGGTAAGGAGAGACTAACTGTCTGTGGCCAACAAATGTAAAACCATTCCCTTTTTGGGGGTTGTCTTGATGTTGCCTCTCCATTGCACCCGTTGTCACTTTCATTTGCACCAAAGCAGGTGAAAGTGATTCACAATCACTTGTGCTTCCTAAATGGACAGATTGATACCACTGAAGTTTAACTGACTTGGTGTTATACTGTGATGATTAATTGTTCCCGTTATCTTTTTGAGCAGTGTACTTCAAGCTATGTGGGAGCTGAACTAGATATGTATCATAAGCTGTGATAGTCACCATGTCTAAAAACAACTAAAATAGCTCCACCCCCAAAAAGTCAAATAGCATTACAACAATGGTTGCATTTGATTATCATTTTAAAAGTGCATTGTGCTATTCTATTGAAAATCTTTGATAGGTAATAGAGATCAAGTAGTCATGGTAGAACGGGTTTTGAGCCATTTTAGACTCTATGATGTGTGTTAAGATGTGCTGCTCTCGTCGTCCTGCTATTGGACACTTTGGATGTGTGTAGTTTGCAGAAACGTCCAATACCACAGCTGGAGATCTACCTTTGCAAAGACGAACCATATTTTTCTCACAAGCTGATCAGAACAGACTGGGCTGGTTCGGGAAAGGGGGTCTTAAGGAGACCACCACTAAAATGATGCGTTTCAAACAGAAGGTGAATACAGACATATTCAAGCAGACAGTATGAGAAATAATAATGTTTTTTTGAACTTAAAGTGTGTAAACGTGTTAAATAGAAACCCAAAATACAAGTATGATCCTGTAAATGTGTGTGATACTGTATATCTCCTCTTTAAGTTTAAATCAAAAAGTCTCAAAATGTGTAAAGCTACTCACAAAATGTACAGGAATTTTGAAGTTTGCCCACTGACCTTTTATGAAGAGGTGGAAACTTAAGTTAAGTCAAATAAACCTCTTTCATCAGCAGGTGTCCTGATACAGAGAAACTGTGGCACGAGAAGAAACAAGATATCAATAAAAATGTTGTAACCTCATGATGTCTTTACCAAAGGTACTTATTTCAAGTGAAAAATCACTCATTATACAGTTTCACAAGGTGGCTGCGCTCTTTAATGTGGCATCTGTGTAACAGATATGAGATTTTACGAGAAAGAAAGCTGTGTTGTGTTATTTAAGCTGCCAGCATACTGCTGCACAACAAAACCTTGTAGCCTCAGGGCTGTCTCTATCCACATTTTAATAGATTTCATATTTTCTTCCTCTCATGTAAAAACAAAAAGTGAATGCTCTTACGTTTAATTTGTATAATTCATTACACCCACAATATAAAATTGTAGCCCTCTAATGTGGTAAAAGGAACATACCTGCCGTTAAAACCTCTCTGATACCACAGGTGGAGGTATCTCTTGGCACAATAGACTGAAATGTTTCTTAAAGCCACCTGTTGGTGAACTTCCTGTTTCATTCAATCAGAAATCTTGTTTGTTCTTGTCAGTCTGAAAAGAGCTGGATCGCTTCCTCTCCCATTTAGAAAGTGAAATCACCTCGCGGCGGGATTTCACAACAAGACAACAAATCAAAGCTGCCTTGTATCTAAAGATCAAAGTGACAGCATAATTAGAAAAGATGAACTTTATTGATCCCAGAGGGTAAATGTGGGTACTGAGTGAAGGTGTGATGTCTGGTTATGTTTTATGCTCTTAAAGGGAACTGATTGTTGGTTTTCTGTATTTACTGTTTAGCTGGCTGTCGGCCTCGGTCTGACACAGGGCTTCCCAAAGTTTGGTCTGTGAACCAAATGTGGCCAAAAAGAGTTTGACAGACTGATGAGTTAATCTCTTTGTTCTCACAACTATGATTGTGATAGTCTCATGATAACATGAGACCTAATAGTGGCACCAATATAATCGATATATTCTACACACTAATACATTATTTAAAGCTAGACCTGTAATCTTGAGAAAGTAGCGTATAAACTAAGTGTATGCTAGATTTTAAAAAGCATCCAACCATAAAACTCTTTAAATGAAAGACGCCCAGATTCCAAAAAGTCACAAAATCATTTAAAATTACAAATATTTCTCTATTGATCATAACTGAAAATCCAGGCCTGTGTTTACAAAAAGAAGCCATCAAAGCTGTATTGTTAGTGTTACTTTTAATGTGATATATCTTACAGAAAGTTATTCTTCATTTTTCATGCGTTTTCCAATGACTGTCCAGCTACATGTGATGCATTTGTCATATTTCTGCTCCAGTCTTTTCAAATTAAACTTCTGTCTTCACAGGAAACAACTTGGTTGGGTTTAGGCACACACAAGATCGCATTAAGCGAAACAAAACTTTAAACTTTTAAGTACGTAACTTATGTGACAAATAAATCAACATTGACTTCTGGATTCAAAGGGGACACAAACACCAGTCTCTTGGGCATAGGTCCAGTATTTTTGACCCACCAATCCACCCCGACCGTTTCCCTACACAGTGTATCACCACTATTTATATTTCTTCATTCACGGTTCTGTAAATTACAGCACTGTGGGACTAATAAAGGAATATCTCTCTATCTGTTATTATTACACATGAAATGTGAAATGGCATATACACAAATTACAGTGCATTGACAATAATAATCATTTTATTTATAGAGCTCTTTTCAAGGAAATTCACGACATGGACAGCAGAACAGAATTTCACTGCCCTTGGTCAGGTTTGGAAAAGATCGTGGTTTGGCTAAAATGGCACCGGAGTGACGAAGTGACGTAACTTAAGTATGGATGTTATGTGACAAACACATTCAGGTCAAACGGCGGTCTCCTGGGTGAAAGTTCAGTGTTTTTTCACCCACCCGTCAACCCCGACCTCCTCCCTACACCCTTTGTTGCTCTTCATACTCCGTGGACTACATACAAATTAATTTTGTGGGATATGTATGTGAATTGAACAGATAGTGTTTGAGAACAACCTGAAGAGTTTGACTTTAAAATTGGGAGAAATATTTGTCTATTGAGCATAACTGAAAATCCAAGCCTGTTTACAACAATAATACTGATATAAATAAAATATAAAGGGCCATTTGAGAGTGATCCAATTCCAATTTCAATCTTGGATTGTTTTAGTGATGGAGGAACCTCTTTTTTCAAAATTTGGATGGATTTGATAACCAACAGTGACATTGAATTACCACCTCATTTGCTAAAACAGATGTTCTGCCTGGTCAGAGGTAAAAAGTCTCTTTTAATGTGAGTCAGGTGGAAGAACACTGTTACACCTCATCAGCAGACGGAGACAAGTGTGGACTTTGCTGTGAACCCTTTTCAGGATGGTGTGATGTGGAAGTTGTTATTTTTGTTAGTTACCTGTCCAACACATGGATGTATAAAGAGACCTGGATACAGCATCGGAGTCAGGCTCCCGTTCACTCTTATGAAAGCTGCTCGCTGACTTTCATTGCTCACATGCATGAAACCAAAAATGGTTTGACTGCTGAGTGATAAAGTACCTTCTTCTGCAGATCTTCCGCATCCTTTGGGCCCATAGAGCGGGTGCAGTTTCTTTGTCTCTTTGCCAATGTAAGTCTATGGGAAAAAGTCTTTTAGGGCCCAATGGCATCACGTGATGCACACAGATGTTGTAATTCCACTGTTTGGCCTCTACGAATATTTGTTTCAAAGCTTGGGGTTCTTGCCAGGGGCTTTAACTTATTAAGCAACCTAAGGAAATCTAGTGATCTGTCATTATGTTGACAAGTGTTACAATCCAGGATCAGTGTCATATCAGTTTAACATTCCTAAATAACCTCTGCACAAATATCTATGTTCAGTTTTACGTAGATGACCCACCTCTAATGTTTTCTTTTGGCAGCCCTCCGTTTGAAGAGATTTGGTTTATATCTGGGAGCTGCCCAGTTTACACATAGTTGGCTGATGCTACTAGGCCGGTTGAGGGTTTAGCACTTTGCTCAAGGGCACAGCAGCTGTTGTTGTTGAGGTGGCGGTGAGCGCATTTACTGTCCCAGCAGCGAGCATCCAGTCGCAACCTTCTTTGTGTAACCGTCAGATCATGTAATTAGCTGGAAGGCTGTCAGAGGTGCAGGGAATACCGGGCGGACAGCTTTGATATGTGAGGTGCCACATTGCTGCAAATAAATGCTTAATGGGGCTAAGCTTAGGTGATGTCATAGTTCATTGTAATGGCACTTGCCAGCCTCATAAATAATGCTTAAGATTGTTTCCAAGTACGTCTTTTGACTGACACGTCAGCTCACTTCAGGCTGGCTCCGTTGACCCCTGGCATGCTGTGAATGTCACACAACAGTTTCCATTGTAATGAACAGATGCACAGAGACATGACTTTCATTGCTAAATGAGTTTTCCAACAGAAAAAAGGAGTCTTTCAAATGTTGGTGCAAAATTAGAGTAGTAGCAGTTTGTCATTGTCAAAGCACTTCTATAGTTTCATGGAGATGCTCAGTTATAGATCTAAGGAAATCTTTTTTCCAGCATGGACACACAACACTTCAGTCAGTCGTCACAACAGATTCACAGACACATTAACTGTCGAGAGAGTAATGACAAAAACGCCAGCGTGGCCTAAACCCTCGCAGATGGATACACTCGGGTGGAAAATAAAGCTTTGAAGACGGGAAGGAAATGCTTTTATTACTGCAAAGGCTTTTAATTTTTTAGTTTTAAAACATTAGTAGTAGGTAAGTAAAAATGTAACTATCCACAAATGATGATGAAAATAAAACACACAAAAGATGGGACAAACTAGGTCAGAGATGTATTTAGAGGTGCAACTAAGTATTATTTTTATTGGGAGGAGGTTGGGTTGGATTGGTGGGACTTTTGCCTAAGATACCGTTGTTTGTGTCCCCTTTGAATCCAGAAGTAAATGTTGATTTATTTGTCATGTAAGTTACGTACTAAAGTCACACCACCTCTGGAGTTATTTTAAGCGAAACCTTAAATCAATCAATTAAATCAATCAACCAATCTTTTCCTAAACCTAACTAAGTAGTTTTGATGCCTAAACCTAAGGAACTTGTTTCCTGTGAAGATGGAAGTGTATTTTGAAAAGACTATGTATGTAACGAGTGGAAATTGACATGTGTAGCTGGACATTTGTAAAATAGAGGAATTACTTTGTCTTTAGATATCATATGAACTGTTGGATGAGAACAGGTTGCAAAGGAAAGAAACCAGAAAGTATTCCCAATTGTCAAACCGACTAACCGACTACCTAAATAGTTCGGTGAATAATTTACTAGTTGACATCTAATCAATTAATTAAATGATTAATCGTTACAGCTCTACATGTATTATGACTGAAATCTCCCTTTAGGACGTGATTAGTGTTGCAACTGATAATTATTTTGTGAAGCGTTTATCTGTTGACTGTTTTTACACTGATTAATCGTTTCCGGACAGAATCTAAGGTGACATCTTAAATATATTTAATTAACAAAAAAATGTATAAGATAAGATAAGATGAACCTTTATTAATCCCCGTAGGGAAATTCATATTTCCATTTCATTCACATTCAATTCATATTCAATTCAAATTCAATTGATATTATCATATCATAAATATTACAGAGAATATCCTCACTCTAGAAGCTCGACCCAGCAACGATTTCTCATTTTGCTTGATAAATGACATACGCAGATTTTTATATTGTTTAAAAAAAATGTCAGAATGTGTATTAATGAGTTTGCAATTGTTTGACCTCTGAGCTTTAAAAAAAATATATCATTAGCTATTGCATACGTGCACTGTGGGTTTAGTGTACTTGTTGAAGGACACATAAGCTGAGGCTTAAATCTAACCTCTAATCTTTTGGCTTCAGGATGGTCTCTCTCGTCAAACCCATCCTGCCACTCCCCACTTTGTTCCCACTGTCCACACCTCACCGTTTCCCCTATATATCTGCATACCTCCACATTACAATAAATCATATGTGCACCAGAAAGCACATGCCCCCATTTCGAGTCTTTCATGTCTTAATATTTTCTGAAGTGTATGCCTTACAAAATAATAACGTTGTCACGTAAGGGACATTTCCGCGCCGGCTGCCTCTATATGATACAAGTGCTAATGCTGAGTACAAAATTACATCTGGTTCCCCCAGAATGGGAGGAAAGCTAGCCTGCTGACACTGAGGCTAGGCTAAGCTCCTGCTGGATAGCTCGTGCTTTCCGTGTCTTTTGGGGGCTGCAGTGCATGCGGCCAAGGCCACATGAGCCCCAGAGCATTCCCCCCATCTCTCTAATGTTTCAATTAATTTCAGGGCTGTCACGAACGGTGTTCAGCTAACAGGAAACACATTGGCTTTGACGCGAAAGCCCCGATTGTTGATAGATGTAATTAGAAGTGTTAAATCTGGTTCCAGATCGTTTCGCACAACTGCATCCCCTCCCTCCACTCATAAATGTATGCCTAACAAGTTTTATTTTAAGGTACATACAGTTAATACTGTTTAATATTACATAACATGGATTTATCATCCTCTTAGAGACACATTTATTCCAAAAGCGTATGTTTATTTCTGAAAATGGTTCCAAACTGTCCTGAGCAGCTGCGCTGGAGCCAATAAGAGCCTCTGTGTTGCTCAAGGGCACTTTGATGGAGGTCGCCACATATTCATTGAATCCCCCCACCCAGGTTTTCATAGCAAATCTGGCAGATTCAGACTATATGACCTTCCGGTCACAAGAAAGCTTCTCTAACCTTCAGGCTACTCCAGCCTTGGAATACTTGTGTAATGAAAAAGGGATGAGATAGTTTATTATTTGGGGAGAAAAAAATGTCTGAGGAGTGTGAGAGAAAGGAAAGCATGGGAGTGGAACCAAAGCCTTCATTATATGACTGATAATGCCTCATGTGATGGATCACGCAAGCGCTGTGTATCCCTGGTGGTGTACATGACTTCATTTTGCATGTGTGGTGGGACAAACATTCACTGCAGGCAATTTTAAGGCTCCCATCAGTGCTTTTGCAGTGTATTCTCATATGTTACTTCTAATAAATAAGGCATAAGCAAAACTTGATTATAAAAATTAATCGGTGTATTTACTGGATCATATTCCATTTTTTGTGAAATTCAGCTGCGGACGTCCCCTTTGAACTCGCCTTGTATCTTGACTGAGTTATCTAAAACTCACAGTGAAGAATAATATATAAAGTGTGGTTATTTAGGCCAAACACAGAGAGGTTATGTAGCTGATAAATAGGACCTGAGAGGTTTCTGAGGAGAACAATTATATGAAACCTCAAAAGTACAAAGATCCTACATTGAGCAACAGCTAAAGTGGTTTACAGCAGAATATATTTGTGTTTCTTTTTGATATTTTCTATTACTAGGAGACAGATTAATTATAGGAGTGTTCACTGATGTCTGCTCTGATTGGCAGACGACATGGAAATGCCCTAAAGTGATTCAACAAAACCTGTTTTTCTTCTACTTTCACTCTGTGGCATTATTCCAAAACATAACTGAGGCCATGTTATCATTATCAGTACAGACATATAAATGTTGTTATCAAGACATGCCTCAGCAACACTCAACAATTAGAGGATACTGTTGTTGTGAAATTGAACTTATTGTAGACGTACATAACGTGACACCTCTGACATGTAAACTCATTCTGTTGTTCTTCAAATGTTATCTGAGACTTTCAAATATTTTATATTTCCCTTATCTATGGTTATGACTGTATGCAGATACATGTAAACACACTAATGGCCTTGAACGCAGCACCGCGCTTGCCCGGGGCAAGTAAATTGTCATGTTGGGCTAGTAAATTAGTCAGAATTAAACACATAATTTTCTTTTCCAGAGCTGATGATGGAAGTAGCTAAGGAGTGAGCCATCTCACCTCCCTCTCATCTCTGCTCAGAGTTGCAGTACTGCAGTGCTGATCAGGCACTTGCGAGAAAATGGCGACAGGTAAAGACAAAGTTTATGAGCTGAAGCACAAGCAAGCATTTTAATTATCCTGGAAACAGGAGTTTAATTGGGTGGCGTTGGAGGATGTAGGCGAAACTCAAGATCACTTTACTTAAAGATAAAACATGACAAGTATCTTTCAGTCTTTGTTGTTATTTGAAAACTGCTAATAAATAAAATAATTTGTATAGATAAGTAAAGATTGACTTTTGGCAACTAGATATCTGATCCACTTGACTGATAGAGGTGAACTGACCTCACTTTAAAATCCCCTACTGAAGCAAATATTTATTGAGACAGACAGCTGTGTGTTTTTGGCAGATTTGTGCATCTCAAACACAATATGTTTCTATTAAATAAGTTGTATATAGAGATGTCCTGAATTGGCAGACTAAATGGAAATGCCCAAAAGTGATTCAACATATAAATGTTGTTATCAAGAGTTCATGAAAAATAAGCCAAATTTAGAAGGTTAATTACAGAGGTTATTTCTATTTGACGTTTAATCAACATTTAAGTAAGTGTAATTATTGGATCGGACTCCGTGTCCGAGATGCCCAATAATAAAAGGCTAAAAAAAATCTTGATCCAGGCAACACAAGTTGTAAATGTTACATGTGCACTTCAGCAGCAGTCCCAACCTTTATGGCTTGGGATCTTTTAAAACAATGCAAAGTCAGTTTATGACCTGATCGATCTGAGTTGTGAACAGTTGAAGCAAAGAGTGATGTTTTAGGTATAGCTCAATGTCCACATTTTTAGAGACTTGAAGAGCTTCTTGTTGATCTTCTTATGACCCCTCAAATTTATTGTGTGACAAATCGGAGGGGTCCCGACCCCCAGATTGTGAAATGCTACACTTTTTCTGTACAGACACTTCAGACTGAGTAGTAGTAGTAGTACAAATTATTGGTAGATGATACCATTTTTGTTATTGCTATTATCATGGATAAAGGCTGCGTATAGAATTTGATTTGATTGTCTGAACTGACCTGAATTAGTAAAGTGTAGAGAAATCCAAAAAGTCTAAATTCTTGTGAAGTCTGCTCTTTATATGGTGCTGCTCTTGTAAACCACATATATCCAGTAAATATTTGTAGGAGACTGCAGTGTAGAGTGAGAAATCCTCAGATAAATTATGTCTTATCTATTTTGACAAAACGATAGATAACAAAGTGAAACAGCACAGTTTTTTTAAAGGATGTAGTCCATGTTTGTGAAGACGATAAAATGTTTACAGACTGGATTTGCTGCCATTTAACAGTGGGCTTCAGGTAATGATTGATTGATATTTTCCATTGGCCATTGAGACATGAATTCAGCCGAGGTTGACAGGTTGTAGGTCTGTGATCCTTGCAAAGAGAACTGCAGATCCTCTCGTATGTTGAAGGCTTGTCCCTTGTGGACCAACCGAGTCTTAACCCCTTCTATGGTGCTCATGGTTATAACACAGAGCATTCTGATCACTGGACCTGAAGGGCAGTTCAAATACCATCAGGTCATCGGGGGCCCATATTAACAGAACCAAGGCTTTGTCACCAATCCCACTCAACTTCAAGGATCTTTAGGGGAAACAAATCGATCAACTCCTGACTCCATAACTGGTCTCCGGCCACAGAGAAGAAAAACACCATAAAGAAGTTAGTTTTTTTCCCCAGTATAGCTCCAGCATTCAAGCTTACCTGTAACTCAAATGTTGAAATAATATTCAGGAGAATCTGTTATACTTTTGTGCTTTTCCCTTCCTTTTAGTGGGTTATATATGTTTGTTTGTTTATTTTTTGTGCATGTAAAAGGTTGGCAAAGTTACAAATCCCTATGTCCACACCAAAAGGAGTAAGGCCTGAACAGCATTTTGCAGGTGGAAAATGCGAGGCACACATCACTGCCTTTTAATTGCCTGATCAGACAGCCAGAAGTGTTTTTTGCAGGTTGCTGCATCAATTATTTTACACCAAATGAGTGCTAATGTTACCTTATTAATAGTTAACAATACAGTTTAAAAGAATGAAAACAACTTGCGCAAAATCTCAAGTACCACACTTATCTGCATCTTGCTGTTTTCTGTTCAGATGGTGGTACGTACGGTTGGTTAAGTCATAAAGCTCTCAGTATCCAGCATAAGTTACCACAATGAAAAAAAAATGTGAGTGAAGTTCAGCGTTTTTCTGCTTTGTGTGTGTTTTTTTGTTTTTTTTTTAGCTCAAGGCTTTCGGCACACTCCTGTAAAAATGCAAGGTGCACAGAACGGATCAATGTGAGGTGCTTAGCAAAATATAAGCACCACTCAAACACTTACATCTTATTGAATTATATTACAAAAGCCACCCCAGGCTGCTAAAATGCATGTTGTTTGATCAGGGCCTGACTCCCCCCCACAGAAACTCTGCTCCTGAACTACCTGAAACACCTTGCTTGAATTCCCGCCTTTTCTTCCGTAACGTAGTGATGTCACCAAGTAACACATTCGTATAAAACCAACCAAGGGATAAGTTTGACATGCCCTCATACAAAGCTAATTAGAGCGGAGCTGGAGCGGAGTCCGCAGACTGGGCTTTTTCAGGAGTCGCAGCAGGAGTTCAGAGTGTTTCTGACAGGGTGAAAAGAGGTGCTGCAGTACAGCCAGTATGAGAAAAGTAAGCTTTTTTTTTTTGACTATATAAGCACGTAAACATGTTTGATAGAGATAGATAGATAGATAGATAGATACTTTATTGATCCCAAGTTGGGAAATTGTGGTGTTACAGTAGCAGGTTATCAGCACAATATACAAGAGAGAATATACACAACTATGTACACATAAAAAAGAGAATATGCACATCTGTACGAAGTGTGAAGTATATACAGACAATCTTGTTATAAAACTAATCTAATTCTAAGAAATGTAAACATTATACACTATAATAATAATAAGATAATAAAATAATAAAATAAAATGATAAAATAAAATATGATATGATATGATGATATAGTATATAATGTAATGTTGTATAACATAACATGATAACATAACATGATATATATGTATGTATGTATGATACATGATATGTATGTATACATGATATGTATGTATGATACATATAATATATATATGTGGAATAGATATATAGAGCTGTGGTATAATAATATAATACAATATACACGGCAATACACAATATAACATAATCTAATATGTATAATGCTCTATAATACATCTAACCAACAGTAGCTGGGGGTCTATTAATCATACTAATATATAAAAAAATATAGAAGAAGTAAAGAATAACACTCTATATATACAGTCAGTAGTGCAGATGTTAAAGTGAAATTGTGCAATGTTAGGTGTCGTAGGGGGTGGTAGGGGGAGCAGAGAGGCAGAGAGTTTGAGTAGAAAATCAAAATACAAGTATGCACCTGAAAATGAGCATGATAGGTCGTCTTTAAATCAGGGAGGGAAATTAGATGAAAAATAATTGTTTTCAAATGAACTGGCATCAGATTAGCCAAAGCCATGCTGACTGTGGCATGATCAACCTCTTTGATAGATTCTCCCTTTTTAAAGACAAAGAAGTTGCACAATTGACATCAAACAACAAAAGCAGAAAGAAAATGTCTCCTTTATCCCTCCTCTGATAAACAAGTGAAAATTCCTAGTGTGCCCACCTGCTCCTTTCTCTCCCGACACCCAATTAAGTATCAGTCCAATTACCTCCGCATACAAACCACAGATCCCTTTGAACCAGGGGAGCCATATCAAAGAATGAGTTGGAACAGACTCTTCAACTCTACTTCAATAATGTCTGTGACATGAGAAACATGGCCATTTTTCAAGTCTATTGGCTTCGGTAAAAATGTCAGGTTGGAAGCTGACTCTCTGAATAGGTACTCACTCATCATCACATCGCACATCTATATTGTATCTTTCCACCAAATTTATCCTGCCAATTTATTACACCAAAATAATGTTGATGTCTGCCTCCACCTTTAAATTATGTTAGTTTTATCTTACCATGATACTTAAGCTCTCTATGTTTTTTTTTTTTTTTTGTTTCTACTGATGCAGTATAGGACCACAGCAGTAAAGGGCAGATAGCTATTGGTGTCTCAGAAGGTCACGAATGAGGCTTTTATGTCTTCCCTTACTCTGTCGGCATGCTGTGGCGCTCCATGGTTGTCCTGATAGGTTGGCTCCCTGCTGGGACACAAGGCAACTCAGTCCTGGCTGCGAAGCAGGAACTCAGAAAGCCAAGGTGTCAGCTATGCAGCTCCCAGCAGGAACAGTGGAGCTGTGAAATTTGGTGGCGGGGTGGAAGAGTGAGGGTGCCACCTGTTCACCTCAGCTAAGCATTTAACCTAGAGCACTTCGAAGGAGAGACCGGGTATTTCCGTTTAACACGGAAACCATTATGATAACTGCCCTCGTAGAACAAAGTGGCCACAGTGATGGTTGGGGATTAACACCAGTGGCTGTGCCTTTTAAAACTCACGTTACTGCCTTGACAATGTCGCTCCAAATGCAACACATTCTCACTCCCCAGTGATCAAATACCGCCGCTTGGTCAGTGCCCCTCAGCATCGGAGAGTGACGCACGGGGTACCTGTCTTACGTTGCTTTTGTCTTACATGTCAGGGACGCCGTCTCCATGTACACTCGTTATGTCCATGGTGTCCTTTCAAAATAAATTGAAGCAACACAACCACTTAGGTAGGGTTAGGAAACATTCCTGGTTTACGGACTCACAGGAGTGACAATACTAACGAGTCACATGACTAAATAATTCAACATTACTTTTAGTTTCACATGGGTCACAAACTGTGGTCTCCTGGCTGAAAGACCTGTGTTTGTTTGACCCCTCCACCATAACCTTCCAGCCGGCTTGAGCGGATTTTCATGCTCTTAATATTACGGCACTTGGTCTGACCATTGGATAATTGAAAGCATGATGCGTTGCATACAGTTGGTAAGAGGTGCCTTTGTGCATCGGTATGCGATGCCAAGGTGGCTGTAATTTACGAGTTGGGCATAAGTGAAGGACAGTAGTATGAAAGCAAAAGATCAGCATTCACAAAAGTCACAAAATTACCTTGAATTTTCTTGAAAGCTGTCAGCTAAATTCAACAGTCAAATGCACACAATCTTTACAAGGCTCATGCAGAAGCAGGGAGTTTATTGATGTTAGCCAAGTTTAACTGCAGAAAATAATAGCTAAGTTAAATTAGGCTAAAGTATCACAAAGGGAATATGCATGCATGTCTTTGGACTGTGTGAGGAAGCCGGAGAAACCGGAGAAAACCAACACTAACACAGGGAGAACATGCAAACTCCACACAGAAGGGCCCCAAGCTGGATTTAAACCTGCGACCCTCTTGCTGTGAGACGACAGTGCTAACCACTGCACCACTGTGCAGCCCCTATTATATACCATATTCTGATTTTAAAATCAAGCCTTGAGAGGAATGATCAGCTGGTTTGTATGATTTTAAGATTGCATTAACTTAGCATGGGCTGTGCGGTGGTACAGTGGTACAGCCCCAAAGAACAACACATTTAAGCATATTCAACAGTGGCCCTGAAAGCCAAATTAATGGAGACATTTTTCTTGTATTTTATCTCTTTGCGTGTGCTTTCTTAAGCTGCAGTGTGTTGAGGTGTCAGAGCCAGTGTAATTTTCTGATCCCATGTCCCTTTCGATAAGACGTCATCATTTGTCAGTATCTCATGTCCCTTTCGATAAGACGTCATCATTTGTCAGTATCTCATGTCCCTATCGACAAGACGTCATCATTTGTCAGTGCCTTTGTTTAAACGGTCGTGAATAAGGTGACTGTCTTCTTTGACTTGATTAGGGTTCAAGAAGAATGTTTTTGGGTTGAAATAACTACCTGGTCAAGTTTAGGGAACTTACTCATTGTTAAGAGAAAGCAAGGCTGACTATTGTTTGGAAACTGGAAGGGAACAGTGGGCTCTTTTGTCAAAGACGAATGTCTCGACCTCCTCCTTCTGTAAAGTTTGCGACTCTACAATGTCACAATGCATCCTCCTCTGCTCCCAATGGAAAAGCGTCTTAATTCCTACAGTTGGTAGAGGAGTTTGTTACTTGAATGTAAAGTAATTTTGTTTTTGGGCATTTGCTGGAACGACTGAAGCAGATGTTTTGTTGGGAGGACTGATTCAATATAACATGCAGCATACAGTACGGCTTGCCTCGCTCCATCCTCTGCTAACCGCTGTTTGCTGTTCCAAGACTGAACCAAGAATACACAGCTATTCTGCCAACATGAGTTTTATTGTTTGAATTAGTCTTGACTAGTCAGTGTAATGCAAAATATTTGATAATGTTGTCATAAGAACAGCATTTGATTCTGGTGTGCAAAAGGCTGACGCTTTACTATTTGGCTTCACAGTTATAGGGACCATGTCAATCTTCGGTCTCATAAAAACAGTGCTAGAGTTATTAAACTTCCACAGCAGCTATCTCCTCTCCATCTGACTGCACTGGAATGAGACAATGTCAATCCATTCAAGTCCTACCACTCAACCGCTTTTCACACTTACTATCATCGTCTACTTCTAACACTGCTCCCTCATTCATCCCAAAGCTCCTCTTAAAGCACTTTTACAAGGTGAGAAGTGCCAGATCCAAGAACAATTGAAAACAGAGCTGGTGTATCAGCTGTAGCCATCAATCATAGTTGGATCAATCACTGTCACCTGGCCCCGCGCCAACCTCACACCAGTCTCTCTGCCGCGCCCTCGGCATGTAGCCCTCAGGAATGCTGGGTAATGAGGGATGGCAAGGGGCATCCAGGCATCCGATTACGAGCCATGTTGGGAAGAAAGGAAAGATGTGTCATGTGAGGGTGTGTGAGCTTGTTTACATTTGCTTGTGAGGTATTTAGCTTCTGCTTTCATCCCAAGGAAAAGTGGGATGAACTTCCAGCATTGCCAACATTTTAAGGAGAGGAAAGGTCAGAGCAAGGAGGTGATGCATGGAAGAAGTTTACGACAGGGATGAGTCTGGGATTGTTGTTGACATGTTAAGGGGTTGACTGAAAAGCACTGATTTATTATAGACATGTGCTATGTGCATCTAATATTTGCACCCTGTCCATCTAAAAACATACTACATCCATGATTCAGAAATAGGGCTGGCATCTGAGAAGTTTCAACCAGCTTTATGGATGGCAGTACTGTTTGGCTGGTGGTTGGTCCACTACTTTGGTCTAGAGTGAAATATCTCTACCACTACTGAATGGATAGCAGTAACATTTTGTACATGCATTCCTGTTCCCCAGAGGATGAATTGGCTGCTGAGTTTCTCTCTATAACAACACCAGCAGGTCATATTTAACTTATTCTGGGAAACATCTCAACATCTATTGGATGGATTGGCACAAAATTTGGTATAGATGTTCATGGTTAACAGTTCATGAATATCAACATGTTCTCATCCCAACTGGTCACATACTGTCATGCCCCTTCGCTTCACTTTATCTTTGGCATCAAAACCACCATAGCTACCCTTTGTGCCACCTAGCCTCTTGCCCACCCAGTGTGTCTTTTTTACTCTTTAAAGAACGGCACAGCACTCCTGACACACTTTCTTGGAGCATTTACTGTTGCCTCGGATGGGTTTACAGTATAGTTAATGGAATGGCTAGTGCATTTCATATCAGTGCTAAATTGTGTCTTTGTTGATGGTAACGAGGACCGATGGCTCTAACAAAGCCTTGGCATTTGACGCCCTTGGAATGAGAACGGGCTGTGAATCCTGGTGACGCTGGTGATCTCAGAGATTTTCCCTAGTGCCTCCATGAGTTTCACGTTTGTGATTTGAGTGAAATTTCTTGACAACTATTGGATGGATTGCAGTGAAACACATTCATGTCTCCCTCAGGATGAACTGTAATCAATTCTGACTTTTCATTTCATGCCATCATCAGGTCAGAGTTTCAATTTGTCCAATACTTTGATTTATAATCAAATTCCAAACATTTTTTTGTTTTGTCATGTTGTGCTCTTAAGAATAACCTTTACATTCAAGTACACAATTCATTGGTGCTATGTTTTTACAGGTACTTAATAACAGCTACAATTTTACACTCCATCTGATGTTTTTTATCATTTGCAAGACAACTGCACAAGCAATAAAACACTAAAGTTTATCTTGCGGGAAATTTAAAGGTGCAAAATGCATTTCTATTGCCTCCGTATGGCTCTCAACATGGGTTTGGCTGAGCCAGCAGCTTGTAGCAAACGGTTTTAACATTGCTAACAGTGAAAACAATGGAAAAAGTGCTGACAGAGCTAAGCGTGTTAACAAGGGGGGACTAGAGGGTGGACGCTACACTTCCGCAACAATACCGTTGGTCTGGTCTGCTGTATGAGAGCAGAGCAGTGGCCATGAGCGAGCCAGTGGTGCACGCTCACATGCACGAACATGCACTGAAAGGCATGTGCAGCCGGCCCGGCTATTTCAACAAAGCATAGAGAATCTTTGAATACTGCACACACAGAGGGACTTAGAGTGACTTACTCTACTAAATTTTTACATAGCAAATAGTTGTTTGCTGCTATATTAATACACTGAGTATTGTAGACTATAGAGAACCTTTTAAGGACTATTTTACCTTAAAGGCAGTACATTTTCAGAGTGTAATTTCTGTTTGTGATAATGAACATCATAATTTATCTACTTGACAATAATGCTGCAGTTCTTCCTCAGAACATTATACTAACTGGTACTGCTATAAGTCAGGCACACAGACTTGTTGAAATAAGACATCATAAAGACTTGTAAAGATGTAGTATCCGGGTATAACATGTTTATTTGCTGTGCATTAGTAGATTTGATGCTTCACCAATATTTATTTCAGGGGTAGCCACTTTAATTCAGCTTGAACATCTAAGATTTGAGTCCTCAGACTAATAAGTATCTTTTAAATGGCAGCAAATATCACATCATGCCACGGACGAGATGGAGATCTCACCGTTAATCTGTGCTACAAACAGCAACTGTTGGAGGGGGCACCGCAAGGTATTAAGTGTAAATCCTCTTTCCTGAAAATTGTTCGCAGCGTAAATGGAAATTCCATCAGAAAATTCAGACTCATTTATTATTCATTGTCACCCCCTCGCCGATGCCTCACTAGAGGTGATGAAAAATGACGGCGGATGCACAAGTATATCATGTGGGACTCTAATATATCGCTATCAAAGGCAGTGAACTGGAAAAGACAGGATTTAATATGGTATCTGGTCCTAAGTCCTTACTAATTCAATAACATTATGCCAAAGATTTATTAGGCATCCCATTTCCCATAAACACATCTGCTCACTGACTTTGATGCAGGCTGTGCTGAAATGGACACATTATTTTGAAGAAGCCTGCAGCTGAGTGGAGCGCGATCTGTCAAATCTCAATTGGGAGACATCCAGTCCAACAAAGGAAAGACTTTACCTGTTTTCCTTAAAAAAGGAGTCATTTTTAAAATCAAAGATTAATATTCAAGGACATAATTCATTTTTTTTTTTACATAAGATATGAATGTTATTTTGGAATGAAACCATTTTGTACCTGATGTTCCTGTTACTAGATTCCTGCAGAGACCGTCATATCATCCTCATTCACCTATCAGACCAGAACTAACCTCATTACAGAGGAATGTGTCTTAGTCATACACACTGCAGCCTCTTCCTCTCTACAATATATCTTCCTGGCAGGATATGCTACTTTTCTGGACACAGCACAGAGAAAAAAAATCATTAAACTAAATAGGAATAGAAATGAATTCCTCTCATCATTTCTAATGTCTTGCCCTCTCCTTACGTAAAGCTGTAACGCTTTAAAGGCGACATGGGAGTTTCAGAGACACACACGATAGCCAAGAGTCATCTCCTCCTCTGGAACCCATTAAGAAATGTATAAAATGCCTTCCTACCGGTGTGATTTGTAGTTAGAGGGTTAACCCCTCAAATGTCTGTCCGTGGTTCTTGAGAATTTGAAACCTCAGTAGTGAGTGATTGTTTCAATGTAAATGGGGCATGAAAGCCCCTCTATAACTTTTCTTTTGGGTCTTGTCATGCTCGATTATGAATCCCACAAGAGACTACTGGTTTTCAAGTAGCCATTTTACAGTTGCAGTTTTATTCCTTCAGATATATTTTGTTGAATAGGTGAAACAACAAATCCAACCACTGAATGTTGTACAACTAGTCATGAGAGGAGGGAGAACCTGATATCTGCTTGTTGTGACAGTGGGGCTGCTGCGTGCACAAACACATGGCTGAGTTTTGTGGGGAGGTATATCCGAGGCCGGCTCGGCGTTGACACCTCCAGCTGTCTCCAGGGTTGGAATAAAGATCTGACACCCGCAGCGGTCCAGCGTAGACACCAGCTGGGCCTGGAGCCAGGGAAAATGTCTTTCACCTCCTCTATCAACACTCCCATTCTCTTCACTCTCCGTCACAACCACAAGTCTCTTTCACCTTCTTCCACTCCCTATAACTTTTCTTTTATCTCTTCATTTTACTTTATTCATCCAACCTTTTTTCCCTCTCACCTTCCTTTACTCTCTCCAATGCATCCCTCTTCCGCTTCAGCCCCAGTTCCTGTCTCAATCCCTCCCTCCCCTTCTTCCCCTCGTTCTCCCTCCTCCCACTTGCAAATCCTTTCCAGTGACACAACACTGATTTTCTGCCAACTTTTCTTCCCTCCTTGAACATCGGTCTCTGTGGCACAGTAGCTCTTGACTTTTGTGATGACTTCATACTGCCTCTCTTGGCTTGGGTGGTGGTCAACTCAAGCGGAGAATGAGTACTCTTGAGAGTCACAAGTGGTGTCTGCTACAAGTAGTGCAGAAGATGCACCAGTAGGATAACATTATCAGACACGTGTAGTACATTTAAATGTATAGCCTCTGTTTTCTTTGCTCTCCCTAGACAGAAATGACTACAATACATGACTGCATTGAGTGCATGGTTATATTGTACAGAAAAATCCTTTTGATTCCCTTGCGTGCAATTGAGGGAAAGCAAAAAACATTTGGGATAATGAGTCACTTTGCGTTCGTTTTGATATAAATATAACATTTGATCAGAATCACAGACTTATTATGTAAAGCTTATGAAAGTGCACTCTACTCCCTCCCAGCTCCCTTTTAGTCAAGATGGTGGTGAAGATTGCAAAAATGTGGTTATTCATCTTGTATCATGCCTAACTTTCATACCAAACTTTTGTATTGATGTCAGTTTTTGAGCCACGACAAAGGCCAAGATGTGGCCTGCAAAAGACTAGTGCTGTGTCTCAATTCGCAAACTTGTACTCTACTTACACTCAAGTGCGTTCACTCTTAAAAGTATGCCAATATACAGTGCACTATAAGTACTCAAAATGGACAAAACGCTGGCGTGTGGAATGATGGACACTTTTCAGCCTCAACGGTCCCCATCTTTGCTATGTAGTGGGAGGGGAGCGGCTGCCTACCTATTTCAAACTTGTGAAAATGGAGAGTGAGGAAGCAGCTATTGGGCTGATGTGTCCAGCAGTATACAAGCCTATAGCTGCGGACAGACAGATACACACACATACAGTATGTTACCGAACACATGATTGCCTGGCAGAGTATTTCTCTGATGACAGATTATTGCTTGCATATCCTCTCTAACCTTTCACAATATTTCGAATAAACAACATGCAGTCGTGTCGATGGTGAATAACAGCATTCATTCTCAAACCATCCTGCAGCAGCTCTTGAGATCCTGCCCCAACTTATAGCGCAGGCCGAGAGTTTAATACATCTAAACATTTCAGAAATTGCACAAGTTGCACTTTAAAGACAGCATGGGATGGCTAAACCATTATTTAAACTTAATATGTCAATCATTTCAGCCATGAGTAGTTCTGTGGGATACGTTCTGTAACCACAAAATATGACAGCCTTTGCCAGTGCATATTTATGTTCCAGCTTAGAAATTGCCTCACTGAGTTCAGCAGATCTGAAACATCCAAGAACATTATACTGTAGGCATTGTGCACATACTTAAGTATCAAATGACTTAGAGTAAATTATATGTTCATGTAACAGAACAATAACCAATAGATCATTTAAGTCCTGGCCATGTATTCTAGATAAATTAACCAATACCCGTCAAAAATGATTTGAAAAACTAGACTGTATGGTTTCACCTGGAAGTTATATTAGTTATATATCGTAGTGGCTGAAGATGCAGTTTACAAAGGACTGTGGTTAAATCAAATGCTTAAATTCTGACTAACAGAACTAGATCTTTATTTTTTTTGCACTAAAACTGGAAGAGAACTCCAGTTGTACATGTATTAAATCCAATTCTTTTAAGCTATGACTACTTAAACACCATGTTTAACCAAAAATGATGGATTCTTGTACTGGATTTAGCCAAGTTGTACTCTCTGGGTCCATTACTGGGAATTTTGTAAACTTAATTTACAGTTAATTAGCCACCTGTGCAAGCTGTTGTCATGCACTGTTTGTATTATGCCCACAAAAATGAATGCACTGTAATCCACACACTGAACAAAAATATAAACGCAACCCTTTTGTTTTTGCTCCATTTTTTATGCGCTGAAGTCAAATATCTAAGACTTTTTCTATGTATGCAAAAGGCCTATTTCTCTCAGAAATTGTTCACAAATTTGTCTAAATCTGTGTTAGTAGCTGAAATAATCCATCCACCTCACAGGTGTGGCATATCAAGATGCTGATTAGACAGCATGATTATTGCACAGGTGTACCTTAGACTGGTCACAATAAAAGCTGGTCAGTTTTATCACACAGCACTATGCCACAGATGTCACAAGTTTTGAAGGAGCGTGCAATTGGCATGCTGACTGCAGGAATGTATAAGTATAAATGACAAAAGGAATCCACGTAATCGTGACGTTTAAAATGGATGGATGGTGTCAAAAAAACCCAGCAGTCTTAACATTGATTTATTTGTGACATAACTTCCATATTTAAGTTATGCCACTTCTGGTGTTATTCTAACCCAAATTGTGATCTTTTCCTAAATCTAACACAAATCAAATAGATTAAATTTCGTGATTATTGAACTGCCATAAGACTGTGTTGCAGCATCATGGGTAAAATTGGTCTGCATTGGCTGTGCCATTGTTTTCCAATGGTGAGAGCAGTGCCGACGCCCTTGCCGTGGCGCATCGCTCAAAATCACCACAGAGCGCTTTGCTCAATGTTGACCTTGGTTACCGCTCCAACTGTTGTTGTTGCCTTAAAATACTGAATAGCATTCCTTGTGCTCTTTTTGATGACATACCTGCACTGGGCCTCTGCAAGACTCTGCACTCTACCTATCTTAAGGTCTTAATTCACTGTCATTGAGGTTAGCACAATATTTAAAGGCAACATATAAAATTAAACAAAGAGGTTCCTCCAAAGAGGTTATTTTAACCTAAACCACAATCTTGTCATAAACCTAACAAAATAGTTTTGTTGTCTAAACCTAAGTAAGTTAAGTTGATCTTTTCCTAAACCTAACTTTAATTTTGAAAAGACTGGAGCAGAAATTGTTGAGTGTTGCTAGTCATTTGTATGAAAACAAAAGAAAAATGAAGAATAAGTTTTTGTAAAATATCACATGAGCCATTGTAGGAGGATATGTTGGAGATACTTTGACCCGAGAGACTATGAGTTGTACACAGATGAAGTGGTGTATTCATTACACTTGTAGATTGCAGTTTCACTTCAGGGCCACAGATATTAAATACCAGTGTATTTCATTGCATAACTTGTTCGATTTCTCATCCACTTCTGCTGATGGCAAACTGAAAAAAGTCCACATTTTAAAGTAGTGCAGCCACAACATTTGGTCTGAAATACTGGGAGTCTTTATGATCAGTTTGTCCATCAAATCCATCTTTGTCATGATTTTGTCATGACTCAGTCTGACTACTTCTACAACATCGACTGCCGAGGTATACATGGTATACATGTCTTGTAGTCGGAGAGAGAGCCGTACTGGGTTTGACGAGGGCTCTGAAAAGGGTGCGGAAAGGGAAAGGAATGCCTTTTAGACTTCATTTGGAGGAAAAACGCTGATGCGGTGGTAAACGAATGCAGACGAAAAAGAGTGAAATAATGATCACAGTCTTGACGTGGTTCACAGACAGATTTTTGTGGTCACCCAGCAGCGTTACAGAAGTAATTCCCAGTTTCGGCTCCTTTCCCCAAATGTTTTCCTATTGCCGGTCTTACACTTGCATTACATAGGGCTCGTATTCTGTGGCTCATGGTGGTGTTTAATACCTTAAATTGGGCTGATGTAGGAGAAATTACTGAAGTGAGCTGGTTGATCAGGACTCGGAGTGCTGCATCTTTTGAGGTGATGATGGTAGTAAATCCTCAGACATGCTCCTCAGTGATTTAGCAATTTAAGGTTATTTAGTTGCTAAGAGCACAAAAAGGTGTCCAGTAAAGAATTAGCCCTCAGAGAGTATTACCAGTCCCAGTCCAGATAGTGGTCTATAGTCATAAAGTCAGTACCTCATTGGTGATGCAAATCATTTCAGGACCTTTTGACCTGGTTGGCTTTTATACGAATGAGGGGAAGATTCTTGGGTTTAAGCTTCTTAGTGACAAGAACTCTGGGCCTGAGGCCAGCAGTTTTGACTGATGGAGAGGGTTGTCTCCTCAGCTGCCCCTGTACCCACTGAGAGGACAAGCTAAAGATGTAATGGCCAAATATAGAAGGCTATTTCTCACCTTAGGTTGATGGATTACTCTAAAGCCAAACTATGTACAGTGTCCAAAGGGGTAACAATGTAATGTATTCATAGGATGGGTATCTGTTATCATACACAGTGACTGCACCTTTTTTCACCTTTTCTTTTTTATCTCAGCCCGCTGCGTTGCAATAAGTTTCTTCTGCACGTGGAGATCATTGTAAGACTTTGAAACTGAATAAGACCTGGAGCAAATTGTGTCAGGAGCCAACAAAGCTGGTGGCGTTTGTTTTGAAGGCTGTCTGCTCCCCAAACTTCTGCAGTCTCCTTAGCTGGGTTTGTGTTCTTTGGAGCCGAGTCCAACCAGATGTTTCTCTTTGAGCCACTGAAACTGATAGCTCATGACGCAGTGTCATTTTTCACCGCCATATCTCTGCACTCCACTCAACACCCACACATAATGCCTCATTTTCTGCGAGCGGAATCAATACGTATTTTAAAGTAATATTCTCGGAGAATAATTTTTCGGCGAGCGGCTGCCTGTCATCTTTAAAGTGTCTGAAAGCGATCTTTCAAAAAAAGCAAAGCCTGTGTGGGAGGATTTGGCTGTGAGTGGGGAAAATGCGATTCAAAAGGAGCAGAGATCAATATGATTTTGAATCAAACAACATAACAGCAATTCCTGCTGTCTGTTTGCAGCAAACTGAATGACTTGTGTGGGGGAGGTCTTTTTCGCTCTCTTTTCTCATATTCCCTTAGCCTTTAATATCAGCTCCGCAATAAGAAATGATGCAAAGATATGGGTTCTGTTTGAGGTAACGATTGACCTTGTTAATTAAATGAGAGCAGCCACTATTGCATGGCATTGAACTTTAAAAGATTGCATACAAACACAGTGAACCACAAAAATCAATACTCGGCCGAGAGGAAGATCAAAAATTGCTTTATGAAACGGTTTTGTTTGGTTTGCTATCCACAACTTCCCACTCCCACTGTTCAGCGGCTACTGTGGTATGTCTGTCTATCTTTTCAACACTATGGATTTATAGATGCCTCTGCGTTGTAAATCATCTTGAAATCAAGCATCCACATGCTCCGTGTGTACCGCTGTGGCCAAAAATACCTCAGCTTTTTCCACAAAACTTTGCTCTCTCGTGTTTAAATCAAGAAGCTTGTCTGATCAAAATGAAGTTCAAAGCCGTGTTAGCCACAACAATACGGAGAGTTAAAGGTCCCGACAGATGCTGCCCCGCTTCTCAACAACTAGGCAAAAATGACAGCAGTGACCTGTGCATCTACTTTATGAGGACCTTTTTAAATAGTTGGTATAGCTTTCTAAAAATAAATGACATGGATGGCCTTTAAACAATGCTGCACAAGTGGCTCCTATTTGTCTGTTGATCAGAGGAGGTTTCATTCTCCCATCAATGCTTGTCAAGTCGAGTTTCTTTTATCGGCACACAGCCGTGGAATTGGATTTCAGTAAAAAACAAAACCATAAAATGAAATAAAGAAACCAGAAATTCATCTGCACATAGAGCGTAATCTAATACCTGAAATTCACATCAGTTTTTAGGGCAAGATGCTTACAGTCGTGAAACAATGGTGGTTTTAAACTGAGGTCATTTAAACTGACAATATGCATATTTTTGTCCTGGCACTAGAGCATTATTAGCTCCATTCCCCCTCCCCAGCGGGTCAAGTTCGTGCCTCCAGCACTTGTTGCCGTCTTGGTGAGCTGTCTGTCTTTCAGTGTCAAGGTCGAGCTTGTGTCTGGACACCAAGTATTTAACAAGAAGACCATACTTACTTACAGGGCAATGCCACTACTGGTAAAGTTTACAGCAGATGTTTTATGGCCAAAGCGACAGTTTCAGCCCAGACTGAACAGGTGATATATGTTTTAAAAAGTTCCAAATAATTTTATCCATATTCCATATCTTCAACCAAATCGATGCTTTTCTGACTTGAGAACAGGAACATAAAGAATATTTGACAAATGTGTGCTGTCCTGTCCTCCTCTCTTGCCCTTGTCAACTTCCTGCTTATTTCACAAAATTTTGTGAGACTGTTTGTCACAAACAAGCTGGGGTTCTCACATAAATTATCGCCTTATTTGATGACAAATCAAACATGAAACTGTTTCACTGGAATTGGTTGAGAGCGACTGTCATAACAGTTTTGGTTTAAATTCATATTTGAAGCTTGCCCCTAAATGACCCCACCCTACCAAGCAGACACAAACACAATCTTGGAGGATGACAACGTTTAAAGCAAACATGTGTGAAGTTTTCATCTCTATAATTTGTAACAATTGATTACAGGAAAAAAAGACAATGAAACTCAAATTAAAAAAAAAAAAACAACAAAAAACTCATTGCTTTGAGGGGTCATTGTGTTTTTACATGCATTCTTTCGCGACTTTAAATTTAGCCCAGTGTCCTAATCCCCGGCATTGTTCTGTTAGTTGGGAGCAATGCTAGACATGCTTTTGGAGGCCTAGTGCTCAGAGCTTCAGTGTGGATGGAGTTGGGGTCCGGTCCAAGTTCACCTCGCGCCACTGTGTCATCCGCCAGACACGGCGATGACTCAACGCACAACTGGAATCAAGGGGGCTGCAGTGTCGGGTGTCCCATGTGTTCGAGAATAACCAATCAATGTCAGGAAAACAAAGTGAAGCACAAATTAGCCCTGAGCAACTGGACATGTGAGATGTATGTGAGCAGAGTTGTGTTTCCTGGCTTAAAAGAGCTCAAGAAAGAAATGTGTGTAGGCTCTTGAGACCTATTAACATAACTGTAAAAGATGATTTGTCACTACCTCACAATTCCATTTTATTTTTGTCGTTGCCTCCCTTAAATTTCACTACATGAGCGAAGAAATAAAAGGAACATCAATTATTATTATATGTAATTTAATTCATTATATGCTTTATAGATAGCCCCTATAATTTTCCCAAATGAAAGGAAACCTTTGGTCATGAAGTTATCTGCCTGCAGTGTCCGATACAGACAGCCCTTTTAACACTGGGCATGTCCACTTCAGCCTCCTAAAACAATAAAGGGTTAAATTACATTTGTTTTCCCACATGTTAATCTCAGCTTGTAAAAGTAGCACAAGTCCAAGGAGGTGTGCTCACACAAAAATTCCTGCGTGAGATTGTCAGACGGCGAGTGGGTGAAATTAATGAAGTCTGTAACGCGTTATCAAAGACGGGAACTCGATATCTGTGGCGGGGAACCCCACCTGTTTATGGGGAGACGCACTTGGTCACACACACACACATGCGTACACGTACACGTACACACACACATCACAGTCTGCTAGACCAAAGAATTGCAGGTGGGGTTCAAATGCTCCCCCAATGCCAGAGCAACAGGTGGATAGGCATTTTTTTTTATGATGTCTGCCCTCTCCATGTGTACTTTTCAAGGCGAGCAACATGAGATGACAGAATTTCCTGCTAGAAAGACAGACTGGGGGAACTATACCTTTTTTGTTGAGCTAAATGTTCCTGTTTCAGATGGAGTTCAGCTTGTAGATATTTTGCATGTGTCAGTTATCTTTATATCAGTATACGGTCAGGTTTTGCAGGTCTCTGTTGCTTCTGGATGGTGAACGTTTAAACATTTGAAACACTTCCTTCTGTATTTTGACATTTATGCATAAACCTTACCCAGGAAAATTCTGTGCAAGTTGAAAGTTTAGGTGTATAGGTGAGTCCTGGAGACTCTCGTCACAGTAACGACAAGATTATACGCTACTTATTATGGGCCGTTCACATGGTGCCTTTTTGGCACTCTCAAAACCATCGTTGTCAATGTAGATGCACTGCAGGGACGCTCGAATGTTGGACCGATGCCGTCATGTTATGCGAGCATTCCCAAGCACCTATTTTTCAGGGTGCAATAAAAATAGCTCAACTTTTAAATCAAATCTTTTTAATGCAGGGCTACCCAGAGCTTTACAATCTGTCCCACAGATTATTTTACTGACTTCACCCTTTATGTCCAAGAACATCACATCACACAAGAACATCTTTTACTGCTAAATTACTGCAAAACTTCGTCATCATCATCATCATCATCATCATCATCGTAGCACTCAGGTTTTGTTTGCTTGATAACTGCTGGCGTGACAGTAAAGCAACCTCTGAAGCACCTTGGATAAAAGGCAGCACGGCTGGCGTTTTTCATGCATTGTTAGACACGGCATGTGAATGGCCGCTTACTACCCAAAAAGAGTTTTCTTAGAAAAGATAAATAGGGCTGAATACAGCAGCAGAACTGAGTACACTTGTAGCACATGCTATTAGTAGCAGCTGCAGCTATTTGTCACCTAATAGACAAGAGTATAGGAAGGAGTTTTAGACTTAGGTCGACAAGCATTGATTTGAGAATGATTATTTAACATGGTGTATTGCATGTTTGATCCTGAAATATCCATATATCCTGAAATATGCCTTCAGATGTGACTAGTTGCTGTCTTGATACACAATTTTGTAGGTCATTACTGTTTTGTTGTTTACTGCTTTGCTTAGTATTGAAGGAAGTACTCTTAGTTCAGTTGCAGGGACATTTAAAAAAAGTTTTATGATGTGACATTTTCAAGATTGTATGAACTTTTACTGACATCATGAATTTCCATTTACCTACTACTACTTTACCTAAGAGTAAACCATGCTGGCTATTTGCTGCAGGCGCACACCAGTCATAGACCACCAAATGGCAGAAGACGTGGAACGCTTCACTGAGCAGCCAAAGTGCAGGTAACACCCGTCCAAACCACTTGGAAAATAGCACTACTGTACATTTCCACTTCATGCATTGGGAATATCAAACCACCGTGTATCTCACTGCGTATGCGCAGTTCCTCAGCTAATAAGTCTAAAGTGACTGCAGTTATTTTGCACTACGGCCCTTTGTCTGATGTGACATTTTTTAATGTCAGAAAATACATCCTTGTTTCTTAGTGCTTAGAGGGCACATGTTGAGTTTGCTCCTTCTTCAGTGTCATCAAACCAATATAGTCTTGCAAATACATGAAATCAGCATCAACATGGAAATGGTGTGGCTGTGGATAAACTTGGGAACGTCTAATCTTAATATCCAAGTGCATAGCTTTCAGTAGTAAGTGATATATATATGTTCCGCCAGCATCAGTAGAAAAAATGCCATTTTAAGGGTTGTTATTTTTGTAAGTTGACTTGCAGCAGTCTGTTGTCACCACTTTTCATGACAAATTTTCTGTTGCCATTTTTCTGGCACAGCCACATGACATCCCCATTCTTAATCCCTAAACTGCTAATGCAATATAGCAGAAGGTGAGGTTAATTGTGAAAGATAGTATTGCAACTGCAGGGAGTGCTGCTCTCTATAACACAGAAACGGGGCCAACGCAAACTCCAACACTGAAACCCAAAGAACATACCACGTGGCCTTTCAACACTCACACTGCAGTTACATGCCATTAAAAATCTGAACAATTATGAAAATCATATTTCAGTTGTAACAGTATTTTTAATACTTGTGGTGTTGCATGCTTTATTGCTGTAGTTATTGTGATTCATTCACTGGACTTATTTCACACTTATCAAAAACATGGTTGGTTGTATTAATGTGTCTTGACTGATGATTTTGATTCAGTTTCAATTTAAATATTCTGCATTTCACAAATTATTTCAATCTGTTACTTTAGAAGTCCATAGTGTGTTTATTATTGGCTTGCTAGAATCACAAATAAATGGTGGTGCCTAGAAGGGAACCTGTGAGTTGGGGAAACTCTTGCGAGATGGTTAAAGAGGACCTTTTGTGCTTTTTCCCTTTCCATTACTTGGTTTTATAGTTTTTTTGTGCATATAAAAGGTCTGCAAAGTTACAAAGTCCATGACAAAGGGAGTTATTCGCCCCCACAGGAAACACTGCTCCTGAAACGACTTGCTTGGAGTACCGCCTTTTCTTCCGTAACATGGTGATGTCACTAAGTAACATACAGTATTTACATAAGGGATAGTTTGGCATGCCCTCAAACAAAGCTAATTAGAGCGGTCTGGGAAGAAAGAAGAAATGGGGGAGAAGAAAAAAGGAGGAAAAGAGAGGAAAAGAAAGAAAAAGAGAAGAAAACACAATTCTGGGTTATTTTAAGTCCCGCCTTTTCTTCCATAGCATGGTGATATCACTAAGTAACACATTTGCATAACATCTAGTTTGGCAGGCCCTCAAACACAGCTAATTAGAGTGGAGCAGGAGCAGAGTCCAAAGAGTTTGGTTCAGTTGACCAATCATAAAAGTTGGTAACCAATCAGAGCAGACTGGGCAGGAACTCAAACAATGTTTCAGACAGGAGTTGTTGTTGTTGTTGTTGTTTTTTTTGTTTGTTTTTTAACATTACAGCGTACATACATGTTCTAGTAGAAACCCAAAATACAAGTATGAACCTGAAAATCAGCATAGTGGGTCTTCTTTAAGGTTAGGCATTGATCTTGAATAGTTAAGGTCAGGATAGTTCGTCGGACAGTGAGTTTTTGCAAGTTTTTGCAGATTCTGTAATTTGCAGGTTACCTTCTAGACAAAACCCAAATAAACTGATTACAACTATTGTATTATGTAAAAATGCAGGGAATTGGTCTTTTCTTTACAACTTTCCCAAACAATTAATAGTCTTGGTATAGAAAGGGAGCCACCTCAGTAAAACATGCTCATTGCCAAGGTCATCAGTCAGTTAACTATGTTTTCCAACCAAGCTTTCCATCAGTTTTCCCAAACACCCCCACCGCGCTGCATTTTCCATCCTGCTGAACCGTGGAGCACGCACTAATACTCTGCTCTCATCACATTATGTCCTTTTAGTTCATCTATATATACATAGTAGGCTATGTCCTAAATCACTGTACAGAAGTGCTAATCATTTTTAGTGCCCGCAGGCCAGCGTATACTGTAGTAAGATCAAAGTTAAGCTCAGTCGTAGCTGGAATGTGTTACCCTCTGGGCTATTTTTAGCTTCTCCTTGCTAACTATCTGCCTTTTGGACTTGATTGGAGATTAGCACTTTTTTCATTCTGGCGACAAGTAAACTCTGAATCCACCCACCGCGGCTCGCTGGATGGGCACCTGCTATTTTTGGGTGAATATGGTGAGAGGGGTATTCTAAAGAGCGACAGGGTCTTGTTTTACACCCTGATCAGAACCTATAAATAATGTCTGTGTGTTGAGGGAAGCAGGGGTGTATGTATGTCGTGTGTGTGTGTAGCGTTATGCATGCTGCGTGTATGGGTGTGTATTTGTGCATATCTGCGTGAGGCAAAAGTGAGTGTTGAAATTTAACAACATATACAGTTTCCTCTCGTGTGGTGTCAGTTTGATGGGAAGAGTTGTTGATGGTTAATTTTCTAGGTCATTAGCTACTTTACTTTGCAGTATAATTACTTCTTTTTTAACCCTAGTTAACAAAGTCACTCTTTTTTGAGTGACTGATGAAGGAAATTAATCCTAGGAAGTTCAAAAATATGGATTTTGTTGTACAAATTGTGTTGATTTTTGTATTAAAATACATATGAGCTCATAAGTCAATTGTGCCAAGTATGTTTAAATGTTTTTCTCAATTATCAACATTTTTTCTGCATGAAATCTGCATGTTGAATTTGGCCACACCCCAGTTAGTGATGTCAGCAGCTGTCGAACGCTAATTATAAATTAACAGTTACTTTGAATGTTGAATTAGCAAGCCCTTAGCCTTGCTTAGTTAGAAAAAACATATCATCAGAGAAAAACTAAACCAACAAATCACAAATCAGCTGTCACAACAGCTATAAAAATAAAAATATGTAATAGGTACAGATAATAGTCCAACCAGGGCATTAGGAAAGTAAATAAAAGATGTTATATCATCAGCCCGGTTGCACAAAAAAGCATGTGCTTGACATGATAATGAGAAAGGCAAAAGTGTTAATAAGATGACTGTTCTTGCTTTAGTCATTTTCATGCCATGTAGTTTGTACTGACTGCAGTGTATATGCAGCAATGTAAACATGCTACACTCAGAGATGTTGAAGTACAATATAATATAGATTATAGTGGGTAGAAGGGGAGGTGGATGGGTCCAATAAACACAGGACTTTCAATTAGGAGACTGGTACTTTGTTTTGAAAAATATGTTAGATGTTTGTGATGTGTTTTCCGTACTGATGTGGTGTTTACGTACGTATTGTCCTTAGTTTAGGTACTTGAAGTTGATGTTTTTCCTAAACCTTATTAAGTGGTTTTGTTGCCCCCTGCTGGTAATGCACCTTCATACATGCGTTTAATATTCACACCTCAGTGAGGTAAAACCTGACACTGACATGTTAGCTTGTGGTAAACAGCCCGGTCTATTACACATTATGGCATAATATCGAGTTGCAATATTTGTTTGGTTACAGACAGAAAATTTTGGCTGCACCGATGTCACTTAAACTGCTGTGGGACTGTATTAGGGTAGTTGGTGTAGTAGAGGTTGGTATTAGCAACATAATGTTCAGCTGAAACCAACTGCTGGTGGCAGAATACATAAAAACAAACAAACTGAATGGAAAAATAAAACATATATTACAAAATGATTATTTAAATTGAACATGTTTATTGTTAAAATCAAATTTCAGTATGTCAGTGTACCAAAGAGAATGAATGTGAATGCTCTAACGTTACCCACAGTACTTATAGTGGGCGAACACAGGCCTGACAGCTGGTCAGGTTCAGGACTGTGAAGGTTATGATCACACTGAGTGATTTCTATCTCACCAGTCACCCTCTCACCGTGGCCCTGAGACCCCTGCCCAGACCCTCAGACAGCTGGACCCTGGTTCTGGTTTCACTTGGTCAGTTTGTTGTCACGTATTGTGTACATGTCTGTTGTCCATGTACCATGTCTTGATACGTCTCTGCCTAAATGCCTCCACTCAGACTTGACGAATGATTACGATACTGACCCTTGTTACACAGCAATATGCACGTAGTCTGAAAGCAGATAAACTAAAGAACAGAGACTAAGAGCAAAACCTTCTTCCTCTGTCTTTTTATGAGTAATGTCGATTTTTTTTAAAGCGCCCTTCCCCCTCCTCTTTTCTCCCCCTCTTCCTCCCTCTTCCTCCACTGCTTTGCCCCTTCACGCCAGCTGTGGTCTGCACAAAAACTGATTTTCAGAGTGTTAACCACCATGTTCTTCCTGCCGACGGCAGGATTTCATTTGCAGAGCACAGGGGGCCAATATCTAGGGTAATTCCCAGGGTTTAGTGCCACTGATCTCTTCCCAGCTCACCTTGGGGAGAAAAATTAAAGCTGCGATAAGGCCTTACCCTGCCCAGCACCGTGTTCACCCTGTGCTGCCCGCTGCCTCACTGCTGTCGGCTACCGGAGGCTCACACAGATAACACCTGGTCAGTCTCATATTCACTGTCTGGAAGCATTTCTAAAGGTGATATTATAGAAGAAATATGCTAAACGTTAACAGGACTTTCTTTAGAAGTGATAGACACAGCATATTTAGGTTATTTTTGTGTTTCATCATGCGTATATTATTAAATTGTCAATTTAAAATTAAAGTATGAATACACTGGTTTTGTAACAACATGGTCACCCTCGGTTTGGGATATTTAGACTGAATTACTATTGGCGCAGTGAAAAATTGCTCATGCCTTTATATATCAGCAGCTTTGTGTTAAGTGTGTTTAAGATCGTGTGAGCATTAACTGTCATGAGTGTAGGGTTATAAGTCACTCCTTTTATAGATTACATTATGTAATCAATAATAATAAGCAATGCAATTACTTATTATTTCAGTTTTAGTCATAGTTTTGTGGTCCCTATAACATATAAGATGTAGTTTTTCTTTTTGTTGCTTTATTCGTCAGTAAACTTGACCAAAAACCTCTTAATAAAACAAAAGGATGATATAAATATGAGAAATTGCAACCATTGTTTAATCACCAATAAGAAATACTGTATATTACTTTTCATTTACTTCAGTCTTATTTCCAGTGTTATTTAAGACTGTATACAAGACAAGTCGGCATCTTAATATGTCCAACATGTCTGTTGAGCTGGGTGATATGGTAAAAATCTTTTATTATGATGTGATATGATATGTAATTTCATATCTTGATAACGATATACTGTATATCACAATATATAGCATGTTGTCTGGTAGTTATATGGAATAACCACATGGTACAGCCTATTTTTGTTTAATTCTGTGTGAATTAAATGAAAAGCTGAGTATTTTCTTATTTTAAGGACGTCAGTGCAAAATGAACATGAACAGTTATCAGTGGAATTATAGAGAAAGAAGAAATAAATATTGTAGTAATATGTATGTGTGTGTGTGTGTATGTGTGGTATAGTCATAGTACCTACATGTACTACATGTCTTTGTACTACAGTTAACATAAAAATGTCAATACGTTAGACACAAATATACAGTATATCTTCTAAATGGTAATTACTTCAAGACAGATATTTTTGCTTTAAAATTACAGTGTAAAGAAAGTATTATTAAAGAACCGTACTATGGTGAACCATTCCTGACGGGGGAAATCCAGTGAGCTCTACTTTCTACTCTTTTCCATCTTTCGAGCAGTAAAATTACTTCTCTGCTGTAAAAACCTTGTTCATGACCATTTTTTAGGACTTAGATAAATATCATTCCCTGTGAATGTGACTTCTGCAAAAAAAAATCCTTATTTAATTTTAAAATGTGTTAAACCTCACAGCATACCATTTAGAGAAGAGGAAAGACACATTAAAGAAATGAAATGTCCAAAGACTGATTCACTTTTTTTTTTTTTTTTTTTTTTACAATTCAATCAAACTGAGAACAGATGTGATTTTCATGTATGTTAAGTGGAAAGTAAAATTGGTTGCGGTGGCTAAAATTAAAAAGAAATTAAAAGTTTCTCTTGTAGGTTTTAGGGTTGGTGGTCCGTTCAAGGACATGGCTCTGGTAGTGTGCCTCAGCTGTGTGATGGGAGCAATTAAAAGGCAAAGTCTTGTTAACCATCCAGCTCAGCAGAGTGGAAGTGGGACATAAAGAGGAGCAGGAAACACACATGGCCTCCTTCACTTATTTTGTTTTCTCCAAACTGACTAAAATATCTAAAATACCGAAATTCAGGGTGTTATTTTTAAAGCCATCGTTGAATACACACACACACACACACACACACACACACACACACACACACACACACACACACACACGGCAGTTTATTCCCTCTCCCTGGGAGTGGGGGGTCCTGGAAAACTATCTATTTCTGCACATCAGGGGGGGACTTGTGGATTTAAGTGAAACCAAATGAGCTGATGTCTCCCTGATTTGTTTCTTTAAAAAGTGCGTCACATAATGCTCCATCTCTCTCATACATGACATGACTGTCGGTTTGACATTTCACCATACAGAGCGCGCTGCAATATGTTTCCAATCGGCGGGAGACGTGAAGCCAACAATGGGACATGCATGCTGCTCTTTGAAATGATGCACCAGTTGGAAAACATAAACAAATGTTTGCCACCAAGCACGTTCAAGCCTCCCCTCCCCCTCCCGCCGCCCACCCACCCCCTGCTCTGCAGAAAGCCACAGCCTCACATGTGACACATTACCGGGGAGGCAGAAGACATGTTTTTGGAATTAAACTATTACGGGCCCTTTCAAACAAGATACATTTCCTAATTGGCTCCTTTCACAACATTTACATATTGCTTTTCTCCCCCTTGGAGGTGGGTGTTGTTGGTTTGCTGGGTGTCAAGTAGAGGTGTCCCATGGAGGTAAAGTTTAAGAGAAGCAGCCTGGCGGAGAATCACGGCAGGACAGAACCACACTGGGAGAAAGAGAGACCGGCCGTGTCGACATATGAAGCAAAACAAACAGTCTGACTTCTAAGCCTTGGCAGACCCCGCTGACGGGTCCCTTGGTTTCTCAGCTTTCCTCCTAGATGCCTTTTAAGCCTTTTATTCTGCTTTTTACTGACTTTTTTTTTTTCTTTTGCACTTCTTTGGGGTGTGTTTGTATTTCATTAATCCCCAGAGGGGTACACTCAGAAAGACAGGAAAGGTAGAAAGACGGATACAAGGCACAGTGTGAAAAAGGTATCCTTAAACACTATGTCCAATCAGCCGCACTGAAAGACACACATGTACCTACACAATTCTGTCGTAACAATACACACAGCTAAAGTGAAATGATACTGTCATAATTGCCAACCCAAAATAGCTTCACACCACACTTTAACAACTCCTCACTTTTGCTGTCAAGTTGAGCAAACACAGACGTCACGACCATCAGAGGAGTCGTCCTTCCCCTCTCCCCGTCTGAGACATTGCTGCTGCTGCAGAGAAACTCAATCTATTGTTTGATGTGGACAGACAGATTGTCTTCCAAAGATTGCCAAATACTTTGTGTAAACAACCCCCATTTTAACCTTCCCCTAAGTGTGACTTAATAAAGATGAAAACGCGAGGTGTCCATTTCCCCCCTCGCTGGGGAGGCTGAATGAAAACCACATGCACAAATACGTCCCGGTGCACTGCGTTAAGTGTGCGCATGAGAGAAGAAACCGTAATCAGATTGGTTTCCTGTGACAAACAATAACATTTATTTTAAAGCAGCAGCAGTTTTTCTCAGGCAGAGAGGCGGTAGCTCCCATGGTAATCAGAGCCAGACTCGTCCTGCCTCCAAGACTTGGGATGTTGCTACCTTCTTGCTAGCGGGGCAAGCGGGGGGTCACATTAGCGCTGGTGTAAGACAAGGTGGTACTGCTGTTTAAGAATAGCTTTTGTTTGGAGGAGGGTTCAGGGGAAAGAGAACATGGTTTTTAAATACAACTAATAAAACACAGTTTACACAGAGGAAAGTCCCAGTAAAAGCCTGACAACTTGTTAGCGCCTGGCTTGAAGTGGAGCACTCAAATGTGCTTTGGCATCTTTGTTGTAGGTCATGAAGTTTTGCCTTTTTTCAATTCATGTGTTGTCAATGAAACAAAAAAGACAATTGGCTGATAAATTTATCACATTTTTTAATATAAATGTAATATATTGCCCTAAAAATGCAGTATTGACTGGGCTGTAGTGACATGATTTGTCATTTGTCATTTTTTTTAATGAATGATTCCAAGCCAATCATAATTAAAAACTATTACAATATCAGTTGTTGTTTTATTTTAGAAATTTGCAATTGTTAATTAACCTAATTGATCTTTCGGAGGCTGTAGCGGGCTCAGTTTTAAAGCTAGAGTGAAAATACTGGTATCATATGAAACTAGGAAATCTATGTTATACTAGCTTGTTATGCTGGATGCTAAATAATACTCCAAACTAAATCTTGGCAAAGAAAAACTAGTATGGCCATGTTAAAAAATGGTACCTTGACCTCTGACCTCAAGATATGTGAATGAAAATGGGTTCTATGGGTACCCACGAGTCTCCCCTTCAGACATGCCCACTTTATGATAATCACATGCAGTTTGGATCAAGTCATAGTCAAGTCAGCACACTGACACACTGACAGCTGTTGTTGCCTGTTGGGCTGCAGTTTGCCATGTTATGATTTGAGCATATGTTTCATGCTAAATGCAGTACCTGTGAGGGTTTCTGGACAATATTTGTCATTGTTTTGTGTTGTTAATTGAATTCCAGTAATAGCTGTATCCATACATTTGTATCAAATGTACTAAAATGTAACAAATCTCCCTTTAAGGTACATTTTGAAAAGATAAAAAATGTGATTAATCACAATTAACTATGGACAATCATGCGATTAATCACAATTACATATTTTTATTGACAGCCCTATTTTGCATACCTGTGCCATACCATGATATACTTTATATAGGTCTATACCATATACATAGTGATATAAGGAAATATGCTCATCGATATTGATTTCAGTTGTAGTACCGAGCCAGTGACAAGCAGGATAAAAGCTTTGGTAAAAATGTCAAGAATAAAGGGATATATTATTGGGATAATCTTTTACTTTTTGCATATCTATGTTAACCGGTCCCTATGAGGATCTACTTTAATTATTTAATGTTGAAGCTTATCTCAGTTTCCCTCCATTTTTGTAATGAGTGATAGCTTTGGTGCCCCATGTAGCTCAGCTTAACTGTGATCAAGTGGAGGCCCGTGGGAGCTCTCAGCATGCTTACAGTCCCTTAACAGACGAACGCGCCGGCGATGATGGATCACGCGGTTTTCATCACAAACTCATAGGAGTGTCTACTCGCCTCAACTTAAGGGCTTCTGACCTAAGAGCTCCCCCCCGTTGGGCTGATTTTAGTCGGACAAATTTTCCCTCCTGCAGGGTCTCTGCCGGCTCCGAGGGGAGTGGCTGCAAGACTCATCTGCCTCTTATTACGCTCCCAAATTGAGTGCGTACACAGTGGATGTGTTAATGGATAGAAATGCAGTGCAGGGACATGGCGTGCAGGGCTGGTAAAGAGAAACTTCACCCATAACCTGCTGGCCTTCCAGGGTAGCCAGAAGTCTCAGTTTATCTCTGCTATTATGTCAGTGTTATGTTACTTGAGAATGGAAACAGAGATATTTCTGTGTTATCTATTTACACGCTAGACATGCGAGTGTTTCCCTTTGAGACAACCTGAGAACTTCAGAAATGTACAGTATTTCCCTTCTTACTTTCACTTTTGCAATCGTTGATATGACCTAGAATTACATGCCAAAGGCTAATGCTGACTTCAGATACCAAAGACACTTTACAGCTGTAAAAGTGGACATCTGCTGAACATAATCACCGCAACCCTCAAATGTCCACAAGGAAAATGCAAATATAACATTTTGGTTTTCACTAACTATTTTAAAAACACACTTCACCAGGTAAACAACCCATTTTGTATATTCTAAGAAAAAAATGCAGTTAAGTAATAAGAAGACGTAGTATTTTGAAATCCACTAGCTATGAGCGGATGAGAAAATTAGTTTCACACGCTGCACATAAGTGGGTGAGGATTACCTTGCAGGAGCTGTTAGCGGCGGGCGCAGGGTGAGCAAGCTGTGGCCAGTGTGGAGAAAGTCTCATGGCAACAGTCTTCACCAGTTGTTTGATACTGCAGCCTGGCATGACGGGTGCCTTTCTGAGCCCACAATGGATCATGCACGACCACACCACTTAAATATAGAAGCAAGCAAAGCGGTAAAACTGCAACTATTCTGGTGGTAGCTGATGGTTGGCCTTGGTGCAAAAGTATTGTTAGCTACAGATTTAAAAAAAAGAAGAGTTATCTTTCAATTCAGCCGCATGTTGAAAGTGTACTCTACTAATTTTACACATGAAAATCAGTTTACTGGTCATTAGTAGTATTCAGTAATGTCTTCTGTTACTTTTGGTCAAGTCTGATAAAATAACATATTGATGATATACCATCTTGTAAACAAGGAACTTCTGCCCATAGTTGGAATGATTGTGGCATTTTGGTTGAAATGAAAAGATGGCTGAGTTGCATTATGGGAATTGTATGATTCAGATTTATGGCGCTGAACTCCTAAGGAAGATATCTTGGCTTCTGATGCATCAAATTTAGCTGTTTTTTTTTTTATCTCTCTTAGACACCCCCAGCCTGATGGAAGCACAATGCTAAATTGCTGGATTACCCCTTTAAAAAAACAAAAAAATCTTTGACTTTCCTTCTGAAAGTTGGAGCCAGAGGCAGTAGGTGGTTAGCTCAGCATGAATTTGTTTAATCTGTACACAAACATACATAAATGTTAAATTGCTGTAAATATTTCTTCATAACGAGGTCCTTGGGGGCGGCAGTAGCTCAGTCTGTAGGGAGTTGGCTTGGGAACCGGAGGGTCACCGGTTCAAGTCCCGACATGGACCAAGAACTGAGTGTGAACTGGTAGCTGGAGAGGTGCCAGTTTACCTCTTGGGCACTGCCGAGGTGCCCCTGAGCAAGGCACCAAACCCCCAACTGCTCGGGGCGCTTGTCAGGAGCAGCCCCCTCACTCTGACATCTCTCCATTTGATGCATGTATATGGGTCTTGTTTGTGCATGTGTGTGTCTCGGGTCTGCATGTACCGTGTATAAGTTAACAACAGAGTGTAAAAATTGAATTTCCCCATTGTGGGACAAATAAAGGAATATCTTCTTCTTCTTCTTCTGCTTGCAGTCTTTGTGCTAGCTAAGCTAATCATCTCCCATTGATAACTCCATAGGCTGCTTACGTCTTGGTAAGAATGAGAACAATTTCCCCTAAATTCGAACTATTTCTTTTAAGTTTCTGGCTTAAAGTGCCAGTGAAACAGAAGTTGGAGTGTCTTTAGCTGCTGAAGTGTGACATAGTCCCTGCTGTGAGTGTAACGGCATATTTCAGCGGCGAACAGTTACAGTTAATTGGACTGCTTTAAGTGGGCGTGCTTAAAATGTAGAGCTACAGAGGACTGTCTTTCATAACATAACACACACCTCCCTTGTGGCTAAAGTTGCGGATTGATTGATGAATGGATGTCATGATATTATTTGTTGAAATTGGTTAGTACTAGCTTATACGTACACTTCATATTGTGTTTTGCAGGATGAGAACATGATTGTATTTTTTTTTTATTTCTTTTGCACATATTTCAAATAGGTGCACAACATGACCAGGGATGTGATCTAAAAGGATGAAAAAGGCATTTTTCATTTCATCTCGACTTTAAGTACAACTGGTCTTCTTTTGTGTGTACAGTGCTTTGTCTGGGTGTCATGTGCCACTCGCTGAACTATACAGGAGCAAATGGTAGGTAAATTGAGTTTTGTACTTTTCAGTTATGTGTGCTTCTATTAAGTAAAACCCATTTGTATTTCCAACTACTTGTTATTCAGTCTCAGAGTACCGGTAATCAAAGAGCTTATTAACTGTTAAACTTACTAAACTTCACAATACTGAGTTAAAGTCATTGGATAAGTCCATCATGCAACTGCAGGGACATTAGGATACATCTGACAAACTGTTTTCTTCTCACTCTTTACCAACAGCTGTGAAAAAATGCCCCACATTTACCATTAAAAGACAATCAAACAGCAAATGTTCTGGTATTCAGACGATGGAGTGAAAAAATTGAGATGGGGGAGAGGATTAGAAACAGCTTTGAGTGCAAATTGAATTAGCCCTTTTGAGATGACTTGGGGTAAGAAATGAAATGTCATCCTCGCCCATGCAGGCAGAAATGCAAAACATGTGAATGTGAAGAGCATCTTTTTTTTCTTCTTCTTCTCTTTTTTTATGTATGCTGACTCTTTTTACTGTATTAGATGTGTCAGACATAAATCATCACAGTGAGGATGAGAACCAGCCGCCTGCAGCTCCCCAAGACAGTCAGGGACAAACAGACTCATGCTGTATGGTGAGTCGTACTGCTGTCTTCAAATTGTGTGTCACAGCTTTAACCCTGCTTGGACTAATTACCTCCTGCGGCGCTGCGGCTCCCGCCGACAAAGACGGATCACAAGACTGATTCATAATTTAGAAATGATTAATATAAACCACAATTTCTTTGTGTTTATGAAAATACTGTTCAGTATTAAAGGTTTGTCCGCAGAAATATCCATTTAAACAAGTAGTTTAATAGGATTAGTCTTTGTGTATTAGGTTCTTAGTTAGTGTGTAGGATTTGGCAGCATCCTCTGGTGTGGTTGTAGATTGCAACCAAGTGAGTTCTCCGCCGCTCACTCATCCCTTTCCAAGGCTGCGGTAACCTGAGCTGCGAGTGCAAAGCTGTGGTAACACCATTCATCCATACCATAATAACCAACACAGTTGTGAAATGGTAATGAAATATAATCGATTTTATTTGTGTACATAGATATGAATTTTGTTTTGTTTTCATGATGTTCAGCGCGACTTTCAACAGCATATTTTTCAAGCGTTTTCTTGCAGCAACATGTGACACGTCAATGTCCGTTCCAGTCTTTTCAAAATAAAACCACTTAATTAGGTTTAGAAATAGATTGACTTGGTTAGGCTTAGGCAGCAAAACTAGTTAGGCTTAGGTTAAAGTAACTATTCTGTGACTTAAGTACAGAAGTTACGTGACAAATGAATCGTCTTTGACTTGTGGTTTCACAGGGGACACAAACCGTGATTTTATTTACTTACCCATCCACCCTGACCTCCTCACTACGCAGCGTTCACGCCCTGTGTTCTTCATGGTTCATAATTACATGGTTTACATATAAATTGATTTCGTGCTGACCATCACAAAAAAAGTGAAATTTGTATCGCACAAATCAATATATTAAATTTTGTGACAATTTCGTGAAGTGCTGTGTGACTGGGCTGTAATAGCACAACTTTATGAGTAACAGAAGTCAGATGGCGGCTGGCGATACCACGGTTCTGCGGCTCACGTTACTGCAGTTTCACGAGTGTGTCGGAGAACCACGATGGCCTTCGAGTAACATAAAAATGTGAAAAGCTCTCTCAGTGTTTGGTTTGTCTATTCTGGGCTACTGTAGAAACATAGTGGACTCCCTGAAGAGGATCTGCTCTCTATGTAGATGTGAAGGACTCATTCTAAGCTAAGGACAATACAGTGATTCTTAGTTTCAGGTGATTATACATGAATGAAAACATTGTTATATTATGAATATTACATTCAATTTCTATTAATAGATCCCCCAAAATCCTACACACTTCCTTTAAATGCAGTAAAAAAGTAATGAAATAAAGAAAATATTCTCCTATATTTTACAGACTGAATACAAGAAAGGACCTACAAGTGCAATAATCATTATTTCTCTGCTAAGACTTTTGCATTGGAGTAATAATCCACCAGTAAATCTGAAACTCAAGCTTAAGGGTGTTTTAGTGAGCTGCAGCTTGTGGACAAAGTGATCGAGTTTCACTGAGGCATGAGCTATTCTGTCACTATTTTTATAGACATACAATCTCAACCTATCTCAACCTGCTGGAGAAGTGCACTGTAGCCCGCCAGAGCTGGATTTGAAGTTGATATGCAAGAGCCATCGTAGGTAATAACACTGGGCAGCAGCAGACGAGTGGAGTGTTTCTCTGCTCCCCTGGCTGCTGCAGCGATGGCGTTGATTATGACACCAGAAACTGGCTCCAAACTGTGGATACATTTTCCAAAACGTTGGTTTTGGTTGAGAGCACACAGACTTCAGTCATAACAGCGTGATCATGTAACAAATATCTGTGTTTTGTGGTCTCGCTGACGCAACTCAGATTTCAGAAAGAACACCGATGTACATTATATTCAGTTGAATGTGTTATTAATAGTAGGCTGTTTATAACTTCTCGCTAGATGTGGCCAAAATAATAGAAACGTAACAATATCTGAACACTTACTACCAGATTAAGTCCTGTTCTGTGTGCAGTGGTATGTTAGATCTTCTTCAACTAGTGACAACTCTCGTCCTTTGAGATGAGCCTTGAGTATAAATCATATTTATGCTCTTAACATTGCAGAAAAATTGAAGGTACTGTATGGAACTAACATTGGGGAACATAAGGGGAAGGAATTAGAAATCACTGCTGAATTTGTTTTGTGTTACTGCATGCTGAAATATCTACTCCTTATCTGGTTCATTATTGAGGGAATAATGTTCGTGCCAGAAACAGAAAAACTTGGACAGAGTCCTAATTCAACTTTATTTTACTGCATTTCAGTAATTTCATTATGCATTTCAGTCAAAAGCATCTATAAAATACTATCTATAAATAAAAATTGAGTTCTGACAAAGAGAACTAATTTAGTTCTCTATGGATATACTATTACCTAGTTCTCTATTTTAGTCCCATTTTCCTTTTTATAAAGACAAAGATAAAGTATATTCGAAATGCAGATCAGTCACACGGAAAGGCGTATGAATGACACAATGCGCAATTAGCGTGCAAGAACACTTTTCTTGAGGATCGCTTGTCATTTTGTACGTCATGTAGTCTGTACTGACTGCAGTGTAAATGCATCCATGAAAACATGCTACACTCCGAGCTAATGTAGCATAAAAAGTGAGAAAGACAACTCAAGATGTGAACGAGAGGAGGTGGATGGGTCCAACAAACACAGGCCTTTCAATCAGGAGACTGTAGTTGGTAGTTTTGTTAGTAACTTTAGTAATGCTAGTAACATTTGTGACATTTGTGATGTGTTTCCTGTAGTTATGTTGTTTTCGTTCATATTTTTAGGAATGTCTCAAAATGTAAAAAGGTTGGGAAGGGGGAAATGGGGGGAATTACTGACTCATCAGATCAGACTCAGTTTGGTGCTTTGTACTGATTTCCATAAGAAGTGAGACATTGAAATAAGAAGTGTCAAAAATGAAGCAGCAGAAGCTGAGATATCTTGACTTTTAGTTCCTATAGGCTATGGATCAGGCCTTACGTTTCCCATTATGCAACTCAATGGGGTCTTTCATTAGACCCTCCCTATATCCTAAAATTCCCACTTTTTTCTAACCCCACACCTCAAGTTTGCGGTGTGGGGATCTCAAGGCTGAAGCCAAGCCAAGATAACCCTGATGATATCATCTGGGTTATTCTCTCAGATTCCCACAGAGCCACATGAGACGACACACAGCAGAAGACATTATACAACTGAGTTTACAGGCTGAGTAGTAGCTGCTCCTCATGACAAGTAAACTGAACATCATGTGGAGTGTTTCTTTAAATATACATATGTGAAAACACCTTTGAGTTTTTGAGTTTTTTAATGTTTTGTATATTCTGAAGTCGTGTTTTTTTGTCGTATTTATTTAGCAGCATTTTTGTAAAAGTCACCTATCCCTGTTTCCCTGTTGGTGAGCTCTGACATTTGACTACTGATTCTGAATGAAGCTTTTGCAACAGTTAATTATTTAGAACTAAATAACCTGCAATTTATTTGACATTTTTGGTCCTGTCTCAGGAGTCTTTCTGTTATTCATTTATTTTTGTTGTGCATATGTTTGGCCTTTGATTGTACTAAAAGTTCTTGTTTATGTGGTACATCCATTGTTTTGTCCATCCCATACCAATGTAGTTTTTTATAATCAGTAAACTGTTTTGAATTTGTGCTGTGATAGAGGTTTAAAATGTAACACAGCTAACAGGATGTCACTTACTGTCACTTCCCGAAATCCACATGTGGAGCTCGCTCAGTGTGGGGTGGGGGTGGGGGGGCATTTTACTACAGATACAAGGCACATGCTCAACGGTGATGATGGGTCTGAAACTAGGTTATCCATCACCGGCCGTCCTCGGTCCACGGGCCCCTGGCCAATACCACATCCATTATCAGGTTATGGGGATACAACAGGGAGAATAAAAGGGCTTTTTACCAACAGGAGACTACATTAAAAACGTATGGACAGATGTGAGAGTCTGGCAGAACTACTATAGTCGTCACTCTGGAAGGACACACAGTCGGGAATGTCTTCTTGTAAATGATAAAATAGTGTATAGGGATGATTTATTAAAGCTGACATGCGATACAAAACTTTACCAGTTGGAAATAAATGTTACCCGCTATGAGAAAAGTAATGATGATAAAAAAACTAAAAGTAAGAATATCTTAAATTCAGTAAACCTAAATTTTTTTAGACTCTATTTTGTTGCATATGCTACTTAAATGGATACACATACAAAATATTTTAGGAAATAAAAACTCATGCATACTACTAGAAACTGAACTGGAATATAAAGCGAGAAAGAAAGGTGGATGGTTCCAATAAACATAGGACTTTCAACCAGAAGACCTTTTAGTTTTAGTGAGCTATATTAGTGACATGTTTGTGACATGGTTTTTAGTGAAGTTTGAGACGTTTTCCATAGTTGTGTTACATTTTTCCCTAAACCCCACTGCAGTAGTTGCCATAGTTTTTTCACATGGCATAAAAATAACATGTAACATGTCAGGAATGTCTCATTATAAATGATAAAATAGTGTATAAGGACGATTGATTAAAGCTGACTTTTAACCAGACATACTATATTAAAGTTTATCATTTGGAAATACATGTTACCTTTATGAGAAAGAAATAGAAATCCATGCATACTACTAGAAACTGCAGTGTTAAGAAACCCTATTTTCCCCCTGCAACACGAGGCAGAAGAGAAGAAAAATCCCACCGAGACTTGGCCAAAAGTGCTTTTTCATATTGTAAATTAAGGAGAAGACTGTGGCTTTCAAAGCAAACCATTATGATAGTTAACGTAGAACCACTTAAAAGGCCAGCTGCGGGAGTGACGTGAATAATAGTGTTTAATTTGTCTAATCTTAGCAGGAGCAGTGGGTGGCTGGGGGTGGGGGGTTCGCCGGTACCCTGCTGGCACTTGAAGAGAGCTGCTTCTACCACAATGTGGTGCAAATGCCCTAAATTACCGTTTGGCTGTGTTGCTGTTGTTTTTTTGCACTGTTACCCTTTCATTTGTAGTTTGTCTGTTGTTAACATGTGTGTACAAAAGACAGACACGGTGGGACAGTTGTGCAAAAGTTAGTGGTCAGATGAATTCGGCACGTGCCAAGACTATAGTTGATTGAGGAGATGATTTTCTGTTTCTCTTTCAAGGCCACTGTAATTTGCCTGGGCGCTATAAAATCCCTGTAAATGAATAATTTAAGAACTTTATAGGTGTAGTTTGGAAACTATTTACAAGTTCCTCGAACCCTTTTTGCAGATCCTCTCACTTGGCCGCATTATACTGCTACATGTACTCTATGGTGAGCCTTATTTAAAATGTCAATAAAGTCGTCTCCTGGTTTGGTTTAGAGTGGTTTAAAAGTACAAAATAATGCAGATATCAACAGTTTTGCAAGTATTCATCATCCAAGAGCTGTGGTTTATGCTGAGCTATATTTCCTTTATTTTATTTTCCTAACTGAATTCAGCAGTGCTGCCTCTTGCGTCGCACCAGCCAGCACTAGTTTGGCCGTGGAAAATTTACTGCAGTTTTTTTTTTTTTTTTTTTTTAATACTGCTTGTTTTCAATTTGACACAGTTTTACTTTCCTGTAGGAGACGATCCTGGAGCCGAGACCTGCGAGTCTCTGTTGGTTTGCATTGGAACAGGAGATGTTGTTCCACGCTACAAGCAGCTAGATCAGTCTCATACTATTTATTGTTATAATCCCTCGGCACACATTATAATTATGTGACAGAGCTAATACTTAGCGCGCTGAAATGTAAACTGGTGTGACATCAAATACATGTATAAGATTTCAGACGAGCTTCGAGAAAAAAAAAAGGAAGAAATGTCTTTTAAGTGTTAAATTATAAACACTAATGTCCTCTGCAGCTGTAACAAAAACAAATAATGGACGCCCAGAGGAGAAGGCACATACTGTGTGTGTGTGTGTGTGTGTGTGTGTGTGTGTGTGTGTATCTCACCTAAATTAAACCATGTGGTCACCAAAAGTCCCTCACCCTTCTCCCACCCCCCACCTCAATCCCTCCAACCCAGGCCTCTCATTGACCTTCCAGGCGCTCATTGTCCCAAAGTGAGACTTGATTACTGGCCTAAGCCCTGTGAAGGTTCGCCTCAGTGGCCACAGCTGATCTTTTATACTAATTTCGGATTAATGCGGGGTCTGCAACACTGCGTAAACACAGCCACTGAGAAGGCCCCTGCCACACAGAGCTAAACATTAATCCTCTTTAATGCTGGGAGTCAACTTCCAGTCCTTATCAGAATTTGTCTTAATCTCTGCCTAGGCTGTACAAAACTCCACTGCTCAATAAGTAAAATGTACACCACCAAACAACAAATGAGCCAATGAGCTGTGCAGGAATAGAATAGAAATGAAGCCTTACCTTGGAGATCTTTTAAAGCAGCCGTCCTGGTTTGCTAAATGAAGATGTAATGAAGACAAAAGAAGGAGAGCAGGAGGCTGCACTTTCTGCCTCATAAACAAAAGTTCATCTTTAGCTTGTGCTGTGTGCAAATTTTAGTCTTTTCCTTCCTCGATTTCAGCCACCGCCACAAGCATTTCAGCAACTTTCCCAACTCCCTGTCTCTCTTTCTTATTTTTCTCTCTCATGCCGCTACGAATCCACTGATGTGTGGGTTTTGACCATGTGGGTCCTAGTCCCTGTCTAGTCTAGCGCCCTTCCCTAGACTGCATGTGCTTGTCTGTAATTTTCTCAATATGAGATATGTGATATATTATTTCAGCAAATATATAGGCTTGGCTTGAGCAGCGTTTCAAATGCTTTGATTTATGACGGGATGTTTTTGTATCATAACCACGGATATATTAAAGTAAAAGACTGTTTTTCTCTTAAAATACTCAGGGACACTTTCTGTTTTCATGAAGGTGAAAATTATGATCCCCATTTCACAAAAATATCTCTATATTTTACAGTGTTAAAATATATGTCATTGACACATTGACAAAAGAAGATCATTTTCATTACATTGTAATTTTTCCCACTTTTTTACTATAACTCCTCATTAAGGTTTGTACTGTTTTTAATAGGGCTGCAACTAATGATTATTTTCATTGTCCATTTTGATTATTTTGTCAATTAACTGGTCAGATGTTTGGTCTTTAAAATGTCAGAAAATGATGAAAAATGTCCAAAAAAGCCCAAGATGATGTCTCAAATGTCTTGTTGTGTCCACAACTCAAAGATATTCAGTTTACTGTCACAAAGGAGTATAAATAAAAAAGGAGAAAGATAAACAGAAGCTTTTCATATTTAAGAAACTGGATTTGAAGAGTTTTGACTTTTTTTTTCTTTAAAATATTACTCAAACTGATTAATCGATTATCAAAATAGTTGGCGACTAATTAAACTTTGCTTAATTGTTACAGCTCTAAATATTTCGGCTAAAATAAATCGAGAGACACTGTATATGGCAGTGGTTGTTAACCGTATGATTGGAGAATTCAAACATTTTTAGTCACATTTCAGCAAATATATGCGAATTTCAAAATAAGGGTTAATTTCCTGCTTCAAGGTCCTGTTGGAAAATGAGCCACCAAGCCCTCTGGGTGACGAACGTTACGCCGAGGCACCAGAGGGAACGAGGCGACTAATCTCTGTGTAGCCCAGTCCAACAAACACTGCCGCAGAGCGACATGTGGACTGTGTGTGGACTGGACCGTGTGCATGTTAAGCTGGCAAATGTAAACACAGTCGGCTGGGGAAAAAGGAGGCCACATAATTATAAAGTTTTAAAGCAAATGCCAAAGCGAAGCGTAAGCTCTTATAAAACAGAGAAGCATGGAGAGAGGAGGATGGAAACGGCGTGCACATACCTACATACACACTAGGGCCTTAACAGACCCGCTGTTTAAACCGAATTTTCACTTTCACACGCCGCAGCTCGGGTGACACTCTGTTGACTTTTACAGAGTCTCTTTTGGCCACTCTCTGCTTTGCAAAACAAAATTATCCCTTTCTGAGGTTTTGGGAAAGAGCTTTTAATTTAACGGTTGCATTTGGCAAGAATCCTCAACACTCTGAAAATTCATCACTCTGAATTTTCTATTTTCTTCTGCATGAAGATTCATCTGGCTGCCCTGTAATTATGCTGGTGAAGAGATCAATGAGCTGGGAGGATTTTCCTCCAAACTCGGGTCAATAACTTTAGTATTCTCGAGAAGGCTCTGCGCTGCCTCTAGCCACTCAACATTATTCAATTTTTACTGAGGTTAGCGCTAGTCTTTTATGAGCTGTGAACTGACCACAAATGTACGGACTAGTCCGTCCCAAAGTACATCCCTTACCCCTCTTCCCATCCTTTCTCAGCTACTCTTCTCAAGTCTATGGGAAAGGGCAAAAAAAGATGGCAACAGCTTTAAAACGGAAAAATCCTTTAATGCAATTCCTACCTTATCTAAAACACCTACATATCTGTCTCCAGTCTGCGGCCTTTGAAAGGATATTTCAGGCCTGGGATTGAGGGGGGAAAATCTCCCTTCAGAAGCAGGGCTAGGGATGAGTTATAGGCATCTAAGAGGCTGGAAATCTCTGGGGCCTGACCATGGCTTTAGCATACAGCTCCAACCACGGCCAGGGTCTAGAGCAGAGGCAGCCCCCCTCCCTCTCCGCCCCCCGGCCCTCGTCAAAGGAAGAAATATAGAGAAGCATGAGAAGGCAGCATTCATATTAAGAATTAAGAGGGCCAGGTTTTGGTTTCATGGTGGGTTTTTATTTGTTTTCTTTATTCACACATGTTGCCGTGAAGTGCAGGCATTAATCAGCCCACGTTATTACGCATTTGTGAAAATTAAACTATGTGACAACAGGAAATAGTTGGCTAAACGTTAAATTTAGGCATGAAACAACTTTATTTAATTATATATATGTATATTAAAAAAAAAAACCTGAACGCCATGTCTGCTTACTAGCTTTTTCCAAAGTTTTAGTCGCCTCTCATGGTCTTCCCTGAAGATAGTGTTAAGTTGTCATTAAAGATCCACTCCAGATTTGTCTGACATATGAAAACACTCTTTGTTGAGTAATAATTTGGGTCTGATATGGGTTTTCCACAAAAAAATTCAAGTGCCTTGTTAGAAATTAGGAAACACTCCTTCCTCCTGATTGGAAAACTAAGTATCTACAAAAACACAGCTAAGTTGAACTACTGGACACAGTATGTCTCCTACTTCAGTGGCAAATCCATTTTCGGTGTCTGTGCCGTTGAGATCTCAAGTTTCTACATCACAACTCTGTAAGATGAATGTTGGACGTGGCTTCCATGTCACAAAATCACGGTTGTACATACGGTCTACATGTCTTAAACTGTCTCCTTTCAGCAGGCAATGAAGATAAAAGCAGGGTTTTTCTTCTGTGTTGAGGCCTTGACATACCAGGAGCATTTTCCTTGCGTGACTATTTCACGTATCGGTATGTTTTTCAAACTGCTGTTTTTGTCATTAACACTTTCATGTGAATATTACGCGGTGAAAAAGAGACTTTTTTTCTGAACAAAGTTGATTTTTTTTTTTTTTTTTTGAGCTTTCGCACCGTGAGTAAAGGCATCAAACAGTCACGTTGTGTGGAACGGGTTAAGTTGCTCCTATATACCGAACCCAGACTCCAACTTTATTACGCCTTTCAATTTTACAAAAGCAGCACAGACCAGATCCACTCCTTCTGTGCTTACCTTTCACAATAAAAGCCCTAGACATAGAATAGTTGCAGGTGAGTGTTTTACATTTTTGTGTCATTTATTCGTCACTTCCCTGGCATGTCAAGGCCTTCAAGCGGAAACATTTATGCAAAACTTTGTTAAAAATGTTAAAGAAAGTTGGTGGTGTTTCAGCAGTTTGATTGCCATTAAGTTAAAACTATAAAAATACTGATCGAAATGAAACTTTACTCACAGCACAGGACATTTAAAAATGTGCTCTATTTGCAAAATAATCATGACACAAAATGCTCTAGAGTGTAGTTTAAGTGCACTATGTGTTCCAGGCTTTGAGGGTTAAGACGTGCGTCCTGCCCAGTGTCTCCGTTGTCTTTGCCCCTCTATTAGTCTGGCTTTAACGCACTGCTCCGGTCAGAGCCAGTAAATTTTCCAGCAGAGGATAAAGTTCAAGAAGATAAAATCAAACAGATGTCAGTGTGAGGGTGAGTCTTCGTGACCCATAAAAGTGCTCTCATCAAAGAGCTGAATCATTTGTTTTGAATTATTACATTGTTATCAAAAGGGACGGCAGCGGCCTGTTTGAGGAGGAATCCGATCTGTTTGTCTAAAAACACGAGCGGGGATACTCCGGCCCAGAGGAACCATGGGAAAATAGTGACGGCTGACAGGCGAAGGCAGCTGGGGATGGGTTTGATTGACAGCCGTCAGCTATCTTTGGACTTTGTGTTTACTTTTGTTTAGTGGAGCCGAGTGTTGACTGTCTGGCACCTCGGGCTCCAAACTTCTTGTAAACTTCACCTCCTTGGCAACTAAATATGTAGGAAAACAATTTCCACAGACATGCTGTTGTGCCATGAATTTCTTTTGTATTTACGACATGCCGACACCGCACGTTTCCTCTGTTGTAAATTTGATTAAGTTTCGCTAATGAAATTTGTGATAAAATCAAAAGCAAACTACGATTCTGCACAGATAAGTTTGATAAATGTTGATTCTTTCTGAATCATTTGGCGCACATTGGACTTATTTAGTCTTACACCAGAGGAAGATCATTCCACCCTGGGTCAAACGTTCACGCAAAGTTCATGTTAAGGTTACATTTTTGATTTATCTCTTAAATCTTGTTTCGATTGATGAGAGAGGTTAAATCCTAGACAATAAAATGTTGCTTTTTAAAAAAGTCTGCCGAAGATACCTTGTGATATATATAGGTAATAAAAGCAATAAATACAAAACATCTGACTAAATATACACAAACTATTTGCATCTGTTGTTGTAATTCAGGCCCACAAGAATTTACACCATGAAAAAGTGAGTGTTGTCTTATGAAGGGCCCAAAAACAAACTGGATTTCAAAGTGTCTGCAGCATAGGAAATTCGAGGTCAGCCATGAGGGGGGGAAAGTAAACTAACTTTTGGTGTTTGCACACTTTACCCATGTGAACCTAAGCTGGCTGAAGCACGCAGTTTCAGTTAGTACGGTAACTTATATGACATGTGCCTGTACTTGCCTTCACTGAAGTTTTTTGTCTGAACTCCAGAAATGCGTTAATGAATCATTAATGAAACTGTTTTCCCTTTATTTGACTGTCGGAATTCACAAAATTTTACACCAAAAAAAGTAGAAAAACATTTTTACGTTCATATTCCCCATGGATTTTATTTTAAAGTTCCTTACATTTCACAAGTTTGACTGTTAGACAGGGTTTCTCTTGGCAGCGGCACAGAGTTACAGTGTCTCCTGCAACATCTCGCTCTCACCGTGAACCGTGAGGGTCCGTCTAGCTGGGATCACAGGAGGGTGTTTGATAAGCAGGCCCCAGAGTGCTTTTGCTCCCAGCAGGCTATTCTCACTTTCGCAGTGCGGGGGCGGCATGCCAGTAGCCAGATTACTCACCACAGCAGTCAATACAGTCTCTGCAGCTTTCTCTCCCTCCACACTGAGGTTAGCAGGAGCTCAGACCACATGGCCCGAGAGGTCCATTTGCAAATAACATAATATACTGATATTTAAAAGGAACGTAATGAATAGATGCACCGTGTTTACAGGACACTGAAAGAAACACTGGGTGCAGGGCAACTCAAGTATATAAATTTATTTATGGCAACCAATAAATTTTAATTAAACTACAATTAGCTTCTAATTTCTCGGACAGAAAGAGGTTTTTGAGGGAATCTTGCTGATGTTTTGCGACCTTGAATATTTAAGCCAGCAAGTGTCCACACTGAAACATACAATAAAACATGACAGCAGCTCAACAATCTCTCTCTCTGGGGGTTTTTAGTCAACTTGCCCCCGGACCTACATGACTGACCTCTGTGACCTTTAGTCAATATTTTGCTTGACTATGCAAAACATTGTGAAAAGTGAAGCAGAATTAACATTTATAGTTAGATTTAGAGGACTTTAGTTTATAGTTAAGTGACCTCTAGTTAAGATATGTCAACATTTTATCTGCTATCTTTACAACTCCATACTGTCCCCATTAAAATGCATGCACACACTCAGATGTAGCCAAAATAACTTCACAAAAAATTGGTGTATCTGCATGTTATTGTTTCTTAATTTGTAAGAAATGGCACTTGTGTCACCTCCAGCTGGTGCTTCAGTATGAATAAAACTGCATGAACAGTCGTTGTTTATAATGATGATAGTAAAGAAACTTGTGATTATTTCACTCAAGCTCATCAAGGCAAGGAAATGTTGGCTGCTCCAAAAGCCAGAAATAAATATATGAAATATCTGGACATAATTAACCTAAAATTGTCAACACTAAACCATCAGGTTGGGCCGATGAATGATGTGCAGGTTTGCGGTGACGCCAATGAGATTCATTGCATGCTTGAAAATTAACAGTTGTGATCACCGATATAGTGCCCTATAGACAAGATTTTAACTGGTGCTCCTTGCATCACAGCCAATCACCACCAATCATTGGGTTCACGCATTCATACAGAAACTGTATCAGCATTATGTTTTTTAGATTAAGCCATGCACATATCACTGTATTTCTCAAAATCATGTCGTAGGTTACTCCCCAAACAGAACATAGTCTTTCCAATTTTCCCCAATGAATTTAAAGTGCAGCCCTGCGATGGACTGGCGACCTGTCCAGGGTGTACCCCGCCTTCACCCAGTGCTAGCTGGGATCGGCTCCAGCCCCCCGCGACCCCTAACGGGACGATGGATGAATGGATAACTGATGTTAATTTTAGCCATTCATTAGCTATTAATGTTAAGCTGCGAGCAACCCAGAACATAAGGCCTATTTTATAGGCTACATAGTTATGTTGTTTTTTTAATTGATTATTTTTTGGATAGTGATAGTGGTGAAATGGGGAGACAGAGGGGATGACACACAGCAAAGGGCTCCGGGCAGGATTCAAACCTGGGCCCGCTGCAGGGAGGCCTTCAGCCAGTTCTGTTGTTGTGGGCTTTTTGAGGGTAATATTTCATTTAGGCCCCTATGGATGGATGGCATTACCTATGCGATGCGGCATATGCCTAGGAACAATACTGATTCACGGATTGATTTTGCAACGTTTCACTGTGGACAATCATGATATGCCAATTCAATATACATCGCCCAACACTATACACTGCATCTACTACAACATCAAAGTGTACACTTATGTTTGAGTCAAGGGTGGCAAAGCCTTTAATATTGATTGGGTGTCCTGGTGTCCCAGTGGCCAAATAAGCATATTGTAACATCTCAGGTCACCTTTTATAACTCCTCAGTTGAATTGCCTTAAATGACATTTTTGAGAAGATGCATGACCACAAAAGTCAATGAAGAAATTTGCTGAATTACTAGTTGATGTAGTAAAGAAAGGAAAAACTTGTTCGCCCTCTTGGCAGTAAAAATCATAGAAATGTCATCAACGTATGAGTCTGCAACAGTAAGACTGAAACTTTCCAATAAGTTCCCTGATGTGATCTGAATATGATGTAAGACAACAAATACTAGGCATGTGCACTAATGTTTTTTCCCAAACAATTAAAGTTTTTAAGAAAGTTCAAGTGTAAACTGTGTGCATCTGAATGCTCCAGCAGAAGTACTCTCACATGCTGATTTGATATTTCACACTGACATTTAACAATAATCAGCGATTCTCTGCAGAGAGACAAGCTGTCAACAGCAGCAAACGTGCTCATCTGCCGGAGGCGACGCAGACTCATAATGAATTGCGGAGGTTTGCTTCTGGAGCCCCTCCATCCCTCGGTTATTGATACAGTCAGGTGGGAAGATAGCTTTATTTTCTGCATAGACAAATGATGAGTGCAGCACCGTTTACATACTGTATTTCCCAGTGTTTGCCCTGAGGATGGGAGCCTTGGTGGAATTTGTATTGACTCTACAAATGTTTAATGAGCAAGCAGCAACAGCAGCTGGTAGCACGGCACTGATGAAATGATGACACAAGACACATGTGTGTTCCTGTGCACAGCAGTGACTGGGCATGTGTAGCACACCGAGTGCTGTACAGGCTAGGGTTGTATCGGTAAATATAATAATATTCTTTTACTTTTTTAGTTAACAGAATGTGAAATCTTATTTTATCTTTTTTTTTTTACTAAGTTGTACTGTTTATGATTGCCAGTGTTTTTTGTGTGTACAACATACACCATTAAATATGAATTTATGTTTACTGAGACAGTTGAAACAGAATTAAAGATGATCATTTTAAAAGTAGCACAAAATCACCATAGAATGAACACAATTTGCTTCTTATGAACAACTTCACAAGCTAAACTTGGCACAATGAAGCACAGTTCTTAGCAGGTTGTATAATTTATAAATTTGACATATTGGGTGCCTGGGAAAATGATGATATGTGACCTGTAAACCTGTTTATTGTTTGTCTGTTAAAACTATTTTTTAAAAAAAGAAAATACAGAAATTTGAGCCATTGAATGATAAACATGTATTGAGTTTCTCCAGTGAATTGCATTGAAATTAATGAAGCATGAGCAAATAGACTAAATAAGTAAATTTCATTTTTAGGACGTAGATGGCTTTTGAACCCCGTATAAGTCCACGGCTTCAGAATAGTAAAACAGCAGAAACACTGTGGCACCAGGCATCGTGTCGATCTTTAGGAGAGCGTGGGCAGCCACAGTCCACAAAGCTAACCCTGTCATCTGGCAGCAGATTTGCAAGAGAGATAAACTGAGATCCTGCAGGGGATCAAACCCAGCCTCTATCTCTAACAGAGGATTTAGCCAGCAGAGACTAAAGGGGCTCGAGCAGAATTACTCTGTATGGAGCCTGAATGAGGCGTCGCATTTACCCGGCAAGTTGGTTGCTTTTGTGCCTGGATACTGTTTAGCAGGATAATACAAAAAGATAAAAATGCACTTTTATCTTGTGTTATAGGTTAACATGCAGGTCTGTTTGGGGGGGAGGTATAAATGTAACAACAGCACTTTAGATAAAAAAGCATGAACTGAGGAATAGACAGTAAATTAACCCTACTTATATGTCTCACTTAGTCCTGCTGGTGTGCTGACCCAGTGCACCGCCGACTGTATTGTCCTACTGTGGTTAATGTAATTGATGGCTTTCACAAAAATGAACAATTACTGCCAGTCAACCCAGGACGGCTTCAACAGTGTAAGGAACGACAACCAGGACTTATAAGGGTAGCCATTCTGGATATTACACTATCACAAAATAAGTACAAGCGATATCTAGTTTCATGTCACAATATCTATAAAATATCAAAATATTGTTTTCTGACAGTTTTCTTTCTAAAGATGGAGAGTAATTCATTACTGCTTCAATAATTTTTACAGTTACTGAACCAGAGAAACCATATGAGCTTCAGTAAAGCAGGGTCACACGTTACGTTGAAGTCACTTCAAGGCAAGAGGAAGGATAACTGAGATGCTGGATCGCTAAGTTCAGAGGCACCGTTGTCGACTCAGTTGTGAATCTGGTTGCTTATTATATATACATTTCTGTTAGAGCAATTATAAATCACCTAAAATCTTATTAGCAATGACATTTTTGCTTTGAAAACATTACTAGCAATTACAATCTGTAAATGCTATTTTTTTTCCTTCTGTTACTTTTAGGGTTTTTAGCAGGAAATGCTGTATTATACGTAAACTATAATTAGAATGTACTAAATTTATTTACGGGGGATTGTGTACTGTGACTCTTTCCATGACCTTTTTCAGAGAACACGCTGCAACGCTATTGGATTTGGTTCTGGTGAAAACCTCATGGGTTTTATTAGGCTCACACTTATTAATACTATTAATAGACATTTAGATGAGGGGTATGGAGTCAGGTGGTGCAGTGTCAGCTGGGTGTTTTATTCTGTTGACCAACCAAATTCAATCAAGGCAGAGATAATTTCCATACATGACTTGTTGAAATGTCACAGGAAGTCACTGAGTTACCAAAAACATGTCAGTTAATGAAAAAATACTAACAGTATCACAAGTGAGTGATTAGTAATATAATATGTATATGTATCTTGAAAAAATGTATGCACCATCAACTAATAATTTATGACATAATTTATAAACTAAATGACCTGTATAGTGAAGGGTGGCTGGTACTGCTGAACACACTGAGACTTTCAAAGTTTTAGTGATACATCGGTTCAACAATGCGGTTCGGTTTTTATTAGGTTTTTGGGTTTCAGTTTGGGTTCAGTGTGTTTTGCACATTAGGGAGAAGACCAAAAGTGTTTGAACTCCAATGTATAGAAATAGATTGATACTAATGAATGATATACAAAGCCATAACACTGATTTTAAACATGAAATAAGGCAGAATACTTAATGGTCAAGTAGGCCAGGTAATTACCTTAATTACCTTTTCTGTGTCTCTGGAAGCTCATCAAATTAGGGTTAGGTCTGTATTTAATAGTGGTGCAACAGTTCAACAAACCCACAGTTCGGTTTGTGTACATTTTTTACAAACACCCACATCCCCAGCCCAGTAAGTTCACATTCAACGATCGCATGCCAACATTTTAGCACAAACTTGTGCTAGAGTTTCATACAGCAGCAAAACACTCACCCACCTCCGTAGAAACCAGTGGTATGCTATGGGTTCAATATGGCAGTGGTATCTGGCTGGGTTATGGTTTCCGCAGGTGGGAAGCCAGTTCGGGATTACGTCCTTGACACTGCAGTGGTGAATTCTACCACTTGGTTTGGGGGCCTCACCATGGTTGATGGGATCTGGGATAGCGTGTTACGCCCTCCCAGTAAATCTCCTCACTGGCAGGAAAAAAAAGAAGCAACTGGCGACACCATGCCCACTCATTTTGTAAATCAAGACACCGGGCATCCGAAAGGTCGGCATGTGAGTGGTGCAACGCTTCTAGAGCAGACAGGATGAGATTATAAAGTATCTGTTTTCATAAGCAAATAGTAAAAATCATGGCAAATCAGACTGGCTCCTCTCAAGTTTTCTCCCCACCATGATACACTGGCAGTTTGGTAATGAAGGAACAGGCTTGGATGGCGGATGCTGCTCTGTCTCTGGTGGATCCGTGAGATGGCAACTCCCTAACATGTTAGCCATAAAGCTAGTATGTGATAATATTAAGATTATGTTGCTTTTAGTTTGTTTTGTGGTCTTTGTGGCCCTTAGTGGTTAAAAATCACTTGCCTCTGATTTTACTTTGGTATTTAAAGGATGTTCTCCTGCTGCAAAACAGAGGATTATGTTTAATTACTGTAATTAGAGTGAAGAACAAATTGTGGCCTCCCATTTATGGCACTTATGGTTTGTTAACCAAGTTATTTCTTGTTCTGGTGTTGCAACCAGTTGCACTGCCTCCTTTTTTGGATGAGTTTTAAATAAAATAAATCAGCACAAAAAACAGTACATTATTTAAATTATTCAAAAATTAGAATCTCATGGAGGAAAAAAATATCCACCAAAGGAAGCTGATTTTTTTTTTTCTATTACATATCTTTATTGATTTTGAACACACTTTTCCAAAATGGGTCTCCCTTGAGAAATCTTCCTCCCTTTCACCCATATACCCACCCATGAGCCCTCGGTGTAGATAACAAAAATTCTACTTTACAAAATGATAATGAAAGTAAATTATTTGTTAATACCTGTATTCGTATTTACAATTTCCTACATGCAGAAATGCAAACATAACTGCATTTTTGTCTCATTTGTACATGTCAAATTCAAGAAGTTGCATCATCAGGTCCAAAAATGTAAGGTATAAAGCCCATATTTTATGACTTTTTTGTTGATTATCTTCTTTTCAATCACTGTACAAGAGGAACGCTTGGTTAAAAGATGGACAATCAACACTTTACCAGTTGCAATTATGGGCAAGCAATGGTATTAGGCAAACGTTAACAGACTTGTATTGATGAGTTCTCAGGGCCAATGCTTCTGGAAAGAGGAGACTATAAAAAGTCCTGCTCAATATATCATATAGCATCGCATCACATATACAAACTGACAAAAAGTTATTAGATTTGTATTTATCTATTTATCTCTTTATGGGTGCAGCGATCATGACTGAAAACTAATGAATTAAAAAGACAATTTGTTCCATTTGTCAAGGATCTGATTTGAATCATTAGGAGTGAAAAAAGGAGAAGATGCACATAAATTGATGACATTAGTATTCTGGATGGTCTGTGTACATGGAGGTCAGAGTTGCAATGCAAACTATTAGCCCACTCTCCAACCCCTGTTGCACAGCCCTACTTCTTATTACTACAATGGTGGTTTCACCTTTTCAGTTTAATCATTCCAGTAGATATTAAACTCTCCCGGCAGGCTGGGGGCTATATAGTGTAGGGATTTACTGGGGGATTTGCGTCCTCCTTTCTGCTAGTTCAAATCTCTGTGTCTTCTCAGATCAAATTATCATAACCATCATCGGGCACGACTCCACCATGAAAATACAGTGCAGGAAAAAACGCCGTCAGCGATTCCATGTGTGCCCGTCTCTCACAAATATGAAATATGGTTATTGTGCAGTGCTGTGCGGTAGAATTGGAGTGTTATCCCGTTGGTACCACAGCCATTGTGGAAAACACAAGTTATTGTCAAATAGATGTATGATTGACATAAAAACTCTCCCTTTGTAGTAGTACGTTTATTATATTTCTGTGGCATATTAAATCACATTTGGCCTCAACAGGAGACATACATTGTGTTTGTAATTACATTGCACTATAAAGGGACTCAATTTGTTGATTGATTATAACCCTAACCCTGAACTGTTTTGATGAAATTTAATGTCCAAAACATTGCTTGATGAAATTAATAGGATAAAGCCTTTTCATGAAGCCACATTGTTTATAAAAATTAAAAATTATACTCTATACTATACTACTATTTGTCCACCCCTGAGAACTGGAACCTCCTCATTAAATAGAGCTGAATGGACCAAACAGAGAGGCAGAGTGAAAGTTTTCATATGGGCGAACTTTCATCTATTACGGCGTATTATATATCCAACTTAATACATCATCAAGGGGGTTAACACACCATTGCGTGACTAGCTGTGATGCCATAAGACTGAGAGTAAATTAACGTGACGCGGTGGACCCTGGGACCCTTGATAAACGTGGAAACCTTTATTATTATTTATCTTATTTTGGGTGTGTAAGCTGAGAGCAGACGGGGCGGGTCGGCACAATGTCCGGATTGTTCCACACTGCACGCACCTACATATTGAGAGAGAGATGAAGGCTTTCACCTATAGGGGCACCACTTTACTTTCTAATCTTTAAACCTGAATATGGCTAGTGTGGGAAAAAGTGCGTTTTCTGCCTCTCTGCCTCTGACTGCAAGGGAACAGGTCAAATCCTCTGCTAGATGCCCCAGGCTATTTTTCCTTTCCTCCTTTTTTTTTCCTGAACACCTCCACACCAAGTGAGCAAAATCTCTGTCAGAAGACAGAGGAAGGGAGGGGAAGCGAGGCAGAAATACTCCTCTGTTTTCACTTTGTGCGTGTGTTGAACCCTCTGGGGCTGAAATAATTAAGATCAATATATATGAAAGTTCAAATACTTTTTTTTTCAGAGTTGGTTCATTTCAAGGTAATTAAAGCATGATCTGGATCTCATGTGAGTCGGCGTAGCCTCATTGACATACAGTATCACTGGCGATTTACCAGCTGTATTGCTTCAGCGTCTACTAATTACAGTTCTGCTGTAATTGTACGCTGTCTAACTGTGTTTGGGCCAATTATTGAAGTGGATACACACACAGGCATACACACATGTACAAAATGTGTACACATGATGTCTCTTTTACTCTCATTAAAGACAAAGACATGTTAATTATTAAAAGTTATGCAGACACGAACTGTACTGTACTGTTTATTCTCTGTCTCATTCAGGTATACAGTATGTTCAGAATGTATTTTCATTTTAAGTTAATCATTTAATTAAACAAAAAATACAAGGAAGGTCTTTTTAATTATATCCATAATATATGTACAATAATTGTCTATAGGCCTATACTATATCAGGCTCTTTTCATTAACTGTTCGTAGCTGTACCTATGAAAGTGATGTGCTGTAATTCATGTAAATGACAAAAGAATTTGTGGAAGAAGAAGAAGAAAAAAAAAAAAAAAAAAAAAAATTATAAATTTTTTACCACTGGGGGAAAATGAATTTACACTGTGTGTAACTCATACATGGTACATGCAGACCTGAAACACACATACATGCATTAATGGAGAGATGTCAGGGGGGGGGGGGCGTCTCGGGAGAGCGCCCGAGCGGGGGGGGGGTGGTTTCGTGGCTCAGGGGGGCTCCGCAGGGGACAAAGAGAAAAATAGACACATCCCAAATAAAAAAAAATCAAGTTTTATATAAGGAACTACCTACAGACTGAGCTACTGCCGCCCCCATATGTGGACCAGGTCTGCGTGGATGGGTAGGCTAAAAAACACCTGACTTTCACCCAGGAGACTGACATCCATGTCCTGTGTGAAACCAGACTTATTTGTCACCTAAGTTATGTACTTAAGTAACGCCACCTCTGGAGTTATTTTAAGCCAAGCCATGGTTAAGTAAGTATAAGTATTTTCGTTGTCTAATCCTAACCAAGTTGCTTCTTGTGAGGACAGAAGTTTATTTTGAAAAGACTGGATGCATGTAACGGGTGGAAACTGACACGTGTTGCTGGATGTTTGTTGGAAAAGGAACAAAAAAGGAATTTTTCGTAAGATATCATATGTAATAATCATTGTATGGGAATATGTTGACTATATTCCTGTCTTAGCACATGAAAGAATTTTACAATCGTGAGCCTGTTAATAAAAAAGCAGTGCAAATTATATGCGTCTTTTCCCTCTTTGTATTTATATCACAGCTAAAAACAAATCCATGCTGTAAACACATGCAGAAGTATATGTTTGGTGACTTTGTGGAAGAAAGATGAAAGAGTTTTTTTTTTTTTTTTTTTTTTTATCAACCCACGAATTTTTGATATGATTCAATTGACATTTAAGGGCCTAATGGTCATGAAATTGCCCTAAATACATACAGCAAAACAGCAATGTCAACGTTCAATTTCAGCAATGGAAAATAAAAATAAAAAAACACCAAAAATAAATTGTAGTTGTGCGTTTTTTTTGTTTTTTTTTTTTTTTTTTACCTGCCAGCATCGAGATGATATCATTACTCTGCTGAGCATCTCTGGCCAGAGTGACACCAGTCCATTACGCCGTCAAAGCCCTCAACTCTTCCCCCCACCGCCCCTCAGAGGTCACCTTGGGGAGGATTCCACTATCCCCCAAGCCCACCAAACAACACCCTTCCCATCATGCCATTGTTCAACCCAATTCCACCTGGGATAGATACAAGAGGATTGGAGAGAGGCTGAGGAGAGGAAATGTGCGTGTGTGTGTTAAAATGCCACTGTGTGTGTGTGTGTGTGTGTTTGTGTGGATGAGCAGCTGTCCCGGGTTCTTGGTAGAAGGCTGCAGCTGTTTCTGCAGCCTTATGCTGGTAAAGGCAGTCGGACTGTGGGGAAAGTGTATGGACACGACAGAGAGAAGAATACATGTCGAGACACGTGAACATCTACAGACACACAAAAGTTTGTTCATGTTCCTGTTCATCTACCAGAAACTTTTAGAAACCATCAAATCAGCTTGACCCGTTCACCTATAATGAGAAAGACTACATTACTGACCTACACTCCCACATTAGAGTGTGATTATATCAGTTATGTTGCATTAGAGCTCTGAACTGACTAACATGTTTTCTAATGTGTGCCCGCTGGTCCCGAAAGCCAACAAAAAAGTCCATATTGCCTGATAATAGAAATACTAATGTGTCGTCTCTCTGACATAGTCTCGGTAAGTACATTGTACACCGGTGGGGGTAATGTTACTATGATCCAGAAATTGAATCGACAAAAATTCACAAGCCAAACACTGGCTGTGAAATGAAAGCGTGACATGACTAAAGGTCACTGAGGGAATATGAGTATTTGGAAGCTGTTTGATCAAGAAGTTGCAGAAATCAGTCTTATCAAATTTAAGGATTTGCGGCTATTTACACCTTTTTATTAGAGTGTTGATGGTTATGAGATGACAGGAAATGAGAGGACAAAGAGATGACAAGTGATGTGCAATAAAAATGCCCAGCTGGACTCAATCTGGGGCAGGCTGGTCTCATACACTGTAGCTGAATATGTTGACTAGGGATGTTACAGTTGATGGTCAGCACCCTAAACCCCATCAGAGTGCTCCCACAAAGTTCTTGTAAAAATGGATCTGGAAGAGCTCATCTTACGTTGTTACAGATTTCAAATGGAGGGGATGAACTTGACAAAGAAATCGAGAAAATTTGTTGACAACACCAGCAGCACATATAATGATCCAGCTGCAGACAGTCTAACATTTTATGCTGTGAAGGGTTTAGTTCGTTCCATTTTGCCACATTTTGCAGTCGAGCACCAAACAGGATTCAAATCTATGACCCTCTTGCTGTGAGGTGACAGTGCAAACCACTGCACCACCAAGCAGCCCAGCTCGAGACAAATGGTTTCTAAAAATTGAAAGGATGCAGTAAACTCCTGTTGTTTTCCTGATAATGCTGCATTGTGAACAACAAATCTGAGTTGAAATTGGATGAGAGCTAGTCAGCGTTAGCTGTTAGCAGCCGGTGGGCAGTTCAGTCAACTAACGTTAACGAGGATGCATTAAGTTTTATTATGATGCATTCAAATAATAGTTTACATTCAGTAAAAATTAATATTTGACAAAAGTAAATGATAACAGTATCATGATGTGTTCAAATGTAAATTTGTAAAATTTGGTGAGAAACATGAATAAATCTAGATATTTTTGCAATATAAAATATATTAGAGAGGGAACTGTGACCTGTTTGACTTTCTTACTCTAGCTCAGTGTATTGTTTTTGTTTTTTTAACGTGGTATTGAATTGGGTGGTGAGAAATGTGGTGTTTAACTGGTATTGGTATTAACTACTAAATTTCTGGGATTGTAACGTCCCTATTCATAAGTGCAGCACCACATAAGTGCAGCTAGAAGCAGTTCCTTTGTGAGCCTGGTATCAACATGTCCAGCCTTTCTACAGTGATCTGCTGTAAAGTCAGCCACCTAAATGTACATATTACTCATGGCACCCACAAATTGGGCTAAAGTCTGAATTACATAAATGGGGTGTTTGAACACCTAAGTCCTAGGGATCAGCGTGTGCGGCTGTGTCCTCTGGTTAATCTGAGGCGAGGCACACAAAGCTGGAACAGTGTTGGGTCACTGTGTGTGCCACCTAATTTACAGCTGACATCTCATGTCTCCTACTGTGGGATGGCTTGATGGGAGACACGGATGCCTGCAAAGGTCTGGCATCATGATAAATTTGGAAACAATACTTGTTGCGGTGCGTATACAGGATGATTAATTGCAAGTGTTCCAAACCTTTTAGGGCAAAGCTCGCATACCGCTGCGACTCTCCCGTCAAAATGATCTCTGTGTTGACTAGTGGCACCAAGAACATGGCAAACGTCATATTCCAAAGAGATCAATATTCGTTTTTTGTTTTGGACAGGTGATTACTTTTTCCTTAGAAAAAATGGGGATTTCAGGTAAAAAGAAAAGCTGTGGTTTGAGAAATCTCAACACTGATGTAGTGTTTCATCCCTCAAAGACTGGTTTCACATTTTATACTTTTACTTACTACACTTCCTGGCAAAAAGATGGTTAGTGCAAGAGAAGAGAAACGGAAGTAAGGACAGTAAAAAAATTAGTAAAGTCAAGAGGAAAAACACCGACGGTTCTTCTTCTTTTTCATATTAATCTCATCTGATCATTCCAATACACAGATATTTTCACAGCAACATGGCCTTGGCTGCTTTATTTCATGTAAGCTTCATAACAACGGCTTGTATATCTTACATCCTCAGTCTTCTGGTCCTCTGGACTGCTGCGACCTGCTGGTATGGAGAGTTGTTTCATTGCACGCAGGCGCAAAACTTACGTGGTAGTTGACCGTCGGCTATAGTCTTTGTGGTGTGTTCAATTGGAACCTTTTGGCCAAGACGAAGGCGACGTGAGGTGACTCAACAGGTAGCCATTGTTGCCGCTAGTTCTTTGATATCTGCCGGGTGTGTCCCCAGCTTCATGTTTAAATCATCTTGGAAATATGCGTTTCCTAATTTAAACACCAAACAACATCAGTGTCTGAGCTAAAAACACAGACTCTGTGCCAAAAGTCCTCCTGGGTTTAAAGATTTAAAGGTATGAAATAAAATGTTATTGCTAGAACACTCCCGCCAACAATGTTCACTGTAATATTTTTTTATTGTACATCATGTGAGTTTATTGAACGTCTGCTTGTGGAACAAACAAGACCAGATGAAATATGTTGCTTAAGTAAATGTCCAGACAGGGTGAGTAGAAAAACAAGTTTTGACTTAAAAATGGTGAGCAGAATATGATTTATGCAGTTTAGTATACTGTATATCAAAGATGCAGCATCGAGGCAAAACCGCCTCATGCTGACACACCGATGACAGCAGCAGTCTGATAAATTGTCCACAGTAGTGCACATTGAGTGTGATAACGCCATTTAAAAAAGAAAAGAAAGAAAATAAATATCTACAGCAGGTCAGCGCTGTGCCAAAGTAAAGAAATATCATTCCCAGAAGCTTTGCTAAGGATTCGGGGAAGTCTTTGGAGTTAGATGCAAGGTTATACAGAGGGCAGCCAGAACGGGTGTTTAGTTTGGTGGATCGAGTCAAACAACAGCCACAGAATGGAAAAAATACAGAGACGTAATTCACCTTGCATCAGGAAAAACACAGGCGAGACAAAAGGGGTGGAAGGCAACGGTTCAATACAGGGGTGAAGTGCAATATTGAATGATCGGGTGATGAAAATTGTTTTCAATAAAATAAAGCAACTTTTTTATCTTCTTTTTCTCCCTCTATCTGAGAGAGCTGGAGGTAATTTAATGTGAGAGTGGTTCACCTGGGAGAGCTGGCTGTTCTGACTGCAGGAGGATTTGTGAACTGGCTCTAAGGCAAGTTCAGCAGAACACACAAACTCTTATTAAACTTCCTGTTTTCACCAAGTGAGAGCACGCACATGACTGTGCCGACACACACACACACACACACACACACACACACACACACACACACACACACACACACACGAATGTAGCATTCAACTGGCCTTTCTGACCCCATATTTGTTGGCTTTTAAGAAATACAGAAAAAATATATCTTCTTTGTGATAATGATGTGTTTTTATATGTTCCCAAGGCCATAAATTGGTATTATCCTTACATGGCAGCAATCATTGCTGGCTGTAACACTAAAGTCCTGCTCTCCATCAGTGTCCATATTTCAAGGTCAAATGAAGGAACATCTGATAAATCTGATACATTTAGATATCAGTTCACCATCTAAACATTGTTACCCACATTTCAATTAAAAAATAAATGCAATACAGTCGGGAAAAAAAAAGATCCATAGCCACAACTGCCCGTCCAGTCAAATCCCATCTTCATCACAACTGGCTGTCCTTTTGGTAAAACAAAATAAAGCAAAGGTAAGTAAAAGTAAATGGGTTTTCCTATTGAATGTTATTGCTTTAGGAATGGGTGCAGATGGCTATTGATCTGCCTCATCCTTGGCCATTACCGTCGGGATGGCAATCAGCGAGGCCCGTTGGTTTCTGGGTAAACAAGCATTTTCTCCTCTCGTGGCAGAGCGGCGTAGAGATTGAGAGCAGTGAGAGGCTTGGGAAAACATTGCTATCGGTCTCTCCTGTGCTGCTGACAGGACAATTGAAAAGTATCTGTCATTCATGGATGGCCTAAACATGATTGTTTCTCTGCATTTTCTATCCTGTGTGAGGAGAAGATATATGCCCTGGGGTATAAGGGGACATTTACAAGAGCAAACACTGGTGTAGAATGCATATACGGGGCAAAAGGGTTTTGTTGATATGATGAGTTGTTTTTGCAAGTGGAACCAGTTTCCCGTCCCATCAGATTTAATATTTACTAACGTAATTTTCTGCGTCCCTGCCTCACAGAGACAAAAACAATAGCAAATCCAGGCCATTCGTCTGTACTAACATGCAGTACCAACAGGGGGAAACAAAGCGAATGACATGTTTAGGCAAGAAAACCACTTTGTGAAGAAAACGTCATGGACACCGACTTAGGGTCAAGCATGGTTGGGCTTAAAATAAATTTGTAAGCTATGTAAAACGCAACCTACAGATACAACGTAACATCAGTACGGGATAAAATGTCAAAACAAGTGACAAACGTCACTAACGTAAAATGAAACACTGGTCTCAAACAATGGTCTCCTTGAAAGTCCTGTGTTTTTTTTTGACCCATCACTTTATATAAGTTACTGTGTGTAACAAGCTCTGAAGTTAGACTCACTACACAACACGTGACAACCTTCACTACAAAATACCATGGATGTATAAATTGAACTAGACACAGTGTTGGAGGCGGGCTCCTGTTCGTTTCTATGAGAGTCGCTCAGTGCTACATGAAGCTAAAATGGCTTGAGTGCCGAGTGATAAAATACCCAGATCTTCTGGCGATCTTCTGCATCCATTGAGCCCATAGAGCAAACACAGTTTTCGTTTAACCTTGCCTCCTAGCCTTGGTCGGGGGCTCCTTCACATGAAGGGAGGAAGGGAAATAACTCTGGTTTTGGCTATTAGTGCATTTTACAACTTTTAGGACCTAATGATTTAAATAAGGGCTATTAAAGTGTTCATATAGGGAAAGTTATTCACCTAAAAAAAAAATTTAAATTATCTGCCAAGTTACAGTCTCTTCCCCAATGTAAGTCTGTGGGTAAAAGTCTTAATGAGCCCAGTGGCATCATGTGACAGAGACAAAAGTTGTAGTACTACAGTTTGGCCTGGTGCTCTTTCTGGGTGATTGCAAAATGCTGCACCTTCATGCAGGCATTAATGTTTCTGTCTCTGCGGCACAAAACTCATGCATTATCATGTATGTATGTATATATAGAGAAAAGAGGAAAAAAACAAAAGGGAGTTGAAGTTTTTATTCACAGGCAGATTTAGATCTTTTCAGAAAGTGGGCTCAGGTATCATGAAATTTAGTGGTTATGTATGGTATGTATGGTATGTTAAAAGCAGTGATTTATTCCATTGAGAGATGACGTTGTTTTCTGGTCCTATTTTTCCAGTTGAGCAATATTGTCTTTTTGGCAATGGTCAAGGTGATATGTGTGGCGTTGTGGTATTTGTGTCGGTAACTGATGTGAGTAATGTCTCCAAAGAGGCAGAGGGAATGGGAAAGTGGAATTCAGTGAACTAGGACTTGTGAGATGATAGTTATGTTTTTCCAGAAGTTTTGGGTTGGTGTGCAAAGCCATACTGAGTGAAAGTAGCTGTCTGTAGTGTTGAGAGTGCATTGGGGATGTATGTCGGTCTGCGAAACCTATTAAGTACATTCTTTGTTGGCTTAATAATTGACTTTTAAATATGTTATGAAAACTTTCCACTTCATATTTCACATCATAGGCAAACAACATGCTAGCTTATTAGACACAGAATGTCAATTTTTCTGTCATGATGTCTATAAATGAACAAAGCCTAAATAACATACTGCATGTAGGCTGCTAAACACGGTTCATGATACTGTGTGGTATACAGTCCGTCTGCAGCTGCAGGTATTTTTAAATATAATGGTGCCTTGAAGTGGGGTCGTGTTTACCGTGTTTACAAGACGGCAAGTCGTGTTCACGAAATGCAAGAACACCTCTGCTAAGCAACAGCAATATTAACGTTACTGTCTGAGTCTAGAGGCCTCAGAGGCTAACAATTTAGCAAGTGGGTAACATAATGCAGGAAATGCAAAGGCAAAAAGGAGAAAGATGAGGTTATTGAAAATTTAAATATTTTCCTCAGACATATAAAATTACCAAGGAAAACAATACATGATTAAAATTAAATATACTGTACAATATTAACTAATTATGCACCAATAAATGAACTTGTTAAGAACAACAGCTGATGTCACTTATCATGTCAAAACTGTTTCATTTATTTATCCCTCGATGCAGAGCTATTTATTTACATTCTTGCATTTTATTGTGTCATACGAGGCACTTTTGTTGTGGTATTTGGCTTAGCTAACAGTGTGATGTTCAACGTATCCTCATACAACGGTTCGATAGTTTACAAAAAGTTATTCCTCATTTGTCGTACTTTCTCCTGCGAATGTCCAGCAGCACAAAATAAACTTCTGTCACAGGAAACAACTTAGTCAGCTTTAGGCATCAAAAATACTTGGTTAGGTTTAGGAAGAGATTGTGATTTTGGTTAAAATACCTACAGAAGGTGCGTAACTTAAGTACGGATGTTATGTGACAAATAAATCAGCACTGACTTATGGTTTCACACAGAACACTTTATCATGGTATTTGGCTCAGTTAACAGCATGATGCTCAGCGTATCCACATACAACGGTTCAATATCTTATGAAATGTTATTCCTCATTTTTCTTCTCCTGCGAATGTCCAGCAGCACATGACGCACAAAATAAACTTCTGTCTACAAATGGTGTATGAGATCAGCCTGGTGATGCTAGACCAGCAGAAGCTTGGGAACCTTTCTTTTGGTAGCACGTTAGCCATGGTGAGATACACAAACTCTTTAGTGAATGAATAGTGGATATCCCAAAGAACAGCTCCCATAAATGTGGCTGCTCTCCTGATATCTCATAACCAGCTGAACACCTGAATTAGCCAGCATAGTAATGCTACAGTAAAACTGCAAAAACAGATCATTATCATTATCATGTTCATTCTTTTTTGTTTAGCATTTGGCCTCCAATAGCAGTTTGTTTCTTCTTCTTTTTGTCAGTCCGAACCATGGAGTGAGCCATATATTTTCATTAACACTGTCTATTCTTTCTGAATCCATAGTGTGATGAGTCAGGTGTGAGTCCCGAGCCTCTTGCTGCTCTAAATGCCATTCCAAACTCATTACCTTGTCTTGCGTCTGGCCATCCACCCATCATGTTCTGACCTTGAGAAAATAGATAGAAAGGTGACAACTGAGTACCCAGTTCTATAAAGGAGAAAAAAAGAGGTAGAGCTTGAAGGGGTAAGTATACTCCTGCCATACCACTGTATATCTGGGGTGCATAACCACTATTCCTACATTTAGAATGAGGTGTTGTATAGTGAATCTGTAGTATATGTTGTTAAGTAGGAAGAGCTGGTGTTTGATGGATATTAGACAGATTATGATGGGATGATTGTAGGTCTCTGTGCTGTTGCTTCACACATGTGGGAAGTGGCCTTGGTATCTCTTCTCACCAGATCAAACAATACAGCGTGTGAATACAGTCAGCTACAGTAGGCCAGGAGGACTGTATAGTGCAAGGATGCCTCACTGAAACCCACATTTTTATTAATTATGTTTTGGTCTGTATTGTAAAAACTTGAACATGAACACATTTTAATGATCTCCAAGTTACCATCTTTTTGATATATTGACTGAACTGGGTGCCTGTGGAAATTTTCCCATCAAGATATGACATGTTTTAATTTTTGGCAACAGTGCATAAAATCTTATTTGTCAACCTACATACCAGCCTGGTCTCACCAAATGGTGTATGAATGACACAATAATTTGTTAGTAATTTTGCGTACACTAATAATGCCTTTGTTGCTTTTAGCATGTCATTTGTTCACCATGTCTGTACTGACTGCACTGCAAATGCATCCGTGTGAATATGCTGCAAAGCTAGTGACGTAGAATAAAAAGTGAGAAAGATTGCTCATGGCAAGATGGGAAGGGAGGTGGATGGGTCCAACAAATCCAGGACTATCAATCAGGAGACCTGTGTTCATGTCCCAAACTGTTGTTGGTTAAGTTTGTGATGTTTGTGACATGTTTTCTGTACTTAAGTTACGTTGGTTTTGTATGTATTTTACTTAGTTTACATACTTATTTTGAGCCCAACCATTATGTTTTTCCTAAACCTTATTAAGTGGTTTTGTTTCCTAAACCTAACTGTGACCATGTCACAGTAACAATGTGGCGCTGAATGTCGTTTCACATTGTTAAATCTGTAGAGTATTAATGTGAAAAGCCCAAAATGTGTTATCATGACATGCATAATGTCCTTAAAATTTCAAACAATTTAAACACCTCCCTGTGAGGCTGGGTTGTACATATATCTACAAAACTGTTTTTAGCCATCAAATGTTTTGATCTCTGAAGCGTTCTCTGGATTTGTAGGTATGGTTTACTGAATGAGTTTTATGCTATTATTATATTATAAAACTTTAACAGCAGATATGTGCAAATATTAACCTTTATTGCAAAGTTTATCATTTTAGAGTGAACTGTAACTTAAACAAAGAAATGCACTGGATTTGACAAATAGCAAGAAGCTCTACAAGTCTTTCATTCACACATCTTGCAGTAACTGATAACATCCGGCTCCATAATAATATTTAAACACAATAGCATGGGAAGATGTATAAATAGCACAATATTACAAGGATGCATTTTAGGTTTTTTTTTTGTGTGTGTGATTTGTATGCTGGTTTTTGCATGCCATTTGTGCACCACACAACAAAACTACAGTAATGTCTGCAATTAGGTTCAGGCTACAAAACCACTTGGATTTTAAAAAATATTAATAATATTTTAAAAAACTACGTAAAATACATATGGAATCAACATAATATAAGCACAGAAAACACAAGTCACAAACGTCACCTAAAAACAACCTGCATCCTGGTTGAAAGTCCTAAGTTTGTTGGACCCATCTACCTCCATTCCCTTCCACCATAAGCAGGCCGTCTGTTTCTTTATTGTACGTCACTACATCACAGTGCCCTGCATACACCTTTTTATGCGAGACTGTAACATACAGTATGTCCTCAGTATCAGTTTGCTCTCTCTTTCCACAGCAACACAACACCCAGCAACAATGTGTTACTTAAATTGCCTCAGTTTAATAGTCTGGAAAATCATGTTTTGACTTTACGCATTAACAAGGATTTTTACTTACTGTTGGTAATAACAGTAGTGTTTAGACTGCATGGTAGCGACAAGCACTGTGTCTTAAAATTGTATTTTTCTTAAATGAAAACGCAAATCTGCACATGAAGTGAGGTAATTTCCCTTGTGTTCAGACAGATCAGTCCACTGATATTGACTGATTTATGAAAATGATTGAAACCGGTGGATTTGCTATAGAAACAAATTAAATATTGTGAACCTTTGACAGATTTTCCCACCTATTCTGAAAAGACAATAATGGTTTTAAGAGTCATTAGATTACATGACTGCGTTTACATACTCTGAGATTTGCCGTGTATTAGTGGTGCTGGCGCATATCCACTGTGAGAATGTATTTTATTACCATTATAGCGGGTTATATACAGCTTTTTCACATAATTCTGACTCCGAGATGAAACAATAATTCAGGGGAAAACAGTGCAACCGTAAAAGACTCCATCCTCCCGTATACAAAATATGTGAGGATATGCGTGAACTCCAACCACTTACAATTATGTTTCAGTGACATTACCAAGTATCTTAGCAACGGCTATCACACCAGATTTAAACCTCACCATCTGCAGTTTCAGGTGATAACCTTAAAGCAACCATTTCCTTCTTTTATTTTTTCTAATTTTCACCAGATTGCCATATCACAGATACATGTGTTCAGTTAGTGATCTTTATTTAATAAGGTGTTGTGCATCGGCTGAAGATTTGCTTTGTGTCATGAGTGGACACGTTAGGAATTTGATTGAAGTTAAGACCTCACCGTGTTAGAGGGTTTTTTTTTTTGGCCAGAGATTGACAGGAGTCCTACATACCTTGATTAAGCCACGTTTCTTCGGCTCATCTTTGAACTGAGGAAATCAAAAACTGCTATTGGAATCCTTAATATGGAGGTGTCATTTAGAGTCAAATAGAATGCAAATTACTTGTACAATTGAAATGTCAACTTAAACATGCCGCACGCCTGGCCTGTGGCTACCCGAAGAAGTCATTTAAAGTCATTTCGTTGATTCAGAGTCCCACTAATCCTTTTTCATTTCCTTATAGTCTCGGAGGTTACAGGAATAACTGGGAGTGGGGGTTGGGTGTGTGTGTGTGGGGGGGGGCACATCTGGGAATCAGGTTGATTTCCGCCTTCGTCTGGCTGGACGAATAAGGTTTGTCTTGATTCATCTTCTCGTGTTTTTGTTCAAAGTATGTGCACCCCAATTACAGCAGGGCTTTGCTTATTCAAATGGGAGAACTGACCAGTTTGTCAAACAAGTCAGCTCAGGTAAAAAAAAAAAAAAAAAAAAACGTTTGAGATGCTTATCAATGCAATTTCTCATTTTATGCATTTACATATTTTACATATTTAATTTTGTAATGTTTGCAGTTTTATATTTGTTTCTGTATAAAGTCATATTAAATTATCTGTAGCTGCAACCTCCATTCATGTAGACAAATTATGTATGATATTCCCAGAACCGGCACTGTTTTTGGTGTAAAGTGCTTTCAAAGCTTTTACATCCTCATCTTGTTCTAATCCACAGAAACATTTTAAACTACATTGTTTTATGAAGAACGCCAGATTTTAAAACAGGATTAAGGATTATTTGAGCATTGACTATACTTGTCCTGGCACTGATCGACAAGTCTGTTTTATGTCTCTTGTGTTAAATCATTGATTTCTTAAGTAAGTAGCTGAGTAATAAGTGAAATAATGTACAGCTAGCAGGTCATTGTTGTGAAATAAATCCCTTCAGCATGAAGCTAGGCCTGGGTCGTCAGTTAATGTGAAAAAAAAAAACAACAAACAAACAATAATAAACAATTATGATGAATAATGATAAATGGCTGAGATCGACGGTTAGTGCCTGGCAACGACTTGTTGTGAAGTAAATGCGATGGAACAGGGGAGGGAGAGTGTGACATCTAGTGGCTGAATGTTATCAATCGCAACATTTAGTTTGTTATTTGTGTTTTTATGTGGTGCATGTGTAAAGCTTTTAAACTCCCATCTTGGCCAGGACCCCCTTCTTAATGAGATTCAAAATCTCAATGGGATTATCCTGGCTAAATAAAGGTTGAATTAAAAAAACAGTTTAATTCAGATCCTGGAATATGTTTCATTATTTTGAACCTTTTCTCCTCCCAGAATATATTAAAACAAGAGGTTAGATATGTAATATGATATGGCATAGACAACAAAACACTGACTCCTGGAATGTTAACACATGCTGTTTTATGTGCCATGTTGGGTCAGCCAGACACTAGCTAAAATACAAAAGGTATTAAAATGAAGTGATGAGAGAGAAGGATGGATGTGTCTCAATGGAGAATGTGTCCATGTTATGGTCTAGTGATTTTATCTTCAATCATTCATGTTGATTTGTCTCCTTTGATTTACTTTCATCTGAGCTAAAGACATAGTGTTTCAAATAGTGCACCATTGTATGAGTTATTATTAGAGTTCATAGAAAGCACATAATTTAAGATTATGTAATACAATTGTCATTGTGTTTAATTTCATAAACATGCAAGCCTTGTTTTCACCCGGTCAAATCCCCAAGTGGCTACCTCAATGAATTTGATTAGTTATGCCACATCCATCATCTGATTCGGTCACGTATGAATGGATCCATTCCAACACTAAGCCATATATCCACTTCCACTGAAATGTATAAATTGTTACTACTTAATAAAATAGGTAAAATCGCTCCAAAGGGGCCTTAAACAGCAGTAGCGGTGAGGATATTCATGATTTACGCACACACAATGAGAGGTCCAATGAAAACTTCAGCCATGCACATGCACAAACATCTACCCTGGGACATTTACCTTTCGCTCTCATTGTCTCCATCTCATTGATACACGGCCATCAATTTCTGCTGCGTCTCACACTGGATAGTCTTTAAGGTCGATTTGATCCGTCCAAGCGGAGGCCTGATGCACTGTCCCCATCCTCTCTCCCCTTAAATTGCCTCCCCCCAGGGGAGTGCTTGTGTTTGCTCCTGGCGGGGACCTATGGCCACGCTGTTAATTTATTAGAGAAATAAAATGCTTTTTTGAGTTGTGTTGGACTGCAGCACACTGTATGCTCTCAGGGTGCTCAGTAGTGATGTGGCCCTTTTTTTTTATCTGTGCAACAATGAAGTGGAGCTTATTAAAGCAATACGTTGACATTTTGGGAAATATTGTCATTTGATTTCTGGTGTAGAGTTAGATGAGAAGATCGGTACCACTCTCATAACTGTGCTAAGCTAAGCTAATTGGCTTCATATTTAAGACAAACACTGGGAATAGGGGGAACAGCTAGCCTGGCTCTGTTCAAAAGTAATGAAATCATCTATCCAACCCAGTCTCGGTCCCAGCTCCTCAAGGACCGCCGCTTGGTAAGTACCCCTTGGCATCATATACCGACCAGTGGAGGCTCGGTTTAGCAACTGTATGCAATGCACCAGGCTTTCAACTTACTCCAATGTAAAACCACTCACAGAATGACTTGACGGACAAAGCAGATGACGTTGTTTTAAGAGCATGACAGTCGTCAGTGAAGTTCACGTCAACCACAACTGTTTCTAAAAGTGTTGTATCAACCCAACTTCCTGTGAAAATGTAAGTTTATTTTGAAAGAACATTATGCATATAATGCATGTGAGACACCATCCCTGACACGTCCAAAAGTAGCATAAGAGGAGCACTGATGTGTTGACCTACCAGCAGTTAAAGCTCATTAATAAACACATAATCAACACACAAAAACGGAACTGTAAATATGACAGGCAACCAGCAAGGCTGAGAAATCAAATTTACACAACAGTGACAATTCAGCCTTAAAATGGCTAATTGCTGCTTTAACACAGAGTAAGCAAAACAAGATATAACGTGAATTATCCTCGTTTCCTGTCTTTGTGCTAAGCTAACAGGCTGTTGCTTCAGATTCATTAGACAGATAGAGGAGTGGTGTAGGGCTGTCTCGAATCCCATTTTTTGGGCTTTGAAGCTTTGGTGAGTAATATTCAAAGGTATTCGAAACTTAGCTTCACGGTGCAGCAGGCTCACATGTTCTTCTGTCTTCATCTTTCATTCAGACACAGAAACAATCAATTCAATGTGTACAGTTGTGCTCTACTGATGTCCTGGTTAATTTGAAGGTGTCTAGATCCCATTATGATGTCTGAACTGTGGGAACAGAAAAAAAATACTTGCAAAACTTTCTCTGGCCTGATTTAGGATTCTGCACTTCCAGGAAAACACGTGGATAACACATTTCAAAGCATTTTTTCCCCCCTTAGAGATAACTCTGTAAACGTCTATCATGTGACAGCAAAAACAAATTGTTTTGTTTAAAAGCTACTTCAGCGTCTGGGGTTTTATTGATAGAAGATGGACTGCTGACACAGTTTTTTTTCTCCCTTGAAGACAAAAGTGATATTATTGTCATTAAACTTTGTTGTGTCCTCAATAACGAGGCATAGACAGCTGTAATTTCAGATTACAGACTTTTCTAACATGTTCAGTGCTATTGGACTACAGATGGCCCCTGCCACCTTATTGTGCTTCTTAAGTGTTACGTCTTCAGGGAGCCATTGAGGGCCCCAGCTGCCAAATAGCAGTGAGGGAAGCCATTTGTCTTAGCCCATTCATGTGTAGCTGAGCACCTCCAACACCAACCTCCACAAGGCCTCAACTTCGAAAAGAAAGTCTTGAAATAAGTTGACTTTATGATTCCTGTTTCTGTAAGAAGCTGCCGAGATTCATGAGCACAGATTTAGCATAATTTTACATTTAGATTTTAAGTCTGAACTCCAGATTTAATGGCTTGTTAAAATGTACATTTTTGCAGCGCATGCAGACGGTTGCATGGAAAAAGAAAACTGGTTCTGATCTGGCTGCCATATGGACTGTGTTATCACTTGTTAGAGCCTTGGTATGTTGGACGCTATGATCTTATTAGACGTGTTGACTGACATATGTGATTTATTGATTGTATGTGCTGCATTTGTGTCTTTGTACTGCAGTATATACTCAGTTCATTGCAAGACTGCTGAACATGCCGTAGGACCAGCAATTTCCATTATATGTACTGTGTTTGAGACAGAATGGTAAGTTAGCAGTCCATAAAACATGCACACATATTTAACATCACGAACGATTGTGACTAGAACAATTATTTCTATGTCAGATAAAAGACGTGCACACTGTCCTCCTCCTATAGATTTAATTGATCAAAAGCAAATTTTTTGTTGTTTTTTGATCAAGCATCTTTAAAAGTTTCTGAATGTGTACACCCTACACTCTTGATTGAGTTGATATGGACTTTAAGGCTACATTCACTCCAAATCCAATAATGAGACAGAAACTCAAGTCCTTCCATTCATTTTCAGTCGGGGGAGAGCACTTGGGCTGCGGTGGCTGCAGGGGTTGCTGGCAAAAAAAAGGCTGCATCAAAAAGTATAAACAGAATCAAGTTTTAGAGAGATGCAGCCCGACATCATGCTGTTTTTCTTTCTTTTATAATTGTCTTTCTCTGCTCTACAATGTTGCATAAAACAGAAATGGCATCAAAAACACTAATGCCCAATTCATTCAGAGGATGTCTGTGGTAAAGACATCATCACGACTAATCTGTCTTCATACAATAAATTTAAATCCATCATATCCAAAACAAACCGGGACCTGTCAGACCCATCGTCCACTCTGCGCTCCATTCCTTCACATGACCTTTTCTTTTTCCTGCTGAACTATCAGAGGTAATAAAGCCTGGAAGTCAGATGCTAAATGTGTTTAGTTTTTAATTATCACACTGATCCCCATGGCAAATAACAGTACAGATCGATAGAGGCTACTGGGAAATATTCCATTGTGAATGCATAGCGGGGATTATCGCCATCATTGTCATCGGCGACGACAAAATCAAATCACTGCTGATGATGAGTGGACCGTGCTGTGGGAGATGTGACACATTGATATGGGGACGCCACAGTGAGGTCATTGACTTTGTGATGCATCTACATTCAGAGTAGCAGATGTAAAGGTTTGTCTGTGTTTTCTTATTACTTTTCTTAGTTCAGATATAGGACGCCAGTATAGAAAAGGTTATTGGACTGCCGAAGCATCAGGGAAATGAGTAAAGTCCAGGACTTGATCGTGTTCTCCCAGATAAAGTCTGGTGTGTTTGTGTGTTAGGATGTGGTCAGTAATCCAAACCAAATAAAACCTGATTAGTTTAGAAATCAAATCCCCAACTGATTTTGTGGTGAAGACTAAAGAATCTGCGTTACTGCCTTTCATTGCACAGTTGTAGACATGTTATGTTGTTAAAAAACATTTTCACATTCTTTTCATCATAAAACTGGACAATTTCATAAAACTCCTAAATACGTCCAATGACTACATTTGTTATTTTCCAATACCAGGTGCTAAATCCCAAATCCAGAGCATTAATATATCAACAAACATCTATTGTCGATGTAAAGATATCGAGAAGTAAGAGCCATGTGGAGGCAAATCCTTCATTCAATGATATGGTACGAATTTTGAATTATGCACCTTTAAAGTATGGTTAAAAGTTATGGGTTAATATGATGTCTTTTGTACTAAGTGCTAGGGATGTCAGAGTGAGGAAATTTTCCCACCGGTTAATAAACTTGTGATATTGATAACATAGTGCTGATTTATGAAAATTAACTAAATGAATTTTATTCCTATAAAAAGCATAACGAAGTTATTGGCATATGCCCAAACCCTGTGTAACACAGGTAATTTGCACGGGTAAAACTCTGTAATTAAATACATAGGTGGGGCTGACATACTATATACTTCCTTGAACTCCATGTTAATGATTAATTTATATCACTATATTTCTCATAAATATAAAACAACTGAATGTGATAATTCGACAACCCTATTTAATCTTCCTGTATTATTCAGCGTTGGCCATACAGAAGCCAGCTGTGGTCAATAAAGTCTCAAAAATAACTCTGAGGGGTAAACCAACATTTAATGTGCTTCTCCAAACACCAGCCTCTCGCTGACCTTTTGCCTCTGCGACAAGACACGAAGTAAACTGCACTTATGCTCTTAAGAAAGTTTATAAATGTTGCATGTGAGGCGAATGTTTCCTTTGCTAATCAAGCCCAGCTAGAGAAAACAAGCTGCCTTTAATTTCAGCTTATGACTTGTGACTTGTGACTCGTGAGAGGTTACCCCTCTAGTTCACCAGAAAGGACACATTCCAGCCGACATACCAGCAACTAAATAAGACAGGCTGTTTGTAATTTGTCGTCAGTGGAAATACTTAACAGGCTGGGTTTATTAGTGAGCAAAGTGTCTCCATCTCATGCAGTTACTGTATATTGAGATGTGAACAGCTTCACTACCATTTACAGGTAAAACATACACGCTTCTGTGGAAATTTTAGAATGCAATATCCTATAAAACCCTTCCCTGCTTAATTCACACTACATTAGTTTGAGAAGCTCACTTGTTGAAGTCAGTCATAATAAGTCATTGAAATAAACAGTTTAATTCAGTTTATTACATGGCTAAGTTGCTAAGTTACTTTGGCAGACTATTTTTGTGTCAAATTATTGATTTCTCAAATAAGTAGCCGTGTAATAGGCGACATGATGTACAGCTAGCAGGTCATTGTTGTGAAATAAACCCCTTCAGGGCGATGCAAGACTCTGTCAGGGTTTATTTCACAACAATGACTGACTCACGATCCATTATCCCTTACTTAGTTAACTCTAAGACTCTAATGTTATTTGCAGCTGCAAATAACATGAATAATTTAGAAATAATGCTTCAGGCCCAGCCACGTATTCTCATGCAATGATTTGTATGATATCCTACAAAAACACATTCCTCATATTTTGTTTTACTGCAAAGGTCCAGCAACACATGCTCATTACATGGTCACAGCCTTTTCAAAATAAACTTCCATCTTCACAGGAAACAACTTGGTTAGGTTTAGGCAGCAGACTTATTAAGTTAGATTTAGAAAAATGTCGTGTTTTGGGTTAAAATGACAACAAAAGTGGTGTTACTTAAATGCAGAAGTTACATGACAAATAAATCAATGTTGACCATCCTCCTTGACCTCCTCACTATGCAGAGTTTGATGCTCTTTATACCTCCTATTTCCTGATTATGTGGATTACATATAAATTGACTTCGTGGGATAAACACAAATTACAGTGCATTATTTTTTTGTAGGTAGAGCTACAAACGGTGTATGAGAACAGCCTGGTGCCAGATGGGTTAGTCGTGTGTCATCATTACAAATCAGATAAGCTGTTGATCAAAGCAAAACCCCTCCAAGTTGTTACTTAAGTTAACAATTACTGGCTGATCTCATTTTACCCACGTTTTGACAGTACTTAAATGTCTCACCAGTGAACCTTAGATTTGTTCAGTCCCTCCTGTTTATGCAGGAAGACTGCACCACACCAGACCTGCCCATCCCTTGAATAAACAACAGGTAATTATGAGACAACAGCCTGAACCAAAGCCCTAAATATAGTTATTTTGAAGCAATTCTTTCAAGCTCCATATTTAGATATACTCCCTAAGCCCAACAAAGCAGCTGAGAGATTCCTCCTTCCTGACTGAGTAATCCATTAATTTCTCATTCCCTCTTTGCATTGCCCAGTGGCATGTCTAGTCTCGGTGATTTCTTTTACCTCCAACAGAGCTTTGGGAAAACGAGAAACTCACCTTCTCATGCTGCCTTCGCCTTTAGCTACAGTCTGAGGTTAGTCGTATTAGGCAGGTTTTATTGCTGTCTTTAAAAAAACAAAAAAAAACAAACAAAAAAAAAAAAAATGCTGATCATGTACTGTACATACAAACTGGGATGGAGAGCAAAGTTGTGAGCAATGGTGGTCATACACAGGTTATCTGTGCCTCCATGAGGTGACTTGGAAGTTGAAATTTTAAACATTATCATTCAAATTTGTAAAGATACAGAGGATCAAATCTGTAAATCCCCTGCTGTCTGTCAGAAATCAGCATAATTTGTTTAATACTTTGCCTAATTGCACAAAGCTACATTATTCATGTACAAAGAGGCTTCTTGATCAAAATCAGTTACTCAACTAGAAGTCTGGCTTTAGCTTGTCCAATTCATAGCTGTTGTCACATAACAGGGATTCATTCTTTTCAGATTTTATTATGGTGTCGGGGGATTATATTAATATACTGGTTAGAAGTAATAATACACTAATTAGTGTGAAAATTACATGCTACCTGGAGCACAAACGCTTACAGTTGTTGTGTCATGCAGTTCCTTAAACGGCACAATGTGTAAAAATTAGGGGAATTGGACAACTAGCAGAAGGGGAATATGATATTTTTACTTTGTTTTCATGAAAGCATAATCACATAAACAAAGAATCATATTTTCATTAGCTTAGTATGAGCCTCATATGTAGAAAGGGAGCAGGGTCCTCTTCATGGAGTCATGTTTCTACAGTAGCAAACCAAACAGTAGTTTTAGAGACAATCCAGTCTCACTCCCAGCTTGACAAACATTGCTGATTGGGCATCAGAAACTGACGCACGGAGGTAGCCTTTAGCAAGAGTTTGTGACAAACCAAGCATTCAACTAACGGCGGATATTGATCGTTGGAGTAGGTGACATAATATTAATAGCGTGAGAATCCACTGAGGTTGGGCAGGAGGGGTGGTGGATGAGTCAAACAGAAGACTTTCAACCAGGAGACTGGTGTTTGTGTCCCATGGGAAACTGAAAATAATATTGACTTATTTCGTCATGTATGTCATTAGTTGCGTGACCCGTTGCTATCATCAGTCCTGTGAGTCACATGGGTTGCTAGTGACGTTACGTAAGTCAAGTCAGTGAAGTCAACATCAACCACGACTGTTTCCTAACCCTACCCAAGTGGCTATGTTGTCTAAACCTCACTTCTTGTGGTAAAGGACGTTTATTTTGAAGGGACACTATGCCATCCTTGTAAAAGTAAAAGTGCTCTCCAATGTTGAAGGCCACTGACCACGTGGTAGTATTTGATGGGTTGGGAGTAAAAAAAATTGTTGCGTGAGCTTTTCACGTATTTGCGTTACCTGAAGGTCACCGTAGTTCTCTTCTTGTGAAACTACGGTAACATGAGCTGCAAAACCGTGATACTGTCAGTCGCTGTCTGACTTCCATTGCTCCTCATGTAGTATTATTATGGTAAGGATGGACTCTGAGCGAGGTGAACGGTGTTACCGCATTTCGCACTTGGCAGCTCACATTGCCACAGTCTTGGAAAGGGAGGAGTGAGTGGAGGGCTACTCAGTTGGTTGCAATTTGCAATCATGCCCCCAAATCCTACACACTGTACCTTTTAAAAGGTGCACAATAAGCAGCTGTTTTACTGCAAACTGCAGTGAACAGTGTCTTCTTAAAGCGAAAACACAAGTATAAGATTTGGGTGATTTTTCATTTTAATAAATCTGGCAATTTGTAGTGAAATAAGTGGCAAAAAATGTAAATCTTATGAGATAAAGTACAACAATGTTTATACAGTATGTTAACGATAACTTTCTGGATGTAAGTTTAGGTCATGTGTCATTCAGAATAAATGTACTCCAACGAAAGTTTGAGAGGAACATTGCAGAATAATGGCCATAACTCAGACGTTTCTACGTTAGTGTTGTCTGCCTCTAAGGGTCTCAGTGCTCAAAGGAAACCAAGAGCAGACCCACAACCCCAGCAGAGGAGAACATCTGTCCCCCCTGCACATGACTGATCGTGGAGTGGCTACACAGTTAAAGAATTCACATTTTTTACAATTGTATATGATGCTTTTGCTGAAAGCCAAAAGCACCGCGTGTGTTGTGGCTTCATGCGAGCCAGTTTCAGGTTTTCGTCCTTCCTTGACCCGAACAGTTTGGTCCACATCAAAGCCGGGACACATCTGGTTCTGAGTAAAGGCGAAGGGCAGGTGGACACAAGAGGTCTTCATTTTAGCAGCGGGGGGATGTCAGAGGGTAGCGAGGGGTTAGTGGCAACACAGAAATGTTCACCACACTTCAGGGAGATTAATCAGAGTTTAGAGGAACAAGATGATTTCCTGGATGAGTGTTGGGAAATTAGTTTGGCTATAAATCTTAGTTGGTCCTGGTTTTTATCAGGTTTATATGAAAAGAGGTAACTACAGCCAAATAATGATTTTGTGTTATGCGTTATACAATGGTGACTCCAGTGCAGCAACCTAATTGTGTACAGTAAGAGGTGTTAAAGGTGTGCTGAGATTGAAACAAATGAAACAATATGCCTTTGGTTCATATCTGTATACTATGTCTGAGCACATCCACTATTCTTATGTAGTTCATCAGATCTTTAAATGCCCACAAATTAAAGGCCAGTCAGCCTCTTATGATGAGCAATGGGGTCTTATATATGAACACACAATATCCTGCCAAAGTTTTGGGGATTTCACATGAGAGATTTCTATATTTGTGTGTTTCTCTGTGTTTGTGTTTTTTATGTTTTGGGGTGGGTGGTTCTCACCTAGAAAATGGTGATATCATACTTCTGCACCCAAAGAATTTAGATATCGCAATCAACCATGCTTATGTTGCCAGGCCAATGTCACTGTTGCAATCCTGATAAAGCAGATTAATAGAGAGGTAAACTCTTTTAAATAATCCTTAGGTGTTATTTATTATCTTTAACTTTGATTATTGCTTATTTAGTGTTGAAGTCTTAATGTTATGAAGAAAAATAACAGGATTTCACACCACACTATCAGGAGCTTTAAAGGTGCAGTGTGTAGGATCTGGCAGCATCTAGCGGTGATATTGCAGATTATAACCAACTTTTCCTGTGTGCTCAGCGTGTCGAAAAAATACGGTGTCCGACACAAAAATGCAAATGGCCCTCGCTAGAGCCAGTTGTTGTAAGACGAGAGTGGTTAGATCGTGTGTGTGTACATGAGAAGAAGAAGAAGAAGAAGATCTACCTTTATTAGTCCCACAGTGGGGAAATTCAATTTACACTCTGTTTAACTCATACATGGTACATGCAGACCTGAAACACACATACATGCATTAATGGAGAGATGTCAGAGTGAGGGGGCTGCTCCAGACAAGCGCCCCGAGCAGTTGGGGGTTTGGTGCCTTGCTCAGGGGCACCTCGGCAGTGCCCAAGAGGTAAACTGGCACCTCTCCAGCTACCAGTTCACACTCAGTTTTTGGTCCATGTCGGGACTTGAACCGGTGACCCTCCGGTTCCCAAGCCAACTCCCTACAGACTGAGCTACTGCCGCCCCCAAAAAGAGAAATTGAGTGGTGAAGCGAGAGAGAGTGGCAGCAACGGGAGCGAGAAACGTTATGGACTTTTTCTCTGGTGTATATTCACCTGATGATAAGAATCATGTTTTCGTGACCTTAGTATGAGCCGTTTACTCTACATAGCGAGCAAGTCCTCTTTACAGAGCCGAATAGCCCATTGTCATTCCCTGGGCGTCAAATACGAGGCTTTGTCATAGCCATTGGCATTCAATACTACCGCACAAGGCACCTTAGTGACAGTATGAAACACAACAGACGTTCCATTAACTACAACGTAAACCCATCCCAACAGTAAACACAGGTTCTGGTCCTTTAAGGCTAAAAGTCAGTAACCACAGCCATTGTTTTATTTCAGATACAGTGTGCTAGAATAATTGTCCAAATACTTCCCAGTATTACTTACACAGTAGTCTGGTTAGGTCATAAATGTAGATTTCATTGTTGTTGTTTTGGCTATTAAATTTAGCATTTATTTTCCAGGAACCCAGTAGGTCTACTCAGATGTACTATATGTCCATAGAATGGAGTATTTATAGACAGTGGATGCACATTAATTAAATTAACAGAGCTCAGACTTAACACATAGTAGACAATTGGCTCACTCTTTTCCTTAGTGTGATTTTCAACACAGTGAAGAGCCAAGTGCATGACTACATAAGTAAAATTGTGGTTCTGTGCATTAATATATGTAAGGCAGAGATAAAATAAGAGACATGTGAAGGATGGAAATGGTCAAAAAAAGGTTAGAGAGGTTAGAGAGAGACAAAGTGTGTGTCCATGTGTATGTGTTGGTGCACATAACCTCTGCAGCCACAGCCAAGTCATCCTGTGGAAGATTGCCGGCAGGCCTGGGGTCAGGGGTCGCCCCTCTGAGGGAATTGTCCCTTTAAAAGGTTATCTGGGCCTCAGTTTGGTGCTGTGATGTGATTTCAGTTTGTAATTGTGTATGATTGAAATAATATATAATATCAAACAAGCTCTGAAGGTCATCTTTTTTTCCCATGGTTCCACATTTTCTTCTCCTCTGAGAAAAATTCTCCCAACGTGTGACTCGTCTGGCAAATCCATTAGCAAGCAGCGCAAAAAAATACAACATAACTACAGTAATTCAAGACATGGAAAGGAGTATGAAATCTTCTGCTACAGCAAAAGACACAACATACCATCTCCCTGATCTGAAATGTAAATATACTTATGACAAGGCATTATGCGTACAGTGTGTCCTCAGCTGTGAAAATACTCAATCATTTAAATGAAAAAAAGGACATTCATTTCTTTGTTCTTCGCCTTTTCTTCCATTGCCTGTTTGTTGGTTATTCCTGATTAGAAAGGATCTCCATCTGCCTGTCTGGAGCTCGTAAGCCCGCTCAGATCTCCGCTTCTTGTTGGGCGAAAGCTCCGCTAAATCCGTGCAAGCCTAATGTTTATCCGATGTGAAAATAATTACTCAAAAGTGTTTTTCTTAATCCTGATAATTAGAGCGCGAAAAGGAAGATCAGTGTCACTGTATATCACGGGGGCCTGGCGATTGACTTCCTGGTCGCTGCAAGTTTCAGGTGAAGATGGGAGCGGATAAAGGTTAGATTAGGCCTAATCCAGAGCAGCAGCAGCCCTTAATCTGTTATGATACAAGGATGATCACTTAAAAAGGTCTGGATCCAGGGCTCTGCCTCCTGGTTGGGCGAGAGATGGCTCGACTGGGACCCGTCTTAAAACCTGCTTAGCGGCACGGTGGTGCCAGCAGCTGTGAGTACTTGTGGACGACGTGGTTAGAGAGCAAGGGAAAGAAAAAAAAAAAAGAGAGAGACAGAAACAGTGGAAGACATCTCAATATCATCCCACGCCTGGGTTTCCCCATTGAGGGCGGACAGGGCTTAGGGTGGAAACCTGTTGTCGGCCAGTAATCTCAAGATCAACAAGCAGGTTTGAGTCCAGGGCTGTGATTTTGACTGTGGCACATCAGGGATCTGCAAAATGAAGCCCAGAGTGGCATTAAGGACCCAAATGGAAAACAGCTCATCTTGTTAGAGGAGGGAGGCAGGAGACCAGCGACCTGGTGATATTGGACGGGACGGGAATGCAGTCATCTCTCCAGATCGTATAACCAAACTCCATGTGGGATAGGAGTGCGAGCAAAGGGGGGGATTAGCTGAGAAATTCTGCATGGCTCGGTGAATTAGGGTTGGAAACGATGGCAGGGTGGTGTGTTGTGCGGTTGACATCTTGGAGATGCTGGATGGCGTGGATGCCTGTGGATGCACATGCCAAGGAGGGCAGTGATGTGGATATAGTGACACATAGAGTCTTCAGATGATTTTTAAAGTATCAAGTAGGATGGCTCTGTGGAAAAAACATGTAGGAACTCATGATTTATTATGATTTCTGTATTGAGACATTATCCTGCAGCAACAGATATAACTATGTAGAGAAAGTGAAACAGTCACTGATATTCAGAGTATATTCTGCCCTTCTTTCAGTCTGAAAATATAAAGGAAATATTTTAGAAGAACTAATAAGACCCTGAAAGGTCTTATGAAAATTAGATTATGTATTGAATGTTGAGTCATGGGCATCACTTTCCGCAGGTTATCGGATTGGAGTGTCACCAGTAATTAGTTGCATATTTACCAGGCTGTTTTATATGATAATAAGCAGATGAAATCAATTTACGCATATGTTTATTGACTTTTTTTTTTCTTACCGGTGTATTGATTGGTGCAGAAATAACTAGACACCCAGTTGCCTAAAAGAGCTTCATTATCTCAATTTGCTGTGTTTTAACAACGTGATAGTTGAAATGCCATTTTGTTTTACTACTGCGAGACAACAACACACTAGTGTTTGTTTTGTTGTCACCAAACTGGATTAATAGTTGTTGATATTGATTATTGGCAATTGGGATGTGACAGGTCCATCAGCTGAGGATGACATTCAGATCAAAGTTGCTTTAATCACCCAATTTATATTCACTAATATGAGTTGGTATTCAACTGATTACCTTCTTATTATTGGTGTCACATTATATGTGCAACCTGCAGCATAGAGTGTCGTTGTTATACTCCAGTGGGACGTGATGGACATCTGGACTGCAATCAGCATGAACCACTTTAACTGTCGATGCAATAAAGGAACAGGAATCTGTCTTGGTGACACTGATGCAACTTTTATAATAACACAGCACATGCTGTCACATGTACAGTCATAAAGGACTGTCACTCTACATGTCATGTCTCCATCATGTCATCTTTTTAGCAAGTGATTATATTAAGCAGGGCTGAACAATTACAGTAATCAAATTTTGTATTGAAACAATATGGCCTAATGCCATTTCAAATCACAGGAGGCGCAATATTTGTTAAAGGTAAAATGTGTGTCAAAATAAAATTTTAAATGAAATATCATATATCACATATCAAAAATCATGCCATAATCATTTTAATGTTTTTTTTAAATGAAAATGAGAATAGGGATGTAAAAATTATCATTCCTTCTAACATTGTAAATCTCATATCGCAATTGCAAATGAGCTGGGACATATTTGGGACATGTGAAATGGTCTATAATCAGTCTTGACATCCAGGCATTTATGAGCTCCAGCATGTAAACTTTCAGTTTAGGTCTAAATGTGAAAAAAAAAGACAAAACTAGAGTTGCAAGATTTTTATGTAACAACAAAAACATAATCGGGAAAAAAGGTAAATAAAATAAAAATTGATATTTGCAGGTCGCTTTCAACCACGGTTACAATATTTAAGTACTTTTTACTGACCTGCGTTGCACATTTTTTTTTTATCCAAGATTATATAAAAGAAATGTAAAGAAACAACTGTTGCAAATTAGTGATAATATGGTACTCCTTGTTTTTTTTTGTGTGTGCCACAATCAATATTAAAAACTACTAAAATAATGAATATGACGGGTCATTTTGGTATTTTATCAGAGAAAGAAGAAGAAAACATTTTTTGTGCATTTTTAAAATTCGACGATAAGACTTGAGCTGTTTCAGGGGCCTATTACTCACCCAACACAAATACAGTAAGTAATCATGATGGTTTGAATGTAAATAAAAAGATAACCACCATGTTAAGGTTTTCACCCAATAAAGCAAAATAGGATTATCACTGAAAAGACCTTAACATGCTTAACATCACTCTCTCTGACCTGCCGAGTGGTGACCCCTGCTTTGTCTGGGGCAACACAGGAAGTGACATCACCTCTGTAATAATGTGGATTAAAGCCACCATTTCACAGAAACACGGGGTGTGATGCATACATTTTACGGTATGAGACTGTGAGCAGCCTCTCCAAAGTGATCATAATAGAGGAATTAAGTCCTCAATATCTCCTTATTTCCTGGAGGACATAGATATACTTTTTGTGGCGCTATGGTAATTTTCTGTAATTAAGAATCTAATCAAGGCATATGCTAAAGCCGGCTTTTAATAAACACACAAGCTGCTGCTGACGGAGGACAGGGAGCTGTTGGGTTACGCGTGTTATTAAATTCCTGCATGTAATAAAAAAAAAAGGATAAGACGACGAAGAAGAGGAGGAGGATGAAGAGGAAACATGACGTCTCTCATCGAGTGGTTTCTTTCTGAGGAAACTGTTTTAAATTCAGCAGAAATAACAATTCCAAAATGTCTTGAGTCTGAGATGAAATTTTGGATATAGTATATAAAGTTATAGATAAATAAATAAATGAATAAATAAATATTATTGCCGTCAGTCAGATGCTCGCCACATGCAAAGGTTAGGCCTGTGTTTACCACATTGTTTATACCAGATTATTGCCAAGCTTTTGTAAGAATCTTCATAATGGAGTCTGATTATATTCGGGCTACTTCTTGCTGATTTACCGCAGTGACTCTGGTGAGCACAGGAGGGCATGTGCAATCTCTTTTGTCTAGATATAAAAGAATAAATATCCTGCTAAATCCAGAGTGCTCGCAGGGCCGGGCTAAAGCTGCCGCTCAGTATTCACCGCTGTGTCTCTCTTTGCTCTTTGGTTCCACCATCCTGGAACTTTCCTCCCTTTTTTGCCTCTCTCGCAGCGAGATGGAGCGAGGGAGGGGAGAGGATGGAGAGGGAGGGAGGAAAATGAATTGGGGTTGGCGTTTGATGTGTTGATTGGGAGAGGAGCGAGGACAGCAGCTGCACTCGGAGCCCTCCCCGGGGAGAGCAGGCTTGATAGCTAAATGAAGACCTCTAGTGCTTTCTTGTTAGCCAAGATGGATCCTGCACCCAGATGAAGCACAATTAGTCAATGGCGACGGCTTTAGGTGTCCACCGATCACAAGGCACAAGTCAGTGCTTCTCAGGGGCGAAGCTATTGGCAGTTAGCGCCCCGGGCTGTGTCCTAGCCCTGCTGGCCTTTTCGGGCCTCTTTACCACTACAGAGGAGAGAGCAGAAATCCCGAGCCGAGCGGGGCTGCAAATATCTCTCGTCAAATGATCCCTCTGGCATTTGGGATACAGCTGTGCACATCTGATTAGAGCGAGGCAGGCATGGTCCAGTTTGGCTAAGAACTCTTAGATCTCGGTGGCTTTCTCATCTGACACATAAAAAAGGAGAAATTCTCAATAGAGTTGCAGTTTGCCCATCAGTCAGCTATTAAATCCCTCATGTCTGTGCGAGCCCACTGGCATACTGACGAGAGAGAATTGATTGCTGCTCTATTTTATGTTTAAGAGAAGCCCAATTTGTACTCTGTATCACTTGGAAATAAACCCCATTTTTGGCCGGCAGAATTGTTGCTATTCAGCGTCATATTTCTCTGTTGCTATTTTTCCATATTTTGTCTCTCAGACAAAACAAAGCAGACCAGCAGCCATTTGAAACTATAACAAAACATGTTTGCTTTTTGTCTGCGTGCTGCCGGTGCTCCATCCCCTCAGCATGTCCTCCTACCTCGGGCTGCCTGCTGCTAATGCCACCGGAGCAATGCAACATGGGGAAGTTTGTGCCACTGCATGATGAAGCATTCTATTTATATTAAAATGAGGGAGCTCCTCTGGGAGATATAGAGGAGAATGGAACAACAAACATGGAGCTTTAGAGGCGAAGGGATGTGTGGGGGGGACCAGTGACAGCAAAATGGCAACTCCTCCATACAAAGTGGCCCTAAGGACCTGAGGAAGAGTTATAATATGAACGGTGGCATCTAGGAGGGCCTTGTGGGTGTGCTGCATACACTCGGCCATAAAACAACACCCACGGTAATAAAGCAAACCCTTTAAATCCACACACCACACCACACTATCCCCTTAAGTTGATCTTGGTGGGTTGTTTTTTTCCACTGTCAATGCGTTGACCAATGGTGTCGCAGCATCAGCTGACCTGTGATACATTGTTGAGTCTTCATCTGTTTGTTGTAGCACTTGTCAAAGCCTGTATTTGTTAGTGTATTGACTACTGTCATTCATGTTCCCTCCTCCCCAAGACAAATGACACCTCAGAGGATTGTGTGGAGGTGAGAAACAGTTGAACACTGTCATCTTTCAATGAGATTATCATTGTAGTGGGTTATAGATCTGGCTGCTCTCTGTTAGTACCTATATCTACGAAAAGTAATGCGCTGTAGCGAGGAGGTCGGGGTGGATGGGTGGGTAAGAAAAAAAAAAAAAAGTCAGAAGTCAGTTTTATTTGTATAGCCCAATATCACAAATTTATCTCAGGGGGCTTTACAATCTGTACGACACACATTTCTTTTACAGCTTTCATTGAAGTAAAAGCAGGAAGAGCAACAGAGGAGGGATCCCTCTTTCAGGACGGACAGGCGTACACGTAATTTGTCATGTGACATACCTAACACCACTTCTGGGTTATTTTAAGCCAAACCATGACCTTTTTCTAAACCTAACTATGTAGTTGTGCCTCCTAAACCTAAGTTGTTTCCTATGAAGGCAGAAGTTTATTGTATGCATGTAATGAGCGACACTTGTTGCTGGACATTTGTAGGAAAACACAAAAAATGAGGAATAACTTTTCGTAAGATATCATATTAACTGTTGCATGAAAATATGTTGTATGGATAAAGATAGAAAGATAAAAATAGATAGACATAATACCATATATTGATCGATGAACTAAATGCACATAATGATAGATGGATAGATAGATGATACAATACCATATATCGATTTTCAGTGGAATTTTATTGTGGTAATAAAAAAATATAGATATTTTTGTTTTACAAAATTCTGTCATCCAAAGCACTCAATTTCTTTTGTCTAGATTTTTTTTGAAGGCCAGTATTAGTATTGCACATCAATATAACAGGCGATAGTTAAAAAAAAAAAAAAGACCATTCCTTACAACAACTTGCCCTAATAACCTATATTATCGTCCAGCCATTGTAATAAAGGCCAGTGGGCAATAACAGCTGGGTTTTCCTCTTTCTCACCGAGAGCTCGGCGAGAGTGGAGGAGAATGGACCCTGGCCCTGCAGTCTGTCTAGTTAATTAAGCTCAGGGGTGAAGGTGTTATTTGTGGGAAAGAATCCAATTATTTTGCCTCTTCACTCCCGAAGACGAGAGGGGTTTGTGTGGCGATGATGATGATGAAGATGATGATGATACCACTCAGAGGCAAGATAGCCACTTCATGACTTAAGGAGTTCATTCTTTGTACCTCGCCTCCCCCTCTTCCCCTTCCCTTCCCCCAGATTAGCCCATTCCTGTATGTAACCTCTTGCCTTTTAACAGAAATGGTGATATTTCATTTGGTGAAATGCAAATGTTACTGCTTCAGAAAACACAAATACATTGTATGTTTCAGTGTGGCTCGTATATGTTTGGTGGGAAATTCTTGGGACAAATAAAAGAGATACTCCTGTTCAATGTAGCTTCAAAGGCAACTTGGCTTTTATGAAAGAAAAGAACCAATTAAAATCTCTCAAACCTTAATTACTACTTTAACATCTAAACCAGACCGTTATATCCCTGTCTGCCTCGGCGTAATGGATGGACTTGTTTGAGCACTGATTTATGCATTTCTCCATGCGATTACTGGCCTTAGGTAAGGATCAGTGAATGCTTCTCTGAAAAAAACAACTTAAACAAATGTAGCTGGAAAAAAAGGTCTTACTTACGGAGCGCTTAAAACATGTGTTTTATGTATTTGCCAAGTGGAAATTTTATGTGTTTTGTTTTGTTTTGTTTTATTTGCAGATATATTCGGTGCTAAGCAGTCATTGCTGTGCTGTGCTGCCAATTGCTCCCTGGGTACTCAAACCATGTGGCCGCTCCTGGCATTTATTTATTAATTATGTCTTTATTTTTGTAGTCTGTGCTCTTTTCTTTGTCTGGTCGAGTGTCGTAGACTGTTCATGCTAACAAGCCTGTTCTTTTAGCTGTTTATCCAGAAACATTGAAGTCCCCACTATGTGCATCATCGGATGTTTCCCTTGAAAGACTGCAAATATTTACCTTTAAAAACTTTTTGACAATTTGAACATATTGGGTTAATTCTGTACTAATTCTGTCAATTCAGAATCTGGTGAAGCTGCCTTTATCTTGTTAGCTGGTGCAGCCTTTTTAAAATTGTCAGTTCTGCTATTGTGTGTGATAGGAAGCACTTTGAAATGTAATTATTGTAAATGCAAGGGAGGCTCTCAGCTGCCTCCACTTGCAAGTATACGTGGGAGGTATGTGGCTCATGAAGGGCATTAATTACACAAACCAGACATGTCCAACTTGCAGAACATGGGGCGAAAAATTGTACAGTAATAGTATAGTTTTTAGAACTACCCCTCTTAGTCAACTAATTTGGATATTTTATGTTATTCACAACCTCGTAAGTGGAAAGTTTCTGAAAGCTCAGAGTTCACGACTTGTGACGTGTTTGTTGACGTCGTCGGAAATGTCGGAGGCCATGAAAGTTCATTTTTGGTGCATAAGTTAATATATTGCAAATTTAGTTCTATATTGTTTTTCTTTGTAATTAATAATATATATAACATTTACAATAACAGTAATTAATAATATACATAACAAATAATATGTCTAAAGAAAATATTGATATTCCCCATGGCCTAATCTTTTTCCCTCATTATGCCTTTGCATTTACTTCATTATGTTACCCACTCGCTAGCTTGCTAAATTGTTAGCCTCTGTGGCTTCCAGATACTGACAGTAATGTTAATAGTGCTGTTGCTCAGGAACATTGTTTTCATGACATAACCATTTGAACACTAAGCTTACTGTGTGTCCGACTTCCCATGCTGTAAACACAAGCTCACGAGTTTCATTTGAAGGCACCATAAATACCCAAGGAAAGGAAGGAGATAAGGAGAGACAGGTGAAACTCATGAAGGCGGGGCAGACAATCACACAGGTGGGAAACAAACAATAGCAGGAAATGAAACTACAATTATCCAAATGTGTAAAAATAGATATTAATCATAACCAATGCACTGTAAAAGAAGCAAACTCTCAAATAAGTACATTTCTGCTTATTTTTTCAACTACAACACATCGTGTGTTTTAAGGCATTCGTGTGATAACACGCTGAGAAATGTACCTACCTCTCACATGTGACACTAATTGGAGTTTTTACCTGAACAAACCTGATACTGTTTGATAGCACTGTTTGTGTGTGTGTTCTCGTGCCCGTACAAAGACACATCATATGGTCACACACTTTCATGTCTCCGCTGGGAGAGGCAGGGCCCCTAATCTGTGCCCGGGAGAGCTCACCCTGTTCTCCCCTGCTGAACTTTGTCTCGGTGCAGGTCACCTCGCCGGGGCCACAGGGGAGAGGCTGCCTCAGCCAAGCCCTAATCCTGGGGAGTCGATAGATGCTAGCATGGCTGCAGGCCTCAGCTCCACACAGGCAGCCCCAGGGAGAGCTGCTCATTTCAATAAATGTAAAGTGATGCTGTCCACAAGCAAACATGACAGCCACACACACACACACACACACACAATATTATACATGCACGCACATACCCACACATGTGAGCCGAAGCTCATATGTACGCAGATGTGATGGAGAATTGGTTGTCCTCGGGGCAAAATATGGAGGAGTGATCCGGTGATGTAGTTAAATGACAGGCAAGCGAGTGGAACATTTGCTCGCTTGATGCTGTCGATGCGTTGCTACTGCCCCGATAAGACCTTATTTACATTTGTCAGGGTGGAATTGATTTCTTTTTTGCCCTTTACAGACTGCTCAAACTGCAGAGTGGATGGGAGCTGTGTCGCACGCACGCCTCCGATAAAGCCAAGAACGTCTGTCAAAAGTCTCGGTTTTAAAACCCTGATAACTTTTTGAAAAAAAAAAAAGTCTGAAAATTAAAAGTAAATTCAAGACTTTCCTCACATTTTAGTTCGCCACACGTGTGGCCACACAAGCCTGCAACCTTCACCTTGATGTGTGTGACAGGGACATATGTTGATGTTAACCCCCTGTGGACAGGAGGCTGGTGCAATATCTGTTTGTCTGGATGCAAAGCCTTTATATGTGTGTGTGCATGTAGACTCCAATGTGTCCTGTGTGTGTATTTGTGTGTGTATGTGCGGGGGTGTTGTGCAGAGGGGGTTGGGGGTGGGGGGGGGACACAATGAAATGGGTGGCTGAGCGGGCGCCTCCCACCATTAAAGCACTAAATGGGCAGCCGGAGGTCCCAGTGAGTGTGTGAATGAGGAGAGTTCTCCTGGGAGGTGAAGGTCAGCCGGTTTCTGATGGGACTGTATGATTAAGGTCAGACCCTGCTACTAATGTGGCTGTGTGTGGTGTCGAGATGGATGCCAAACTCTTAAGGGTTAAGTTCATGATTCATGATTTTTTTTTTTTCAAGCGGGCCAAGGTTAAGATCAGACACCAACAAAAAAAGAAAACGCAGTAATGTAATTTTTCAGAAGTGAGCTGTTTGTGATAAATGAGAGAAGAAGAGATGACGCCCTTTTTATAAAAACCTGAAAAGAAGATAACTATCTGTGAAAACAGTTTATGGGTAAAACATAAGCCACAAGTCTATTTAGACTTCTTTTTGGCATGCACCATGAAGACGTCACAGATAAAACATTTTATTTTCATTATTTATTTTATTTTCATTAGGGATTCTCCTTCTTAGTCGATTAGTTGAGATTTGAGAGATTTGAGAGATTTGCGAGAGCGATTAGTTTTGGTTTTCATCAACTAAGATTTCTTCAGTCACTTACTGATTTTTTTAAATGCCTATTTCATGCTGAATGACTTGCAAAAAATAGTGGTGCCTTTGATTAGGGATGTGATCGATATATTGATTCAATGATCAATGATCGAAGATCGTTGCAAAGTGAAAATAACAATATTATCTTTAAGATATGCCTTTATTTTGAAATTATCACTTTATATTTGTTCTTTTTATTAAAAAGAATAGATTAGTTTTTCATTTAAATGTCTGGAAGAGCCCAGTGATAAAACTGTCAAATCATATTTTAGTTGCTTTTTAAATGTAACTGATCTAAATGGTCATATGATATCGTCTCTTATCGATCGCAGGCCCCTGTATTGAATCGAATCAAATCAAAATCATACGTAATAGACTTTGTGATATCAGCAAATATCGTATAGCTGTCCAGAGAATCAGTATAATATTGTACCGTGATGAAACTTACTTGATGTGATTTTTGGGAAATGGTTTGTTTAATAAATCGTGTTAGTTAAGAATTTCTTTGGCTGAGGGCAGTCCTGATTTTCATCACCAGTGAATCTCTGCATTATTATCATCTTTTTAATTCATTAATGAGTTGTTTGATTACATGCTTGGAAGTTGCTTCATATTCTTCTTCTGTAGTATTGTTATTCTGTTTCTCCATAGGGTAATTTTACTGTTCTGTACACATCTATTGCATCTATATAAATAAACCTGTGGCTTGTTTAGTTGCAGAAATGCCAGAAATAAATGAAAGAGGCTACATGTCGTTGTTATTAAAGTGCTCGTTTTGTCTGAGCGACTCTCCAAAACTGTTCAATGATGATATAGAATCAGAGAAAAGCATCAAATCCTCACATTTGACAAGAAAATTTGGCTTTTTGCAATAAATGCATTATCAAAATCTTTGATTTATTTTCTGTCGATCAACTAATTGATTAATTGACTACAAATTTCCGATGCTAATCCTTCAGGGCTTCTACAGAACATTCTTCATTTTTGCTTCGAATGTTCTACTATGCAGTGACGGAAATACAAAACAGAAAAGGGTGAAAAATATCATCTCAAAGGTGGAACATCAGCAGCGCATCATTAAATTTTAATGACAACTAAACAATGCAGTGATATTTTGACAGATCCAAGAGGACCACTTCCAATGGTGCTATCATTAAAACATCATCACAGGGTAATGACATTCCCCACGGCCCTCACCTACAGCCAATCCAGTATAGAAGTCTGTCTGGACTGACTGACAGATACTCAGGCAAATAGATAAATCTGACCTCTAGTACTAAGGGTATTTCACTTAGAGCTGCCAGACGGGCCCTGCACCAAAAAAGTGTTTAATAACGAGCCCTCCCTTAAAAAAATAAATTAGAAGTGGCCCTCCCTGCCTATCTCCGGTGAATCAAACTCTAAAAGATTATTCCACATAATTATACTAAAGGGCAATTGGTTGATATGTGGCAGGGTCGGAGGTCGTGGCCTGGTATAAGCAATCTGTAGGCTTTGGTTGGCAGGCAGTAATACGCAACCAGGCGTCAGCCTCTAACCCTATTCCCCCAGCTGATTGCTACCTGTCACCTCCCTTCAACTCATGTAAATTGCATCTGCTTTCTGCAGGGGGGGGGGGGGGTGGGGTGAGGATGGGGATATGTGGCTTTTCAGCGATGTATGTGTGTATGCATTTGTGAATACATACATGCCTGTGTGTGTAAGTTGGGGCATGTGTCCACTCTCCACCAGTGCCGTCCTGCTGCAGTTGGGCGGTAATGGTTTCTCGGAGCAATCAGAAGGAGACACTTTCTTGACTCATCTCCTTTAATGGTGTGTCCTCCTCGGGCTAAAATTGAACAGTCCCGACATGGCCTAAGGCGGCCGATGAAAATTCAATAATTCGGCTCAGTCAACGTCGTGTCATTTTTTTTTTTTTTTTTTTTCTTGGAGATGGGGAGTGTAATTATGCTGCACTAACAGGACGTCTGGACAGGGCTGTGTGAAAGTGTGGTGCTGCAGCTGGTGGTGGAAAGCTTTTTAAGTGATACCTGCAGCACCATAGTTTGGGAATGGGCATACCATCCATCTGATACCAACATGAAAACTGGCAGAAACTGGCATTTTTTTTAGTTTGAGGTAATAATTTCTGTTTGTCAAAGGTGTCAGATGATTGCATACTTTGCACGCGATAGAAATTTAGCTAAGGATTCATTTAAAACACTATTCTGGAGTAATATTTTAAAAGTGTGGCTACTAATTTTATATAACGTCAAGTTATTAGAGTCATGGTTGACTGCAGGAATATCTAGCTAGAGATGAAATGGTTGCATGGGACGATATGAAAATTTCATGTCATGATTATCCTGGTCAAAGTAATTGCAATATTATCACAATAATCATCAAAATATTAAGATAAGATAAGATATTCCTTTATTGGTCCCACAGTGGGGAAATTCACACATTACAGCAACATATTGCACTAAAACATGCTGAAATCACCTTTTAACATTTTGTTAAGAACAAACATTTTTTTTGTATCACAGACAGAACACATCCAAAACAAACAATCTTATATAAGTAATCAGAAATCATACGTTCACCTTGCATAAATAAATATAGAAAAAATGTATATATGGATATGTTTAAAGACAGCAACATTGCGTGAGTCTGTTATTTCTTCCATGATAATTACTATATTCCGTTCTTGAGGATAATGTAGTTTTAGAAATAATTTTATCATATTTCCAGTAGTAATAGTATAATACTCAAAGTAATGCACCCTTTTTCTAGTCAGTGTGGTCATTATGGTTTAAATACATGTATTTTAATGCTAAATAAATACATCTGTATTTAATTAGCATCCACTTTACAAGGGAACTGTTTTATGTTGAGTCCTTGATATTCAATCACTCCCCGATATATTGGGATATAATTTATATGTCTGCTGAAAAGAACGCAGACATACATTTGTCACAAAATAATGAAGTGTACACTATGTATGGTTTATAAATTAATATTGATTTTTTTCCCCAATGTCAAACACAAATGTTTCATGTTCAGAAAAAGAGAGGGAATACATTAGAAATGGAGAATGACCGTGACAGAGCCGCCCCGGTGCTGCTGGGTCGAGGCAGAGATGAAGTGTAGGGCCCTATTTGGCTCTGTCAGTTTTTATATGACATTATTATTCTCCGGGTTATAAATTCTGGCATGTTAAGATCTCCCAACAACAACGACATAAAATCCAATCAATGACGCCTCCTTTCCACAACTCGACTCTCAGCCCAGCAGCTCGGCCCGCTGATGGTTCCTAAATCAAAGCCAATGGGATTCTGCATAATTGTGCAGCGATGGCCCGGCGTCGGGTCGCGAGCAGTGGCTGTGCAGCTTTATGGAGTTAATGTGAATGGCGGTATAAAACAGTGCTTCATAAAACACCACAGCGCCGACACATTGCCAAACAGTGTCCATGTTTATTTATAACTGCTGCATGCCTGCGTGGATGTGGTGGTCCGTCACACTGCTGCTGTTGGGTCAAAAACACTTCTAAAAAAATCTGGAGCCAAAGAATCACAAAACCCTTGAAACACATAAATGAGCATGTAAACTTTTTCCTCATTAAACATAAAAAACATTGTAATATTCTTTTACAGATGTGACGTTTTTTTATTCACCTGGTCCTGCAGATACAGAGCAGATAAAAAGTAGGCTTTTTAAAGACTTCCTTTGTGTTTGTTGTACGACTGGCCGATATGGAGAAAAATATCAAATATCACTCTCAATATTGCAGCGATATTGTGGGGTTGACCATTAAGGCTTTTACACAATATTTACTAGGGCTGTCAGAGTTAACACAATAATACTGCGTTAACTCAGATTTGTTTTAACAACACTAATTTCTTTAATGCATGAACAAAATTTGTGATTTTTTGGTTTTAGCAAAGCTAGAGTGAAGATACTAGAATCATATGAAACTAGAAAACAGGTCAAATAATTCCACATAGCTCCAAACTTGCACCAAATTTTGGCGAGAAAAACTGGCATGGCCATTTTCAAAGAGGTCCCTTGACCTCTGACCTCAAGATATGTGAATGAAAATGGATTCTGTGGGTACCCACCAGTCTGCCCTTTACAGACATGCCCATTTTATGATCAACACATGCAGTTTGGGGGAAGTCATAGTCAAGTCAGCACTCTGACCCACTGACAGCTGTTGCTGTTTTTCGCCACTGAGTTGCCATGTTATGATTTGAGCATATTTGTTTTGTGTTGTTAATTGACTTCCACTAATATATATACATACATACATGCACATAAAGCAGCATATTTGCCCACTCCCATGTTGATAAGAGTATTAAATACTTGACAAATCTCTCTTTAAGGTACATTTTGAACAGATAAATGTGCAATTAATTGTAATCAGCTATTCTAAGCAGTTGACAGCCCTAATAGTTATTTATATTTATATTTCTGATAAATAAACATCTGTAATTGGGATATAATGATTAAGTGGGCACAGGCAAATGGTAGAACAGTCTGGTAAGTTCAGAAAAATTACATAACTTTACTGCAATGCAGCTTTTAAATGCAAAGAAAACAAATGCCATTTTACAATATTACACTTTCTAAAATCTAACACATTATGTCATGATATGAAACTAGATATTGTCTAATGTTGATATATTGCCTAACCTTCCATCATTGCACAGGTTTTGACATGATACTGGCTCACTTAATGCTGGACTGTCCAAATGCAGGTGTGTTTCAATCAACTGCAACAGCTTGACCACATACAGGTGATCTCCATTTAAGTAAGTAGCCCTATGTGACTTCTGAACCAAGCAGACTGCAGACTTACGGAAACATGTTTGTTGTATTTTATATGTATGTAGATATCTGTTTTCCTGTTGTTGATATGTGTCAAAAAAGTCACATTAAATCTACTCTATCACATTTGACATTAAACATGAAAACTTTCAAAGGGGCTCAGTACTTTTTATATGCACTGCACGAGAGATTTCTTTCCTCTCTGGCTGTATTTCCTGGGGAAATGTTCAGATGCATACAATGCCAGGTGTTAAAATCACCTATATTTGTTTCATAAATGCAGTCATGTCATGTTTAAAGATGTGTCCATGTTAAGAATTTATTGCCATTGATTTCTGGTGTCTATGTTGTAACTTAGCTGTGATTTTAAGATTTTATAATATTGCATTCCCCTGAATACGGAGATAATTATAACCTACATATACATCACATTAAGGTGTATTGTACCAGATGTTTTCTTTCCCCCAAAAAAGACTAGAAAAAACAATGCATTTGTGCTTAACTGCATGTTTGTGCTCCGAGATGCACCCCTCCAACATCTGCATGCGGCTGCTTGTCCGCCTGCTGATTGCTTTGATTGATCATTATCTGATGGCCTCTTAATTAGAATGCTAATGAGGAGGAGGTTTTCTGGCCGGCCCATCTCCTCCGTCGTGCCTTGTCTCTGAAATGAGGCGTAATGGAAATGACATGGGCGGCGTGGGATGGATGATCCCCCAGTTAATAATTCCAATCTGTTAATCAATGGCCCGGTCGATCGGCTGCCACGCAGAGCTGCGACACAAAACCACAAAACCACTTGGTGTCAGCACCCTGGGTGAAAGGGATTGTGGGAGATGGCAGTCATTTGGGGTTGTGGCTGATCTACTAGATTGTGTCTGACAGTTTTTTTTTTTTTCAGCAGAAACTTATTAATTTCTGCTGCCTTTAATATCTGTACATAATTTGTAATTACTGTATAAAGAAAAACTAACATTGTTCCTCTAATATACTGAGATTCTGCAGCTCTGCTCACAAGGTTAGATGAACATAGAAATAAATCCTTTTTTCCAGGCAATGGTTGTGGGGCGCTGGGGGTGGGTTTGTTTGAGATCAGCGTGTGGAAAGAAAACGTATTAACAGCATTATAACAAAAGATTATGTGCATCTGGGGCGAGGCCCTCCGTTTTCTCGCCAGGCGCTGACTGTGAAGTCTTTATTCTGTGAGTCGGCAGCACGCCGCACCCTTAAAAAGGTTATTATGTTCCCTCACTGTGGCAGCACCGGCCCGCGGAGCTCCGATATTGTGACGGGGGTCGCCTGTACCACATTAGAGCCAATAAATGTGCGTTGGCACTTCCTCAATTTAAAGTAAAGCCCCCTTTCCCTTCTACCTCCCTTCTTCATTCCTAATAGGGTATTCCAGCAACGCATCTAATAAGTTGTGGGATATCTGCTGTGGGATAGGGCTGAATATTTCTCTTCTCTCTATCGGCTGTTGCTACAGTGGGAATTTGTCATTTGGTGGTTCTTACTCCGTATGAAACGCCATCTTTAGCTTGTTTTTATTCTGAATTTTTAATTAACACGTTCTCTACTGCTTGTGACAGCTGTATATATCTTTTTTATATATATGATCCTTATTAGAATTTTGGTCATTTTCATTAAAAATATTTCATTTTAAATTAGTGTACTCCCCTAAAAATATCTTAACATGACTCCAGGTGTGTTTCTGAAGCAATATCACACTGCAAACACATTGTCATTCTTAAAAAACTCCAGGTCCGGTGTGCTTACTGTGGCTTTTAAAGAAGTTAAGGTTGGCGAATCTAAACACATTCTAAGCTGGGTTATTCTCTGATGCCTATCATGGGAGCTAATATCAACCTCGGGGATCATCCAAAGCCCACTGGGTCTGCAGAGGACTCCAAATTCATGAGGAGGGTGTGTGTGTGTGTGTGTGTGTGTGTGTGTGTGTGTGTGTGTGTGTGTGTGTGTGTGTGTGTGTGTGTGTGTGTGTCTGTGTGTGTGCATGTGTGCATGCAAGGGGCTGAAATGGAGGTGTGATAATATTGTGATCACCTGTGAATGCCAAAATCGCAGGTTTAAACTTGTTCCTGCAGGAGTGGTAAAAGTGAAAAGCCATGAATAATTACCCCCCGCCCCCCCAAACACACGCATTCAAACACACACCTTCACGCTCACATCCGTTACCACATTGAAAGTCTGTAAGTAATGAAGAACATCCTCCAACAGCAGGACAAGCACTTTCAATGACTGATTGGTGATTGATTGCCCACAGAGCACCTCCCTAACGGTCACTGTGTGAGGGGTTTTCTTTTCATCTTTTCCCTCCTTACAGAGAAAGGAGTGAGGGGAAGATAGAGAGAGGGAGAAGGAGCATGAATTCATTAAATGTGCCAAACCCTTGCCTCTAAAATTGATCCCCCCCCCCCTTTTTTTTGAGCCATCGCCCCATCTCATCTGTATTCCAGATCCATTCCCAGATGATACCCCCTCGATCAAGAGGCAAATGCAATAGAATCATAAATCTCCTTTAAAATATCCCGCTTTAGGACATATGCATGTTCTGCGGCATGATGGGATCTAATTAAATAAGCCTTTAACAGTTTGTGCAAAGGCTTATTTTGCAATGTTAAAAAATGTCGGTTTTAGGGGTGAAAATGCTTGATAGAGTAAACACATTTTTATTTGTTTTTAGCTTGCCTCTTTACAGTCTTCAAGGGATTTCAGGGGTCAAGCAAAGACAAACCATCTGCCCTCCTACAATTAACATTAATGATAGTTTAAACAGCAGAAAGGATTCAAATATACTACCCTGTCTGAGTCAATTAACCACATAATATATCCCGCCTTCTCCAGTTGCCACAGAGCGATGTGACACTTCATTCCTCCAACTATCCAGTGGCACCACCCAGCAGTCTCCGGTCAGCATGTCGTGTCTTTCTTAAACACGCATTGATTCGAGGCCTCGCCACATTAAACATTAACCAGGGCCGCCTGAGCATCTCGTCATGAACACCATGGGCAATTAATAGAGCAGTAATGGCCGGGGCGACAGATCACTCAGACGGCGCTGAGTGATGGCTGCTCTGTTGCCACCTGTTCAGTGTGGAGGGAAATTAAGTCGAACCTTGGCACCCCGCTGTGAGACGCTGATTGAAATTTACAAGGCTACACGCACGCCACTGACAGCCATGTCGGATTGGACACTTTGAGGAGGGCCAGACGCGTAACAAGGAAAGCATGCTAAGGACTGTAGGCACGGGATGGGCTGTTGGATATTAGAAGTGGAGAAATAACTGATTAGCAGCGGTCACAGACTTTAATTAAATGTGATATTCAACACACACAAGGGAAAATATATGTAAACATTAGTGTGTTGGATGAAACACACTTTTTTGTGTTTCCTGATTGAGATATTTAAATAATCCAAAATATATGTAAAGGGGAGACTGGTGGGTACCCAGAGAACCCATTTTCATTCACATATCTTGAGGTCAGAGGTCAAGGGACCCCTTTGAAAATGGCTATGCCAGTTGTTGTTTTTTTTAGCTAGGAGTGTTATTAAGCTTCCTTTGCGACAAGCTACTAATGGATTCCTTAGGTTTTCTAGTTTCATATGATGCCAGTGTCTTCTAGCTTTAAAACTGAGCCTGCTACAACCAAAATGTGTTTAAGAAATTATTGATGTTAAAACAAATTGACGTGAACATGTTACGGTGTTCATTAAACAGCCCTTATATTTAAGGGATTTTCTATTACATAAATCTCTGTCAAATCTTGTAAGTCTGGTTTCAAGATTTAAAATTTGTTCATTGCTACTAGAAGAAACGAATATGTTTCCATGTCCAGTAGCTCAGTAATACCATAACTACACAGCCTCTCGTGCTATTTTACCAGAGAGCCGTAAAAACAGCCTCTTGTTCTTAATGTCTTCCCTTCTTTTGTCATTTGCTCCCTCTAACAAGGCTTGACAAGTCTAAAGTGGCCCTGTTTGTTCTCCTTTATCAGGCAGGCAGCTCCTGGCCTCTTGTATTCAACACACACTACAGTGGAACCAGATGTCCTTTTGCCAGCGGCACAACTTTCAAGTTGACAAGGTCCCCCCAGAGAACGGGGGATGGATCGGTGGCAGGCAGAATTTGTGACTAATAGCCAGTTTGATGTGACAGGGCCCCGCCGTCTGGGGAAATTGAAGCGCTCTCTGTGTCGATACCTTTTGTGTCTCGCTCAGTTGTAGGTTATTGTTGGCCTGGCCTTGGGGACTGAGGGCCGGGCAGTTTACATTGCAGACACTATGTGGTCAGCACCAACTTTTTTATTGAGGCTATTGATTGGTCCCGGCCGCCCCGCTGTGGCTAATTTGCTTGTTAACATCAGTGCCTCTGTTTTGTCCCCCCAACTCTCCACACATTGTCAGCTCAGACACTTATTTCAAGCCATCTTTTTTGTTCCTCTCCAGTCCAATACGCAGCGCCTATTTATTACACAACTAGTTCTTAAGCTGTCACTTAATCAATACAGCTTCCCCTCCTCTCGCTGCCTGGAATTAAACACGAGTTAAACACAAACTAGGAATAATGACCTTTTTATGGGGCCCACTCAGCCAATGAAATTAACACCAGAGACTGTCCATTTATACCTATAAGCCTGTATAAGTCATTAACTTCAGAAAATATCATTTTAAATGACAACACATGGCAGTCAGCGGGGCCACACACTTTCATGCTCCCACCCTCGCTGTCATATGTCGAGTCTGTCAGTACGTAGAGGAATGCCGTGGCTTTCTAACTAACAACAGACTGAATATATCTGTGAGAGAGAGAAAAAGAGAGAAGGCATGAATTTTATATTAAATTCCTTTGGCTAATCCAGTTCGCTGTTTGGTCCAGACTGAGTTTAGGCAAAAATATTAATAATGCATTGAAAGGAGCTTATTTTCTTCCTGCTGGAAAGGGTTAGGGGACTGGTACTTTCTCAAGTTATGCATCTTGGTTATTTGTAAGCACCCAATAACTAAGCAGGTGACAGTTGATTTTATGAGATCTTAAGCCTCCCAAAGCCTGAGAACGCCCCTGGTTGGATTTCCTAATACAATAGAGAGATGGTATGAAAAGGAGATAATGAATTGGAGGAATATTTTTGTCCTGTTTCTTTGCAACCTTGAATACTGCTGCCTGAGGCACTTTCTTAACCTCTTACAAGCCAGTTTACATTTCACTAAACAGCTATTGTTTCCCATTAAACTCAAATTACCTTATATATCATTTTTTCACATAAAATTCACTGAATATCTAACTTTTCTTGTATTAATCTGTCACATAATCCTGTTGGTCTATCCACTGAGGGAAGCACTAAATGGATTTGTCTGGCACAGACACATGTGAAACACTATAAACACTACTTACTGTCACAGTGTTGAACCGTTCTCACATGCCCACCAGTGTTTTGGACGTCTTCTCAGTCTCACTGCGCTAGTTTAGCTGTCTTTGCCTCATCTCTGAGAAGTATAATTTTGGTTTTGGGAGCCGCTGCTGGCCTGTGGGCAGGGGGGGACATGGCAGGGAAGCTGTCTGATATGGCACACTGTCTGTGCCCCCCAGCATGAAACATGTGCACAGACTCATCTCACCATGTCTCCCTCTCCGGACGGTGTAAGGTTTCCCAGCATGCTGCAGCCTCTGAGAACAGGGGAGAAGCAGACGTGGTGGCGAAAGCCAACAGTGACATCAGCAACAACTGGCGCAAGATACCATAGAAACATCAATAATATTTCTCTTGGCATTTCAAGTAAATCATATCAGGGGGTAAAGAAGTCATACTTAAGCTATAAACCAGTGAGAATTTATCTTGGTAATAATCGTGTGAGAGAACCCACAATCACAATACCCACAGTCCTGTATTAATATTATTAATAATACTAATATTTATGTTTACATTTAAATAACTATTATGAGGCAGAAAAGAATCTACCTATTTACATAGGGCTCAGGAGTGTCACATATGTAACCGATATTTAAAAATGAAATATTGATATATTTAATATCACTGTTATATTGATTCAGTCATATTATTATAATGTAGTTGCCTTTTCACTATCCATGTGGTATAATTGTTGTTATTTTCGTATGTTTTTGTACAGTTGGTTATAGACTCTCTCTCCTCCTTCTTTCACATTTTTTGTCAAAAAAGCGACAAAACACAGTAAACAGAGTTAAAGATGAATTTTACTGATGGCATTTTTTTTACAATAGATTTCAGGATAATATTATTTGAATTGTTTCGGCCACAATAATCTTGTAGTGAAAATCTGAAATTGTGACAAACCTGATAGGGCTGCAACATTTGATATTTCAATATATTTGAATTGTGGCCAAAACAAGACATTTGAAGACGCCATCTTGGACTTTGGGAAACACTGAGCAACATTTTACACCATTTATTTTTGACATTTTATAGACTAAACAACTGATCGATGAATCGAGAAAACAATCAACACTGAAAATAACTGGTAGTCGCAGCCCTACGCCATTATCGGAGGCAGTAGCTCAGTCTGTAGGGAGTTGGCTTGGGAACCGGAGGGTCACCGGTTCAAGTCCCGACATGGACCAAAAACTGAGTGTGAACTGGTAGCTGGAGAGGTGCCAGTTTACCTCTTGGGCACTGCCGAGGTGCCCCTGAGCAAGGCACCAAACCCCCAACTGCTCGGGGCGCTTGTCAGGAGCAGCCCCCTCACTCTGACGTCTCTCCATTAATGCATGTATGTGTGTTTCAGGTCTGCATGTACCATGTACGAGTTTAACAGAGTGTAAATTGAATTTCCCCATTGTGGGACTAATAAAGGTAGATCTTCTTCTTCTTCTTCTTATCAAAATAGTTAATTTTCTGTCCAGTAACTAATCAGTTAATCGTCTCCAATTACACTGCTGCATATTCTTCACATTTCACACTCACAGTGCAGCACATCCCTTGTAGCTGCAGTATGTTATGTGACATCTCTCTAACTGGACACAGAGGTAAACAGTGACCACTTAAATGCAGCCCTAAGGGGGTTGGATACTTTGACCTCACCACGACCCCAACCCGACCATAACCCTGAACCTCATCTGACCTCCAACCTCTAAATTTAACCCTAACACCAGCTCTCAGCTCAGCCTGCACCCTTCAACCTGATGGCCCGTGCCTCCGAGGCACATCTGCTTTGGGATTCAGCCTCTGAGTGAGGAGAAGAAAGACGACGAAATCTGACTCCCAGATGAAATCCACTCAATTTCTCCGTGATCCGCTACCGTGAGACAAATGTTGATCTTTCGTCACTGAAGCAAAAACAGCAAGCTTTGGTACCGGCTCCTCCCAGAATGCATCACGTGCCAGCGGCGCTTTGCTCTGTTGCTCGCTGGTTCATGCTTTCATGGAAAATTTGTCAGGCATGAAAGTAGGCTTTGCTACAATGTCAACATCAATTGGTGTTTGTGTCAATGAGACAAAAACAGGGATTTCATGGATCATGTATTTTATTTAAATTTTATACATACGGACACTTTTCACTGCAGATTTTTTGAATTAATCAGTTTAAACGATGCCACCAACATTTTGGGGGTATAATATTCTGGGAAAAAGTGATGCACAATCATCATTGTGGCTTTATATTATTACTCAGCTGCATCATTCAACTTCTTTACCTTTTGTATGATGCTCTATAGTATTTAGACTGCCCCAATAATAAGATTGAAAGAACAAAACATCTGTTAAAATTGCTCAAGGTTGTTTGTAGTCCTGGAAAATACGTAGTTGGCCCAATAATATCCACTCCTGTATCTGTTCAGGCAACAAATCAAAGAGTAATCGCTGCGCTCAGAGTCATTCGTAGGACAAATATTTATCTCTTTTAAAAGCGGTCTTTACATTTGCCATTTCACCAAATCTGCCGAAGATTACTCCGGCCTCCTGTGTTGGGCTCTCTGCCATGAATCGGCCTATATGGGCTCATCTCAAATGCGGTGGTCTTTTTGATACATGGGCCTGCGGACTGGCCCAGGAGCAAGAGAACAGAAATAAATTTCCCCTCCTTACCCTTCCCTCCCTCTTCTCCCTATCCCCATGTCCCTGTGACTCCCAAGCCTGAGCCGTACTTTTCATCCCAGCCGCGGAAATACTCCCCTGCGGCTTTTGGCTTTAGTTCCTTTGCAGCCTAAATCTCTGGACCCCAGAGCTAGCGTGGACCCGGGTTGCAATGGGTGGTCACCGGTAAAGTTGACTTCCAGCACACTCAGAAATACAAGAAAGAGAGCACGCATTTTGAGAGGAAAAAAAAAAGAGAAAAGAATACCGCTGCATTAAGCAGACATCCTGTTAAAAAACCCTCCCTTTTTGAATCCAGATGCTCATATTGCATCTGACAGTTGTTGGGCCATAAAGTTCAGGCTTTAAAGTAACTGGCTTTCTGTTTCTGTTTTCAGCTTTAGCCTCCTACACTGTAATGAAAGCAAAACAGTAGAAAATTCCCACATTATTAAATAAAACATGTCGCTGGCCAGGGGCCAAACATTGTCACGCTAACAGCAGCAGAGCACACAGTCTATTCTGTTCGAATTTTAACACGATTTAAATGACAGATAATGTATAAAATGTGACAAGTAATTAAGATGTTCGGAAAACAATACATGTTTTATGAGATGCAAATGTTTATACAAATTTTAGGCATATTTCAGACACCGTGTTCTGTTTATTTTTCTCCGTCTGTGAAGTTGACAAGATTACAGCAAGACATGAAATACATTTTTACCTTAACAGACATGATATTCGGTGTCAATACTGCACTTAAATGCCCTGTTCAAACCAGAGCACCAATCAATTTTTGCAGTCGGTCAGAGCAGCCGGGGTCATCCAGGGGTCACGGTTACAGCCTCCCCTGACCTTGGCCGAAGCAGTCTATTAATAAGACAGCTGCGTGTCTGATACAGCAGAGTGATATCATAGCGGGTTTAGCAGATTAGCATATTATACACATCTTCAAGAAAAGATTTAAGTGTTGATTCTACAGCCTGTTGTGCTTTATGAAATCACTTCAAGAAGAAGTCAAAACACTTATTCTGACAGTCTTTGTTTGTCTCCATCACCAGTGGATATAGCACAGAAATGTAGCTAATGATTATTTTTTGTCACTGATTAATTCCCTGATCTCAATTAAATGAGTCATCATTAAGTGTGTAAAACATCAGAAAACAGCAAACAAAAATGGTGGTCACTAATTTCTTGATGTCTTGTTTTGTCTATGGATGTATTATAGAACTGGATACCAGACCCAGACCCCAAGATGGCAACTATTCAGTCCAATGAGAATTGCTGGTCAGACATATAGACAGGCGGAGTCCCTCCCTTTCCAGTGGTACGGGAACGGGATGAAAAATATATTTATCTCTTGTCGTAGAAGAGCGGCATTAATTACATATATGATGTTTGTTAATTTAAACACAGTGAACTACATCTCGTCTCGCACAATATAAATCATCAACACAAGCTAGCTAGCTGCTATGTTCCACGCACAAATAAAACGTAATCTTACCTGATGACTTTCAAAATTATCTTCTAAACTGACAAACATGGCGCAGTTCAAACCGGATTAAAAAAAATTGACGACCGTTCATAATTTTTTTCTGAAATAAGATCCAATGGTGATCCATGGGAAGGGGAGGGACTTCTTTTATAGGCTATGCCAAAAAAAATATAGCTTCTGGGTTTATTTCCAGAGTATGCGGTGCACTAAATATGCACAATAGTGTTTCTCCCGCTGGCCGTGCCCAAGAGTTCTCGCTTAGCCCATAGACTTTACATTGTGATGACGTCACCGTTTTTTAACTTGCTTTTCCCGGCTGGATCAAAAATTCATAACAGGTGGTAAATTCATTATGTTTTACTGACGTCTCTTGTACAATGGTGGTCTATGGGGAAAATATTTTTGGGTTGCAAGGGATTTTTTTGCTGCAATACTGCGAGTGGCCAGTGGAGATAATTGGAAGCAAGGCAGAGCGGTGGCGTGGCACCATATCCAGTACTGGTGCAGCGGTTCAATAGGCCCACGGTATGGTTTGTATTATTGGGTCACAGTTTGTTTGTTTAAAGCAAACCATATCCTATGCATTTGAAACCAAAACACATAAATTGATTGATTGATTGATTGATTGATAATAATGAATGATATTTCTATGTCACATGAAGCCATAACACAGACTTTATACATGAAATATAGTAGTTTCGCAGGTTTGCATTTAATAGTGTTGCAACAGTTCAACAAGCCCATGGTTCATTTTTTTTTTTTTTTTTTTTTTTTACGTCCTTGGACAGTTCAGATTTTTACGGTTCTGTTTTGCATCTCTAGTATCCAGGTGTTATTGTACATCCATGGTTTTGTCCAGTTCAAAGCACAAAAGTAGTCAGGTTACGTTCAAGACAAAGAAAAGCAGCAAATCTTCACACTGGAAATGCTGAAACCAATTTATGAAGACTCCCTACCAGTGATGACAATGTGGCTGATATATCAGAAACCACACATTACTTTTGTGTATTAGTCATTTTTGATGAAATGAAGACAGTTCCAGTTTCCTTCCTTTCTTCCCATCATGCTTCAGGGTGCTCTGAGCTAGTGTCTCCACCACCTCCCTCTCTCTCTCTCTCTCTCTCTCTCTCTCTCTCTCTCTCTCTCTCTCCACTCCTGATGGCCTTATCAGAGGAATCCTGTCCATGAAATCCAAATGAGCAAACACAAGACATGGCTGAGACAGAGACATTAATTACCTTTTTGAAATAGCCCATTTCCCCAGGCCTGACTGGATGAATTTGAAATGACAATGAGGAAAATATGCTTCATTTAAAGTTATCTCTCTGTGATATAGCCAAACGTTTGACAGCAAAATGTAATAAGGAAGAGGGGATGTAAAGGATTTGCAATGACATGAAAAACTTCGTAGTTGTTGTTGTTGTTGTTTGCTTTGAATTTGATGATTTTGTCATGATCTGACTCAAGTCGAAGATATTGCCAATTGATTCTTAGAGTGATGATATGGTACATTTCCTTGTTGAAACATGGGTTTGTAAGAGAAACAGAGTCACAGGGTCATCTTCGAGAAAATCCAGTCAATTCCAGCATGAAATGCATGGAAGCTATATTGTTTGAAATAACACTACTTTCAAATCCACAGTATTGCAAAGGGGGAAAAAAAAATATAGTACCTTGGGCAGATGAGAGGGAAAAAACATGCCCACCCCCCTCCGGTTCCCTCTTTTCCTGCCTGTCTTCTCCTGCTAGTATCCTCAACACCTTTCTTTGGGATTTACTTAGAATATGAAAGGATTGAAGCAACACCTGGCTTGACAGACACTGTGTTACTTTATTAAACCTCATGCGCCAACTACGGCACTGTATTAAAATCGAAAGAGAGGCAGTGAGAACCTGATTCCTCTGTGATATCCTCGGTCAAAGCACCTCAGATCTGTCTTTCCTCACACCCAGCTGAAGCACCGAGAGGCCCTATTGATATTTAGATGATGCTGTCGTAGGTTGGATAGGCTTTTTTTTTTTTTTTTTTAAAGATATTGATTTTAAATTGCACATTAGGCCTATTCCATGCTGCTCGCTATATCTTAAAGATGGGCCACTTCTCCGTTCCCAAGGCGCTATCTTACGTGTGGGAATTTGTATGGATTTTTGGGTCTTGTTTGCAGTGATGGGGGAGCGAATGCAATAAGTGCTCCATTACTTACACAATCTGTGAGTGCTCAGAAAATTAGTCACCAGTGACCTCTTGGCCTCCCTCTCATACTCATTCGCAGTCAAAAGACCTGATGGGAATAAGAATAAAGTCAAACTAATGGGATGATGCTCCGCCGGCTACGCAGCAGCAGCCTGTCAGAAAATATGACACTGCACTGTGGGTTAAATTCAAATCATTCACCATTTTATTAATGAAATATGACACATAAAAAACATAGAAACTGCAACAACAAACACGGAAAAGACATACATGTGGCAACCTAACTGGATCATTAATGTAGTTTCAATATTCTCTGCAGTGCTCCAGCTCCACTGAGCGAGGTGCTTTACATTTCCATATCTGCAAACATCATTAAAATGTCTAAAATTGGATTCTGCCTGGTTGTCAAATTTGTAAAGCAACTCTACGTGTAGCGTGTACACAAGTAAAATGTCTGACACATGGTTAACAAGTCATATTTAGTTTGAAATTATGAGTTAACCACTTTTTCCTCACTTCCCTTCTAGATTAATGTCAATAGTGTTTTTATTTCTGGACTTGTCAAAAGAGCAGACCGTGACCAGTCAGACTCTGAAGAGTACTGTGTTTGCCTGTGATGGGTCTGGGTGTTTATTGGCACTGCATTGCACTGCATTAATCCTGCTGGTGGTTTTCATTGATCATATTCCTCTATCCTTTTCCAGAATACATAAGCTGTATTCATATACAGTTCATCTCATACAGTATACCTACGAAAGGTAATGCACAGTTCATGTATATATTTCATGAAATCAGTTTGTATGTAATTCACTTAATCATGAACCAGGAAGTATAAAGAGGGACAAACGGTGAGTAGGGGAGGTTCGTGTGGATGGGTGTTAAACTTGCCCTGCTAGTCGTGTTGCTGGTGTTACACAGTGTTGGAGCGTACACGATTACATTACTTGCCAACAGCCCCCACTGTCATTTTTTGTTTTTTATCAAAATAAAACCCATTTAGTTAATTTTTGCATACCAGCGCCATGTTATCAATACATAGTCGGACAACGGATGCTACAAACTGAAAGTGCCAGGAGTCAGATTTCACACACAGGACGAGAGAGAGTTGACGGACAAGACGATGGGCAAGGATTTGGTGTCAAAGCAAAAAGCAAAAGTGTCTATTTGGCAATATATTTAATGTTAATGAGACAATCGCTGTGCAGAGGACTGAGCAATCACAGCTGCTGCGCGCTGCCGGCGCCAGCTGGAAACCTGTGGCCTTGCAGTGAAAGCTCAGCCGAAGAGGCCAGGCACACTACCATCCAACGGTAAAGTTCAAAGTAAACACTCTACAGATATTGACCATCCTCTTGCAAAATATCCAGTGTAATTGGTGGGAGAATCTCCTCACTCTGACATCTCTAATGGTTGTGTCAAAAAACACTGGACTTTCCCCTAGAAGACTGGACTTCATGTCCCGTGTAAAACCAGAAGTCAACCATGGTTTGTCACGTAACTTTTGTCACTTTCGCAGTTATTTTAACCCAAAACCAAAATCTTTTCCTAACCAAGGTTAGGTAGTTTTGTTGCCTAATCCGTGCCAAGACGGAAGTTTATTTTGAAAAGACTACATACACATAACGATTGGAAATTGACACGTTGCTGGACATTTGTAGGAAAATGTGTGAAAAATACAGAATGAGTTTTTGTAAGATGAGCCATTGTTTGAAGATATGTTGAACTATAGCAACATATCAATAAATTAACAACAATGAGGGACCTGTTGGAAACTTTTCAATATCTTATGAGGTTAAACTGTATCTATGTAGCATGTGAGCATGAGCATGTGACCAATAGTTTAGTTATTTGTCTACAAGGTTCTTTGATACAGAATAAGAAACTTCAATATATTATATGCAGGCGGGTTTAACTTGCCTGCATATGGAAACTCATCAGGGAGGGAGGGCAGGTGGTGTAAAACTAAAAGCACTTCCTCCGAGTTATTTTTAATGAAAATAAACTAGGATCAGCACAAATCGAACAAATGATGAGAAACGACCTGGCAGAAGGTTGTTTTCTCCCTCTGAGGTGATACTGAGGGAGGAGAAGATGAGCACAAGGGCCTCCATTCCCCTCCCTTTTCCTGTCTTTGCTTCTTTTCCTCTCCCTCTCTATCATCCTCTCCCTGTTTCTCCATCTCCCAGCTCTCTTTCTCTGCTCCTCTCACCCCCTATACGTCTTTCTCCCTCCCTTTCCACTGTCTCAGAATATGAAAGGCCTTGTATCTTCCCAGCCGTATGTTTCCCCACTGTTAAAAAAAAAAAAAAAAAAAAAAGCAAGACAAATCACAGTGATGCATTACTTAATTTAATAAATGAAGCTTGAGAAACCTGATCATACAACACACTTGTCTCCATAAAGTAGCACAAGGGGACAGACTGTTGCCAGATGCCGTTGGATGTCTCTGAACAAAGAGGACACACACATGTAATCCCTTTGGGTTTGGGGCAACACTGTCTATTCGATGGATGCCAACAGAGCTCTCTCTCTCTCTCTCTCTCTCTCTCTCTCTCTCTCTCTCTCTCTCTCTATGACTGACTGTACTTTGACATCACAGGGAGTGGAGGAAAGATACTCCCTCTGTATGAAGAGTAAGATGGAAAATCCATTTACCCAAGCTGACTCATAACCAGAAAAAAACTTGTTTTAGTTTTCAAAATGAGTCCATGATGAAACTGTGCTGTATGTATGGAAATATGGAGGCCTAGACATCAAGAGGGGAAACGAAATCTGCCACAATTCTGCGGGACTCCCAACTTGTTTCAGTTAAATGGTGAACTGAGCAAAAGGAAATCGGCTGCAGTAATATCTGAGAGACAGAAAGCTCTTAGTAAAAGCTGTTTTTCCCCCCAAAGGTCTGAAATAGAGACAAGGTGGATTTGTTTTATAGTGTAAACTTGTAATTTGTCAGGTCAACCAAGGTCCTAGATTTTTTTTTTCTCAATAACAATACAACAAGCACACAATACAATATGAGCATTTTAAAGAGTGCAAGGATACAAGCACATGCTCCCACCCTGTCATTAAGGGAAACAGAGATGTAAAAACATTATAATACACTAAGTTGACTATACCAGGAAAAACAGATGGACCATCGTGGAGACCATCTTGACCATGCTGTACTAAACTGCACTGAAGTTCACTTCCTGCTTTCCTGCCAAGGATACTTATCTGAAATCTAATATAACATGAATGGACTACAATAAATACTGTACATAAATGAATATACATTGAAAATATTATTGGCAAATATAACTGGAGGATTGGTGGTCTTGTTTACCTTTAGAGAAACCAACAAATTTGGGGCATTTTCATATTATTGATTCCTATCATGCCTGAGTAGCATTGTCTCTCCACTTTCCCGCCACTCAGCTTTCGCATTGGTAATGTTGAGTTGTACCTGGGTACTCTTGTGTGATCATCTATGTGATATTTGTTTGTGCTGTTGCTACAGTGTAGAAACTTGCACTTCAACCCATAAATGCAGTCAACCTTCTCATTATGCCAATTGTTTATATTTTGGAGGCATTGTGAAGAACGACCCTCTCACCTGCCTTCCTACTTTATCACTCATGGCTGTGCAGTTTAGAGGATTAAGATCGGGTTCTTCGTAAATATGCAGATTTCACAGGAGACTGGTGGCTTTGAGAAGTGCTTATGCAACTTTGCAACTCTACTCGTCGACTGCTACTCGCATTAAATAGCAATCCACTTCCGTATTTTGACACAGTTGGTTTTCCCACCAGATGTGAACCATACCAAAGTACACGAGTCATACCCTATCAACAAACTTTGCCTGTTTATGGTGCCAACTGTGCACACTAGTCAAATACACTGGACTTTGAGGTCAAATGTACTTGGAGGTAAACTGGGTCCTGGTGCCGGATGTGAAAGCCCCCCTAGAGCATCCATGAGCTTTAGAAAGTTGTGGCACTTCTTTCTTCTTCTCTGCTTTGAGAGTGAAGCAGATCAGTAACGCTGTGAGCAAACAAATCACACAATCAAAAAATCACTCGCTAGAAGTGATTCTCTTTCAACACTAGCGTGACCCCTTTTACTTTTTATGTAATGATTTCAGAGGTTTATATAAAAATGTTTATTAGTACAGCTTTAAAGACCCAGCATTGGACCCAGTGTAAGTTTTTTCCAACATTTTGTTTTATTTTATGAAAAAGGGACTTTAAAACTGAATTCAAGGTAACCTAACTTGCTCTGTGCATGAGAAACCATTTTTTTCCTCTCTCACATTAGTTAAGTCGATCAAAGTATGTATGCCATGACTGAGAAAGAAAGATCTGACGAAATTCCTTTGTCATGGGTGGGGAAGGATGATTATTTATGGTGTTGTTTTCGCTTATGTATTCCCTTAATTAAAACATATTGGCTTCCAAAAGCAATATAAGAAACAAATTGCTTTGGCATGGCTGTGGCAGTTGGAGGACAGACTCTGCATATTGGCAGACCAACTGAGATGGGATTTGGAGTCTTTGAAACTACATTTGTGCTTCAGACTATGGTAATGAGGCCTAGCAGAATGATATCACCATCCCCAAATATTTAGTTTGTCATTTTGTGGTAACAGGCCCCTCAGTGCGTGCATGTGTGTAACATCAGCGCTGGGTGCATGTGTGGAGCAGCTTTGGAGGGGTGGGCGAGCATCTGGGGGTTACTTTTATTCATTACATATCATTTTACCATTTCATCAGGTAATCATTATTGTAGAATAGTTCATATGGATAACTGAGTATAGGAGCAAAGTGACAAAACTCTGGTATTTTTTTGACAGCAGCCGGTAGTTGGCGCTTTGGTAGCACTGCCGCCATTTTGGACTGAAAATGACAATGAGTCTGTGGCCGTGGATATGTAATTAGGCGTCTGTAAATCAGAGAATAATTTTATTTTTAGGTAAATCACCTTCCCAGTATGAACCCTTTAGCCCCCATTCAAATCCTTATCTCCTAAAAGTTGTAAAATTATCCAATAGTTGAATTTCCTCTGCATAATGAATCACACCCACAGGACTGCACCGCCCAGCATGCTTGTATGGTATATCCATTTCTGCCAGCTTCCTACTAGCAGTATGCAGCTGTAATAGTGGATATATTGGCTGTAATTCATCTTATAATACACCCAGGGGCTGTATGCTGTAAGCCCGTGGTGGATGTATTAACGTCTCTGTTACCAAACAACTGGCCATGCCTAGGCCATGCCTAATCATCTGGTAGCTAGTAGCTAGTAGTATGACATAAACAGAATTTAATGTAGTATTAGCAGAGAATTTACATTGATTGTAGGCTAATAAATTCATGGTTTTTGGCATTGATATTGGAGATTGCTCTCATCTGTGTGCTGTAATTTTCTAACTTCCATTTATGCTCATTTTATGCTCCTCTGGGAATCAGCTGGGCAAAAACTTTAATAAATATATAAGTAAATAGTTATAATAGTATGTGTAGTTACAATATTTTTATTGTTCAACACAGGCCATTTCAGGAGAAACATTAAATATATGACAATAGAATAGAAATAACTTTATTTTACTTTTGTACGGCGCTTTTTAGGCGGATGTTTAGTCGTCACTTTCAGTCCAAAAAATCGATATGATAATCAACAAATAATTTTACTTCGTATCATTCTACATTTTTTGGGCGGAGTACAACTCCAATGTAATCTTATCATTTTCACTTTGAGATATTTATCATTCCAATTTGCATCAAACTGTAATATGTATTTAATTCCTTCTCACATTAAAAAATGCTGTTTTTCTTTTAACAAATTACTTATACTACAATTTTGTGACATATAATCTGCTGCTTTTTAATTCTGTATAGAGTATTTGCCGACATCTTTGTGTGTGTGTGTGTGTGTGTGTGTGTGTGTGTGTGTGTGTGTGTGTGTGTGTGTGTGTGTGTGTGTGTGTGTGTGCGTGCACCAGAGGAAGATGGTTTCAATCGTTTGACTGTGACAGTTTCAGCTGGGACCAGGAGGAGACTGTGAGACAACCCCTCCTCAAACAACAGCGAGGGGTGGCGATACACTGTGGCGATAATGGCCTCTTTGAAAACAAGAAGGCCCTCCCCTCCTGTGTTTTGGAGGGAACATATGTTTGCTTGTCTCTACTTCTGTCAACAGCCTCCACTACAGTGGCAGAGACCAGAGAGATCTGTGCTGCTCGTGTGCTGAGGGGAGGAGAGCTCCCCTGTCAGGCACGGCTGATATGACGACTCATTTCACAGCAATGCACTGCTGTGGTTTCTCCATAAACACGGGGTATGAAGAATACGTTTTGGGAGGCAGAAGTTTGTGGTGAAGACAAAAACATGACATAAGCCCTTCAAAAAAAGATCTATCTAAATTGGTAAAAGTTTCTGTTGGGTAAAGCAAACTCTGCTCCTCGACCTCTCTCTACCCCCAGTCTTTGTCTCTTTCTCTTCTTCTGAGAGTGGATACTGAAACCAGATGTTTTTAACAGATAACAAATGTCAGAGGCAATAGCTGACAGCACACCTGGTACAGTACAGACAGGGTGACTGGCTCAGGTCATGTGAGCAGTTTGACTTTCCCAACTCTTTTCTGATCATGTTTTTGCAGAAGCATCAATCGTTTGAAAAGCGTTTGTTCACTAATGTGTGATAATACACGACAGATGGTTAAATGCACATATGAATAGTACTTATTTATTTGATGTTCAAATCATACGGCCAGGTGCAAGTTGTTGAAGCTTTTTTGGTTGCAGAACATCAAACTTTTCTCTTAAGTTTTTAGCCATGCTTAGCGAGGGATGGTAATATCTATTGGTTGGCCAGACGGTCGGTGAAATGTCTCAACAACTGTTGGATGGATTAAAATTAAATTTGTTACAGACATTCATGTTCCAAGCAGGATGATTTGTATTGTCTTTGGTGAGCCCTTCAATTTTTAGCTAACGCCACCATCAGGTCAAAATTTCAGTCTGTTGAATACTTTGCTACTCATGACATTACCGTCAGCCTCAACTGTATTGTTTAGTGCTAATAATTAAAGATTAGCATGCTAACATGCTAAACTAAGATAATGAACATGATAAACATCATACCCTCTAAACATCAGTGTGTTAGTATTATCATTTTTAGTATTTAGTATCAGTATTACTATTATTATGAGCATGTGAGACACCCCGTTTGCACGCTAGTGCACATGGCATATGTGTGTAAAAGGAAGCTGTTCTTGCTTTCGGCATTCATCCGTGTAAATATGCAACACTGAGGGCTAGTGACGTAGAAAAATAAGTGGGAAAGACTGCTTATGGTGGTGGGTGAGGAGGAGGATGGGTCCAACAAGAGCTTTCAACCAGGAAACCGGTGCCTTGTTTTGTAATTTATGTTAGTGACTTTTGTGATTTGATTTGACGTGTTTTTCGTACTTATGTTGTTTCCATAATATTTTACTTAGTTTACATAAACCATAATGTTTTTCCTAAACATTAGTAAGTGGATTTGTTGCCCCCAGTTGGTACTACTCCTTCACATACACATCCCTTCCTAATGGGGCGGCAGTAGCTCAGTCAATAGGGTCTTGACATGGGAACTGGAGGGTCACCTGTTCCCATATGGACCAAGTACTGAGTGTGAGCTGGTAGCTGGAGAGGTGCCTGTTTGCCTCTTGGGCACTGCCGATGTGCAAGGCCCCAAACCCCCAACTGCTTGGGATGCTTGTCAGGGGCCCCCTCGCTCTGCCATCTCTCCATTAATGGGTCCTGTTTGTGCATCCATTTCAGGTCTGTGTGTAATGTGTGTGAAAAATAACACCAGAGTGAAAAAAATTAATTTCCCCTCAGGGGATCAATAAAGAGTCTTCTTCTTCTTCATATTCATGCCTACATGAGGCAAAATGGGACACTGACACGCTATCCTCGGGTGGACCGGCGTGATTCTAGGTTTGTGGAGGTTTGTGAGCACCAAATGCGCCGCTATGTCTAAGTATAACCTCACAAAAAGTTGTATAAAACCTTTGTGCCTTGAAAGGGAGCTACATGAAGCCTGCTAATTTGCCTCAAGTGATGTTACTTGAGTCGGTATCTGTTGGCACTGAAGACTATAAATTTGAAAATGAAAAAAAAAAAGAAACCTGGGGGTGGGGAGTCAGAAAGACGTGTTTGCCAGACCTCTGTAAAAACAATGCTGACATCTCTTGTTCTGCTGTGTCAGTTCAACAATTCTGTCGACGTGCCTTGCTAAATCAGTACTTTTTAAAATGTATTTAAAAAAAGAAGAGAGATTAAAAATACTAAGAGTGCGGCTACAGTAAAACTTGGATTACAGACATGTATCCATGTCACTGTTATATACAAATAAGGCATAACACAGGCATATCACACTATTAATTTTCCATGTCAGGTATTGACAGCCTCAAGTGACCGTGAGCTATTATGAGGCATCGTCTATGGTCTGTGGTTTTCTTTTTCTTTGGGACTGACATCATATGTACTGTATATAGTAATCCTCCCATAGTGATCAGGGCTTGTTTGAGCCAGCACAGAGACCAGTAGGGGAGGGTGGTCTGGTCCCCCAGTCTCTCATGATTGATGATGCTTCTTGTGACTCTGACAGAGAGGGATCAGCAAAACAACCAACAACTTCTGCATAACTCTGCTTGAGCCAGACGCCAGCCAAGCCATTGTGTCATCAACACTGGCGCACACACACTGAGACACTAGTAAACACATCCGCCCACCAACTCACACACGCATACTGAGTCACTCAAAGGGATGGGGTTGATTTATTATTGTTCAGACATAGTTTCTCATACATTATAAATGACTTGTTTGCACCCTGGTACGCTCCTATAAAAGGATGATTATCTTCTGTTCTAAATGGATAGGATTACTCTTACACCTGTGCTCCCAAGCTCTTAATATTGTCTGTCCTCTCGCCAAAATCAGCTTCTAGCCACCTGTTCTGATGACCACAACAGTCTCTGGGAACCAAGAACATCCACTGCTTGCACTGCAAAAAATATCCATCTACTATATGACCAGCCATCAAGGCATGCAGTCTAAAAAATAGGGAGATGTGGTTTCACGCAGCCTGAGCCTTATTTTCATAGTTTTGGTCGTCATTCCAATAACAGCATTGTACTCACCAAATCAATAGCTGAAATCTGGGAATTCGGCTACGTTGCTAAAAAGAAGTGAGATGAGGCAAGAAGCACAGGCAGTCAGAGAATAAGACTGTCTTTAAATGCACCCTAGGTTAGTCAAACATATTTAAAAAGCGAAAATGCCAAAATGTCCATCGTAAAATGTCCATCGTAAACGTCCAGCAGACTTCCTAGTTCAACCTTTATTTATTATAGGTAACACAATTGTATGCTCACAGAGTAGAATGAGAGAGTAAAACCAACTACCACGCATGGAGGTTGTTTTATTGCACAAAATCTGTTGTCAAAGAGAATGTGAACAGTGAATCATTTCCAACACAGAAAATCTATTTGTTTTAGGTTCATTGGAAATAATCCACACATAATCACAGGTAATATTACATTTATGTTAAGAAAAATATATAAAAGTGCATATGCAAACATCTGGAAAAACCTCACAGCCTATAAGAATAGCATCAGGCCCATGGTTGTTATACTTTCTATTTGACTAGATTTAAGTAGAGGCACCTCTATATGAAAAACAAGAGTCAGTGTACACATAATTAGCACAATTAGCACAATTTACACAAGATCAATATATCACTTCACAGTATGCTTACACAAATCATAGAAAATGGCCATAATATCATGTAGAAAAGACCACAATATTAACTAATAAATGTTTTAGTGTGTGTTCAACCATAGGTTTATGGTATTTAAAGTAACAATCTCAAAGATTTTACATAAATAAATGTCTGTGAAGTCACTATTGATCGCTGAATGAGGTAATAGTGAAGCTCTTGCATTTGAGATATAATGAACTGGGTGTCTGTGGCGACATTCCCGATAGCCTAATAGCCATGTTCATTGTTTACGCTCATTATGATATTACGTTTCAGATGATAATTTTGGGGAAGTGACTTTGGAGGGAGGACTGATGGGACGGGCTGTCAGTGTTGCAGACTTTTGGAGCTAGTACTGATTTTTAAAATGTAGTGTACTCTTGCTAGTTTCTCCAGTGTTGCCGACCCAGCTTTAAATGAAGGTGTGCGAAACAGCCTATTGTAGATAAGAAACACTGCTATACAGTACATAGATGTCAGATGAATATGGACTCTTTTTGCAGTGTGTTCACTCATAAATCATCATTTTTCAGTTTCACTCTTGCAGCTGCCCAGTTGTATGATTTACAACATTAATGCCTCAAGTCACTTTTTGTTTTATTGAGTTATCAATTTCTCTGCATAAAGAACTCTAACAAACTGCTGTGACAACTCCCAGCACATATAAAACGCCGGCCATTAACAATATATCTGGTTGCAGTAAGAATGGACCATTTTATTGCTGAGTGCATATCAAATAATGGCGTCTGTTGGCACATGGATGTGAACAGGACACATCAAAATCTCCTCAACAGCCAGCAGGCCACATAGACCGCCCTGTGGTCGTTCCCATTTGGCGCCAGCCATACAGAGCCAGAATTCCTCACTTCATAAAAAAATGTTCAGGCCCATTCACAGTGCCTGGTAATCAATACTACCGGCACAGCTGTTAGACCATAAAATGGCCCTTAATTTGGAGACAGCCCCTTCCTCTCTGCCAGTCGGCTTCAGTCTGTTGTAAGATGTTAGCGAGCTCACCTAGACGTGGATAAAGATGACAGTGACAGGGCCAGTGTGCAGCCCAACATGGTGCTAACAGAGTCAGGGTTACTATTTCCACTCTTACCCTCACTATAAGCCTGTTTTTATACACCTCCACTAAAGGGGAACATGTCATTGAGCTTTGTTGCAGGATCCTATTTCTGTAGTTTGATTTTAACTGCAGAAAACATGTCAAAAAAATATTGTGGTGCATTTTATGGTGCTGAAAAATACTAATTAAAAATTTTAATTGTTGCCAAATAACTGCAGTATCCCCTGAAGTGATGACTTTTCCTGACCAGTGTTTTTCACGGAAAGCCCAGCAGTGAAATACTGTACTACAATGCAGCAGTGCAATCTGATCCGTTTTAGGCGAGACCTTGAAGTAGGCCAGAACCACATCTATCAGTGACTAAATCTGTCCTTGCATTCTCGGGGAAGACTCTCAAGGATGAGGCAAGTCTTCAAACGCATCTCTTCCTTTTGATGTAAACTTCTGTGACTGGTAGGGTGCCTCTTCAGCCCCGCCGTCTTTTAATTGATTATGTGAGGCAGAGGGCACCGTATTGTAAATGAGGTGATAGACAAAGACCGCAATGCTCAGTAGCTTCACCCTCTGTTATTTTCCGCCACGGTGGCGGTTAACAGTAAAGAAAATCTTGGTGTGTCATTCAAGGGAGAGGTCATGGGAAGATTCAGTGCTAAAGGGAAATAACAAGAAATAGAGCAACATATTTGCACTATAAAAATATTGGAAAACTGCTCCCGACATTTGTCTCATTCACCAGATGGAAAATAAAGTTTTTGTCCTGAAAATAGAATAATAAATGTACTAATTTTTCTGACAAGAGAATATTACTAATTAATAAAGCTACCTCAGCTTCATGAAAGACATTATAAATCTTCTGTCAGGCGTACATTTGCGTCATAGACTGCTGTGAGTTGCAACACATGCATATTCATTGCATAACTTAGTGGAGACACACATCTAGCATTGTCCTTGGGCACTCACTGGCGAAATGAGGAGAAGAGTTTGGACCTGCTTTTTCCCCCGGTGGTAAAGGGAATGTTGTTGCTAATAGACCTCAGCGGTGGAAATAAAATAAATCTTTAGACTCCACCCGCAGCTCATGACATTTGACAGTCTTTTATGCTGCAGAGTGAGACATGTTTGGGAGTCGAAAAATTCAATTGTGGCGTATTGATCCTCAGCCGTCTGTCATTATTCCCAGGTTGATTGACAGGAGAAAATTGGTTACGTTAAGTATTTCATATGTTATAGGGGCTGACATTTGTTTGCCTGCTCCCTATGTCAATGTTGTTAGAGAGATCTGTAGCTTTATGAGATAGCATTATACACTGACTGTGGCTTTTGTGTGATGTTCCTGTGTTTTTCCTGACATAATTTAAGATATATTAAAAACCGGCAGAATCTTGAGGTGTTTAATGCCAATATTATTGTCTTCCTCCAGGGGATCATGTATGTGCATAATCGGTGGCAGCCGTGTGCATGCACGAATACGTGCACACACGCATCTAAAAATATATTCCCTGCGTGCTTTTAGCCATCGAGAATGCCAATGACAGTCACACGGAGCTATTTTGATTGAACTGTGTCGACACTTCAGCATAAGAAAGGAGCACAGTGACCTCATCATGCTGACAGTTGGCTCACCTGGGCCTGTACTCACTGCGGCATTTGATCCACATTAGCACAGACATATCTCTATTTTTGAATTCATGTCAACCTGGTTGGAGCGCCAGTTGGATGAGGTTTTATGCTTCTGATCCAGATGTGCTGTCAGTCATAGAAATGTTTTCAGAAGTTTTAAGACACTCTCTGGTAGTCATTTTACTGTCCTTCAAAAATGCTTGCTTAACACTAGAACCGATAAAAGGTCTAACGGTGGAAGAAAAGGTTTTACCATAGACTGTGTATGATAAGAAGTGGATGTAGTCACTGTGACATTACCCAATGGTTTATGAAGTGTGGTTTTAAAGACTTGGTTTTTGCCGTCATTGCAACCAGAAGTGACACAAGAGTGTGGCGCTAAGTACAACCAGATTATCATTATCTGAAACCTTATCTCGTAAAAAAATATTCCTCCATTTTTGTTACTTTTCCTATGACTGACTGACACACTACTTAGTTAAGTTTGGGATAAGATTGTGGTTTGGCATCAAATAACTCCAGAAGTGACATTACATAAGTATATAACTTAAGTGACAAATAAATCAACATTTACTTTTGGTTTCACATGGGACACGAACACATTCTTCTAGGCTGACTCCATGTTTTATATTTCCTGGTTCAGGATTTCAGTAATTACACACAAATTGATTTTGTGGGTCATACACAAATTACAGTGCATTACTTTTTGTAGTAATGAATGATGTACGAGAACACCCTGACTGTGAAAGGGTTAAAGTTGTAAGACGACAACATGGATGATACCCAGACCAGATAATGCTGTCGTAGCGGTCTGTCAATGACAAGGTAGCCATGCGCTAAAGCATCCCCAGTTTTATGGTCTATTTGACTCTAAATGGGACCATAATTTACTAAATGAACATCATGCTGTATTGAAGAACACTTGAGACTAGCAATTGAGACCATAAACTTGTGTTTCCATTGTTTACTGAGCTAATAAATCAAGCGAGAAGTAGACTCATTTTCTCATAGACTTCTATACAGTCAGACTTCTTTTTGCAACCAGAGGTGTCGCCCCCTGCTGGTTTTTAGAAAGAATGCAAGTTTAAGACACTTCAGCATTGGCTTCACTTTTGATCCTGACATAATCATCTGATCCTGATATCAACATTTCCTTTTGGAGAAAAATCAAAGCACTTCCACTTTGGCTTCACTTTAAGGAACCGGAGGTTGTATGATTTTTTTCATAAAATCCTACAGTTTCATCATTTCTTTGCATGCATATCTTATTTGTCCTTTTTATGTCACTGCTTGTAATGTGCTGCTCCTGTATGTGGTGGTATTCCTATATGTGGTCAGAAGCTAATTAGGGGCATGATAACATATAGAAATATTTAACTCATCATTTCAAAGACCAGCAGATAGAGAGGGCTTCAGACACCTGCTACAGGTGGAATCAAAAGATGAATAGAGCAATAGCAATGGGAATGTGTGTTTCATTTATATAAAAGACATTTTATTTCATGTCTTTTGAATCAAGCAAGAAACATTAGCACAGCATGTTATCATTCAAATAAGAAGACTCCAAACATATGCTGCCCATCACTTGTTATAATATTAATAGTTTTGTGTGATGAATGTATCAGCTGGAGGGTTTGAACAGTCCGAACATCTGACGAATGTCAGTTTCTTAGCTTCAGCAGCAAATCATGCAGATGCCACGGTTATCTTTACAACAATTATTTGTGTACTGGAGGCTATATGCATATAGTCACATGTTAACATTAACATTGGCAGATAAGTCTGCCTGCTAGCTGATTTTCTGGTTACAGTAGAGGTGCCAGGTTCATGCAAGCTGCGACTTGTAGTGCAGGGTGAAAAACAAAGACACTCCAAATGAACCTTATCAAACCTTATGAGCTGCAAGAACTACAAAGCCTCTTTTTAACAGTACTGTCTCCACTGGGATGATCTTATTCTTGGTCTGTTTGTTACTGTGACTTTGTGTTGCGTTTATGATTTTGAGTCTGAAATTACAGACCCACCTGAGACAGGTACACACTGTGCTTGCCATCTATTGGCTAGTTCAGAGTTATTCTTTGCTGGCCAAACTCAAAAGCAAATGTTTAGATTTTACTTGCCCATCCCTTATGCTACACTGACAGAAACACTGTCCGTATAGATCTCCAGTCCTGGGTCAACATTAGCTTTTAGCTGGACTGAGCAGTGGTAGGGTCACTGGATCAATAGTAAGACCATCTCCTTACATGTGTATTTGACCATGTTTTCTGTGTAAAACACTAATTTCCCCAGATGGTATTATGTCAGCATTTGTTTAAGCAGACATTACCTGCTCTGCATTTTGAAGTTTTTAATATAACTGGTCATGAATTTGCCTAAAATGACACTAATTTGCTGGCAAATTTAGAAAATATTACCTGGAGCATTGTCTACCCAAGCTGAACCAAAGCTGTTATCTCTGCACAGCAGCTCATCCTTAGCCTGGAGCCACACTTGGGTTGGGTTTAGTACCAACCTGTCTTCCTCTACTGTTTGATGGACATCACCAGGTGTTTGAGTGGCTCAAGGGTGCGGCAGTCTCTTTAGTTGGGCTGCTCCATTGTTGTATTTTAGCTGAAAACATTGTTTTGTAAGCACATGATAACAAGCCTTGGGCCGGAACAATCGCACTGTGGTGATTACCCCTTTTAGTGTGTTTGTTGATGATTTTTCATGCGCCAAGTGCTGCAGCTGTAAATTAGAAACTTTCCAGAGAAATTGCGCTGTTAAACTGTACACCATCAATCAGATGCAGTGTGTGTTCACGTGCCAACATTTTACCACCATCGGGTTCATAAAGTGCCTCATGTAAAAATGTGAACAAACAGCATCTTGTCTTTGTGCCAGTGAGAAAATGGATAGTAGTTGCGCTGTCTGATGATAATTTATGAGTTAAGTGCTACATAGAAAGACTTTCAAGGTGAGGTCTTTATGGGTGTGATGAATCATTTGTATCCGATCATTTGTATCCTCTTCATGAGGAGTTGCTTCCTTTCTCTCTGCCTTTCTTTGTTCATTTTTTTTTTCTTATTTTAGTTAGCACTGTTCATTGTAAATACCATTTTTAACAATTATAGTTACACATAATTGTATCACGTTCAGTTCAGAGGGTTTTTCATGGTGGCTACCCTTAAACGTACCTTGACTCAAGTGAATTTACGCCAATCACAATCTTTTCCAAACCGTACTGTAGGTCCATGCGCAGATGTTGTAGACAGAAAAACATAAATGAATCTTTAATCTTAAAAGTTTTGTTATTGAAAGTAAACTAGGGTTTTGCAGAATCCTCTGACATCAGCATTGCTGTCTGGTACTAGAGTTGATCAGACAGTCGTTCGTTACAACCAATCTGGTCTCAGGGGAAGGCGTAGAAATAGCAAAATATTACAAGGACCTTCCACCTATTATGAGGACGCATTTTAGGTCATTGTGTACCACGCAGTAAAACTATGGTAATGTCTGCAGTTAGGTTTACACAACAAAACCACTTGGTTAGGCTCAGGGAAAATGACATGTTTGGGCTTAAATCTAACACAAGTATGGAAAATATGTCACAAATGTCACTAACGTAACCTGAACCTACCTAGAAAAAAAAAAAGACACCGGCCTCCGGTTGAAAGTCCTGTGTTTGTTGGACCAATCACTTTCTCACTTTTTATTCTATGTCATTCGCTCTGAGCATAGCATATTCGCGCAGATGCATTTACATTGCAGTCGCTACGTGGCGTACAAATGACATGTCAAAAGCACAAAAGGCATTTTTGTTGAATGCTCAATGCCTTGAATCTAATCTGACTGAAATACATTTACATCTGGGAAAAAGTACATTTGATAAATCAAGATTTGATGACATCTAGAATGTCTAGTTGCTTTAGACAAAAGCATCTAATGCATGTAATTTAAATCTAAATTAACATATTCACACAAGACATCAGTGAAATCAGCCTTCCCCTTATATGCATTAATTACCACTGATCACATGTGATGGCTGGACATCAGGTCTGGTCTGACTCCAGGCACATTAAAGATTAATGCATACCTGTGGGACGTACAGGCGGTCTGGGAGCTGGTTTGTCATTACTAGTCTGTGAATTCTGGGAAACCTTAAGTGGGGGAAATGTATTTCATGTAATCCCTGGATTAGCATAGCAACCAGCTAATGGCCCGGAGTGGACACCCCTCTTTCAGTTTCTGTGTCCATTTAACCCGAGGCAACATGGCGGGTGGACCGGTAAGAGGGACGGTGGACTTAGACCACCAGCTGCTGCATGCAGGCAACTTCCAGCTGGGACTTGTCCCTACACAATGCTGTTGTTGTCCACAACGGGATTTAAGAATTGAACAAACATTTAAGGCCTTGTGTTATAATGTGTAAGAATTTACTGCAACTGATGCAGATCAACACTGAAAGATGTTAAACGTAACAGGAAATAATTAAAAAGGAGTGTTAAGTTAAATTATTACGCTCAGGTGAAAAAAAATTCAACAAATATGACCTAAATTCTGAATGTTTATTTCTAAAAATTATCAACTTAGGGATAATTTTTAATCTAATAACAAGTTTCTCATTGCATTATGTGTTTTTTTTTTCCCCCTTCAACATTGTGCAAAACCCTATTAGATAAAAGGTTTGTGTGTATTTACAAGCTGCCGCCTGCAATTAAATGATTTGGAAACACATCCTCCACATTTGATATGTCAGCAGTTTATAACATGTATTAGGATTGGGATTCTCAAGCTTCCCAAAACGTAAATTATTAAAATATATTGTAATTTGTCATGGCGTCTCATGGCTAGACTAAATGACTACTTTCACTAATCACTCATTGCCCTGTCACTATATTTACACCGCCCAACTGTTTTTACATTTTAATGTCATTTCTTGAGTAAACTATATTGCTTTTATAAGAAACATATGAGATAGATGAATAGTGCTTTTACAGTGTCTCTCACACATACTAATTTGGCTCAGTTACTTATTATTCTCTGTCATGGAGATAAAGTCTCATTTACACAAGATCATTTAAGTTCAAAAGTCTGTCTTCCTAGAGAGGAAAAAAAATAAATGCTTATTCCTGTGAGTACAGTAATTGTACATTACATACTGAAGTGTTAAAGCAACTGCATGCAAATTTGTGGTCAAACTCAGCAGTGATCTGGCACTCTCCGGCCTAGAAAACTCAAATAAAGTGGCCTCTCGAGTTTTCTCACTTGAGTCGTCAAAAGTGCTCGGAGGGTTTTCATCACCAATCACCACACTGATCTTTTTGCATTCACGCAAAACCAACAGAAAAAAAAAGAATATGACAGTTGGATCAGAGCTGTCCACAAACGATGCCTCAAGGCTTGAAGTGTGAGTTCGACCAAGCATAAAACGTCAGACGGGGAGCTTCAGGGAACGCTTGTTGGCAGGACAAAGTGGAAACCCAGCTCCATGTGAGGGGAAAGGGAGAGGACGTTTGGTTTGTACTTTGCAGTTTGCGGATGGCTCTGCGTTCCTCTCAAATGTCATCCAAGACAGTCTTGCAACACTCCGACCAGAAACAGAAGTCGTAGCCTGTATTTATATATAGCTGGGTGATTATTTATGTACCTGCCATGAATTTTCACTCAAGCTCGCCGTGTACCGAAACCTCCCACATCTCCCCCAAAACCAGATGGAACAAGGCAGAGAAACCGCAAGAAGCAGCAGACTCTCAAGATTCTCCCTTTTCTTGAGTTATGAATTCACCATAAGCTGTGCAAAATTATACTTGTGCATCTAAAGGCTGAGGTTTGTTTGTGAGAAGCTCTATGAGAATAAACACAGCAATCCCACTTTAAGACCCCAATCAGTCTTATCGGGTAGTAGGCTGGATTTGCATGATAAAAAAACAATCAAATTTGCGGTTTTGACAGACGACTGCTCATGGTATCCGGCATCAACTGCTTTTCACAGCTAATGCATTATCCACGACTGCGAGAGCAGCATCATACACTGGCTTCAGAATCCATTAATAGTATATTCCTATTGAAAAAATGAAATCTCAAGCACTGTAATGTTACTCCATCAGCTTATCCTGTTTCAGCAAAGCAACGGCGTGCACTGAAAATACACCATCACTGACAGAGAGAGCCTAATCCAGTGATTGGTTTTACCTTATCACACAACTTAAGGAGTGTACACTTCTAAGCTGACGGATTGAACCTCTGTTCGATACAGGTTTGCAAAACTGAATCTGTTGAGCCTCCAAGATTTGATATGGGTATTTAAAGCTCTGCGCGGCATTAACCGCGGAGCACAACAAATAGCCTGCCTTTTAACAGGGCTAGGGAATCCCAGGGCCAGTTGGGATGCAAATTGAAATGATCCAAGAGTGGATTGAGAAGGTGAGGGTGGGCTCGGATGGGGCTGCGGAGGGTGGATGTGGGAGTGGTGAAGAAAGAGGGTTGCAGTAGGAATGTGGGAATGAGTCGGGGTGGTATGAGGGCTTGTGGTGAGGTTCTGAGGAGTTAGCTGTGATTAGCCTCAAAGACTTGAGTGACAACAGTTTAGTAACAAATAGCAGCGGAAAAATGCACCACCACCATGCTCATTCCCACCTCCTCCTCCTCTCCCCACGCAAAGGGTGACAGTCATTGTAGTCAGCAAACAGCAGATGACTGCTCAGCCCTCTTCTGGTGATGTGTGTGTTTGTGAGAGGCAAATTCTGTGCTCAGTGTTCAGGATCAGACCTTTAGGGGCGCTCAGCCCCTAATGAGAATGTGACATGTACAGTCAAGGACATAGGTTTCTTAAAAACAAACAAACCAGACATTTTTTCCTGTATTCTAGCACATTTTTGCACCAATTTCTGCATCAAGTTCATCCAGTTTTTCCTCACCAAAATTTAGTTTGGAGCATTATTTAGCCTCCTTCACGACAAGCTAGTATGACATGGTTGATACCAATAGATTCCTCAGGTTTTCTAGTTTCATATGATATGAACATCTTCACTCTAGCTTTAAGAAAGAGCCAGCTACAACCTCTTAAAGACAGTAATGTCGGCCGGGATTGTCGGCAATCCTGTGGGTTTCAGAGGGTTTGGTTATTATTTTTTAGGGATGCTGAGATGAAATTTATGTGTGCTTGAGCACATGGATATATAAAGAGAACTGGATACAGTGTTGCAGGTGGGCTCCCGTTCATTCATATGAGAGTTGCTCAGTAGTGCATGAAGCCAAAGTGGCTCAACTGCCGAGTGATAAAGGACCCAGATCGTCCGAAGATTTCCCGCATTCCATTGAGCTCACATAGCAGCAGCGTTTCTTTTAACTTTGCTCCCAGCCCTTGCTCCAGCTTTGGACTGGGGCTCATTTACATGAATGGAGGAAGGAAAATAATTCTGGATCCTGCTCTTAAGGACCTAATGTTTTAAATAAGGGCTATTGAAGCTGATTTTACTCCAAAATTATCTGCTGATGTACAGACATTTCTTTCCCAGCGTAAGTCTATGGGAAAAAGCTTTTTGGGCCTAATGCTTCATTTGTATCATTTGTTTCAGAGTCTGGTGCTCTTCCTGGGGGTTTGCTTGAGCCCCCTTAAAAAGAGTCTAAAATCACCAATGTTCTAGATATACATTTGATGATTCATGATTTTATCTTGAATTACATTACAATGATGTAAAAATGGCAACATCAACATTTTTTAGTATTTTGCCTTAGGCCTTTGTCATACAACAAGACGGCATAGAGATATCATTGTTCAGCATTATCACTGATCGTAAAATCGCTGTGGCAGAGGATATTCCTCCGCAGACAGGCAGACAGACTGAATTGAAAGCATGTTGGCAAATGTTGGGACAGAAAGAGACTTAAACGATATGTGATAATCGAAACCATGCAGGGTCTTGGCCAGAACAAACGGCAGCATTAGTGCAATGGAACCACGGTATAAAAGTCATGCATGCTTCCTTCATTAGGTACACAGTGTGCGGACCAGAACATCTGACACCACTAGAACAAATGGGATTATTTTGATTCAAAATTGCCGTCGTGTTGGCACCTACGGTGCAACCACCACCCCCGCCAAAACCCCGCTGACTGAATTTCAATGTAAACTTTCAGGCAGCCATTTTAATTGTTGATGCTGTCGTGCCCAGTGTAAGAATAGGCCAGTGATGTCATCATGTGCAGCGTACCTGCCACACACACACACACACACACACACACACACACACACACACACAGGGCTCATTAATGTGTTAAGCAGCCCCTGACTGATGATAAGAGAATGTAACCTGTGTGCTTTTCATCATTGTAATTAAAAAAGGATAAATTAACAGTGTGGACATGAAAAGAAGAAGACTCCCCTCATTGACCCTGTTAATCAAGACTGGAATGATCAGCCTAACTGGGATTTAATTGCCTTCTGCTGTTTTTCTTCCAACAATAATTTGGTTTGCGTTGGCTACGCTGTGCCACTGTAGTAAGCCAAGCCCTGTTGGCCCATTAAAAGCTAAGGCACTCTGTTTTGGTGGGTGCAGGGGTAGACGGGATGGAGTGGAGTGGAGGGGGGGTTGATGGCAACGCACACATTGTGACTCATGATTGGAAGTCCATGGAAGTCAATGTAAGACTATAAAGAAAGCAGCTTCCCTCTCTAGGGTGTGGTGAGGTTTAAGGGCTTTTACATACAACTTTAAAGAGCCCAAGTTTTAAATCCTAGGATATACTGTTAAATCACATGGGAGGCTTATTGTTTTCAAGGCTTCACATATAAGCACTGTTAACCCTCAAAATGCCATTGAAGCCAGCCTGGTGTATGCTCATTATAGAGTATGAGCCATCATCAGCAGGGCAGGTGTGAGTGAAATGCCTTTGTGTCGGAGCATACAGTTCATGTCGCTCTGCTCTGTTTACGGTTATTATCCAATATTGTATTACGTTGTGTTGTCTCCCCCTCCCATCTGAGCAGCATGTCCATATGTGATTGAGCGTGAGTTGGTGTGACCGCCAGCTCGTTGAAAACCACCCTGACATCACTGAGTGCTTTCTGCTGCCTGTGCAAAACCATCCAGCGGGCCGACATTGAACCCTTTTCATTAATCTATCATCAGCAGCGACCGAGGCTGTCTGCAAGGCAGTGCTGTGTTTCAGTCCTGCTGGGAATAAGATGACAAGGAATAAATAAGAAATAACATGCATGGTTACGAAGGCATTCTGACAGGCTTTTTGAAGAGAAAAAGTTTATTTTTCTGTTTCTAGCCAAATGCATTAAAAAGGACAGTAACAAGCTTGCATCAGAATATATTTTATGATAGATCTTTCTTTTTTTTGGGATAAGATTTGACATCCAGACAAAGTTAACTGCTGCAGATGAAACCAATTTTCTCTCCTTCCATTGTTTTGTTAAAATGAAATATTCTCCATTTGAATGAAATTGTCTCCTACCATATAAACTGTTACTATTCATGCAAAGAAGTGCTAGTTGAAAAACTACAAATCTGCAGACTAAATCCTCCAGAAATATGATTCTCAGTTACTTTTGTTGCATTTTTGAACATCATTTCACCCATCAAACCTTTATTTTCTTGCTTGTTTTCATTTAACCGCCCACAGCTCATCCTCCCCAGTGTGGCGCGCCTCTAAGACAGTGTCAAGAAGTAAGATATGATTGTATCATCAGATATCGATCCCAGCCACAACCTGCTCCATTGCTTGGTATTGATTCCTCAAACTGGTGCAGGAGGCCTGAAATTGGTCCTTGCAGTGAATTTCACTGGCGTCACAGTGTGTTTTTTTTTTATTTTTTATTTGTCAAGAAAACATTCATGCACCGCTCAGCCGTGTCAGTATAGAGCCTGTCTGTTATCTGGCTGCTCTTTTGTGTTGTGTCCGTCTCTCTGAAATGGTTGTTAGAGGTTTCCACAAAATATCTATTGATGTGTAACTTGTTCTGGTGCTTTTTATTTGCCAAGTACATAATGTGATGCCTATATACTGTAAGTGCAGCCTTGTGCTTTTCACAACAGCTACAGTATCTTCTTCAGATTAATTCTTTTAAAGCATGTTGAGCAGTGGATTCAGGTTTAATTAGGGCTCGGCGATATAGCCAAAATCTTCTATCACGATATTGGTCATTTCATATCTTGATAACAATATAATATCATGTTATAGCATATTCTCTGATAATTCAATAAATAAATAATCTGCATGAAATAATCACACAGTGTTTTGTATACTCCTGTGTGAATTAAATACTTGACAAATGAAAGGCACATTTTAAGAACTTGAATGCAAAATTAACATGACAATTTTAAGTGAAATTATCAGGGCTGACTCAAATGCTTTGAAGCTTCGACCGTTGCCATGGTAATCGACCTCCAAATCAATATCTAAAAGCTTTGTTTCTTGTTTTTTATATGTATAAAAGTATCTAATAATGTATAAATCATAAAATAGCCCATGAAATAAGGAATAATCCCATAACATTATTCATTATTTACTGCATATTCAACATGAATTATTATTAGTTGTTCTCAGATGAATATCACTGTATGTTACGTGTAGAGGTGCATGTGTGAACAGCAGCGTGTAGCGGCGCTGTCCCCAAGCATCAAATACCATTGAATATTTCTTCCTAAAGCTTTGAAGCCTAAAAATGGTATTTTGGACAGCCCTAGAAATTATAGAGAAAAAAGAAGTACATAGAAATATAGAAACGATGTAGGAAAACATATTTGATAAACATTTCTATATCTTTTTGATGATGTGTCGTCATATTGCCCAGCCCCAAATTCAGATTATTACAAGTAGAAAATATAGAAGTATTATTCAAACCTTTATGCAAAAAAATTTTTTTTGGTTTTTTTTTATATGAGCTGTTAGATTTCAAACCAATTAGTGAAGGAATGAATTGAACACAAAGTCTGCATTTATTCCTAAACAGCAGTACAACCATGATATTTCTTTACTTCTCAAGCACAGCTGTCTTATATCTGATGGGATAAATGCTCAGGGCAATCTGCTCTGCCAGCATGTGGCATCACACTGCATTTTCGTTTCACTGGAAAATGTGACTCCATTGTAGAAATCTATCCATCTGAGAGCTGAACTGCTGCAGCGTCAGTCAGTCAGCTGAGATTCCCTCCTTCACTGACTTTAATTTATTTTGAGGTAAGATTATGTAGGAAGTTTTAGGCCTTGATCTGTCAGATCTGAAGGAGGTTTGGCTGCGAGTCTACACCACATTTGATCTTGTGCTTGAATAAACATAAAAAAAAATACTAGTGGAAATATGAAGAACATAAAAGTGCAATTAACACACACGCTATTCTGTCACATAAATGTTTCAACAGGCATTTTGGTGTTTGATATGCTTGTTTATGTGCTGAGAAAATGTTAAGATGCTTGAAACACATCCTGCCTCTTTCAATTTATTTAACATGCTCTGTAATTATCGTCATAAATTAGGAGTCTAATTATTCTTTTACTATTCACTTTTGTCCAATAATAGAGAAATCTGTATACCCCAAAACAGACAACTTAGCAGAGCTTTACTTCCATCCACACCCATAATCCTTCCTTACAGTGTGATGAAGCTTAAGTGCTTACACCACTGCTGATAATACCTATTATTCCAAGGAACACCAACGAAACAACATGACCCTGCTCTGTCTAATGAAGTCACTAATTTAATATGCCACTGTGCTTTGGTGGCAATAGATTCAAAATCTAATCTGGGCCAAAACTGATTAGGCCTATTAAGTGGTAATGGAGCGAGGGGCACTTAGGCTGCTTGGAGGTTAAGCACCTTTATCTAAGGCGTGGCTGCTCTTTTGTTGTCCTGTTGTTAAGCTGATTGCATAGCCGCGACCATCTGTCTACTTGTGTGGTCTTCATCTTTCAGTCAGATACTCAAAATGTGTTCACTTGTAACACTGATAGTCACCAATCTTACACATGCATGCATGAAAAGTTTGAAATGTGCACAAGAGCTGAAAAGTGAAGAAAATGGATTTGAGAACAATAACTTATACAAAACATTTTTGTCTAAATCTGTGGGTTTTGTCACCCCTCACTCGGTTTTATAGTTGTTGCTGTGAAGAATAGTCATTTGAACACCTAAATCAAATCATGTTAAAGTCTCGTGAAAGTGTGACAAATGTAAGAAGACTGAACATACATTTGAAGCATGTCATTTTGACAGGTGATGAGTTTTAGCAGACATATTTGAATGGAACAATCCCTTTAAATATTGCAGACTCCAACTTAATCAGGAACTGTGTGTGCTAAAATCTCCCCAATGGCAATAGCCTTTTGCGTAGCACTTAAATAGTAGAATAAGCTTCGAGCGTCTTTTGATGTGTGACTGATCTGCCGACCAACACAACCAGAAGGCATTCCTTACCCAGAGAGCTGGCTGTGGCTCCTCGCTCTCTGCCAGCTGAACGCTCACTGCCACGGCACGTTTTCCTCTCTCTCCCAGAAGGCCTTGACACTTTTCTGGCATGTATGAAGGATGGATCACGGCGGCATAAAAAAAGACAATGTCCTGCAGTGTTGAAAATTTATAGCTGGACAGCTAACGCAGACCCATATGTTTAAAGAGGGGAGATGGGGCCATTCTCAAAGCTGCAATCAAATACATCTCAATTAGAGCGTCTTTTCTCCAAGTAATACCTGCTTTAATTTGATGGGCTCAACACAGACCTGCCAGACTGCAGTAGGAGAGGCATTTAAAGCCTTTGACATGCTTTTTATGTTAGCTATGAGTGCAGATATTTCTCCTCCTTAGGCCTGATATCATGAAATTATACAAAGGGTTGGATCAATGTTTTATTGAAGAAATTTAAATTTAAATCGTAAGCTAATGGGACAAGACTGCAGATTTTAAAGACAATAAAAGCTCAATTGAAGCAATTAATATCCTTTTAATTAATGCATTTATGCATGAAACAAAACTAGCAAGATGAATAATCAAAACTGCACTAAAGGGCTTTGAGAAACACATTTTTAACATGTTTTTAGTTTTATTATTATTATTGTCATTATTAATACATTTTATTTTGGTGTGGATATGACAGTCTTATGTCATCTTACCTAGACGATAGTGTTTTATATATTTGTCTTTTATAGGAATGAGTTTGTTATTAGGAAGTCAGCAGTAGATTTGCAGGCAAATGGCAGAATAGTCGTCACATCTAAAGCAGGTATCAGACGCCATCTACTGGCAGCTCCAGCTGCTTCATCCCTCACCAAGCTACTACTATAACTATCCACATTCTCACATAAAGTACTGCATTTTAAATATATGGTGCGTTTATATGTGTTTAATATGTGAAGCCCTAAATGTTTTCATATTTCTACTTGAATCAATTGAGAGCGTAATTAAAGCAGGGTTATTGTAGAATTCTATTAGCAATGCATGGAAATAGTATTATCAAGGGAAGTGGGGAGAAAGGGACAGACGTATATAAAGTATATGATGATTTGAACATCTTAAAAATAAGTCATGTTACAAGGAACAAATAATTCATATACTTTTGTAATTTTAAATGAAAATTACAGGGACAAATATGTAAATACATTGATCCCAACAGTCAACACTCTACCCTAAATCATGAGAAACTGTTTGAACCAAAACTACTAAATGTGTTCAAACAAGCCAAAGTCAAACAAAAACTATACAGTTTCAGTTAAATTCTGCTCAGGAGTCAGTCAGCTCCCATCTCCAGCCGTTTCACTGTAGTCTCATAAGACTGTGAGGCTGACAGCACAGACATGGAGCAGCTGAGCACCATCCTGTCTGTGACTCCACCATGTGACCCGTCGCCCTGCACCCTGTCTATCCAGATGGCCACTTTTTGTTCTGTCTGCCTCTCTGCCTGTCTCCCTCTCACAGCTGAGCCGGCCACTGACAGCTCGCTGAGCCCCACTGCTAACCAGCACCAAAATATCGAGACCGGGCCCGGGTTGCGTGCACTTCAGTCAGCGTGTGAGGGATTAGATCGTGTGCGAGTTAGTATGTGTTTTCATAAGAGGGTTAAAGACAGCTGATACCAATTCCATTATAATCTTGCACTTAAATTGCTGACGGCTGTTGTATTCTGCCAAAATTGTTTAAAATGTGCATTTTTTATGCCAGAAAAATATCAGGGATTGAGGGCTGTGATATTATTCTATTGAGGAAATGTCTTTAACCATCATGGGACACTAAAATCATGATGAAAACTCAAACTAACAAAAGTTCCTTCAAGCAGTTTTGCAGCAACTTGAACCTGAATGACTCTGTTTAATGGTGGGATATAATACTGCCTTTACATAAAGAAATAAACTAGTGAAAATTAACTGACAGACCAATAACTGATGCATTACTAAACCTAATGCCCTGATAGTTTAAACACTATACAGTACTGTGTAATTTGTGTTAAATAAACACAAATTAAGTGTTTGAGGCCAGGTATTCCTATGCTGGTGTTAGAAATATAATTAAGCTTGTGCACAGATATATAGAAGCATTTGTTGGTTATTTTTAAAGCTGCCATTTTCCATGACCCTGTTCAGTAAGAAGAGGAGATCTGGCGGTCCTCAGGTGGGCGTCCTCCTGCATAGACCACGCCTCCGACATGGAGGCTCTCCTTCGAGACGCGTTTTTTTTTTATCGTTTCTGGACTTAAGTGTAGGCCACTTAACTATCTAAGCTTTCGTAGTGATCATCCCATTTATCTGGGATTATTGCAGTGAATTTACTGTTTGGTCTTCTTCCAGGCCTAAAATGTCAAGTCCAAAGTCATGTATGCAGTAGCTTTATTCGGTAAGACCTCCGCAGATCCGCCCAAAGCTGGTAGCAGTTGATCTTTGGATAGAGCATGAAATAAATAAATCCTCTTTAGCAGATCAATATTCATCCTATTTAATGCTGGATGTGAAACTGCTGGATTTGAGGTGGTAATGCTGATGTACAGCTAATCGTTGGAAAATAAGCAGCGGGGCTTTGCGATCCTCCGGCAGATAGTTTAAACAGGAAGCCGGATGAGTAAATGCCGATTGTCTAGGCAGTGAAAAACCTGGTAGTGATTACTTGTAATTTATACCTTCCAATTAATACGTAGGACGTCTGCTCTGGAGTGGAAGGGGATGAAGTGTTGATGAGTGCTATTGAAGCAGGAAAATGAGTCGGTGACACATTTCCTGCTGCAGTTTCACAGTAACGACATTGAACACTAATGATATTAGTTGACACCTCTTGTATAAATAGAGAGAGGCGAGGTGAACTGATACAACAGAGGGACTTCATTATTATTCTTACTCCCTTTATGTTTCTCTGTATGGAGAGTGAGTGAGGGGACATGACCTCTGGTAGGATTGGGTTTTGGCATGAAGGAGGACTCTTCCTCCATGTGTAAATTCACTCTGTGGTAATGGCACTAAAGCACCTGTGACAGAGTGTGACAGTTGGGAGCCCCATGGACTCCAGGCGACTTGGGACTGATAAGTTTGCAGTGCTTGTATAAGGCCGGTTCCCATAGCATAAAATGCATTAAAGCATCAAGAAGTTGACCAGTGTAATTTATGGCTGAACTCTGTGTTCCCTGTTGTGAGGTGCCCCGCCCACGCAGATTCGCAGCCTCTCTGGTCGGTGATTTACTTCACTTGTATAGCGACTATGAATTGAAGGCTGAAGTCTGCATACCGACTTTGTATAGTCTTGAGGCTAACGTAAGCTCGCTTTGATGGATCGCAAGATGTGTCCCAACTCCAGCAGCAAATGAATAAGGAAATACTTTGGGAAAAAAATGGATATCCATGGCCAATATGCTTCTTTTTTATAATGAAACATTAAAACCTGCAATACTTGTGTCCTGATTTCACAGCCTTTACAGGGATAAACAGGATTTAAACGCTTTCGAGTTTAATAACAAATGACTGTGGATTAATGAATGTAATTTTTTTTCACATATTATGCAACTCTTCTTTTCCTCATGTGAAAACAGTATGTTTTCCAATGAAGTAAGGCTACAACTAGTAATTAGTTTCATTGTCAATTAATCAGTCAATTATTTTCTCGATTAGTTGTTTGGTCTATAAAATGTCCAAAAGTGGTGAAAAATGTTGATCAGTGTTTCCCAAACCCCAACATGATGTCTCCAAATGTCCACAACTCAAAGATATTCAGTTTACTGTCACAGAGGATTAAAGAAACCAGAAAATACTCATCTTTAAGAAGCTGCATTCGGAGAATTTTGCCTTTTTTTCAGGAAAAAACCCTCAAACTGATTAATTAATTAGTGGTTTGTGTTTTGAAATGTCAAAAAATGGTGAAAAATGTCGATGAGTGTTTCCCAAAGCTCAAGATGACGTCCTCAGATGTCTTGTTTTGTCCACAACTAATAGATAAAGAACACAAAATATGAAGCTGAAGCTAACCCTAACCCTTTTCTTAAAACATTAATCAAACCGATTAATCTATTATCAAAATAGTAATTTAATAGTTGACAACTACTTGATTAATCATTACAGGTCTACAATGAAATACCAAAACTTCCAGTATCATAGTAGAAGCTATAGATAAATACTGCGTTTTGGCCTTTTCTACACTTGCTACATGTCTTAAAGTATTTCAAAAAAAGATCCATCCTTGAGCTTCTTGTGTAAACCATAAGGGTTAGTCCTGTAGATAACCATCAATCATGGCACTGTTATAAGCAGGACTGTGACATGATGACAAAGAGACCTTAAAATATAAATATTAGGCCATTAAGCGTGTTTTTGCCAATCTGGGATTACACTGATGACCTAGCAAGTACAATATCTATTTTTCTACCGGTCCACGTGATGCCCATATGGCTGCTACTGACATGAATACACAAGAAGTGAATTTTGAAACGCAGACTTAAAACACCTGTGTCCGTGTGGCTGCAACCTCACTGGATAACACTGTAAAATGGAGAATAATGGTTGACTTTTTAATTCTAAAGAAAATCACAATTTATTTTCAAGATTTTAAGCAATCTCTACAGAAACATGATCAACAAAACGACTGTCTTTGTTTTAGTCTTTTGAATATCTAGAAAAAAAGCTGTGACTATAAATTCATGAGAGAAAAGTGGCACTGAAACTGTGCTGGAAACCAGAGATCCCAGTGCAAAGGGGGGACGCTGAGAGGGAGACCGGCTCAGTAAAGCTGCAGAGCTGGGATGTTTACCAAGGATTTTTGGCTCACGAAGCTGAAGGGCCACGAGAGAAAAGAAGAAAGGAAAGACGAAAGAGGAAGACGACGGGGAGAAAAAAGATATTTGGCATTTCTGACTTTTCCTCAACAAACACCCCAGGGTCTAAGAGTCTCATTTAAATAAACAAAACCGAGGGGGCTGGATCAATTTGTGGACAATAAGCTTTGCCTCTGGGCCCCGTGCTCTGACGAGCTTCGAAAGTGGCGCCGGACTGTGTCTTGCTGAGTCAGAGGGAGAAATCCCATCCTTCAACAAGTTGTTGTGAAGCAACGTTCACAGGCTTCACTGGTGGCCTCGCCCGCCTTTGCAAAACTTTGAAGTCAGTGGAAGCAGACTGCGGCTGCAAAAAGCTAAATCTCCGTGTACAAAATGGCTGCTTGCCACAAAGCATGCAACGCTTGGCTGCAGGGAGCGGAGCTTGGACTGAAACCACTGCCTGGACCAGATGTAGGATTTAGGAAACTGACTGGAGCACCTGTAGGCTGCACCAGCCGGGTCTCTGTCCTATAAGGTCATGACCTCTCTTCAGAGGTAAATGAGGGGGTTCATCAGGTTTCCATGTGTTCTATCTATGACAGCACTACGGCCAGTAATCTTCATTGTTTGTAGTTACCATATATGACCAGCAGAGGGAGACCACAGCCCTGAAAAGCTCCACAGGATCAGTGTTAGTAGTTTTAAAATGTCTATAAAGATTACAAGGAATCATTATTTCTGCATTTATTTAACAGTTCTAACTTTTTAAGATGTGTATAACATGCATGAGAAGAACTGTTTCCGTTCCATAAGACAGAAATTCAATTCTGAAATGCTGTTGTGTTGCCTAATTCTCACTAAAGCATGTGAGCCTAAAAACAAACAAAACAACAAGCAAACAAACACCTTTCTAGTTTTGCACTCTGTATTAACACAGAATGCTACGCTAAGATATATGTGCATGCAAGACTGAGTCATACTGGCAGGAAGGCAGAGTGATTATTTATATTCAGAATATATTGACTTTTGTCATTAGATGTGTACAGTTGTATAGATTTGTTCATGAGCATCCTGTATCGCAGGTTAAGACATTAAAGATTTTTAGGTAATGAAAAATAAGGGGACCATAAATACAACTGTGACTGTTTGAACTGCAGAAAGATCAGCTGTGATGTGTCTGCTAGACCACTAGAGACTGAACTGCATCCACAAAAGAAACTCTTTTTTTTTTTTAAACCAAAAAGAAAACCATAACCCTCCATTTAATAATGGTTGAGCTCATATCCACTGAACGACCTGCAGGAGTTTGAGGTTACATGGCTGCTTGATGAGCACATGTTGTAGGGAACAAATCTGACATCACACAGTATATATTTGGCTGGACCTCATACCGAAAGGAAGCAGGAATGTGTTGAGTACAATGTTGGACTGCAATGGATTGTAACTAATATATCAGGAGACCTTGATCAACTTGGTTGTTGTTTATACAGCGGTGCTACTGTGCACATTTATATACAGATAGACATTTAGATAGAGATATACAGCCATGCTACATATATGCACAATATTACTGTGATGCTTTTACAGTACACAAATTATTTTTTTATTATTTTTTTTGTTGCAGAATTTGTCAGCCCACTGCTGCCAGTCACCTGGTTGAAACTAGAGGAGGTGGTGTTCGCACTCAAATGCTGTGAATTTTCGAAGCTAATTGTTATTTTTAGACTGAAGGTGTTAACAGCTTGTAATAATTGTCTTTAAAGGGAATATTTAATGGAAAAACTCACTTTTTCAGTGCTTTTTGGATATCTGGAGTGCCGACCAACCCACAAACTGATTTGCCTCCCCTTCCTATGTAACATGCCAGCCCAGCCGCACAGCATTTTGTGAAAAAGTCCCGAAATTTTATGTAATGATTCCTATTTCTTGTGAATTTGTATGTAATCCATGTAATCATGAACCGGGAAGTATAAAGAGTGTCAAATGCCGCTTAGGGAGGAGGTCACGGTGGATGGATGGGTCAAAAAACACCAGACTTTAAGCCAGGAGACCGGCGTTTGTAGCCCGTGAAACCAGAAGTCAACGTTGATTTATTTGTAATGAAACTTCTGTACTGAAGTTACGCCACTTCCAGTGTTATTTTAACCCAACTTTGTTGCTGGACATTTGTAGGAAAATGAACAAAAAATGTGTTTTTGAAACAAAAGTTGAAATAGATTAAATTTATAACTATTTCATTTAAACTGCAGTGAGACTGTGTTGCACATCCAGGCTCAATACAATATACTGACAGCTTGAGAGCTACCTTTACAAAGGTGCACCATATTTTTCCCTCAAGCCAATCAGAGCAGAGTGGGCTTTTTCAGGAGGGGATTTAAAGAGACAGGCGCTAAAACAGAGTTTCAGACAGAGGGTGTATTCAGACAGACAGTATGTGAAAAATAATGTGTTTCTTGAGCATGTAAACATGTTCTAGTAGGAACCCAAAATACAAGTATCAACCTGAAAATGACCATGATGCATCTCCTTTAAATGATGGCTTCATAAAGCAACTAAAAACAAAACATATCTGGCTTTTCTGTCTAAAACAACAGTTAACTCCTGTGTCAGTTTAACTGAATAAAATGTGCTACTTTCATTGTACTCAGTATTTGTTTGCAGCTATGGGGAGGAACTTCAGCCATATTGGTAGTGGACTGGTATTAGGCTTTAAAAATGGGAAATATTGGTCCCATTGTAAAGTGTCAGTGAAGTTTTTCATCTACATGCTTAAACCCACAATAGACACATGTTTACTGTGGCTTCAATCCTTAGTTCTAATAATAAATTGTTAAACATGTTTGTTCAGTAGTGATGAAGTTCAGAGCTGGCTCCTCTGCATCTTATCTCCCCGTCATTGTTCAGCCAGGGGTCATGTGGGGTCACTGACAGTCTGTTTGACACTCCACAACCCAACTCTTATCGAGCCACGGCTGACATTTCCACAATGTATGGCTGTCCATGAAAGATTAGAGACCTGAATCAAACTCGCCCCGATACAATGAAAAATATGACATCAGCACCGAGGTGGGACAGAAAGAGTGCGATACCACCACCGGCGCTGTCCATCAGCTGTCAGGTACGCACTACTAACACCACTCCTCGCTTATCAAGGAAATGAATTAGTGATGGTCCCGGCCAGCCTTGGCTTCAGCTGGATTTGGCTGCAGCAGTACATTAACAGAAATAACAGATTCAGCAGGAATGATAAACAGAAATGTTTCCCAGCCAGTGTAACTCTCAGAGGAGCCACAAAAAGAGGACCTACTCTCTGAGAAACAGCTGACAAGATTTGCAGTGTTCATGATTTTAAAGACCCATCCATCCCAAAAATTAAGACAATTTATTACTGTAGAAACAGATTAGCACAGCATTATGCCGTAGCTTTTTGACTTGGTAATGAAAAACCTAAATCAGCTGATTTTGAATTTAACTTTTGTAGAAAATACCAACACTCTAGTTGTAGTTTTTAAGTCCTCTTAATAAACTGATTGTATGGCGGCCATAATGTCTCACCTGGAGAAAAGTAAAACATCAAAATGTTTCTGTGAAGCATAATTTTTGCAAGACAGCAAAACATAATATGCCATGCTTCTTCAAACATATAAAAAACAATAAATACATAATGTTAAAACACTGAATACTTAATACAAATTTATACATATATTGAAAATGTACTATATGTGTATGTATATGTGTGGATATATGTATATATATATATATATATATATATATATATATATATATATATATATATATATATAATATAAAATATAATATAAAAATAAATACATACTGAAAAGAATAATTAGAATAAAAATTAAATAAAAAATAATAAATGAAAAACAGTAAAAACTGTTATGTTGTCAAAGAAAGATCTGAGAGTTTCAGTAGACAATTTACCACTGTGGGTCAGTGAGAGGACACTTCATGCTGCACTACATTACAGGACATACAGGGCAATAAACACTTTTAAAGTTCTTTGACTTTCCTGAACTGCTCTTCCAGTTTCAATATTTGTTCATGTTTCATCTAAACAAAAACAGTAAACAGATATTGTCTATATCCTGTCCTTAAAAAACATCTTTATTGGTTTTTACGTTGAACGTCTTTGCCAGGGAGGTACGACATGTTCTTCAGATTGTATAAATGAAGGAATTGAGACTCTTAATTTCTTTGATCCCATGGCTTCCTGAAATGGCCGGCTTAAACATTGTTCTGCTGTTCTCCCTCTTCCCACAGGAGACTTTCCATCCCATCCCAGACATTGAACGAGCTAGTGTAAGCCCCACTAAGTCACTCTTAGCTCCGCCGCCTCGGCTTGTGTAAGCCAATTCATGCTGAATAAGACCATGTTAATCTGGGGTTTACAGCGGGACTAAGTCACTTGATTTCTCTCCTCTGTTAACCTGAAAATGCTGCGACGGCCAACTGGACTCATGGCTAGAGGGTTTTTGTTGTTACTGTTCCCAAGATGTTCATGTTTTCATCTCAAGTTCTCCTGTTGCTTTGTGTTGCCAGAAGGAAGGAACACACACACACACACACACACACACACACACACACACACACACACACACACACACACACACACACACACACACACACACACACACAGCGCCAATTCATTTCCCCGCTCTCACTAAAATCTACAAATAAATGAAATCACATACAGAGCTACAGACCCATCAATACAACTGAAAGACACAAAAGTCTTTAATGGAGCTGAGCTGTGGCAGAAAACATGACATATTTCTAAAATTCCTTATAGTTTGACCAAGAGCTGCAATTCAAAATGAATTGTCAGCTATTAAATTAAATGCCAACTAATTGATAATTGATTAATTGGTTTGAGTATTTTTTTTATTTTTTTTTTAAGTCAAAATTTCAGCTTCTTAAATGTGAATATTTTCTGATTTCTTCACTCCTCTATGACAGTAAATTGAGTTGACGAGGTAAGACATTTGAAGATGACATCTTTGGCTGAGCGATATTTTTCCCCATTTTCTGACGTTTTATAGATCAAACTACTTGGTTAATTCTAGACAATTGAAAAATAATCAACAGACTAATCAACAATGAAAATAATCATTATTAGCTGCTGTAGTTTATGGATCTTGACTGCCAAACATTTGACTTATACCTGCAGAAATATTCAGTTTTTATTCACTCTTCAAAGTGTCTCACATGTCACAACCACGGATAATAAAAATGAATGATTGAAAGATTCACAGCCTTGGAAACAGTTAGGGCAGCTCTACAAAAAACAGATTTTAAAATCAAGTGTAAGCCAATGTTTCGCCTGTAATGTGAGTTTAATGATCTCTCCAACTTCACAATGACATCTGCCAAAAAACCTGCTGTGTGTTATACTTGACAAGGAGTTTGAGGTTGATGAAAAGCTGTCACCAGGACTCCTCAGATTCAGTGTTTGTTGCTGTGAGGCTGGACTTATCAGCAACTGTCTTCACTCTGTGATGTATGACAGGAGCTGATTACACAGGAAAAGCATCAATCTATCAAGCTATGTGAATCACTAGCGACATTTTATTTAATAGGATTTGGTTTGGTTGTCTCGTGTCACATATATGATATAATTCATTGACACGTGATCTCCGCAATGTAGCAACCAGTGCTGGAAGAAGTATTCAGATACTTAATTTAAGTAAAAGTAGAAATACTACAGTCTAAAAATACTCCATTACAAGTAAAAGCCTTGAATTCAAAATGCTACTTTAGTAGAAGTGTAGAAGTATTATCAGCAAAACGTACTTAAAGTTTCAAATGTGGAAATACGCAGAATGAGAATTATGCAGAATTATTTTGTTTTCGTCACTAACATTTTAATACTGTAGTTCCTCCATGTGGAGACAATCATAGATACTTTGTGTTCTACGGGGTAGATTAGAAATATTTGAAGTATAGTACTGCATCATATCATATAAGAATATATGTAAGAAGTAACTGTCAAATAGTGGAGTAATACTTACAATATTTACTTAGTTACATTCCACTTTTGGTAGCCACTGAAATGCCACCATAGTAAATAAATAAATACAAGAATCCTGCGCGTAATCGGCCACCTATCAGTAAATCGAGGCTGTTATTTCCATCAGTTGGTAAAGCTAATACTGTATGTAGGTGTGACTAACTCCAGCACTATCACATGCCAGTTTTCCAGAAACTGAATTCAGGACTTCAAACATATAATGTTTGCTCTCACTGAATCCGTTTTACACATGATGATCCATTCGTATTTTGACAGACTCCAAAAACACTTACTGCTTGCTTATCAAGGTTTCCAGACAAAACACAGAGAATCATCTCAGATGTCATTTTTACAGCTCTTTACATATGCACACAGAAACTAATCCACACAAAGTGTCCGACATTACTCAAAGGTACCTTCAGAAATGCAGTTATCAGAGGCCCGGTGTGGAGTACAGTCAGAGAATACCCTGCCTCCTGTTCCTTATCTGGGCTCTCTTCAGGGTGGGTGAGTGTTTGGTGGAGGGAGATGGGGAGGGAGATGAGTGGAGCTGCAGAGGTTGTGTCGGGCACTGGAGCCTCTCGTGACTGGACATTGTCAAGTGGGGTCACCCGCAGGGCCGACCCACGGGCTCACCAGGAATGCAGGCGTCTTATCAGTTGTGAAGGAGCTCTAGAAAGAAAAGCAAATGTCTCTGTAGGAAGACACAGACGGGTCCTACGAGTTATTTTTCTTCTTCGCTTTGGTTGGCAGATTTAAAGCTGCGATGCAGATACCCAGTGACTCCGACTGTCACGGAGGCTGTGATTTAAGACTTGTTTCCCTTTTTCATCCCCTTACCTCCCTTTCTACTAATATTTTGATAGATTTATATAACATGCTGATAATGGTGATTGTTCATCTACCAAGACAGTAGCTACAGAAGCCTGAAGCCCCATTCTGCTGTTGTTTTCACCACATAAAACAGAGGTACATTCACATTTGTAGTTGAAAAAAAAGAAAAAAACCTGATATAATTGTAACTGATCATTGAAAATAAGTGTTATTGTATTGCTGTGTTTGCATACAGCACATCACCAATGTAAACAAGCCTGTAAAAAAACTTTTTCTTTTTTTTATTTTGTTCGTATTGTACTCCATTAAAAGAATTGGCAAGTCTGAGCTTTTAAATATGAGCTGCAATCAAATATTTTTTGTAAACCTGACTAATTAGGTGATGATGAGAAGATTTAAACGTAGTTTAATTTAGGCTTTCAAGCCAATAAAATCATGATTAACTGCAAATTAATCACATTTTTTTTCTGTTCAAAATGTTCTTTAAAGGGAGATTTGTCAAGTATTTAATGCTCTTATTAAGTGGGCAAATTCACACAAATGTATGTATATATTTATTATTAGAAATCAATTAATACAAAACAATGACAAATATTGTCCAGAAACCCTCGTAGGTACTGCATTTAGCAGAAAAAGTATGCTCAAATTATAACATGGCAAGTGAATAACAACAGCTGTCAGTGTGCTGACTTGACTATGACTTGTCCCAAACTGCATCTTATTATCATAACGTGGGCATGTCTGTAAAGGGGAGACTCGTTGGTACCCAGAGAACCCATTTACATTCACATATCTTGAGGTCAGAGGTCAAGGGACCCCTTTGAAAATGTTCATGCCTGTTTTTCCGCACCAAAACTAAGCGTAAGTGTGGAGCGTTATTTTGCCTCCTTCATGACAAGCTAGTATGACGTTTGATGGTTTTCTAGTTTCATATGATGCCAGTATCTTCAATCTAGCTGTTAAACTCCACTACAATCTAACAATCACATGTTGCATTAATGCTTAATTGAAATTAAAGGATGTAGTTTATTGTACTTTTATCTCAGCAGTTTTTCCTTTTCCCTCCTTCCTTTCTGTTAAAACGTATAATATGCATTAAACATCCTCTCCCCCTATTTTTTTTTATTCAGTTAAACCTTTAACTGCACAATTAATCTCAATAACAACTGAACCTCAACAATTCAAATTAGAGCAACAATAGAAGCCATGTGATTGTTATCACTGTGATGATTAATATCTAGTGGTGACATTAAACTTAAATTTAAACCTAAATTTAGGTTTCGTTTGGACTGTTTTGTTGGTTGGATAAACAATCTGGTGTCAACGCTTTGGGCTCCATGAAGCTATGACGGATTAATTGAATAACTGAGAAAATGATCTTTTTTCATGTTGTCCATTTTTAAAAAACTAAATCTTATGATACATGTGAAAAAGTTTATATAAAGTTTATATAAAGTTTATATATATATATATATATATAGTTTTAATTTCAACCTCTTCTTCATGATTATATCATGCAGTGCAGACATCAAACATCCACAAAGAAAAAAAGGTTGACACAGTTGATGCTGTTGAGCTTAAGGATACAAATGAAATGTTTTTTTCTATTTTCTATCAGCTGTGAAGTCGCCATACTTAGACTGCCTTTCTCATCCCATAATCTCCTCCTTGGCAAGCCTGGCCAATCTAAGACCCTAAAGGGGTGAGTGATGGGAGGTGGGATGAAACAATTACCACTGTGATGACTGAAACCCTCCCTACAAACAGCCGAGTCACTAAATCGCTGACTTGTTGCTCAGCGGGAAGTGAGCGCTGGTGGATTAGCACTGCAGCAAACAGGCACAAGGGCCAACACAGCTGGGGGCTCTGACCCCGCGAGGGTGGGGAGCAACACCTCCATGTGAAGCTCATAAAAAACAGGCCATCAGGAGGTAAAGGAAGCCCCCTTCATACCGGCCTGAACAGCAGCTTTGCGTTGCAAAGACTGGCGCGGTGATGCCGTTGGGTGGTCATGACCCCGTTGCCATGGTGCTGAAAAGTTGACAAACCAAAAGTAAATCCTCCAGCTGACAGAGAGCAGAATTATATATAGACCCAATCTGGTGTCTTCTTTAAAGTCATCATCATCGGAATAAAACAGGCCATGTGTGGTCATATAGGGAAGTCTACAACAAACAAAGTTGTTTTTTTTTTTTTTTTTTTTTTTTACCCACACCAGACCCGATGCCTATACTGTCAGAGGATGGGCAGGTGTGGCTTTGATTGTGTTGCAACAAAAAGAGGTCATCCCCTCCGGATGCCTACCTACCAGGTTTTAATTGGATTGGAAGTCATACTGTGACAGAGCGGATATACTATGAATGGTGTATTAAGCATTGTAAAAGAGAAACAAGCGGGCCTCAGTATCACAGGACACATATCAGAAGTTAGTAGTTATGCAACTGTTGCTGACGTTTTGGACAATTTTTAAGTACTTTACTTTCGCGGATCCATTTAATGTCACTTTATTTTGGAGGCAAAAACTCCACTACATTTATTTAGCAGCTTTTGTTTCTAGTTAATTTGCATATTAAGATTATTAATAGTGATGCACTGATCCTACTTTTTAGTCTCAATACTGATAGCGATATGCTTTGGATGCGAAGTATTAACCTGATAGTGAAATAGGCTGTATGTGACTGGGATCATTCTTTTAGGTTTAAGGCAACATCAGGCTTGACTTACAATTTTTTTTTTTTTACTTTGTGAAACAAAATATAATCAAATACTAGATATACATATATTCAATATATTTATTGAATTATAACAATAATAAACCATACACCAGCAATTTAAAAAAATCAAAAGAAACAGGAATTACAATTCAAGCGTAAACACTTTTAATGCAGCAACAAAATGGTCAAAACTGAAATATAATATATATAGCAGTGTATATAGTACATAAACGTAGAGTTGAATTAAATAGATTGGCCTCATTGTCACCGAAATCTGATCCAGCTATCTGAGTAAGTATCGGCCTGATATCTGATATCACTATTGGTGCATCCCTAATTATTAATGCAAAATTGTAGTAACAAATAAATTATGATGAACTGCTATAGATTAAGCTACCCAACAGTATGCAGTATGAATTAGCTCCACTTTTAAGATAAGATAAGATAAGATATTCCTTTATTTGTCCCACAGTGGAGAAATTTCCAATTAATCCATTTTACCAGCTGCAACATTACAGTGAAGCTTGCACATTGATTACTTATTACTTCTATACTGTTAATAAAGTTTTAAATGCCAAAGTCAATGAGTTTTTCTTCCACTGCTGCTAATCTACGTAGAGATGAGCCTAAATCGAATGATGCGTTTATTAGAGCTGGCCCCTCTTAGTAGTCAGTTAGTTGACTAATTGGTCATTTTGGTCTTAGTCGACAGATTTCTTTAGTTGATTAATATTTTTTTATGCTTTTTTCATGCTGAATGATTTTTTTTCCAAGAAACTTATGAGCATATTATCTTTACAGATCTGTTGATCAAAATCAGCTAATCAGTTTGTTGACAAAATTGTGACGTCAGATGACTTCTTTTGGTCGAGGACAACCCTAGGTTTTATGGCAGTGAACATCTATAAAAGCAGACAAAAAATGCTATAAAATCACATACTGCAGACAAACTCTCTGCAAACTCAACAAAACACTGTATCTTAACAAATATAATACCAACATATCTAAAAGCTCCTGAACTCAATAGAAGTATTAAGTCTAGATCATTCACCACCATTTGAATCTGACTTAGTAGGATTAATACTATTAATTAATATTGAATTAATAGTAGGATTTTCGCACATGCAAGTACGAGTACAAATATGAATCTGACGGTCACAGTCGGTTCCATCACGTCAACATTTGGTTTGAGAGTTTGTTTTGATAAGTAGACTTGATGAAAAGTTTCTCTTCAGCTCTTCTGCCAGGAAACAACGACACCAATCACATTCATACCGCTGTCAGTGCCTATGAATTATTCTGACTTTCATCTAGGTTTTTTTTTTTTTTTGCTATTGCCACAAGCACACAAGACAATATCTAACGAGGAGAAACAAATTGGTGTTTTTAATCCTCACTTGAATTCAAATTTTACTTGGTCATTTAAGTTTTTTATGGGAGTTATCGGTGTCTCTCCAATTTACTGCAAACTACAACTTTTACTAAGTCATAATCATAAGGTTGAAATTATAACATATATACACATTATTTTTAAGCGACTGCATATGTACACATTGGACCTTACACTCCATGTCATCCTCAACAGACAGACACCAAATCACACCAGACAACATACCTATCAGCGTCACTCAAAACAGATTGCCACCTAGCTGACCTCCGGAGACAGAACATCTAAACACATGGAGAGATGTGTATATTAAACAGGCAGTCGCACATTTTCCTTCAGTCTAATGACCATTAGGGAGATAAATTAGAGTGCTTATATCCACGGTTCATGTGTGTGCTTTATATGTATATTCCGATTAATGTATGTAAAGACATGGACAGTTTTACCCTTTTAAAACTCGTATACAACAAAACACTCCTCTAAGATTTAGAAAAGACATTTTTTGGAACTGTTGGCGTCTGTTTTTGTGTTGCAATCATTGGAAAAACATTATCGGCTCGTAATATGACAATTGGACTTACAGGGATGTAACAACAGACAACTTTTCCTGGTGTTTTCTTCACTTTATTCACCGTACTTTTGTCTCCCTGAAAGCTAACAGGGTGTGCTGTAACATGATAACACATTATATTTTACATATATCAGTGATTCCATATGTTCCTCTGCACCATACGGATGTGTTTGAGTTGTAAAATGTCATGGAAAACAGCCCGCTGGTTACTTAGAGTTCCATATTCATGATTTTTGCATATTGACATAACTTTTCCATATTATAGGTTAAATATGCTGAGACAAGTATAGTAAGTAGCCTCTCTTTCAAAATGATTAATAGCACAAAAGTTGAAGGTCTTGGCTGGTACTTTAACAGACTGGATCCTCTCATACTTTAGGAAGATTGAATCCTGAACTGCTGGTTTCCCAATGAGCTGTTATTCTCTGTACTCCTCAAAAAGCCGTAATGAAGGGCAATAATGACGCACGTAGAGTCCTGATTTCAATCTGATATTTAGTCCGAAAGTGGCTCATAATTCGGAGGTTTGTTGGCACTGTGGGGCCACAGCGTCCTGCAGAGCCAGAAGCCTGAGCGATGAGCTGCAGAAGCGCCAAGGCTGCTCTCCTTGCAGAGGCAAGCAGGGCCTCATCTGTGACTGAGTGGGTGCTAGAACGCCAAGCGGAGAAGTGCCGGGTCACAGTAAAGGTTAACAAAATCAAGGCGGGGAATTTACGAGCGTCCGTGCTTCACAAGCGATGTCGCCAGCAGCGAGGGGGGGAGTGTAAAAGACAAGGGTGGATGAGAGGATTATAGAGTGTGTGCGAGCATGTGTGCGGACGTAATGTGTGTTTGTGTGGATTTGGTAGTGGGATCCTCGCCTGCTTTGCAAGCAACACATTGTGACAGAATGATGAGGGTCCTTTACTGGTGTGAGTGTGTGTTCACTTCACACACTGTTGGGCCAGTATCACGCTGTAAACTGACTAAAAGCAGCTGGACCTGAGACAGCGTGTACATTATTAGTCTACAGGCGCCATCATCTGTCAATCTATCATTTTAGCTTTGTCATATACAGTTTATCTACGCGCACATAAACGAAATTTCCTCCTCATGATAAACATGTCAAGTCTGGAATGATTACAATTACAACCATGAGCTCAAAAAGGTCAAAATGCATCGTGTTAAGGAGCTACTTCACACTCAACAACAGCAACCTATAAATTGCAGTGATGGGTCTGACTCTGAACTGAGATGACTTTCTCCATCTTGATCATAGACTGTATAGAAAAATCCTTGAGTTCAGCATTTTTGCTATCACTATCTTGGTTTTTGGTCATTGCCATCTTGGTTTTTGCAACCAGAAATGACATGAGAGGGTACAGCCCAGACCGGACAACGCCGTGGTTGCGACCTGTCAATTACTGAAAATTTCTCCACCGTGGGACAAATAAAGGAATATCTTATCTTATCTTATCTTTTTACAAGGTAGCAACACCCTAAAGCATCCCCTGCTTTATGGTCTGTTTAACACTAAATGGGACCATAATTTACTAAATGAACACCATGCTGTATTGAAGGAGACTTGAAACTAGCAACTGAGACCATAAACCCATGTTTACAATGTTTACTGAGGTAATAAATCAAGTGACAGGTAGAGTCATTTTCTCATAGACTTCAGTATAATCAGACTTCTATTTGCAACCTGTTGAGTCGCCCCCTGGTGGCTGTTAGAAAGAATGCAAATTTAAGGCACTTCAGCATTGGCTTCACTTTTCAGACCCAGAGGTAACCACCTGATCCTGATATAAACATTTCCTTTGCAGAAATAACCCATGGCAGTAAAAGCATATTTACTTTATTTAACTAACCCAGTTATGACACTGCTATAATGTACATAAAAATATGTATATTTTAAATGAATGAATGAATGTACGAACATCCCAGTTTGAGTCCAACATAATTTCCTGTAGTCTCTCTACTGATGACTCTCTAATTAAAGCATAACTCCAGTTTATGATTCCCTGTAGAACATTTGAAGGAGTTATGTTTCTAAAAAGAGGCTTTTAAAAGTTATTTTTTGTGTGTCATTTGTACGCCATGAAGCAAAATTATGATAACATCTGCAGTTAGGTTTTGGCAACATAACCACCTAGGTTTAGGAAAAAAATAAGTACATAAACGGTGTAAAATACGTACAGAAATAATGCAACATAACAATGGAAAACAGTCAGTACAGGCTGCAAATGACACGTCAAAAGCAAGACCAGCGTTCATGTTTCACATTAAATGCCCTGCGAACTTTCGTGGCTTTCATAGACCTTTTTGTGTGAATGAGCTGTACATCTCGTCAATAAGGCTACCACACCTTATTTAGTTGTGTCATTACTGGTTATGTTACCAAGGAGCTAGATACCAGCTGCCATTCCTAATAGGTGCAGAAAATGTGCTTCTCAAAATGAATTAAGAAGAGCAATGCGTTTTCAAGCATGCAAAGTTTGTTCAGATTGGTTTGGCCATCACTCTTCTGCGTGTAAGACTGAGAGAGTACTGTAACTCTTTGCTGTAATATGGATTTTAAGGTACTTTGAGTACTATGAGTCAGTTACATTCAGTGTTTCTCACATTGAAATTATACTTGATGGATCCGTTCATATCAAACTGTTTTGACTGTCACTGTCATGACTAAAACACTATCTAAATTTGAAGATAGTGACATGCAATAATGTGAGAAACACTTCCACACATCATCAACACACACACACACACACACACACTGTACAGATAAGATGCCTTGCCTGTGTTTTGAGGCCATCTATAAGTGGAGCAGGGGCCCTAGATTTTGGGAGACAACCGAGCGATAGGACACTTCATCACAGTGGTTTGTGGAAGGTTCTCAGCTCTCTTCCTGTACTGATAGCTCCAGTTTGTCTGGAAGAGGTTATGCTTTGTGATAGTCTGGCAGAAACATGGATTTGTCTCCTCAGACCACTTGGATCCCGTACAGTGTATCAGGTTCTAGCAGCATGTGGTTTCAATTTGATCCCTCACAAAACTGCTTTCATTTCTCTTGATCAATGTCAAACGGTACTAATGCTATTATTCTATACATTATCAAAGTAACAACAGATGATATAAATGGTTGACTTCCAACCAAGCACACAGCTGTGGGTAGTGGTTCATATTCTGGCTTGCTGACTGGTTCCTTGCTGGCATCATTTTTGTCCTCACCACATGTGAAGACCTTCATCATTTTCACATATAATAACACAGAGCATTGGATTTCCCTCTCTTGTTTTTACAGAGCTAACCCCGCGCTTAGTGCACAGTAGGCATCGGTCTGCCCGTCCATCTCACCAACTGTGGCACTGATGGCCGGTCTAATTCAAGCAATATTTTGAGTTTCCAAAAAGCTGTGGGGGAGAGTCTGTGGCTGATGGCTCCACCCTGGGCTGAGCACCATCCATCTCTCCCCCTTCCCGTCGCCTGCCGCCCCTCTGCCGAGCGCCGCCCCACTTGAGATCCATTCGGGGAGCATATTTGCCAGATGACAGCGCGCTCTGTGTACCATCCATTATGGCTAAGGCAGATACATTGTCATCAGGAGTCTCTCACGCTGGCATAAATCCATGGTCAACAGTAAGTCTAGGTCAAGTGATTTATACACAGGGGCACGTTCGTACATACACTCGTCCCTCTCTACTACAGACGTATACATAAAGGCATGTTCAAACGCACATCTGCCATGCAACTGCCTGAGGCAAACTATGGAAACCTGTTACTGTACTCACAAGCGCTGTAATGGGAGTCTTGTTTAAAGTACAGAGAGGAATCTGGTCAAAGTCTGGTGGAGGTCACTTTTTGAGGAAATGCAGAGCCCGCGAGAGTGAGTGCTAGCAGTTCTCCTCCTCCCTACTCCTCTTCACAGAGGAGGAGGAGGTGGTACAGTGTGAATTGTACAGACACTTTTATACTCACGCATTTAACACATGCAGCATGGAAGCAGAGAGCTGTGCACGGATGAGGGAAGATGAAGTGCTAAGCGCATTGACTGTACTTGACCATAATCTCTGGATGAGAATTGAGGAGATCCAGTGTGTGTCCCGAAGGCTCACTTGTAACATGTCTGCAGAGCCCCTGGTAATACTCATACAATTACAATATTCCAGAGAGGGACGTCTCACTTGAGTCAATTGGTTTGTCCTCAAGGCCCCAGCAGTGTTAAATGAGCACACAGCCACTGTGACTCCACGCTTCAAGAATTGATGCAACATTCAGTCAATAAAAGGGTGTACTCCTGTGTCGTAATTCACATATGAATCTTATCAATTAAAATAACAGCAAAGAATGGAAGCGCTATAGCCCAAGTGTGGGTTTAAGGGGTTTCTAAAATAGGTAAATAATGTCATTCTCCATCATACCAAACAGACACGTGTTATGGCAGGAGTATTGGCGCTCTTTCAAAGTCAAGTCACGGCAGCGAGATAGATCCTTCTGATATTGTCTACGCTGTGTAAAATACAACTGACAGTTCAACATGATCTCATCCCAACTCATCATACAGTACATTGAGCCACTTGGGCAGAAGGCAAGGGCACTCTTTTGCCTAGTGTCTTGACACAGAAGGTTTGAAGGTGGTTAATGTGAAGTGGTGGTAGTTAATGGTGTAAGACATGATTAACACTGTGAAATGGGTGTCGTTAACAGTGTAACATGGTTAATCTTAATGCGGTAAGTGTAACATGTGGTTAACATCATGGAAACGGTGGCAGTTAACAATGTAACACATAGTTATCACTGTGAAACAGTCACAATTAATGGTTTAACACCTGGTTAATGTTGTGGAATAGCATTTAGGCAGCAAAAGTACTTGGTTAGGGTTAGAAAAAACTTCATGGTTTGTTTTAAAATAAGTATGCTTGTAGCGTAATATAAGGTACAGATGTAATGCCATGTGACTCAGTGATATAGTGTCACGTGACAACTTCGTCAGTAAAAATTAGTCAACTTTTGGTTTCACACGATACACAAATGCTGGTCCACTGGGTAAAAGTTTCCTGTCTCCTCCCTCCCATCCTTAGCAGACTTCTCGCTTTTTATACAACTTCTGTTGCTGTGAGCATCTAATAATGACCTGGATGGTTTTACACTGGAGTTAGTTGAAAGCCTGGTGCATCTCATACAGATGCTTTAGGGTGCCTTGAGCGTCGGTATCAAGGCACCGAGGGCCACCACCCAACGTCACTATTTGACACTGTGGGGGTGAGACCAGGCTGGACAGTTGCTTGTCTTATCCGAAGTCCTTACAGTACTCCTGTTGTACATCATCAGACTTCAACAATATTGACTTCTGTTGAAGAGCTTAGCTGTCAAGCTTTTATTTTGTTAAGGGATCAAGGTCCTTCATGTTCTTACCTAAATATAACTTTACTCCATTGCACGTTTGAAATTGCTGGTGCAGGTGGTATTTCATTTATGAGAGCGCTCGAGACCCAGAATGCCTCGGCTTGACCGCTAGGCTTTGGAGGGATTATCTGATGAATTCATGTTTTACAGCACCTGTTAGTAAGAAGTCACCAGGGGTCTAAATGTGGATGCGAGAGCCCTCCACCAATTGTGCCGTGTGGTCACTTTCATTTTTCACCTGTCTGAAAACTTGCCATAACCCATTTATTTTAACATTACATTGTCTCCTCGACATAACCACACATGTTGAAGGTTTTGATTTAAAGGGGATGGAAAAGAAAACATGTGACACCAGCGCTGCGCTGTGTGATAGGGGTCGTATCAGACTACACCCAAAATTAACTGTCCTTAACCCTGTCTCTGAGAGCATTGAATTAATCTTGTGCATGTCTGCGTTGATAAAGATCTCCTGCAAGACAAGGCAGCACCTCTTACATCACTGGAGAATTTGATTTACGGGGCAGGAGGAGCCAGGATTTACAACCTGCTAATTCCCACTCGGATGCTTGCATTGCCATCGCCATTCATAAGAGGCCAGCAGACCAAAACTAAATGAGACCGAGATGGAAATGTCACCTGCGTGCACAACCTTATACGCCCCATAGTCTTTCTCAGAACTGCGAACTCTATCTTGCACGCCTCTGACCACTTCCATCGATGGCTTATGGCAGAATCCCACGAGTGATATCTCACTTCACTGTAAATCAAACTGCTATCTAAAGCAGCTAAACTCCGCCTTACAGCGCTGGGCAGTGACACATGGGAAATCCCCAGTGTTGCAGTATACCAGTGGCGATCCAACAAGGCCACAAAGGTCACAAGGTACACCCAGCAAACCACATTTGGATTTTTGTTACATGGTATGCAAGCAAACAGGAAGCCAAGCACCAGGCCCCCTCCAGCAAGAAAAGCCTTGTTGACAGAGTTTAAATAATAGAAATCCAATTGGCTCTGTAAATGAATATTGTGTTAAATGAAGAAAAAACCCAAGTATATCAGAAATGCTGCTTCTGTCTCACCTTTGAAATTGCTTAACCTGTGAATGAAGTGTGTTTAGAGCCCATAATCCAAGAACAATCAAAGAGATAACTAGTCTGGGGCGCCGTAGTGGCCCTGGTTTTGAATCCGGCCTGGGGCCCTTTGCTGCCTGACGTCCCCTCTCTCCATCTTTAATACTCTGTATTATCAATAAAGGCACAAAAGGCTTCAATGCTCATTGGTATTAGATGTGTATTATAAAGATATTTATGCGTTCAGAGATTCACACATACTTTGTATTACATACCCAATATGTGGACTATCATTCAACATACTTTTGTGCGAATAAACAGCAGTTTGTCTCTTTTTGGACAGACTGAGCACTAATTTACGTAGTCACTTCCTGACTTGTAACCATGGTAATGCATACCAACCTCATCTGACCAAAACAAGACAAAATATAACCCGTACTCACTCCCAGCTTGTCAAACTCTGCCAACTGGACAGCACCCTTTGGCATTGGAAACTGGCGCACAGAGGTACACTTTAGTGACAGTTCGTAACGAACCAGGTTCTAATGTAACCCCACCTGCAGCGTTATTCTACTGTTAGAGTAGGTGATGTAGTATTAGTAGCATGAGAGTACTTTCGGGACGGATGGGATTGGTGGTGTATGGATCAAACAAACGCAAGACTTTGAACTAGGAGACCGGTGTTGGTGTCCCGCGTGAAACTAAAAGTAACGTTGACTTACTTTGTCACATATTTTGTTAGTCATGTGACTCATTGGTATCGTTAGTCCTCTGAGTCATGTGAGTCGTTAGTCAATGAAGTTAAGGTTAACCATGATGTTGAGTGAGAATGTGTTGATTTTATACCTAGCAAAGTGAAATCTTGTACTTAAACTTAAATTGAAGCATTTTTGATGTTGCAGAACTGTTATTCAACGTCTGCTATGAATGTTGTTGCCACCATCGCATTGTACTGTTGGATATTTTGCTGCCATAGTGTCCAGAGTTGCATACTGTAATATTTCCCCGGAAATAGTATGCAATTCCTATTGGTTTCATATGAGGCTTCTGATATACTAAAAAAGCTCACATACTGTTTTATAATGGTATGTTAGGATGGAATTTCAGACACAAAACACTACTCTTACCTTTTGTGCTGGCACACCAAAGTATCCCTGGTTTTTGATTTAATGTGAAATTTATACTGATGGATACACCATCTCTAAGTGATTCAAGACATTTCTGTGTCTGGAGTTTCTGGATTTGTAATCTGCTTTGGCTCACCACTGGATAATTTATCTCCAGACAACTGGATCTTTCGAATCATGTCACCACTATCACAGAAAAATGGCAGAAGTGTAACTGTTGAATTCCTGTTTTTCCACTTGATTTGAAGTGTCTGTGGCTACGTAGTACACAGTTTACAATGCAGCCTGAGTCTTGTGACCCTGAATTTGTGTTAAATTTGAGATAAGTATGATTTTTACAATAATAAAGAAGTAAATTATCGTCTTTGTCTTTCCAAAAGACATTGTCGTTGCTAGAACACAATTTGCAAACCTTAAGCTGAAAAGATCAGTCCAGTATAACTTTGGTATTTTTACATTGAGATAGCCAGTTTTACATCATCTGTTGGAGGTCGGCTCAAATGACTATTCAAATCTGCAACATTATGAGATATGATTTTATTATTTGTGTCGATTACAGACCATCATAAGCTGTGCCAGACTCCTGTCAATGCTCTTGTGATTTATCTGTATTCTTTTGTCGATGTGGTTTTCAGCCCACAGCAGTGATGTGTCTGCAGCAGCAGCTGGCAGCTGTGCTGTGCTGGTCTTTCCACATGCAAACCGCTATCTCCACCACCTTCACCACACACACACACACACACACACACACACACACACACACACACACACACACACACACGCACACACCCACACTCCCCCCCCAGGGAAACGTCCTCTGAGTAATGAGACATAGCCGGGCCTATGTTCAACGTCCCGTCACTTAATGTGACATGAATCTCCCTCGCTATGTGTGATCGATCTATTTATTACCCTGTTTATGTAAAGCCAAGCAAAGTCTCCTGACGCAGGATTTCTTCAGCCTGAAATATCAATGGCCATCACTCACTTTTTATTGCTTTTTTCTTGTCCTTTCTGGTCTTGTGGCATTTGCTCTGTGGTGTATTGGGGGGAAGGATATAAGATATGGAACAAAGCTGCAGAAGATCTACAGGTATAATGTGCTTGCATATCTATTGAATTCACGGTATTTGCAAATAGCTATGAATAGAAGTCTCATAACTGGAGCAAATGTGCACATCAGGTCAGCGTAATGTTTTCACACGTTAACATATTCTGCCGTTTGATATAAGCCACACTGCAAGAATATATAAGTTGTATTTATTTTGAAGAATCTATACGTTTTTCAACTGTACACGAGAAAGTGTGAGGTCTAAGTGCTTTCTAGTGTTGCATTCAAGTTGGTAGATGTTGCTGTTTTAATACCAATTAAAAAAGAACTCATGCACAGTGAATATATTAAGTCTTGTGAATATTTAACTCACTCTTTGAACACATTTTCTAAGATAAAATATACTTTTTTCTCTCAATGGGAAAAGTTGTTTGGGCAATAGCGCTGCACACAGCTGCCATCAGCTTGAAATAATACATAGCACCACATTACAGTGGTACACCAAAGACGCAGTTGAAAAACATCAAATATTAGAGCCCAAGCCCTGAGAAAAATATATATAAATGCATAGACATTATGAAAAGGAGAGAACTGCAAAAAGTCATAAGACATAATACATAAAACAAAATTCAACAGAGCCTCCCTCCTACTTTTACATTTGCTGGCTCTATAACGTCTACCTGGTGTTCAGAGTACAGAACGTGTGACGGGTCGGATAGTCTTTCTTTCCACTTGCATCACTGCTTTCGACCATGTTATTGATTCTAGATTTTAACAGGACGCTAACTAACGCTGACTGTAACCTGAGTGACATCGGTGCCCTCTGATCTCACCACTGGTACCAGCTGGCATATCCACATCATTTCAGCATGAGCAAATCTGACTTTCAACATTTCACCATGTTATTGCCAAATATGTGGCATACGCTAGAACAAAGTAATGGGCTGTCCATATATTGCATGCAAGATTTTTTGGATTGCTGCTTTTTCAGTGCGGTTGAACAGTGAGCAAAGCATTTAGCGTGCAAAAAGAACGGCGAGTCATTTGTACACCATGTGGTCTGCAGTGCCAATGCATGCACGTAGATATGCTACGCTTAGAGATAGTGACGTAGAGTAAAAACTGTGGAAGACTGCTCATGACGGGCGGGAAGGGAGGTGGATGGCTCCAATAAAAGCTGGACTTTGAACCAGAAGACCATTGTTTTGTGACGCACCTGTACTTATGTTAGTTCTGAACATATTGTATCTAGTACAAAACAACAAAACAACAAAGTTTTGTTGCCCCCTGGTGATATTGCACATTCATACTAATATTCACGCCTTGGTGACGCAAAACATGGACACACTATCCTCTGGTGGACAGGCGGGTCTTTACATGCTTTGACGTGATATCAGGGTGACTTTTTTCACTTGTGACCTGGCAAGACTGTCATGTAGTCCCTATTCATTACATGTATATTATATGTTCTTTTTTGTGAAGAAGAAGAAGAACAAAAACCTTTATTAGTCCCACGAGGGGAAATTCAATTTTTACACTCTGTTGTTAACTTATACACAGTACATGCAGACACACACATGCACATACAGGACCCATATACATGCATCAATGGAGAGATGTCAGAGTGAGGGGGCTGCTCCTGACAAGCGCCCCGAGCAGTTGGGGGTTTGGTGCCTTGCTCAGGGGCACCTCGGCAGTGCCCAAGAGGTAAACTGGCACCTCTCCAGCTACCAGTTCACACACAAGTGAAACATGACAAGATTTAAATAACATTCACTTGATTTAGTGTCAGTTGTACCTGGTTATTTTGTATTCATAAGTTTAATGAACGGCAACAGGTGGATGTTTATAGTGCTGTAGTCTCATTACAGAACATGCAGAAAGGAAGTATATTCACTTATTAGATCCAGTTCAACATCTGGTCTTTCTGTTATCTTCAGAGGTGTGCTGGGTGCTTCTGTCCAAACTACCCTTCGGACCTGCTGTGCGCAACACTTGTGTGAGCGCCAGGGCTTGTGCTATCGTGCAGATGCCAGGCCTTCCTAAGAGGGCTTCTCGGGGCAATCCCAGTTACAAGCTCTGGTGTTAACCTGCTGGAGGACTCTTATCAGCTGCTTGTCATGTTCGCATTTTCCCCGCAGTTCCGTCCAGCTCCCTCGCTGTCATCTCAACACTCTCCTAAGCTCCACCCTTGAAGGACACTTTTATCTGAAGCGCCTAAGTGGCAAACATATTTGTCTGGAGCTTTCCCACAGTCTCAGGAGTTAGAAAGTTGACGAAGCGACTGCATTGTTACACAGAACAGAGTCAGTGTGTCCACATGGAGCCCCGGGTTTCCAGTGTGTCCATGGGCCCCTCAGTGCTGATGCCCCAGTTTCTTTAGAGGACCATATACGTAGGTTTGCATTAGGACTGCCAAACTTAAGGAGATAATAGCATGTTAAAGCAAATTTGTTTGAACACCAATATTTTTTTTAATGCATCAACACAACTTATGATTTTTAGGTTGTAGTGGGCTCAGTTGTAAAGCTAGAGTGAAGATACTCACATCACATGAAACTAGAAAAGCTAAGGAACTGGTTACCACCATATCAGACTAGCCAAGGAGACTAAATAATGCTCCAAACTTAAGCTAAATTTTGGCATGTCATGTCCATTTTCAGAGGGGTCCCTTGACCTCTGACCTCAAGATATGTGAATGTAAATGGGTTCTATGGGTACCCACCAGTCTCCCCTTTACAGACCTGCCCACTTTATGATAATCACATGCAGTTTGGGTCAAGTCATAGTCAAGTCAGCACACTGACTCACTGACAGCTGTTGTTGCTTGTTGGGCTGCAGTTTACCGTGTTATGATTTGAGCAATTTTATGCGAAATGCAGAACCTGTGAGGGTTTCTGGACAATATTTGAATATTTAAATACTTAGATAGAAAGAAAAGAAAGAAAGAAAGATATTCCTTTATTAGTCCCACAGTGGGGAAATTTAGTTTTATACTTTGTTTTTTAAAAAAAAAAAATTAAAAAAAAAAAATAAATATAAAAGGAGAGAGGGGAGAGGGGGGGGGGGGCTTCTGACGAGGGGGGGGGGGGGGGGGGGGGGGGGGGGGTGGGTGGGGGGGGGGGGGGGGGGGGAGGAGGGAAAAAGGCAACCCCCCACCAAAAAAAATGTGTTGGTGTAGGGGGGGGGGGGAACCGGGGCCCCCCACACCATAACCTAAATCAAAAAAGAAAGAACTACCGCCCCCCCCCCCGAACAACCGCCCCCCCGATAAGGTAGATACTACGATTGGGTTCGACTACGATGGTTATGTTGTGAACAGATAAAAATGTGAAATTAATTTGGGATTAACAATGGGTAATCATGTGATATTTCATTTGATCGATAGTCCTGGTTTGTAAGTTTAACACATTGAAGTGTCGCAGTTCTCTAGACTATTGTCGATTACATACATTTTCAGATCAGATTTTTGCTATTGCTTTTCATTCACTTAAAACCATAAACGATAACAAGAGAAACAGACTTGCAGGGATTTGAAGCTTGTTATCACAGTGAGCACTGAATCAACTTTAATTTTGCGTGATTTTGTTTTTATTATTATTGCATGGTTGCAGTTGTTAGAAGTTCTTGGGAAAATTGTTCTGAATTAAAAAAAATGTTTCCCCTTTTTGACAGCAGAACACCTTATTTTTTGGCATCTATACATAGTAGGGCTATCAACTGATTAAAATATTTAATCACAATGAATTGCATGATTGTCCATCATTAATTGTGGTTAATCGCAAATTGATTACACATTTTTTATCTGTTTAAAATGTACATTAAAGTCAGATTTTTTTTAATACTCTTATCAACATGGGATTGGGCAAATACAATATATTTGCTTTATGTGAATGTATGTATATATTTATAATTGAAAATCAATTAACAACATAACACAATGATAAATATTATCCAGAAACCCTCACAGGTACTGCATTTAGCATAGAAATTATGCTCAGGTCATAACGTGTATCTGCAGCCCAGCAGGCAACAACAGCTGTCAGTGTGTCAGTGTGCTGACTTGACTGTAACTTGCCCCAGACTGCATGTGATTATCATAAAGTGGGCATGTCTGTAAAGGGGAGACTGGTGGGTACCCAGAGAACCCATTTACATTCACATATCTGGAGGTCAGAGGTCAAGGGACCCCTTTGAAAAATGGCTATTCCAGTTTTTCCTCGCCAAAATTGAGCGCAAGTTTGGAGCGTTATTTATTATGAAAGAGTTGGTTGGTCAATTGTGTTAATGTGTTAAAGAAATTAGTGGTGTTAAAACAAATTCGCATTAACGCATTATTATTATGTTAACTCTGACAGTCCTAATTAATAGCATTTAGTTTTAGAAGAAGAAGAAGATCTACCTTTATTAACCCGGGAGGGGAAAAACAAAATTTACACTTTTTTTTTAAAAAAAAAAAAAAAAAAAAAAAAAAAAAAAAAAAAAAAAAAAAAAAAAAAAAAGGAAAGAGGAGGGGGGGGGGGGTTCTCGAAAGGGGGGGGGGGGGGGGTTTTGTTTTTTGGGGGGGGCCGTGGCAAGGAGGAAAAAGAAAACTCCAACCAACCAACTACCACACAATAATTTGTTCTTGTTGGGTGTGGGGAATTGGACCGCCCTCCCCAACCCCAACCCCACACCCTACGCCCCCCCCCCCTTTATTCTTTGTTACAGCAACGAAATACAGTTAATAATTCACAAAACAGCCTCTTGTGTCTGTATCAGCTAGAAATCTCCTGATAACTCTTGATGGACACTGACAAAGTGGGCTTTTGACTCCCAGACCCCCACCCAACACAGACACTCCACTGAATCTGCTCATTACTGGGAACAATGAAAGAGAGGGAGGAAATAAAAAAAAAAAAACAAGTGGTGGTTAAAGTTTTACTGCCTGTGTCCAGTCAGTTCTTGAAACTTTGTTTTTTGTTGATGGGGGAGTTGGCTTAGCTCGCCTCCCTTTGCCTTTGACTACTGTCAGGCCTTTTATGTTCTTCCTGTGGATTTTGGGTCACTGTCAGAGAGACTGAGTGAGGGTGTGAGGGAAATTTAAATGTGGCTTTCTAAAGGCTGGGAGAGAATAGTGAGTGGCTGGTTTTCTTTTGGGGAAATAGAAATACTGGAGCTTAGCCTTCTGGAAAGCATGTGAGTATCTATTTTGCATGTTTACTCTATAATTTACTGTAAAGATATTTGTTTTTCCTCCAAGTTGTTGCCTTCCAATTTGGCATCATGGGATAAGTAGTGAGTTGATGAGTTATTTTACTTAAGAAAATGGAAATATCAAGAGTCAAGAGGTGTAATGGTGTAGTTTCCTCCAATTTTTAATATTTTAAGTAATGGAAAACTCCTCTGGCTCTCGTTGGCTATTGTCGGGACCCATCTTTACCTCATGTTGGCACCTTTTTCCCTCCTTGGGGATTAGGAGCTGTCAATGTGCCCCTCTGCTCCACGCACACACACTCATACCCTGCACACACACTGCAGTAGCTGCTCAAATCTCTAGTTCTTAGGGCACTGTGTATGATAGTGACTGGGCGAGCTTGGGGCTTGATTAGTGCAGTTAGCCCTTCTAAGGCTCTGGCTGTTTACAGTGGATTACAGGGAGGGAGGCAGGGGTTAAGTCTACCCAGGCACCATGCCTCCCCCTCTTCCCTCTCTCCCCCCCACGGGAGCCACTGCAGCAGGGCTGGCAGCTCGTCTGGGCTCCCCATCACAAGGCCAGGCTGACAGGTAGCGGGATTTGGCAGAGCAGTTTGCATGAGAGCCAACAAGAAAAACTGAACATGGCGGATTAGTTCGGGATTAAGTTGTCAGAGTTAGTCTTGACGGACAAACTGCAGAGGAATAAATTGCAATCTGTTTGAGGAGCGCGCTGCCACGCAAACAGGAGAGGCATCGGCTTGTCTCGCAGCCTGTCCAAAATGACAGGGAGGGGAGAAAATCATTAATAATTTATAAACAAAGTCCTCGGCTATTACTGATGTCTGCCCACTCTGGCTGGACGAGATGTCTGGTTGTCTAACCCCTAACACCAGGGGCTGGTTCATGTTAAATCCTAAAACCAAAAGTGACAGGGCACATATAGAGATAAGAGAAGGTTTTACTGGGAAGGGCTCGTATACGGGCTACTCCTGTGATTTAAAGTCTAGCATCCTATTCTGATAAGGGGGTGAGTGAGGAACTGTCAGGAAGATCCAGATCAACAGATATTCATTAGCTCACAGTTATGACTAATTTTGGCTAGGGCTGTCTATCGATTAAAATATTTAATCATGATTAATCACATGATTGTCTATAAGTAATTGCCATTAATTGTAATTTAATCGCACATTTGTTATCTGTACCTTAAAGAGAGATTTGTCAAGTATCTAATAATCCTCACGGGAGTGGGCAAATATGCTTCCTTTATGCAAATGCATATATTTATTATTGTAAATACATTAACAACACAAAACAATGAAAAATATTTTCTAGAAGCCCTAACAGGTACTGCATTTAACATGAAAGTATGCTCCAATCATAACATGGCAAACTCAAATCCAAAAGGCAACAGTAGCTGTTAGTGTGCTGACTTGACTATTGTAGCCATAGAACCCATTTTCATTCATATATCTTGAAATCAGAGGTTGGTTTGACAGCCCTGATTTTGGTGAGTGCCTCCTTAGAATGAGGTTTTAATAAAGCCCTGGATATTGGTTATGTACCTTTTATGAAACAACTAAAGCCCAGTGTTTAGGTTGGGCTCTTTTAATCATAAAGAGCACTGTACTGCACTTTTTGCAAATGTAAATCAAGTTTCAAGGCAGCTCAGAGCTTCTGCGTAGGGCTGAGCTTTTTTGACTTATTATTGTCAGCGCATTTGGTTTGTGCTCAGATGTCAAAGGTCAACTGAAGACTATGACATTAACTTTCATTTAACAAGCAATTTATTTTGATTTTATGCATTCAGTGCCCTCTACAAAAATATATATCCAGTGTGTGTGTGTTCATCCCAGGTAAGATTAACCATGATTACTAAACAGTAATAGCATCGTGAAAATAATTCTGTTATTTCACTAATGTCCCTGCAATTACATGCAAACATTTAACCTTGGATCAAAACCTTCAAATTTTGCCTTTTCAAAACAGGATTTAAAATAATTTAGATCATTTAAAAATGAAGAGGATCTGTCTCCCTGATTCAAACGTTAAAATAATGAAAAATGGGTGATTGTTATTGGCTCATCTTTAGAGTTAAAATAGCTTTATAAATGAGAAAATCGCAAATAGAAATAGTAATTTAAAAGTCAAAATTTCACCGTGAAAGAGTAAACACACTGCAACATCTCTCTCTGTTTTCATCTCACATCCGAGTCGTTCTTTACTTGAGAATTGAATTAGCTCGATTTGACGCAGCGTTGTCGTGCTGAGCGCTGACTGGCATGGCAAAACGTATTAATGAGCTTTATTGCATTCTACCCTCTCCTACATCATTAGGGATGCATGTCTGTATGTTAAACATATGAATATGCATCGGCATAGAGCATTTGCTCTCAGCGTTACCAGTGAGCCAGCGCTGTGCCTTGAATAATAATCCAGTAGAGAAATGAACTGCCTTTTCTTTGCCTTCGCCTTGTAATTGAAAAAAAAGATAATAAGAACACATTTTGTTTTTTAATTTCATCACGAAACTGATTCTGAATGTAAAATTGTGCTCCGACTGGGACTAATTTTATATGAGGTGATATTTGCTTATATGATAGAAATAATTCAGTGTTGCATGTTTAGATTAATTTAGTTATGTGTTTTTGTGATCACAGTTCTGAATCTTGTTATACATCAGCAAATACATAGGCAGAATTATGCCGTTTTACTAATTAGAAATATAAGTTGGTGAGCAAATACATTATACTGAGATATATTTAATTTCTCGCTGTTTTCCTAAACAAATCCAGTTCAGTGTTCCCAGTCACACTGTCAGGGTGATCTGGAGGTCAGCAGAGGTCACTGGATAAAGGTTAACAAATTACCAGGATGCCGCTCACACACCTGATTGATGTTGAGTGGGGGAGGTGGATGCGCACAAGGAGTTAGGTCAAGATAAAGTAAGCATGGAGATAAAGCATTTCTGCAAAAAGAAATGTGTTGTACAGCAAATAAAACACAAAGGTTTATGATTTGAAGGCCAGACTTTTCTTGTGTGTCTAAGTGTGTGTAGTTATATAGGTGTTTGTGCTCTGTGCATGACAACTTCAGCACCAATACCCAGAGAATGCGCCACGCTAAAATGAAGCTGACTTTTATAGATAAAAATGCAAAAAACTGAGACATTTTTACAGCATATTGCATTAATATGACTGCTTTGTCCTGAGTGATTTGCAATATGTGCATTCAAATTCAAAAGGAGCAAAAGCTAAACAGCATTAGAGCTGCAACAATTAGCTGATTAGTTGTCAACTATTAGATTAAACGCCAATAATTTTGATAATCAACATCTGATCAACAATTTTCCACCATTTCAGACAAACAAACAACATGAAAATAATCATTAGCTGCAGCCCTAAACATCATCAGAAACAGGGCATACAACCCTCCCAAACAAATGTTCTAGGCTGCATTTTTGTTAAAGAAAAGAGATGGCAGTATGGACAGATGTTGCATGTAGATGTAGTATATGCATTTACTGTATATTCATTTTATTATTGATTTTATTATATGATGTCACTGAACGATTTTAAGCAATAGGGCTGGGCAATATGATATAAAGATGTATGTATTTTTATATATTGTTTCTATCATGGCCTATATTTTTTTCTCTATACTTTTACTTAAAACTTTATTTAAAAAGGTTAATTTTGCAGTCAGGTTCTTAAAATGAGAAATTATTACTTTTTCTTTTGTCAAGTAATTAATTTAAACATGAGTATACAAAAACAGGCTTTACCATGTTGTTATTTCATATAGACTATTTATTTATTGAATTACCAGAAAACATGCTATATTGTGATATATGTTGTAATCAAGATATTAAATGGCCTACATTGTGATGTTGGCCATATCGCCCCGCCCTTTTAACCAACAACAGGAAACAGCTGTGTTCCATTCGACAGTGTTTTGTGTTGAATGAGCTCTCATGTAAATGAGAAATCAGGAGTGGAAGCTGGAGCGCTGCCTAAATCTAAGAAAGAGGCATTTAATTGATCCACTCACAGCGCATTTTTTTTTCTCTCAGCGCTCTCCCTGTACACTCTGTCGTTGCCCTGCGACCTGCTTTTCATTCAGCACACACAAATAGTCGCCAACAAAAACAGCCGGCGCTCCTCAAGAACAAAGAGCAAACTATCTGCACGCATCAGGACAGGCAGCGTGTTATAAGAAAGGGTGACATGGAGCAGTGAAGGAGGGGAGGCTCCTGGTTTACTGACAGGACAAATTAGAGGGAGCAAATCTTCTATCTGAGCTGAATATTCCAGATAGGGTGGGCATGCAGCAGGGTGACGGACCCTTCACGGGCGCCGGGGTGCTGTTCATGTTGACTGATTTATCTGGGTGAAGGTGAGAGACATAGATGGGTCTGACTTCTCTGATTTATATGTTGCAGCTCATTATCATCCAAGAATTAGCATATGAAATGAGAGATATTTACTACTGTAACTACTGTTTAAAAAATAGAAACTATCCCGTGGATCCATGTTTTTAAAATGCAGAAAGACAAACTAAGACTAAATCCCCAGGAGCTCATCCTCTCTTCTGTAAATAAACAAATCATCTTTGTCCGTACACACAACTTTTGACCCCTGGTGACTTCACTCGCTGGAAATTACAATTTCCATTTTCTTTTTGATTTCCAAACGGTTTTATCTTTGCTCTCCAGTGGAGGGAGGCTAATCAGAAGCACTGGAGAGTCATATGTCTCTTTAAATAAACTGCATTGTCTGATGATGTTTTAATGGGCAAACCTAGATCCCCTGGGCAGTGACCCTTTCTCAGTGTGTTTTCAGCTATGTCCTCCGCACAGGCTGCTGAGATGTAATTGCTATGTACATACCAGGCTGCTCTCTGGTTTCTACACTGCAAGAAATGCCCAACTGAACAACTCTATCAGTGCTGAGATGCATAGAGAATTTAAAACATGTCTTCCTTCAACACGTGCCAAAAAAATGTGCAAACGATGTTTCCTCTTTGTCATCGTTTCAGGAATTTACAGGAAGCAGGGCGAGATCTTGCTTTGTCGCAGATCTTAGCATGAAGGAAATGACTTTGCTTTCTGCTCATTGTGGTGTCCCAAATGCCTTATAAAGACATCTAAAATGCACCCAAATAGATTTACATTGGAGAAAACTGAAATGGTACTAACTACCTTACTCCTACTTATTACTCCAACTACTCAGTCAGAACTAGTCATGATTCAGCTCATCAGTCTCACAAAAAGACGTGTGAATGACATGATAGTGCGCAAAGTAAAAGAGAGCTGAAGAGAGATTCTGCTTATGACGGAAAGGTCTAACAAACACAGGACTTTGAACCAGAAGGCCGGTGTTTGAGACTGGTGTTTTGCTTTGTAAGTTACGTTAATGACATGTTTTTTAGTGACGTTTATGTGATCCATACTTGTGTTATGTTGATTCTGTACATATTATACTTAGCTTACGTACTTATTTTCAGCCCAACCATGATGTTTCTCCTAAACCTAACCAAACTGTATTGTTGCCTAAACCTAAGTGAGTGGTTTAGGAGTAGAAACATGGCAGTGTCATCTAACACTATTCTTATTTTCAGGTGATTATACGCTAACGAAAACATACTTATTATACTTCATTTCTGCCTCGAGATTCCCATAAATGCTACACCTTGTTCCTTTAACAAATGCAATGCAGACTGGTTGAAGGGGGACAAAAAACATCTTGTATCAACATTCATAGGATGCATACAGCATTAAGATGTGCCCCAGTCAATTACCACATCACAGTAATTGACATTATGTCTCCTAGCAACGGCGGCCCTCAACTGTCAGTCAAATGTTGACATGGGAAATACCTTCTCAGAGCCTTGAATTTTATATGCGGTTTCCATACATATGTCGAAACTGGTTTTATCCTTCATTGAAAACAGATAAATAATGCACAATAGATGATGTATTGCTGTTAATAGTTAGGAGAATAAAATTTCAATCTGACTTTATTTATTAAAGTGGATATTTTTTGCAGTGGATGTCTGCCTATATTGTTCTTCCCACCTTATTCCCACACGGGAGTCCATTTCCAGTCAAAACAGAGAGAGCGTCCACAGAACAGACAACACAGTGATTTGTTTTCACCAGAGAGCTTCAGAGATCTGAGATTTTCTCTGGGAAGAAACAGAGATAGACAAGAATGGGCGACAACAAAGAGGTCAAAAATGTTCAGGGGAAGAAAAAAAAGTACAGAAGATGTTATCAGATTGAAGGAATGAAGAGAGAGAAAAAAATGAGACAAAGTATCTCAGCTCAATATGTGCACGCTGACTCCCCCGTTTTCCTTTTCCAGCTGAAACTAATGAATTTTTGCGGGAAGAGGAAATGCTTTGGGAATAGGTAAAAATTTCATCAAACACCGGATGTGTGCACTTGATTAGTGATTCAGACCAAAGCTAACTTTGGTAAGACAATATTACAAGAGGGCTCAAGGAAATGGCTAATGAGCAGCTAAGCTAACTTCATCTTGCTCCAGAGCATACAGTCATCTGATTTTCTCCGCATCCAATCCTAATTGGATTGTGGAGAAGTAAAGAGGACAAAGAACATTTATCTTTCACAATTATCAGGAATTCATATCTTGGGCAAATTTGCCAGCTTGCATTACAATTTGATTGAATTAACTATTGATGAGCAGGAGAAACCAATATCATTTCAATCATCTGACCCATAACAGACTATTCTGATTTTGGATAAAGCTTTAAAAGTCTTTCTTTTTAGTCATCTTTCGTTTACTCGGCCTCTCTCTTAACACCTGTCTTCCATTAGGTTTTGGTGACCAGCTATTGTGGCGTGCACGGTGCACAGGAAGCGATGCAGTGACGTGCTAGACTGGGTTGAATCATTCACGGGCCGACAGCGAGGGCGCGGCCTGGCGAACATGTAAAGTAATATCCCGGCAGCACATGAGGTCAGCCGTCCCCCTTTAACAGGCAACATGAAAAGAGGTTCGAGAGCCGGTCACGAGACAGGGCTGGGCTCCTTTTGTCTCAGTACGGGTTCATCAGTTCAGATCATGTAACAGGGCGCGGTGGCTGCTGCAGGACATGTCTAATATACTGATGTGATTAAATAATATTGCATGCATTCAGTGACATTTGCAGACATGAAACACTTCCAGGACTCATTGCTGCCATGTGAAATCTCCCTAAGGTCAGCTTTTCAGGAATTAAAAGATTTATAATTGACCATGATGCATTTTTGAAATTGTCAGAGGGGTCATGAAAGGGTTTCATAAGGCTATAAGATCAAAATTTACAAGCCTCCATAAAACCAAAACATTTTTCACCTTATCGTATCGAGCAAATGTTCAAAAATGTCACTACAAGGTGAGAAAATGTGTTTTTTTTTACGGCTGTTTCTTTTTGTTTTTTTCATAAGTGGAGTTCAGTCATGACAGTGATGTTTTGTCTACCTTTGAAGTGGAGAACAACAGTCTAAAGTGAGGTAATTTCTGTCTGTTTTGACGTTGTCCACAGGTTAGGGTGCCAATTAACCCCAGATGGATGGAGTCGCCCACACGAGAGGTGACGTGAGGTGATTCGCCATCACTTTGGTATTAGTCCCATAATGCAAGCTGAAGGTGGGGATTTCAGGAGCAGGAGGGGGGGGGGGGGTCCAGAGGGTTCGTGTTCAGGCCTCTTCTGTGAATCATGCAGCCTAGCGTGCGATCGGCACACTGCCCTCCTCTTGACTCCCTCATAAGCTCTGTTACAATAACACACTTGCCTTTCACTCCGGCCCTAACCCCGAACCTCCCCCCGCCCCCCCCCCAACCCCGTCCAAAACTCCCACCACCCACCACCAACACTCTAAAAAACACAGCAGGAGAAACAGAAACAGTCCTGTGTCTGTGGAGTTTACTGTAATATAAAAGCTGGAGGGTATTTATTTCGACCACTGGCTTTCATAACTGGCAGCATAACTGTGATGACAAAGATAATCTGTTATTATTATTATTATTACAGACTTTAATTAATTTCTCCCCAAGGCTCAAAGCCGTAATAAGGAGCAGACTGTTTCTACCCCTCTCTACTTCCTCAACACTTAAGTCCTAACCAAGAGCAAGTCAAGGTTAACAGTGCCATCTACAGTAGAGAAGAAACCGGTCCATCACCTCTTTGATCATATTGATGATGTGAGAGGTACAGACATGGACATATCTGAGGAAGCAGCCATCTTATATGGACAGGGTTTTACCTATATTGTTTTGAAGGGTGGGTTCAGCAAAAGTGACTTCTTTGTGGCAAATGGATCAGGGTACTACTACAGGGTACTACCTATTTCCTTTTCTGTTTTTAGCTTGCTTGTTTTTATTTTTAGCTTTTTTATTTCACTTATTTTATCTGTCTTTTTATTTACTTATTTTGCTAAATGCATCTTACCTTATTGTGCACCGGTGCCACAAATAGTACTTTTATTTTATACATGTGACTTGTAATGTTTAGCAAAAATTCACAAGAACTTCCTTTGGGATTAATAAACTTCTAGCTTGTCTTATCTTATATTCACTCATATTCATGTTTTTATAAAATTGTAGAAGAAATATGTACAGGTATGATATGTACATCTGTTCATGTATGATGTAGAGCTCGGAAAATATGTTGTAATGGCCAGATATAGACTCTGAAAATAAACAATAAAATAGATAATGATTTAAAAATATTCTTTCTTTCATTCAGATCATGATCAGCTTTAACAACATGAACCACCTCATTGGCCTCGTCCAATATTAAATATAAATGTATATCATTGCAGGAATGCTGCATGTAAATTGTTTAGAAAAGAGACACACTTTTCTTGAAGGCACAGTACTAGTTTCGCAAACAGCGTAAGCAGTATGGTGCTATACAGTTATCAGGAAAAACAAAAATGGCAGCATGGCTTCATTAAAGAACAGCGTTTGCAGTAACTAGTAAATTACTAGTAAACAGTAAATTTATAGCCTATTTATTCAGTGCCCTTTTGACCAAGATAATGTTGCAAAAATAAAAGTGATAGCTTAAATGACGATGGTTGTGTTGTGGCAAGATTTTCAGGATTAAAAAAAATATTGATTGGCAAATAACTGTATTAAATAGTTGCTGAACCCACCCAAAAGTCAGGGCGTTACAGCCTAAATCCTGTTGCTATTATATATTTATTTTATTTATAAAGACATACAGTATATACATATACACACATACAATATATACTGAATATGTCATTCCACAGGTGCGACACCTCCTTGATGGATATAATGCGAGAAACGGTGTCTGTTTACAACGATTTTTTTCTGTTTGTAAGATCACAAAGTTGATTCCCAAACAGTTTGAAACCAAACTGTGTGCTCGAAAAGTCTTATAGGACTGTTTTTTATTGTGCTGTTTGAAGTATCACATCATGCTCACCTCATTTTATCAGTAGGATTGTCATTAGATTTCCTGAGTAATTGTTTATCCATTTAAGTAGGAATAAGGCGAGCTGAGTGACATGAACTAATTCACAGCTGACTAATTTAGCACATCAATGTCAGAGACTGTACTCAGGGATTCAGAGATTTAACCATTTGCCTTGACGAGGGAGAGAAGAAAAAAAAAAGGCTAAAGATGGACCATTACTGTTTATCCTCAGCCTTATCACTACTGGCGATGGGCTTGTAAATATTATCCTATTCTCCTTAATCCACTGCACAACGGCGTGCTCACCCACTTACCGGAAGCTCCGACATTTACCTCGGGATTTGCCGGGGCTTGGGCTAGAGTGGCTGCGAGTGGGAAAGTGCTAATCTACAAGGCAGATTCAGGATTAGTGTGGTGAGCCAGGTGACCCGAGGGCCTGAGATCTTATTGGCCGGAGGAGATGCAGGCCTGTGGTCCTTGGCGGGGGGCTGGGGGGGGCTGACTGACGAGAGGAAACTAGGAAGGCGAGAGGGGAGGAGGGGGTTTTCCCCAACTCTGCTTTCTAGTTGTTTCATCCATTCTCCTTCTTTCTCTCTTTCTCTTCCTCACTCTTTCCGTCTCGCTCTCTCTGAAGGAGCCCTGATGAGAATTCCTCTAATCAGCTGAGGATTAACAGGGACTCAGACAACACTACATCTAATTCCCCTTCGCCGCCACTGGGGCAACAAGAGGCCCCACACAGCACTAGAACTGAACTGAACACATCACTCTGCATGTGTGTGCAAATATTTCTGTTACGCTCCAATATGAGGGAGATATTCACCTGTTGATTTAGACATCAAAATGCACTCATTAAGTCGCCACATCGAGCTGATTCTGCGTAGAAATGTTTGTTTATGTACTGCTGTTTTGAAACTTATCGTCATTCAGCAGTTCATATATCTTACAAAAAGTTGTTCCTTATTTTTTGTGCATTCTTCTATGAATGACCGGCAACGTGTCAACTCCCGCCTTTTACCTGCATAGTCTTTTCAAAATAAACTTCTGTCTTCATGGGAAACAACTTGGTTAGGTTTAAGGAACAAAACAGTTAAGCTTAGGAACTGATTGTGGTCTTGTTCAATTACATGACAAATAAATCAGCGTTGACTTCTGGTTTCACCCAGGACAAAAGTCTGGTGTTTTTTGAAACATCCAGCCACCCCGTCTTTTGGTTAAACTTTGGTAAAAATTGTGGTTTCAAATAATGTTCTTGTTCTTACTTTAAGTCACGAGTTCCCTAACCTCAACAAAGCGCTGAGAGTCTCTAAACATAATCATAAAATATGTTAAAGTGCTGTAGTTGTTGAGCTGTAACAACGATCAGTTACAGTTGTGGGCAAAACAACAGGACGTCATCTTGGTTTGGCTAGGGAAACACTTTGGTAGGCTTTTGGAAACAGAGATGAACATTTTTCACCATTTTCTGACATTTTTTAGACCAAACAACTAATCAGTCATTCAAGAATATTGCTGATTAATCAACAATAAAAATAATTGCTGACCTATTTAGTTATAATATTATGTTACAAGAGCTCATACAGAATACATTCACTTTAGACATTAGGGTCAGACATTGGGGTTAATAGCGTTAATTAACGTTGAATAGCATTCGTTATTGCATTAATTCGCAATGTCTCCCAATTATGTTCATAAAGGTTTTCCTCAAAACATGTTTGCTCTTGCTGTTATCATTAAGTGACATCATGCATAACAACAATAACTGTCATCTTTTTATCTGTTGCTTTTACTTTTCTTTGTGATAGCAGTTTTGGAGTAAAAGTTTTGGATTTGAAGATCAAGGAAAGTTTTAGCTTGGGAAATGAATAGACGATAACCTGATTGACTACAAATTGCTCTGGTGGAGTTCATCAGTCGCCAAAAATAGAAGATTAGTCACTCAACATAAAGTCTTTCATAGAGCAGGAAGACCAAATATTTGCTGGTTCCAGCCTCTGAATGGTGAGGATTTGCTGCTTTCCTCCTTGATTGTATTTCAGTGGATATTAAATGTGTATACTCTGTTTGAGTATAGTTGTAGCAATAGTAATAACTAGTAATAAGTATACTTGTTTAAAGATGTTACCTTGCAGGACTCTGTGGGGTTGAAGGTTGGTGGAGTTGTCTTTTGGCGTTTAGACTTTGTTGGACTTCATTGGACTTTATTGGAGAGAAGCTGATATGACGTGTGGAAAAAGATAAAAATATGTGACCAAATAAATGACTCATTTTGGCTAAAATACCCCAGCTGACTAAGAATGTGCTGCTCAAACACAGCAGAGCTTAATGTTTTGGCCTCCATATCTTGTTTTATATTTTCTCCTTTTCTAATTTCTCTGTACGTGACTGCTCGCGGTGTAATCCTGTGTGCTTGGATAAGAACCCGATGGTCAGCTTGTGTTTTTCAAAGTGACACTGGCATCAGGAATTCATTCATCTTAATGCCAAGGCTCAGCAGTCAGGTCATGCTGGGCCACCCACAAAGCAAAACTACTTATAACTAAATCTGAACATCAAGAGTGTGCAGTTTCACACCATGTGAGGTGGGATACGTGATATTTTAAAGTCAGTGTGTCTGCATCTGCTTAATATGAATGCCTCAAACCATGCATTACGCCTGATGCACTAGTCATGATAATATATTAGAGGCATCAAGGGTAAGTGGGTTGCATTTTCAGTCTGGTTAAGTACATTTTGGCAGCGGTCCCGTGCTATCTCGGAGACAGGTTGGCTTCCCAGCCTCCCACAGTTTTGCAGTAATGAAGGAGCTGTCTTACCCAAACAAACAGGCTCTCTGGAGATGTACCTCAACTACCTCCTTAATCCAGGAAGTCTCTCTTATCTCTCCACAAATGGCCCCGCAGTGAGGCGATGCACACTGTGATGTCATTCATCAGTTAAACCCCAGAGCGATGAGCAGGTACCACTGCTTCATGGTGGGAAAGTGAAAAGTGACATTCTGGCGGCATGGATCAGGGTTCAGAGCTCAGGTTTTTGTCGATCAGATGTCAATCTATGTGTCACAGCGCTGAATCCACACCTGCTTTTATTTTTCATTGGCAGATATCAATACCTCCATTACTCAAGTCCCCCAGGTGCTGTTGTGTTAGTCACTGGGGATTTTAAGCTTATCCTGCTTTGACATTTGTCATAAATGTTCCAGGACGAGAGCCCATTCAATACAGTTCAAATATTTTGAAGCATGCTGTGCTCAGATACTCTTAATAGGATTTTATCTATCTATGCTTTTATTTGTTCAACACAAGTCTTGGCACATAAATTTAGTTCAGTTCATGCTTCTATATTTTGACCAATATCCAGTTTCCATTTTAGCCTATTTTGGCAACAACAAAATTAAAAGTGCATTTTGACGGCTCGTCCAAAGCGATACGTGAAGGTGTTGACAAGAAGAAAATGGAGGCATCGCAGTGGGGGGAGTGAGGACTGGCAGCAGAGATGTGGAGGAGTTGTGACACTCGGCGCCACTCATTAGACAACTTCATAGAAAGCTAAAAGCTTTGCCTCTCCCACTGAACACACTCCCACACTGAGCTGACTGGACCATGTCAGCCTCAGAGCCGCCCAGCGAAAAGCAGGAACCTACTGCCTACCTAAGAAAGTCTGTGAAAAGATCATGTTTGTTTTGTGCTCACAGTGATAAAAAATATATCTTTTAAATATTAAGCTATAGGGTTCAGTAGCATTTTAAAAGAGAAGGAAATTAATACATTTTAGCTTAGTAACACAGACAATAGACAATATCAGTACAACTAGAGGAATGATGAATTATAGTTTAATTTTTAAAAAAAAAAAATTAATTTCCCCTGGGGGGAAAAAAAAAAAATTTTTTTTTACCTTTGACCTTTAATAATACACTTTTTAATGTCTGAATACTACTACAACTGCTACCACTAATATTGCTTCGCCCTCTGCTTCTACTAGTAATAATAATAATAATTATTATAATTTTAGAATATAATAATAGCATTACTTTAATGATATAATTATAATATATTATAGTTGCAATCATTATATATATATTTATATTATATTTTCCAAAATACAAAATGTTTATCATTTAATTCATATATCTGCAACAAAAAAGTGGCATAAAAAGTAAAATGTTAGGTCTTTACTTGCACAGTTGATTGAATTGAAATTTGTAAGAAATATATATTTCAATGTTTAAATAAAATAAATAAAATAAATAAATATTTTATGTAAGAACTGATAATGAAGTAAAATGAAATAACTGACTTTAAGTTAAAAAAAAATCCTCAACTTTTTCAGTCATTCTATTAAAAAAGGCCTAAATTAAATAATATTTTCCAAGGCTCACACTTTGATTTGTTATGTTGATTTGGTCAAAATCTTTTTCTCCTGCACCTGTTTCCTCTGGATAACAGTTGTCACTTATATGTCTAGAATATTATTTATATTTTATATTCATTGTGAATGGTTTGTGTTTTATTTTGCCACAATACTAACATAGTAAGAGGCAGACAAGGGTTGACAAGCAAGAATATAAAATGTAATTGGCATAATCAGTTTTATATTATATTAAAGCCAAACTAAAATAGTCATTATTATTATTTATTTGAATCAGCATTATTAAATTGTGAATTTCTCCACTGTGGGACTAATAAAGGAATATCTTATCTTATCTTATCTTATCTATTCTAGATGCTTTCCATGTTCCAAAGTTGTTGTCATTTGTTGTATTATAGTTTGCGTATCTTAATAAAATGCCATGTTTCAGTTCAGTTATGACTGAAATGTTCTCTGTCATTGTGTGTTAATATGTGTGTGTTAATATGTGTGTGTGTTAAATAGCAGAGCAGTTTCCCATTACTATCAGTTACTCTGAGGCCATTTTGAGCCAGTTGCTAAGAGCTTTCACCCAACAGTGTTGATCGTTAATACTGATCTGTACATTTTTTCCAACTCCAGCTCTTATAAAGAGCTAAGACCATAAGACTGTGTTTGCGAGTTTAGTAACTACGCCAACAAGGCAACAAGGAGCTGGAGAGAATTGGAAACTGAGCGTGCAACCGGTTCAGAAAGCTGAAAACAGCTGTGTTTTTACAACCACTGAAACACTACGCTAGAAAGGATTTTTTTTTTTTCCATGGGCTACCCATACTGCACCTGCCATTTCCATCACAGCCATGTGGTCACAAAGGGAGTAGTATATCTGTCAACAGGATCAAGTGCTCAATAGACCCCGCGAGCCACTCAATCCTTCAAGACACCCCCTCTACTGGCCTCAACAAAGCCCCAAAACCCCTCAACCTGGCCATCGTAGACCGGTTGAGTCAGGATATCCTCCTATTTTCTGTAAGGAAGATGCTTCCTTCACCTGTCCAAACTGTCTAAACTACCTGAGGAGCAGCATTTAACAGCAGCTATGTTTTTGAACCTGACACTGAAACATTTATTTTGGAAAACTTGAACATAAACATCCTGCTGCACTGAGCTGTTTTGCAAGAAATTTGCAGGCTGATGCAAAACTGTCCCGGTCTGGTTTGTTCGCAGTATCAGAGTAAATGTCAAACTCAAAGTCGCCTGTCTTGTCAACAGTATTTATAAGTGTCATGTCACAGAGCGACACGGCGGATAAAAACTCACTGCCCCTCATAAAGAAAGTTGTCATCGTGGCTCAACGTGAGCATTAAATAGCCCGGGTCTTATGTGTTCCTCAGGTCTGATGCGAGTGTTTGGGGATAGGCGTCCTCTGAGGTAAAAACCAAAAAAGAAGAGGGAAGGAAACGGAGAGACTGGCTCGACCCGCTGGGGATTAAAGAGGGGTCACAGTGGATCAGCTGGGTCTTCCTCTCCCACAGAGGAGGGAAAACAAATATTAATCACCTCTAGCACTTCACACACAATGATGTGAGGGCAGGAGGGCCGGCGGAGAAAACGACACAGGCCTCAATAGCTAATGAAAAACCCCATAGGGGCCACGGCGGGGCCGACGCTCTCAGGACACCTCAGTGTGTGAATGTGTGTTTCTAGTGCTTTTCACTTAAACATGCAGGTGATGTTGAGAGGGCATTAGGGATCTCTTCTGATCCATGTAGTGTTGATATATATAAGGCGAAGAAGAAGAAGATCGAGATAGAAAATGTGTGCGCAACAGCGAAGGTGACGGGAATGTGCGTTTGTTTATTCTCTTCCTAGTTGGCAACATCCGCGCTCCTCTTCCTCCCCCTGCCATCACTTCGTCCATGAGGCATCGCACGAGTGGCAACGACGAACCCCACCTGGCATACTGGCGACGGCGCCATCTGGTCGCGGCCAAGTCTCGCCATCGGGCCCGCAGTCAGTACCCACAGTGCCAGTGTGGTGTTGTTTAATGAGCGCATATGAGCAAACATTTGACTGCCAGGTGGCGTTTGCCTCCACGCCATGCCGACCAGGCAGGGTTCTGCCATTGCTGTTCAAACCCGGGGGCATCAAAGGGGGGCCTTGGATTTCCAAAGTAACTAAGCCGTAATCCACCCCCTTATTGGTCCCATTCATATTGAAATACATGATCAGAGGAGCTGAGGAGGCCCTAATCTTGCCAATGAGCGGTCCGGCACAGCTGCAGGGATAAAGTCAGAGTATGAGACCACCAGTATATTAGAAAAACTCAGGCCTTGCTGATTGGATTAGGAGAGACGAGGGAGGGAAGGGGGGCTCAGGGGTGAGGAAATGTCATCTCCCAGCGTTGTGTGTGGCGTTGCGGTCTCGGCGTTGGCGTCCGAGGATCAGGAGGTGGGGCAGACACACTTTGTCCCGGGGTTCGGTGACCCGCAAAAGAGAAACTGGAGGGGGCGAGGCAAAGAATAGCAACAACAAAATGGAAAGCAAAGGCTGAGTGTGTGGAGTCAGGCCTTGATAGCTACTCCCAGCCGCCCAGCAGGAGCTCGTCTGGTATTAAGTTGTAGCATGGCAGTTTTGAAGAGGGAAAGAGAGAGAGAGAAAGAGAGAAAGAGACAGAAAGAGAGAGAGAGAGGACTAAACCGGGCATTAGCTGTCGACTTAAAGGTTTGTGCTGGTTCCTCTGGTAGGAAGAGCCGCCCCGTTTAAGTGTGATTGAGCGTGGCTTAGATGGGGATCAATGGTTATCCTCTCGACTGTTTTGTTTTGAGGTTTCTTTTCTGTATTTACTGTGAGGAAAAGGAGAAGCCATTTTGTTTCGCAAAGCAGGAGCCAAATATTTCCATAGTTGTATGTCTGGCACTGGCAATGTAATTTATTCATTTAAACCGTCGCAAACATCACTATTTATTATTATAACACGCTTGATTCCTACTCTACGTTCATCTTAACAAAGACTGTAAAACATTCAGACTTTAAATACAGTAAAATCTGACGGGATCATCCCCTGGTGTTATTTTGGGAGTACCACAGAAATGAATGTCAAATGAAGATATCATTTCAAATACACTCCTCCCATCACTAATGTGTTGTTGAATCTACAGTTAGTACAAAACCTACATACTATATTTATATTACTTTTTAACAGGATGTATTAAGAACAACACATACTATAAAATTCAGTCAGTAAGATGTTAAAAGAAAAACATGGCCGTTGTGTCAAAGAACACACAGATGTGTAAGATAATGCTGATAAAATAAATTCAAGTAGAAATTAAGTGTTGGTATTGATTTCTTTCTCTCTTTTTTACGTCATGGTACGTCAGCAGTCGTCTCTGTAGAGGTCACTGGGTGGTTGTTGTGGGTGGAGTTAACATTTGACCTCTGTTTATCTGCACTCTATTGAGGAGTACTTTATCAATCAAATGCAGAGCAATAAGTGACTGTTTTCATGTCACAAATACTATATATACTATAATATTATTATAAATTAATTAATATATTACACAAATACATGATGATGATGATGATGATGATATATTTCATACGAACACAAACAAACACAAAATCTTTGCTTGTGGTAGATTTGAAAATATTACAAGTATTTGAAATCAAGTATTTCAGCGAGTGGCAACAAGATCTTAATCCAGAATGAAAACAATACTAATAATTTGTACTACACTTCTCTGACCTGTCTGCCCTTTGAAGTTATACCATCGAGATGAATTAATTTAGCAAATATAATTTATACAAAAAAAAGGTTAAAAAAATGTAATTTAACAATTCCATATGGTAACACATATATTTTGTGCTCTGTGTATGGACAGACAAAGCCTGATAAAACTAAAATTATAAATAAAAATAGATAATTAATAAACTACATTATTATTAATAAGAATCATATTGATTGATAATTCTAAAATAAAATAAAATTGTATTAATGTATGTATTATTAATTAATATAATTTGTTAATGTTTATTTTATTTTATTTTTTGAATAATGACATAACACATATTTAATTTCCTAATTAATAATAATTTAATTATTAATTTAATTAATAATTCCCTAACCAAACACACCAAATAAGATAAGATAAGATAAGATAAGATAAGATAAGATATTCCTTTATTGGTCCCACAGTGGAGAAATTCACACGTTACAAGCAGCATAGTGGATAGTGCAAAAAACAAGAAGGATAGATTTTAAAAAAAAAAACAGTATTAATAAGATAAAATAAAATAATATATACATAATAGAAAGTAAAGCCAAAAATATGTCCAGCATATCAATAAATAAATGATTGTCCAGTTCCTATAATTTAAGCAGATGATATAATTGTATGAGTCCTTATTGCACTTATGTCCGTTGAGTTTGTTGTGAATGTGACTGTGATTGTGGTTTACTGGGAGCAGTGCTGGTTGTGGAGTCTAACAGCTGCAGGCAGGAAGGACCTTCTGTAACGCTCCTTCGTACACTTAGGGTGTAGCAGCCTGTCACTGAAGGAGCTCTCCAGAGCTCTGATGGTGTCTCTCATGGGGTGGGAGTCCTTCTCCATCATGGATGACAGCTTAGCCATCGTCCTCCTCTCTCCCACCACCTGCACTGAGTCCAGCATCCCAGGACAGAGCTGGCCCTTTTGATAATCTTATCCAGCCTCTTCCTGTCTGCAGCTGTGATGCTGCTGCCCCAGCAAACCACTCTATAAAATATGGCTGATGCCACCACAGTGTCATAAAAATATAAATACAGGCACATCTCAAAAAATTTGAATGTTGTGAAAAGTTCAATGTTCTTTTGCAGTTTTTTTATGAAAGTAAAAATTACATATAAACTAAAATATTTCAAGCATTTTTTCATTTTAATTTCAATAATTACATACCGCTAAAAAAAAAAAATCAAAATATTAGAATATGTCATAAGATCAATCAAAAATGTCCCACTTCTGAAAAGTATGTGCATTTATTCACTCAGTACTTGGTATTGGGCTTCTTCAGCATAAATTACTGCATCATTGCGACGTGGCATGCAGGCGATCAGCCTGTGGCACCACTGAGGCCTTATTGAAGCCCAGGTTGCTTTGATAGCAGCCTTCAGCTCATCTGTATTGTTGGGTTGGGTGTTTCTCATCTTCCTCTTGACAACATCCCATATATTCTGTCCAGTCAAGCACAGTAATATCATGGTCAGCAAACCAGTTAGTAGTTGTTTTGGCTCTGTGGGCAGGATGTTAAGTCCTGCTGGAATAGGAAATCGGCATCTCCATAAAGCTTGTCAGCAGACGGACGCATGAAGTGCTCTAAAATTTCCTGGTAGACGGCTGCATTGACTTTGGACTTGATAAAGCACAGTGGACCAACACCAGCAGATGACATGGCGACCCAACTCATTACCGACTGTGGAAACTTCACACTGGACTTGAAGCAACTTGGATTCTGTTTCTCTCCACTGTCCCTCCGGACTCTGAGACCTTGATTTCCAAATGAAATGCAAAATTTGCTTTCATCTGAAAAGAGGACTTTGGACCACTGAGCAATGGTCCAGTTCTTATTCTCCTTAGCCTAGGTGAGATACCTTTTTCTTTCTTTTCTCAGGCTGTAATTATCAAAATTAAAATAAAAAAATGCTTGAAACATTTTAGTTTACATGTAATGAGTCTAGAATATATTACATTTTCACTTTCTTAAATAACTGACAAAGAATATTGAACTTTTTCCACAATATTCATTTTTTTTATGTACCCAAGTATATTGAAAAGTATTAAGCCAAAACAAATGCAAACATAATATATTTTTGTATGATATCCATATCATTCAGCAATGTGGCCATTTTATTTGCTGGGCATTTATAGTACTTTGTGATTAGAGTGGTTTCTCCTCCAGACTTGACAGTCGAGCAGCAGCACGGAGCCACACAGCCTCCGCTGAGCTGACGATGGATTTTTGGCTCTTGGTACACCTGCCCAAGATGTTTACTCTGGATTGACACTTGGCCTGCTGTGAGGAGAGAGTTATAGAGACAGACTTGACTCTACTCCACATTCCCTCATCTTAACAACCTGTTCACATCTTAGCTGAGTAGATCAAATAAGTGAGCACTTTGAATGATGATGTGCCCCAGCCATAATACGATAAGAATATTTATATTAACAGTGTTGGTATATACATTTCAAATATTATAAACCAAAATGTCCCAGTGCTTTGGATTACTGCCAATTCTCTTATTTAAAATTATTATGTATGGACACAGGTGTATGCCTCCACCAATAGATATGCACACACACACACACACACACACACACACACACACACACACACACACACACACAGGTGTGTCGTTCTTAGAGTTTGTAGACAGCAGACTTTCATTGAATCCATCTGTAAATTCATCCAGCCGCTCTGGAAAAACTTCAGCACTTCTGCATTTGACTGTGAGTGTGGTATGCCCGAGCACATTTCTCTGAAGCGTGTTAAAGATAAACTTTGGATCCAGGAAAACAACATTTTAATCTGACAGACCCACCGTAAATAGAGGCTTTTATTCCAGCGGGATCAAGGTACATTGTAACTTTGGGGTTTAGGCTCATTTTGGAACGTCTCTTAACTGGAGTATCCAAAGTTTGAACTCAGATCCCCAGACTGGATCCCCACTGAGTCCAAAGGGACTGTTGCATAGCTGACCTTGACCTCTGACCTCTCTGTGGAAGTTGTCCCAAATTCATAACTACTTTTCATAGAGGGACAAAAATGCATATATATTAATGACTTGATTTTTGAGTTATATAGATTTATTGTCTTCTCTCTCATCACCAGGTGAAGTGGTGGTTCACTTTTACACTATGATCTGAAGGCTTTCCCGAATGACATCCTGGATATATCCTTCAAATGCATTGTGTAGCCTTCTGTCTGCATCTCTCTGAAATTGTTTTTTTGTTATAGATATACATAATATTTAGAGATAGTATTTATTCCAGCCCGTTCATTCCCAGGGCATCAAATATCGACGCTTCGTCACGGTCGTCAGCATATGATACAGTAAGTGTGAGGCACCCTTTAGCACCAGTATGAGACACACAGTATTAACTACAGTGTAAATCCATCCACGGCAACAGTAAACTCACAGAGAGAGTGCTCCAGGAGTGACTGTGGTGACGTAGTTTAAAGAGTAAAAAGACACACAGGGCAGGCAGGACGGGAGGTGGATGGGTCCAATAAACTCAGGGCTTTCATCCATGAGACCACTGTTTAAAAGTTTCACCTTCCCGTTACAATCAGATGTTTGTTCGTGTCCCATGTTCACAACTGTTAGTTTCATTTTCACCTACCAAAGGCAGTAGATTTAAGGACAAACATGATTTTTTTTTCCTAAACCTAACTGTGGTTTTGATGCGTAGACCTGAAGTGACTCCAAGGAGCGTGGCAAAGCGGCAGTATATGACGAGTTGGGATGAGAACAGGTTAATTTGGGGAGTGCAGTTAGTGACAATGTGGCCTCCATGGTAGCTATGACAGCTTGATGAAGTCGCAGCGGAGGGCGGGGTATCCGAATTCAGTCATTCCTAAAGACTGGGTCACTACCCACAGATTTTATTAGGGTCGCCAAATACATTTGCAGAAATTCCACCATGTTCTTTAACTTAACATTTACTGTGGTTAGTGCAAGAGAGTCCCAGGTTTGAATCCGGGCTCTTCTGTGTGGAGTTTGCATGTTCTCCCCGTGTTAACGTGGGTTTTCTCCGTGTTGTCCGGCTTCCTCCCACAGTCCAAAGACATGCAGGGTAGCTTAATTGATGGCTCTAAATTGCTCGTAGGTGTGGATGTGAGCGTGAATGGATGTCGGTCTCTATGCTGTCTGTCTCTCTGTGACCTGCGATGGACTGGCGACCTGTCCAGGGTGAACCCCGCCTTCGCCCAATGTCAGCTGGGATCGACTCCAGCCCCCCCGCGACCCCTAACGGGATACGTGGTTGCAGATGGATGGATGTATATCTGCAGTACACCTTTGAGTCACATGAGGGAGACCTGAATCTTCATATTGTTCTGATAAATGTAGCTTACTTATAACACTGAATCTAACATGAAAGGCTAGTGTAGATTCTGTTCATTTTGCAGATGAGAGGAAAAAAAAATGAGACAGTTAACACCACCAAAATGCACTTATCTGGTCTCATTTATAAAATATTTAACATTTGTATATGCTTTCAAAAACATATGCATAAAAAAGTTGTGATTTATCAAATGTATTTGAAATGACTCGTTTGCCTATTCAAGATAATATGAGGTCAGAAATGCTCATTTACAAACAAATTTTCTCGTTTTTACATTTATAGATGAGGCCTATTGTGAATTTTGTCATAGTGATTTGTCATTTTTAAAAAATGGGTCTCCAAGAGAATATGTATACAGTGGGTCATCCTGCTTGGAAAGATCCTGTTCCTAAATGACTTAAAATAGTTTGTGAAAACATTTTGTCAGGGGCTTTTCCCCATTACCAAAAATGAAAACACAAAATAGCTCACTGCCTAAATGCAAACAAAGAAAACATATGTATTTTAATACTGGCCTTCAAAAAATGTTCAACATTTGAGGGCTACATACCTGCAGCATCCATCATGACATATTATCTCTAAGTGTGCTGTAAGGGTCACTCTAGTCCAAAACAAGTGTCCAATTTGGTCCCTGTAGGCTAACAGAGCTAGCTCAGCAATGCTATTGTCCCTCAGAGGGATCTACAGTTGATTAAGTACCCTGTTGAGAGAGGGGAGCAGTTGTCCAACAAATACTAAAATGTCCGGAGCAACAATGGTCGGTCAAGTGCCAGAGCTCATTATCCACCATGCAGCGCATTACATTTACAATTTGAAAAATGAACATTGCGCTAGAGTTACATCGAAGGCCTGCAGAGGCCCAGCTGTAATACAGTAAAGTCACTCTGTGTAGTTCAGGGTCAGGAATAACATTTAACAATAACATTTTCAGCGCATTGTTCATATAAATTGAGCCTTAAAGTCATAGGTTCATATACTGTTTATTATTAACCTATTTTTCAAATACAGTGTGTTATGTTATGTTTCACTCTAAAGGAAGATAAGGGTCTGTTAATCAAAGGATTGTTAAATATAATAAGAAAAATTAATTGCCGATTAGTTTTCCAAAGCAGTTAAGCCTCTTTGGCACGGCTTTGGCTGAAAGAGCACCCCACAGATTCACATTGCTCAGAGTGTAAAGTACATGTTGATAGCCATCCATATTTTCCTGAGTTGACATATTTTTCCCTTCTCAGCATTTCAGGGGTTTTGCTCGGTGCCTTCCTTCTACTCCTCACACCCACAGCCTGTGCCAACTGCAAATCTCCAGCCCCAGTGCGCTCTGGGAGCTGGGTGACACTTAGTGTCAGCTGCATCTTTTACCTGTCGTCAAGGAGCGGTGGATATCTTTCTTCTTTCCTGTGCAACTGCAACAGGGGAGGAGGTTTCTGCTTTGGCCTCTTGTATCAGAGGGCTCCATGCTGGGTGACATTCCTCTGTAATGCTGGCAGGAGCCCCACAGCTATTTATCTCCATCTCTGCACCTTTTCAAATTGGCGACATCCCATTTCGCTCATGATCCCTCAATCAGCAGCTGAGAGCCTGGGTATCTGGCTGTAGCTGTGACAGTATATTCTTACATGCTGAAATAGCAGGGAGCAAGTGAGTAGGTGACTGAGTGAGTGAGTGTTTTGTCAAGGCACCACCATGTTTAGTCAGTGGTGAGGCCATACAAAATGACAAGAAGGAGTGTGATACCACAAATGTCCCAAATCCCCAAACTGTGGCAGGGATGTAAACAATATGACTGACCATGAGATAAATTTGGAGACAAGTGATGTTAACTGCCACAGTAATTAGGCCCAGATTCCAGACATTATGAGCTGCAGCTTGAGAACAATGAGCACAATCGCAACAAACATTCATCCGTCCATGATCTGTAACCGCTTATCCTATTCAGGGTCGTGAGGGGGCCTGGAGTCGATTTCAGCTGACATTGTGTGAAAACGTAAGTGTGAAATGTACAACTCCAACATTTTCTCCTGGTGACTGTGCTGGTATATGTACTGCAAATTCAATGTTCACACACACTGTTGCTCAAGAAATGAAGGCTTGCAATTTGGCTGCATTATGTCACCAAAAAGCTTATAGCTGTCTTTGTTAAGCTGAGTATTTAGCTAGCTCACACTACAATAAACGTGCACTCGTGTTTTATCAGATGATGATGAGATTTCAGTCAGCTTTAGATCCATTAAACTTAATGCAATTAGAAGATGCAGAATGCTTTACTCTGTTTTATCCAATAAATTACCTGAAACACAGAGACAGCAGTGTAAACATTCAAAGTGTCTATTTAAAAAAAAATCTCAAATCTTTAAATTGCTTTGTTTTATCACAGGAGCTTTAGATTAACTGGAAATTCAACTGACAAAAGTGTTGTCTGTTGACTCAGACACCATCTCTGTATGACAACAGGAGCACTGAAAGGGTTCAGATTTTACTGTAACCCCTCAGATTATCCTAATTATACACAATAACAGGCGCAGTCCTTTGAAGGTTAATCTTCTCTTACCTCTCCATATAGCCACACGCACCAGGAAAAGATCACTGGAAACCCCCTGGAATAGTGTCAACATGTGAACACAAAAACGATCACTAACTTTAAAGATGTCCACTAGATCTGATGCTGGTTTATACCTGGATTGTGTAGAAACGCAGTAAACTCAACTCTTAGCATGCCTGATATTTTTTAAAGCAAATTAAATAAAGATTTGTTTTTTTGTTTTTTTGTTTTTTTTTTTTGTTATCCAAGAGCTATTCAGATTTGTCACCTGCCGGCATTTGTTGCTTGCTGAGGACTGCAATTTTCAGCTCAGCGCTTATGTGATTTTCACTGCAATTTTGTCAAGCCTTTCTTCTAAATGAGAAAGACAATAAGGTAATCTCCCTGGGTTTACCTGGAATACAGTAGAAACACTCACCTGCACACACTCTTGAATCCCTCTGCTGCTTCACTGCTGCTGTGAAATACTTCTCAATGACACCCTTCATAAATGTTTATGGTGCTCTTTTAAAACTTGATTGTTTGATTCAAGAGTTTACATGGTTTTTTTATGGGGTACCCCCACACCTGCTGTGAGGTCAGACGACTTTATTGAGACTTCCTCCACCTGACAGAAGAATCATATGGCGAGTGAATGGATCCCGAGAAGGGATTCAAGATTTATTGTGCTTTCCTTGCACCTATGCCTTGATCTCGTAAAAGTTTATGATGCGTTTTCCACTGACTACGTTTTAAGCACATCTTTGCCCGGCAGCAAGGAAATAACTCACTCTTGGTCATAATTTATTCAGACAGCTTTTCTAAGGCTGGTATGAACCTGCTTCGAGTTAGAACTAAAGCAGACGTGCAAGAGCTGGTCTTTGGTGTTTTCTTTTGTCTTCTGCCTTGTAAAGTGTTAGTATACATAGTTAAGTTAATGTTTCTCTGCATCAACTGCAGAACAATGAATATGGATTGGGGTTAGAGTGATATATCAGGCTCTTACTTGCCCTTTAATAGGCTAAATATCAGATATTGGTCAGTTTATGTGGTCCACTGCTAAATGTGATGGAGGTTCATTGTTATATTGTTTATATATTGTGCATTTAAAGGGAGCACTTTTGTTCTGGCCAGTGGACAACCTCTGGTTCTGAAAAGTGAAGAGTAAACTAAAATCCAGCAGGGGGCGACTCCTCTGGTTGCAAAAGGAAGTCAGATTGTATGGAAGTCTATGTGAAAATGTTTATGGTCTCAATCACTAGTTTCAAGTCTTCTTCAGTACAGCATGATGTTCATTTAGTAAATTATGGTCCCATTTAGAGTCAAATAGATGATAAAGCAGGGGATGATTTAGGGTGTGGCTACCTTGTGATTGACATGTCCCTATCATGTTGTGTTGTCCGTGTTTTTGTCTTACAACTTTAACCCTTTCACAGTGTGTTTTCAACAACATGGTGGCAACCAAAATGTCAAGCTCGAGGCTTCAAAACAGCAGTTCGCAAACCAATGGATGACGTCACAGTGACTACGTCATTCTGCATTTTTTACAGTAAGATTTTACAGATCTACTTTCCTGTTCAACTTGAGCTTACCTTATTTACTGAGTCTTCCAGCTGTAATATAGTTATTCAAGTAAATTATTTGTAAACTGAAGAAGCTACCCCATATTTCCCCACACCGTTGAACAATTGAGGTCACGTGTTGTGTATGATTTGGTGGCATCTAGTTGCAGTTTGCAACCGAGTACCCCTCTGCTCACGCCTCCCGTTCCAAAACTGTGATAACGTGAGCCCCCGACTGCCAAACCATGGTTAGCCTCTCTCAGGGGCCATCTTTACTGCAACTGTCTGAGGGACAAGTTAATTTAAGAGTTCATTTAATATGTGATGTCAAATTCACAACTGTTTAAGTTAATTTTGTCATTAAAATATCGTAAAATGTTATAAATAGAAGTTAAAAGGTTAAACATTTTTTTCAAAAAATACTACAATAAGTAAAGTTGATTTAAAATATCTACACTCTGTATGTAATGTTATGTTTATTGTATTGTAAAGAGAGTCACATGACCAGAGGTCAGAGTTGAGAAAGCATGCCTGGCATTATGGGATAGAAACAACATGGAGACATGGCAAACACACGGCTTCGCGGCTCTGAAGAGACATGATTCTGTACTTGGTTCAAAAGCTGCACACGGTAACTGATCTTCATTCTTATGTGTGTATAAAATGCTTAGTTTAAGAGACTTTGAGAAAGGACTAAAAATGTATTTTGAAATCTTTGTATTTTCCTTTGTTTATAGTTTTCACAGTGTCGAGTGAAGATGTCTGTTCCAAAGGAAAAGAGAGAGAGAAATTAAATCTGATGACATTGGTTTGATTCATGGCTAGTATTGAACCGGTGCAGCCACGCCTACCGTAACAGCACTACTTTAGAAGCAATGGATGAAGTCAGATGAGTGGCGGTACGATGGTTTCTCACTTTGCAGCTCAGGTTACCTCAGTTTCACAAACGTGTCGAAGAACTACGGTGGCCTTCAGGTAAAGTAAAAACGTGAGTCTCTCTCTTTTCTTAGTTTCAGGTGCTTCTACACTGAAGAAGACATAGTTATGACACTATATTTGATTTCTACGAATAGATCCCCTTAAATGCTGCACACTGTTGCTTTAAAGAGATGAAGACCCTAAAGGAACTCCAACCCCTGACATGAAGAGTTGTTGAAGAGCTGTATTATGGTCTAAATGTAGCTTCAGAGGTGTTATGACCAAAAATCAATTGTGGCCACTTTTAGCACGACTATGGTCCAATTTAAAGAAATCCTAAACTTCTTAAACTGTAGCTTTGACACAAAAACAGATTATCAATCACATCCTATTACGTAAAGACAATACAGTAATCTGCACTCATATAACATGGTAATCATACCCTCAGCATACATGGTCAGAACACACACGCCTCTGATGACACTCTCATGCTTGCAGGTTTCACTTCTCAAAAATGTTACAGCACAAAGAGTCAGTTTTGGCAGGCACGGCATTTTAATTAAGCTTATATATTTTGGCTCCCAGTTTAAACTTTCTCATTTTCATTTGGAGCACTGTCAGGGTTCATACTTGTCCTCTGAGTGATACGATTGGAGGACACTAAATCCTCGTTCTGTTAATTAAGGCTCAAAAAAATATTGTGGATGAGAGAAAATATCTTGGCGAAAAGCATCAGCGAGGGATGCTCATGGGAAATTATTGTTTTTAAGTTAATAAGTTGTTTTACTCTTAGCAGAGTGAAAGGGGATTTTAGGGATTCAAGTCAAAACAAACAAAATGTCCAAATGAACTTAAGAGATCTTTGAAAGGAAATCAATTTCTCACATGCTGCGAACAAAACAAAGTTTAGATGTAGTCAGCTGAAACTTCAGCAGTGTTTATGCACATGCACTGATTCACACACACATAAAGGCCTGTCAGAGATAGCACATTATGACGGAGCCCACAATCGCTTCATGCTAATCAAGATAAATAGCCTCTTCTGTAGCAAACTGAACAGGCTCCATTTAATGCTGCTCTAATTTTCATCTCTTATCTGAGCATAGACGTGCCATTCAGACAAATTGTGAACATGAAGGTTTGGATAATATTTAAAAGCTTGAACGCAGCAACATGATTAATGTGGTTACAGCTGGCAGATAAAACAGAGCGACTAATGGCTCTGAGAGGCTGCTAATGTTATAGCACGCTGACAGTCGATATTAACCTGGTGGTTAACCTGCTCTGTGGACACTTTTCACTTCTAAAATAATTAATTTCATTCACAAATATGACAAATTGTCAAAAAAAACCCACAATTGTAGTTAACACTAGAGCATTTTTAAATTTTAAAGAAATAAATATCGAATAATTTTAGAATATATATATTTGTGTAAAAGATTTGAAGTCAGCATCAACAAATCAAATAAAACTGATTTTAAAGATTCACACTTTTCACTGAAGTATAAATTGTAAATTGTTGGTGAAACATGATTAAAATGATATATGACAATGAGCCAACAATAAGAAACGATGTGAAGACAATAAAAAGAAGAAAAAACATGTAATGCTTTTGTCAATAAACCTACAAGCCTAATGAGAGATCTCCTTTAATCCAGCAACCAGCTCTAATTCAGATTTTTAACTATAACTGTTATATAATATATCTTTTCAACAATGTGACGATTGCTGCATGAACTGCAAAAGAAAAAGCAACGACTGTGGTGCAGTGGTACACACTGAACTATTTAAATGTCTGCCGTCTAATATTTTTTATTAATAGTACTTTTTGAAATATATTTTGCATGTTACATGCTCTGTGTTATTAGGAAAAGGTGCATCATGCTAAATAATTAAATAAATTGTGTTTTTACCGCATAAAATCAACTTGTTTATTCACCTGCACAACAACAAAATGATGGTCAGCACCAAAACTGTGTTAATTACATTAATGCTTTATTCCACACACATTTATAAGTAACCATTTATCCCCCTTATCCTCCCTTATACACACACATTTTGCACCTACTCTGTTTAATTTTTCTATTATTTTATATTGTACATAACATTCCTCCCTATTTTTTATTGTATATTTTACATGGTTTTCTTTCTTTCTTTCTGTATCTGTTTTCTCGTATTTATTTCTTGTACTTTGTGTTTCTTTGTAAACAGCACTCAGCAGAAGGGAAACTTATTTTTATCTGTGCACATGACGAGAAACACTTTGACTTTATTACATAACAATAATTAGACACATAAATTCTTATATGTTTTTGCCAATAAATATTATAGACAAACTGCTATAAACTGTAGCTTTCATTAATTTGGAGGGCTTCTTGGTTGTAGGGCTATTTGAAACTAAAATTTGAAAATCTGCCAAAAAATTAATGACAGATCCTCCAATATACTTAATACAGTTTCACCATTCTTATATAATTTATTCTAATGTGTGATTAAGCCATTTATCTACCAAAAAAGCTGATCAATTATAGATGTGGCAAGTGGGTCAAACTCACTGTCAATGTAATTGTGGATATAATAGTAAAATAAATGTAAAAAAAAAAATTAAAATTCTCAATCCCTGCATATTAATGTGACAAAATGAAATGCTCAGTCAGATTCTTTGTCTTCCTGCAGTGACAGATGATTTTCTGCAACACTGCTCTCCCTTGTGGAGCTACGCCTCCACTGCATTTACAGGAAACTGCTCACACAAGTCATCACAAGTTAAATTGTAAACTAGATTTTGCACAGCCAGAACTAGTTGTTTCTTGATGTTCCTGTTGTTGAACACAAACACATCATGATGCTTTAAACATGCGCAGTGCTCCAACGAAAAGAACCAGATCAGGCAAATCTCTCCATCTTCGTCTCCAAACATCAGCATCAACCGTGTTTCAAAGTGAAATGCTGCAACTGATCATTAAGCAACATTTTCCAGTTCAAGCTCTCCTTGAAACAGCCCAATTAGCGGTTAGAGTGCTGATCCCTCTGCCACCGGGCTCTGCAGCCCTTAAACCTTCTGTCTTAATGAGCCGAGAGGTGAGGCCTTCTGTCTGCCTGCTAACTGGGTGGGACACACACACAAAATCAATTGGCTCACCATCCCTCTGCTCAGTCATATTTCTCTCTCACACACAGCCCTGCCACCCACAAATTAACGCTATATTTGCTCAATAAATGGATGTGTTGCTAAATAAACACGGAGAATAGTGTTGAACTGCAAGATTCCTAATTTATAACCTGTATAGTACTGTACGTCAATCTTTTCATTTTCATGCTACTTTTCATTCTACTTCTTCCCAGCTACGTATACTCGTATAGTTTTCATATTAAAATTAAACATGCATGATGCATCATATCAGAATCAGAAATACTTTACTGATCCCTGGAAGGAAATTGGGGAAATGTAAATGTAAATAAATGAGTATTTAACATGTAAAGTATGTACATAATGCTACAATATTAACATAATATATGTAAAGAAATATAAGTAAGTACTAAAATAAATATAAATTCAAATAAATTTGAATACATGAAATATGTACAAATATAAGATAAGATAAGATATTCCTTTATTTGTCCCACAGTGGAGAAATTTACATTTGCATTGACGTGCAATGTGTATTAAATAACCACAGTGCAAATTAGCAAATACTAAATGCTGAGAAATGGGATCTATTAAAAATGTTAAATATAAATGCCAGAATGGTATAAATAAAAAGTATAGTATGAGATCATATAAGCTTTTATTGATCTCCCTTGTGAAAAATTTCTGGCAACACAGCAGTACAGAGGAGTAGGTAGCAGCGTGTAGATAAGATACATAGAGCAAAAATGTCAGGAAACAGTAGGAATACTATATACAGAAAAAAGTTCTGTGCACAAGAAAGGCTGTACTGTAAACTGTACTATAAGTATATACTGTAGTATATAGATTAAACTACTTAAATGTATTTTTAAAAGTATTGTATACAGATGAAACTACTTAAATGTATTTCTAAAAAGTATGTTACATGGATTAAACTGCTTAAATGTATTTTTAAAAATATAGTATATAGATGGAACTACTTAAATGTATTTTGAAAAAGTATAATATATACTGTAGATTAAACTACTTAAACATAAAAAGTAGCTAAATTAGATTCTCCTTGACCAACTACAACATTCAATTAATAATAATGATTCAAATAAGTAATTATATAACACTGACTGGGGTTATTCTGCATAATCTAGTAGTGCTTTTGATACGTCTGTCGTTTTACTTAAGTGTAATTGTAAATACAGGACTTGTAATGGTGTATTTTATAGTGTGGTATTGTTGTGTTACTTGCAGTAAGGTAATGATGTGGATACTTCCTCCACCTGTGGAGTTAATGTGTTTTTGGATCTATTATCAAGCTTCTGTGTGTTCTTACTAAAGCACACATTGTTGTTTATTGCATGTAACATGCCTCCGTTGAGGTTTATTCTCCTATTTGGGGACTTTTAAAGCCACTTTGGTGAAGTCAAATGCCCTAAAGTGAGCACAGAGTGGTGGCTGTGGGTGTTCCCCTGCAGCACACTAACTTGTCAGGGCAGGATGGAGCTCTGAGGTGGGTAAATCTGCCTCCAGTGCCCCGGGGATGAGGGATTACCCTATAGGCTATTTAGCTGCCTCCAAGCAGGTGAGGAGTCAGGTTAGACATGACAGACTTTGTTGGGGTGTCCAGGGCTTAGGGGATATTACTTTAAAAGCAGCTCAGTGGGTGTTCCCGGTGCTCTCTCCCTGTCTTCTCCTGCTTGTTTGTTTGTCAGTCATTAGAGATCAGGCATTTTGTGTGGTATAGTAGTTCTTAATCCGAGTGCTAGTGATTATAGGGGCGGTCAATAGAAGCTAATTGTGTGCGCTGTGGAGTTAATAACACAAACGTAATCAGTCGGCTTTAAATGATGGAGTCATCTTGTGTTGTGTTGCTCATTTCTCATGAATAAAAACTGAAAGAGTCGTCTGATAGAAGAGTTTTATCATTTTCGAACAGTGCGTGTGAGCAACTGGCATTGTTACTGGGCCCACTCCTCAAACATAAACCTTATCTAGGCTGGGGACTTTGTGTGCCTTAATAAAGTCCTAATCACTGGGAAGCATTGTTTATTTTCTGTTACACTGGCCCTGGGGCCACACAAACTCAAACCCTCTGGCACTGTGGCTTTCCCTCAAAGCCTCACATATCCGCTAAATACCACCAGAGATCTGAGACTTTTCCACCGTCCCTTTCATTAATGTTTGTGTAAGTGACCTGACTCGGCCTCTCAGGCACCACTTTCATTCACTGATGGTGAACCAGCTTCTGCTATGCAGAAATCACAGATAGACAGAGACAAGAATTATTGGTTATACTGTCAAGACATTTCCGCTTTTTAAAATTTATTTATTGTTTTGGACTTAACTAGTCTGGTTAAGAGCAGAAACATAATTCTGAAAAACGCAAGATGAATATGTGGAAAATGTCAATGTACAGAGCACATAAGCATTTGAATAATAGACAAAATATAGTTTTATAGATAGATTAACAAGCTAATTCGAATATCATAGAGTTTATGCCCTAGAGAAGGGAATTATAGCTCTGATGCTTCTGCTCTTCGCTTTGTAATTTCAGATTTTTAGCAGCAATTTAAAGCTGAAAATAATAGTTTTATAGATAGATTAAAAATCATAGAGTGTTTGCCACAGAGACAGCAAGACCCTTACGATTTTTCTTTAATGTTTAGGATTTGTAGTTACAAACTAGTCTGGTCAAGAGCAGCAATTTAAAGCAGAAAAATACAAGAGGAATATGTGGGAAATGTCAATGTAAAGCTAGACTTCTGTCAAAAATACTGAGTACATAAGCACTTGAATAATAGACAAAGTATAGTTTTATAGATAGATTAACAATCTAAATTCGGGCAAACACAGCAATCTGGTCTTTCTGTTGTACTAACTCTAAAAAGTTCGCCGTATTTGCAGTAGCAAACAAATGTTTTAAAAAGATTTGATAGTATTAGCTGGTATTTATAAAGTGGAGCTTGGTTATTGTGGAGATGACAACACCATCTAGTGGCTGTTGTTGTTTTTACAGCCACAGCAGATGCCTCTCTGCTCTAAATAAAGGGCAGTCAACAAGGCCTCCTGATGAAAAGTCAACACCAAATCATTTTTAAAATAATATCAGGCCACGTCTGTCACATTAATAAGGTCTCTGTACGGCGGACATCTCGATAAGGAGCAAAAACACCCTGTCCCAATTACCATTGACTGTCACTGATATTCATATCAAGGCCAGATTTTCCCCGTTTGCTCAGGGAACATCCCATTCAAGCAAATGTGTTTGCTCATACTCTCAAGACATGTGGGCTGAGGAATGAAATATCAAACAGGACAACTGTTTAATGGGATGCACGCACTCACACATGCTCACACACAATCATGCATGCATTCAAACACCACACACACACACACACACACACACACACACACACACACATGCATGCATTTCAAGTGAATGTGTGTGGACACACACACTCAGTGACACTCCACCTCAGTCTCCTAAATGATAATTAGTCCTGTATCATGCCTGCTGAATGATCAATGGCAGCGCTGTAGGTTTTACATTAATAATTTGTGGAGGAGAGAGAGTGACAAAGAGAGTGAGAGAGGCGGGAGATGTGTCCTGTTGTGTTCTGGGACAGAGGAAGGCTAGATTACCCGTGTGCCAGGGGAATCTAATGCAATTACGAGTGTTTGCTTACACCATGTGTCCCCTTCCGTCTGCACAGCGGCATCGGGACTGCACCCGCCGCCATACTCCCATTCAGCTCTCTTGTTTGTTTTCAGTATTTACGCCACCACCACCCCTCCTCATTTGCCCCTGTCTTCAATATCACTAATTAAAGTAAACCAGTAAGGATGGGGGAGGGACCAGATTGAACTCCAACTCAGAACTCAGAAGTCAAAAGAGACACTGAGGGGGTGTGTGTGTGTGTGTGTGTGTGTGTGTGTGTGTGTGTGTGTGTGTGTGTGTGTGTGTGTGTGTGTGGCTAAATATACATTATTTATAATGCAAGAAAGAAGGCCACATAGGGAGAGAGGAGGTTTGTTTAAGAGATTAGCGATGGCCTGCTTATTAGCTTTAGCTCTCATTCTAAGTCATTTGCCTATTCTTCAACACTCACGCCACAAAAAAGAAGCCAGATTATTGATTAAAATCCAGTCTGACTACTTTTTTTCCTCTTAATCTTATAATGACTCCACATGAATGCATCTGTCAGTAGTAGACAGTAGTTATTATTACAGATAGATAAATGGATGGATAGATATAGATGTAGATACCTATAGATGTAGATATACCGTAGATAGATGCGAATGTAGAAGTAGATCTAGATATAGCTATACTGTAGATATAAATGTAGATGTAGCTAGATAGATGTAGATGTAGCTAGATACAGATGTAGCTGTGGATATCCACATGAGTGCATCTGTCAGTAGTAGACAGAGTAGTTACAGATAGATAGCTGGATAGAGATGTAGATATACTGTAGATAGATGTAGATGTTGATATAGATGTAGATATACCATAGATAGATGTAGATGTAAATAGATATAGGTGTAACTATACTGTAGACAGATGTAGATATACTGGAGATAGATGTAGATGTAGATATAGATGTAGATATACCATAGATAGATGTAGATGTAGATAGATATAGGTGTAGCTATACTGTAGACAGATGTAGATATACTGTAGATAGATATAGGTGTAGATATACTGTATAGATGTAGATAGATATAGATGTAGGTATACCATAGGTAGATGTCGATAGATATAGGTGTAGCTCTACTGTAGATAGATGTAGATATACTGTAGATAGATGTAGATAGATATAGATATACTGCAGGTAGATGTATATATACTGTAGATAGAAATATACTGTAGATAGATATAGATGTACAGTAGATGTAGATAGATAGATAGATAGATAGACGGATAGATAGACGGATAGATAGACGGACAGATAGATAGATATGCAATTATTTTTGGATTGAAATGTTGCCCTTTACACTCTATTTAGCAGGGCAGCCCCAGTTTCACTTCCTTATTTTGACTCTACCCTTGGACCCGGGTGACATTTCATTTTTGTGTATATAGTGCCAAGGATGATATTAAGCTAATCTGCCCATGCTCCTGTTTGCTCACAGGGATTTGGGAAGTATAGGCAAACATGGAGCACACAGACTCCAGCTAAGACGAGGGGCGACAGAGAGACTTTTGGTAAAGCGACGTAGCTGAGGTGGCGGCAGCAAACTGTTGGCTTTCTCAGTGTGAGCTTGTCAGCTTGTGAGAATATTGTCCATGTCCAAACCTCCCTGGTTAGGATTACATATTTGATGTTAAATCCACTCCCAAAGTTTAAATCTGTGTGTTCTTGCTGGCAGCGAAGTTGACCTTACAATGTGAACCTTCTTAAAAACTAACTTCCCAAAGACATTCAGGGTTCTGCTGCTCTGCTAATACAAGTTAGGATTAGTAAGAGGGGGTCATATTTCTTCGAAATAAACAGGACGACTAACAGAATACCTAACTAGAAAATGCATTTCCTGCAGAAAATGTGTGTGAATGCTGATAGCTGAAATTATTTGCACTGAAAATGCAGAAAGGTGAAATGTCTAAAAATGTCAAAGCTCAAGTCCATTGCATTACAACTTGAACTTGCTATATAAAATAAATAAATTAATTAATTGAGGGTAGGTGGGGGTTAGGCTCCAAAGGGGGGGTTCGGTTTTTGTTGTGAGCGTGGGTTCTCTCCGGGTCACTCCAGCTTCCTCCCACCGCCAAAGACATGCTGTTTAGGTTAATTGATTACTCTAAATTGCCCGTAGGTGTGGATGTGAGTGTGAATGGTTGTCTGTCTATATGTTGTCTGTCTCTATGTGCCCTGCGATGGACTGGCGATCTGTCCAGGGTGTCCCCTGCCTTCGCCCAATGCCAGCTGGGATCGGCTCCAGCCCCCCGCGACCCCTAACGGGATAAGCGGTTGACGATGAATGAATGAATGAATGAATTGAATTGAACTGAAAGCAGTATCCGGGTGGAATCAACCTTTAAAAGTACAAGGCCCTGGACATAAAGCAGCATTTAGGAGGAATCAACCTTTGCAACTACTGGTCCTTAGACATAAAGCAGTATTTAGGCAGATTCAACCTTTAAAACTACAAGTTGTTAAACATAAAGCAGTATCTGGGCGGAATCAACCTTTAAAAGTACAAGTTCCTGGACATAAAGCAGTATTTAGGCGCAATCAACTTTTGAAACTACAAGTCATCTTGATATTGGAATATTTTGAAAGTTGAATGGTTTCTATAGCTGAAAGTATGCAAGAGTAGTCAAAAAAATGTATGCAAGAAGTAGTTGAAAATGTTGAAGTTGTTGAAATAAGATTCAAAGAACAATACAGTGACACACTTAATTGCAAAACATTGCAGAAATGTGACATGACCCACCTAAAAATGTTATATATATAGTAGTATATATATAGTGGGTGGTTATGTAGAGTATCCATGTATATTTATAGTGTGTATTCCATATACAATATTCATATTTCACAATGATGGATTACAGTGTGTATTTTAGACTGTAATTACATACTTTATAGTGATCTATAACTGATTTCATCATAGTGGCAGCCTGTAGAAAGCTGTCTTGTGTCTGATTGTTTTGGCATGAAGTGTTTGGTAGCTGCTAGCAGAGAGGAGAAGTTGGATCAGGTTTCAATGCTGAAACGCAGGATCAAACCAGGGACCTTTGGATCTTCAACCTAACGCTCTGCCAGCTGAGCTGTTTCTGCAATAATATCATTCTGTATGTGTGTGTGTACATAACACCACTGTTTATTTCTTATTTCTTGTACTTACTACAACTATATGATCGTGGGACAACGGTTCAACAAGCTCACGGTTCGTTTTTTTTTTTTTTTTAAGGTTTGGTTTTGCATCCTTACTATATAGCAAGGATGTTAAACATATGGCCCTAGGACCAGAACCAGTCCGCCAAGGGGTCCAATCTGGCCCACTGGGTGACTTTGTGAAGTGTAAAAATTGCAGTATGAGATTTAATTATTTTTTAACGCTCAGTTTTGAAATACTTTATCACATTTATGACTTTTAATGGGAATTATGTCCAAATATAAGTTAAGAAAAAGTCAGTCACATAGAAAGCCAAAATGATGAGCTATTAAGTCATCATACAAAGTCATAATTAAGATAATTAAGTTAAACTTTTGACTTAAACTTGGGGAGTCAAACTTAAAAGATATGACCAAGCTATGTATATTTAATGTGGAAACAGATTTTCATTTTTCAAGGCTTGATTTTGACACACGCACATTTATAACTTTTTATGCAAATTAAGTCCAGATTTTAAGTAAATAATGTCCAAATTATGACATAGTAAGTCAAAGTTTTGGGATATTAAGTTGAATTTCTGACTTTTTAAAGTCAGAATGAATAATAAATTCCAATTTAGTGGTTAAATGCACTACTATTTGTATTTTGGGCTGGATTTTTCATTGTGTCAGCATAGTTGTTTATCTGTCTTTAGACTGTTTCTTGTACAGCTGTAACGTATAAATATACTGTATATAATAAATCTTATCTTCAGTTTCAGTTTCATTTATGGAAGCCTAACAGTGCAGGACACAGCAAAATAAAAACACGGCTTTTAAACAGTGAATCCTGAAATACATACACAGTAATCAGGAATTTAAGATCATTTAAACCAATTATAAAACAATCCATTAAGTCCAATTAAATCCATTAAGACAAGTTAAGAGCATGAGGAACATGATGTGTAAAATAAGTAATGAATTAAACAATAAACAGTAACACCAAAGTGGCAAACAATGTTAGAATAACTCTTTATCTCCAATGATATACCGGTACTTAAAATTTACGTAAATGTAAATTCAGCATTACTCACTTCAATCCTGCCTGCCAATGTATAACAGAAAACTGTGGGATGCTTGAGAATGAGTAATGGGCCCAGGCACCTACAATGGATCATTTCAGGTTTCTTTTCTTTTAAACCACAATTACCAGCCAAAGAAGTGTTTCAACTGTGTTCAGGACCAAGTGTATTTTTTGGGATGGGCCCAATCCTTCTGTGGCCTGGCAGGCAACCAGGAACAGCCTCATATTTGGACAACAGTGAGTTGTCAGGAGGAGAAGTAGAAAAACACAATGATGTACTTTACTGTGGTAGTATAACAAGGTAACTGTGACTCATCGCACACTCATCTTGATTTTTCTTGTCCTGCCACAACCCTGACACTCATGTGAAGCAACGCTGCAGATAAATCAAGCATGACACAAACGTAACAAACCAAATATAACAGCTCAAGAGTCATCTGAGACCAATCTGTGTCCGGGCCAAACACAAGAAGTACAAAAACATTATTCTCAGTGGTGCAAAAAAAAGTTTACAATATGAATTATTATTATTATTATTATTATTATAAGACATATCTTGATACATTTGCATTTTAGACATTTAGGTGTCACTCTCATCCAAAGAAAGTTAGACAAAACACATTTATGCCACTGCAATCAGGCAAATGCTATTATTATTATTATTATTATTATTATTATCATCATCATTAGTAGTGGTAGTTGTGAAAAGTAACTATATTAATCTATATAATATACATATCTATACTGTATATATATATATATATGTGTGTGTGTGTGTGTGTGTGTGTGTGTGTGTGTGTGTGTATGTGTAATACATACATACTTGTAATAGAATATTTTTTTACATTATTATATTGGTACTTTTATTTCAGTAAAGGATTTGAATACTTCCTCCACCGCTGATTACTAGTAGTAGTAGTAGTAGTATTGGTAATAAAATCAGACCATTTCTGTCTGAGGCTAAAGGAAGATCAGTCTTATAATCAGCACTGTGCAATAAAAAAAAAACATGAAATTGTCTGTAATTGTTCCAAAATGCAGTTTCAAGGGTGTTAACTTAAACTAAGAGAAGGGACCACATTGCTCACATTATTATTATTATTAATATTGTTATTATTATTATTATTATTATTATTGACAGCTCATATTTCTGACCTGCTGATGTACAAGCAAAACGTTCTTATCTCATCTGGTCACATACTGACGCTTTGTCAGACCCCTTGGCGTCACTTTTCGGTTGCTGAACATGGGACATGAACAGACAGCTGATTGTAACATGGAAGTGAAACATGAAGCATGGAACCCGAACAATGGTGTCCTGGATGAAAGCTTTGTGTTTGTTGGACCCATCCTTTTCCCTTCCCGCCCACCCAGAGTGTCTCTTTCACTCTTTAAACTACATCATCACAGCACTTTCTCAGAGCGTTCGCTGTTGCCGTGCATGGGTTTACATTGTAGTTAATAGAAAGCCTGTTGCGTCTCATACCGCTACGAAAGGGTGCTTTGGTAACGAACGCTGACAGCCGTGACAAAGCATCGGTATTTGACTCCCTGGGAATAAAACAAGCTGGTACAAGGGTCCACACTTAGACCAGTTGTAGAATTCACTACCAGTCTGCACTGCAAACTACTGTATTTTATTTTAAAGGTGCAGTGTGTAGGATTTGGCGGCATCTAGTGTTGTGGTTGCAAATTACAACCAACTGAAACTTCTCCTGTGTGCCAAGCGTGCCGGAGAACTACAGTAGCCAAAGCGAAGATGAGAATGGCCCGAGCCAGGGCAGAGCAGCAGAGTCTGTGAAGACAACCCGCTCCATATGTAGACATAAACGGCTCATAAAGTAATGAAAACACAACAGTTCTTATTTTTAGGTGATTATGTATATAAAAAACACAGTAATAAGAGTAGCAGAAGACTTTCTTCATGGACAGCATCACTGAGCATGCACACTCTTATTGTAAAGTATATAGACTGTTGTAGATTGTTCCATATATGAACACAACCAGTAATTTCATACCAATTATATTCTTACACAAAAAACCTTCACAAACATTCCCAGGAATTACCCAAGCCCCGCGTGGCTGTGTGGAAAACCGGGGAGCGGTAAACTGAGCAGGTTTGGGAGGTAGCTAAAGCTCCCAGTACTTTCCTCCTGCTTGTGAACTTCTTCTCAGGGATTAGGGGGTAAACACACAGGGTCTGACAGAAATATCTCCCCCTACCTTCAGCCCTTAACCACATGAAAGGACTCTGTTGACTCAATGTTGGCACACTGAAAAAAAGCATTGTGGCAGAGGGGATGAGTCCAAGTCTGTCGTGGATGAGTTCTGTCAAGCCCACAAGGTCAAATGATCTATTATTGTACCTTTTTTAGGGAACTATATTCAATCTTTAGCTTTTACAAAACCTGCAATCCTGCCGTTTGACAATCGAGGTATGAAATTTACTTGTAATTGAATTATTGTATTGCATTATCTTGGCTATGGATGCCATTTTTGGATAGGGTTATTTATGACAGATTCAAAAGAGCTAAAATAAGGCAAAATACACTAGCAATCTCAGTGTATGACTCCTTCCCACGCATGCTGGTAATGTTCTGTGTGACCAATGAGGGAGAGAGCAAACAAAGGAGTGCCATGATAGCACCTTAGAGCTAATCTCTCAATTACTACTTTACTGCTGCTGTCAGACAAAACACAACAAAAGCTTAGAGCTGTCACGCATATACAGCCCCTTATGTGTGTGTATGTGTGTGTTTGTGTGCGTCTTTGGTAATAGCCATGTGTGGTCTGTCTAATCCTGCTCTGTGTTGTCTATTTCTGTTGCAACTTAGCTATAAAATACTGACACAATAGGATTGGCAGGTTACAAAATAATAAACACATGGTGTTACATGGCTCAATGAGAAGCGCATGATACAGTCATTATCAGGGTTAGGGGTTATATTACAGTGAGGCCTCTGTAGTATGGGGCCACAGACTTTTATATTCTGTTGCAAGTGCCAGTTTGAAAAAGTAGCCTGTGCTTTGTGTTTTATCTCTTGCATAAGTATGATGTTTGCACTTCTGCATGAACTATTTCAAACAGTGCAGCTATTGTTAAACTACTACTACTAAACCACATCAGTATTGGACATTTTCAAACTTAAAGGGGACATATCATGCTCATATTCAGGTTCATACTTGTATTTTGAGTTTCCACTAGAACATGTTTACGTGCATTAATGTTCAAAAAACACATTATTTTTGTCATACTGTCAGTCTGAATATACTTGTATTCACCCACTGTCTGAAACGCTCCATTTTATCGGCTGTCTCTTTAAGACCTCCTCCTGAAAAAGCCCAGTCTACTCTGATTGGTTTGCCAGAAATCTATGGGGCATGTCTGCAAAGGTAGTCCTCAAGCAATTTAACCTTTATTTAACCAGGAGGTCCCTTGAGATTAAAATCTCTTTTAAGAGGGAGACCTGATGATAAATCCTGCAATTGACATAGGAAGGGGAGCCACATCCAGCCAATTAGACTGTTGTCAAGCTGTTAAATAGGCGTTATCATTCACTAAAGGTCCCATAGATGTGGGTCAATATGTGGCCTACTACACCCATTAGTAGGTTTTATCATCAATTTAGATAGTAGATCACCAAAAGAAGGCAACTTCCAGCAACCGTAATAATTAAGAAAGGATACAAATTACACCCTGGAGACCAGGGTTTCCATCTTGTGTGAAACCAAAAATGTATAATTGTCTTTGTGTTTGTAATGATTTTGAGCCAAAACATGATGTTTATCCCTTAACTTAAATATTGTGTACTTTTGCTGCCTAAACCTAAAGAAGCCTTTTTGTTTGTTGTTTTACAACATGTTAGAACAAGTTGCTTTTGCTTCACTTTTCACATAGAAGGTGTAGTAGGCACCTAATGACCCACATCTATTGGTGCCTTCAAATGGGGTGGTGCTTACCATGTTTACGTGTTGGGCCCATATGAACGTCCCCTCATTGTTGGAAGGTTTCTGAAAGCTACAAGTTCACGACTTGTGACATGTTTGTGACCCTGTGAGAAATGGTGGTGCCTGTGGAAGTTCATTTATTGCTACATAATAAGTAAATATTGTACAGTATATTGTAAGTTTAGTCATATATTGTTTTTCTTGGTAATTTTGTAATATGTCTGAGGAAAATGTTGATATTCTCAACAGCCTCATCTTTCTCCTCTGTTATTATGCCTTTGCATTTCCTGCATCCTCTTACCCACTTGCTGGCTTGTTAAATTGTTAGCCTCTGTGGCTTCTAGACTCTGGCAGTAACATTAATAGTAGTGGTGTTGTTCATGACTTAACCACTTGAATGCAATGCATGTGCTTATAGTGACTGTTAACGCCTATTTAATAGCCTGATAACTGTCAAGTCGGGAGCCAAATCGGAATGGCTTGTTGAATCACATTTTCTGATCTAAAAAAAGCCCTCAAAGAACTGACTGGGTATGACTGACAGTTTCTGAGTATGTTATCTTTACTTCTACCCTTTGCACTTTATTTTTTGTATGTGAAATGTTTTTATCTTGGGTGTGCTTTTAATATAAGCCATTATAGGTTTCTACCACACTCACACCATTCCTTCCATGTTAATTGTATTTTATTGTTCTTTTCATATGTGAGACAAATCAACTAAACTAAACAGTTTCTGGGTTGGTAGGCACTCAAAATACCCAAAATGTATGTCCCCTTTAAAATGATTTGTACTTGAAACCCATTTAATGGCCTTCATGTGGTGATATCAAGTTTAGACCATTCTTAATTTTAAAAAAATGTTAATATGTCAGAGAGAAAATAGTCCCTCACTTGATAACAACACTCCACTGAGTCAGATTTGTTACTGTACAGTGCTCTCTCCAAAACACTAAGCGCTGTATCGTGCTGTCCTCTAGTGAAGCTGAGTATATTCCAGTGACACAGAAGCTAAAGCTAACCGTGTCAGAGAAAGACCAGGGATGTCACAGGCAATGCCTGGCATTAGCCGTATAATGGCCAGGATTTGCTGATAAAGCAGGGGCCTCACATTGGCAGTCTTTAGTGACTTAAGTGGGCCGTTCTTCCATAGCCGTCGAGGCTATACAGTATCCATCCTCTATCTCTCCGTCTAACCTCTTTCAGACATGCTTTCCCCTCCAGATTATTTCTCAGAGATGTTTAATACAGTAGTGTTTGAACTGATTATGTGATTTCAGGGTGGACAGGCTAGAATTATTATAGAAAATTAAAAATTAAAAACAAAACAAAAATAAGTGAAAAATATTTTTAGTAAACTGAAACTAAATTTAAAAAACAACATCCTTTAAGAAAAAACTATATTGCCTGGGTAAACAACTAATAAAAATCAAAATAAAATTAAATATGATTCATCTTTTTTTAGCTCTAATATATTGAATATATATATATATTTATATATATATATATATATATATATATATATATATATATATATATATATATATATATATATATATATATAAATATATAATATATTAGAAGAAAAAAATATATATATATATATACATTAAAGCTATAGCCCTAACAAACACAAACTGAAGCAAACAAGCTGAAACTAAAACTAGCAAACACATTCTGAAAAACTAGATAAAACTAAACTGAAACTGAAAAGTCAAAACTATTAGAAACTTGGCTCAAGCAATGTCATTTTACACATTTACACACTATAATCCCTGTAATGGGTTTGAACTGGGTAGAAGAATATATATATAATGTCTGATTACAATAGGCAATGTTGCTACATCTACTAATGTGAGATGCTTTATCCACAGCAGACATTTTGACCTGATATAGTAGGTGTTATAAATTCAGCATCCCAGTAAACCCGGACACTGTGTCAGTGAGCCAGCATGCATAGTAGTGTCTAGAAGGGAACCAGCAAACTGGGGAAACTCTTGCAAGATAGTGAAGGTTAGGCATTGACCTCCAATACTTCAGGTCAGGATAGGTTGTCAGGCAGCAATGCTCACGAGAGTTTTTGCAGATCTCAAATCAGATTTTGCAATTTGCATGTTCCCTTCTAGACACGACCAGCATGTGCAACATCGGGACCCTGAAGTTTTATTATTTACACCAATACTTTTTCAAATGTGATGTCAAAAAAACTTTCTTGTGCAGGGGCAACTCTTCTTCTATATGTACTGAAATAAGTAATATGAAACCATACAATTAAGAAGGACATATAAAATAATTTAAGTTAGGGATACCAAATAGAATTATTTGTAGTTTCTGGTGACATTAATTACCAATTAAATCAGAGCAACACTATTTCCCATTTACTATGTGTATAAATGGGTATAAGTGTATTATATTTTGTGTTGTTTTTAACAAAGAAAAACACACTGTCTTTGTTCAAATAGGGTGTTTCCCATCCACTATTTTTATGTTCTCATTCTATTTAATGTGCCATCTGTCACACAGGAATACAGCTTATAGTAAATACGAGGAAATCTCTTAAATGCAAGGCGGCACCTTTTGATATTTTTTTCCCAGCTTGTATTTGTGTGATGGCATTTGGCATTTACCTCATCTGGCATTTCTGTCTTTTGTCAATTACCTTAATAAAGACTCATGCCTGAATGAGCTGTCGCAGTGAAGTGATGGAAAAACAAATGAACGGAGAAATAAAAATGTTAATATCATTTTTCAGTCCGCTCATATTCCCAGGGTGTCAAATTGTGACGTTTTCTCACAGCTGTCAGCACCATTTAGAGTCGGTATGAGACGCACCGAGCTTTCAAGTAACTAAGTTAGTAAGTAAGTTTCAAGTAAATCCATTTGCGGCAACGGTAAACACAGGGAAAGTGCTGTGGTGACGTAGTTTAAAGGGCAAAAGAGACACACATGGTCGGAGGGAGGGGAGGTGAAGTTTCACGTTCACATTCATACAAACATAGTCATTTTAAACCATGTTTTTTCCTAAACCTAACTAAGCTGTTTTGTTGCCTGAACCTAAGCAAATGTTTTTGTTTAATCCACAACATTAAGCATGTTTACTGCGACCGAAAAGCGATGCAGAGGGGGGTCTGACAAAGCGGCAGTATGTGACGAGTTGGGATGAGAACACATTGGATTTTCCATTTGCAAATGTTAGCTGTCTCTATTTTTATTTCTCCTCCATCCCAAAGTTTCCTGTATAGATGATATCTGCAGTTGTACTGCAAGTTGTACAGGTGTATGTAAAACTGACAGTTTCAAAAAATATGTCCAATGCCGCCATTGTAATTCAGATAGGATGTCGTTCCTGTGTTATTTGCACAAAGATGTGACAATTCCAGAGGTTGTAGAGTTCAAACACAGAGAGGAAGAAACTTAGGAGACTTATGGTTGTCACTTTGGATAGTTTTCCCATATATGAGGCTGACATTCAGGCATGTGTCCCCAAGAAAGCAGATTATAAATCTGTGAGCATGTCCAACATTTATAGGATTCCCAGTCACATAACCACCTGTCAAAACTCGTCATCCTCTGTCTTTTGATCTGTTATCTCCCTCCACTGCTCCATTCTCTGCATTATTCTGCTTTCTATTTCTTGACTTCACTTTGAGATACTTTGAGAGGAGGAGGAGGAGGAAGAGGTCTGAGCTGTGTAATCTGTGATGGATAGCTCATAGAGAGAGGAGACCAACATAAGAGGAAGAGCACCAATTTATTTTCCATTTTAAATAAAGATGGAAAAGCAGAGAGAACGGCCAAAGGTATTCATTTGATCCGAACGGAACTTCAATAAAACAAATTCCTCCGACAGCTATTTCAGTTCTTCAGCGAGAGGCATTCCCCAAACAACCTTTTGTCTTCCGTCCTGACAGCTCACAACTGTTACTCTAGCCCTTCTCCCCATTAAATCAATATATAATATTACCAAGGACGAAATTTGGTACGCCTGACCACATGAAGCAGATACTTCTCTGTGGCTGATGACAGATTTAGCCATTTGTTTCCTGCGTCTTCTACCCTATCTTCTATACAAGGGTATTTAATTCCAACCATCACGTCACAATGATATCAGGAGCAGAATCACTGTATAGCTGCCAAGTATGACAGATGTAGAGAGAATCTGTCCTGGTGTTACTGCAGATGCTGTATATATATCTATGAATTACATTTGGTATCATTTTACAGAAGTTCACTGATCATTCTGTGGTAGTTCTCCCTTTTAATCAAGAAAAACAACCTCAGAATTTAATCTGAATAAAAATACTTAATCATTTGCAGATAGAAAAGCAATATCTTCAGACTGTTATATGGTCTTCATTGCACACAAATGGACTTTTACATGATATAAGACTGCCCTCTTGTGGCCAGTGTACTCATTTGCTGTAAAGTCAAGCAAGGAAATTATTTTAATATATTTTAAGGAAAAGATCATAGAAAATTTCACAAACACTGCAGAGTTTTATGCAAAATATCATTAAAATGACACTGAATGCAACTTCATCTCAGGGGTAGCTGCTGGAGGTGTAGCCTCCTCTGGCCACAGACTGATTACAGTACGGATGCTAAAAAAAAAAAAGAAAGAAGAAGAATTGTTAGGATAACTGAAGTCTGACATGTCCCAGACCTAACAATATTAATTATTATTATTGACTAATTGCTTTAAGGTCGGTTATCCTTTGAATATCTGTTGGTTTTGGGCTGTTTGTCGGGCAAAACAAGACATTTGAATACATCACCTTGAACTCTGTGATGGACGTTTCTCTAAGTTGTTTGAAATTTTATCGTATAAAAGTATAGTATAATAATCTGCAGATTAATCGATAATGAAAATAATTGATAGTTGTAGCCGACTATAATAGTATAAAGGTTGACCGATAGTGGAGCAAGAAAAGGCCGATGGCCTTTTCATGAATGGATGGATACCTGGCTGAAATGAATGGAACACTGAATAGGTCCAGTCAGCAAATTAAAGTAATAGTGAATTATTTTTTCTCTCCCCTATCTGCCTGTCTTGTAACTGGGACAAAGAGCAGAAAGTGTTGGGTTTATATACTCGAGAGGTAACCTTTTTTTCTCCCCCTCTACCTGACTTTGTGTGTGGAGCCTCAGTGTAAACAGTAATGTACATCTCTGCGTGACGGGTGGCAGCTGTACAGCCATCGGCCACTATTAGAGCCCAGATACGTCAATAACCATCGTTTGTAAAACATCCCATCACCGCTGAAATATCGACTAAATGTGTAATCACGTGCCTCTAATGTAGGATAATATATACATTGCATTTGCAGCACACATACTGTATATTGCTGAAATATTTGCAGTTTGAATTTTACTAATTCTTTGAATTTTACAAAGATTTGCCTGTTTGGAACACCACAATAAATGTCCTTTCTATATCAGGTATTTAAAGACAAAGAAAAAGGAGCAAAATTGGCCACTGCTGCGGTTTGACAAACTGCTGGGTCGGTATCTTTAGGAAAACACTGCACAGGAGTTCTACGTGATGCTGTTTTCATTGTATGAGACATCTTGTGGTGCTTGTTTATATAATGAAACAGGCCATTCTGGTTTGCTCTGAGCATTATGCAGCAGACTAGAGAGGAAGTTAAAACTACAAGGGTGTACTGTTTTGACAGTGTTTTGCATGCCTTGTCATATCTAACCACAGCCATAACCAACACATGCTTAACCCCAGTGCTAACCTCGACCCAACACCAAACTTTAGCCGTAAACCTGGTCTCTAAAAGTGGAATGGTTAACTCTTATCCTAGTAGGATATGCATCCCAATAATGTGACCGTGTGAAGAGATTATTACACCTGCAGTGTGATAAAATTCAAGGACACACACACATTCAGAAAACAAAACAATAAAAAAGACCAGCAGCCACTAACAGATCAGGTCTTACCTGTTCCCAGTTGTCATATATTCAAAGGCCTTATTGATTTGATCCAGTGGGAGATTGTGAGTGATGAACTCATCCAGCTTCAGCTTTTTTTTCATGTAGCAGTCCACCAGTTTCGGCACGTCTTCAACACTCTTCCAACCTTTAGAAAAGAACAAAACTGACTCCTCATGAACCAAAATATAGCAAACATTAATGAGCCCGTTAATGAGCCCCAGAGAAAGGAACTTTTCCTCATCATGTTTTTGTGTAATCTCAGTCTTTGCCTCAAATGACTGAGAGGAATTACCTTCCTCTAGATACTCTTATGATGTTATAATATGTTCATTATATGTTCAGAGAAACTCAGATGTAAGTTTGTGATGTGTTTTGTGCTGGTAGAACCACTTCCCCTCTGCCTGCCTCATTTTTTATCTCTGTTAGTGATTTCCTGTGTTTCATATTTAACAATCCAGATAACGGGTGCAGACTTTTAATCAGATGTGAGCGTATGCTTACATGCTCTACATTACTTCAAAATGTGAATAATAATAATGTTAGAGCCAAGGCCTTTTCTCTCACTTAAAATGCAACATGTTGTGTGGCTAGTCCTGGTTTGGCCAACCTGAAGCTCCTATTAGCTTTTAGCTTCCTGCCTCTTCTGAGTGAATTTGTTGTTGTTTGCCTGTTGAACAGTGACTCCCCTTATTCTTTGATTGTTGGGCTCGTTCATCAAAACTCCAGCTGAAACCATCAACTGGTATATGGAAAACAATTTAGATGACTAAGTCATTCTTTAAGTCATTAATCAAGCTTAATTCACACATTTTTTCTGGTTTATATAATTGTAAATTCAATACTTTTTGGTTTGGGCCTGTTCCATCCGTCCATCTGCTACCGCTTATCCAATCCCATCTTACCAGCCAATCCCAGCTGGTATGGGGGCGAATGCGGGGTAGAGTCATCAGTTAATCTGCATGTCTTTGGACTGTGGAGGAGCCGGAGAACCCGGAGAAAACCCACGCTAACACAGGCAGAACATGCAAACCCAAGCCGGATTCAAACCTGTGACCCTCTTGCTGTGAGGCAACAGCGCTAACCACTGCAACAACATGCAGCCCAGTTTGGGCCTGTTGATTAAATAAAACTAGCAATTTGAAGACATCTCTTTTAACTATCAATATTCTTATCAATAATGAACACAAATCATTACCATAATCAAAACGTGTTCACTCGTGATGTTTCAGTTAACATTTTCTCAGCATGAAATTGAGCCCAGAAAAGCAACAGCTGGGTGGATCTCTACTTAGATAATGTTATGCTGAATTTTTCTATCATGCCATTGACATACATTGTTGCTGAAGCATTATGGAAGGCCATGATAGGCCTGGTTCACCTCCAAAATAGGTCCCCTTCAGGGTGCGCCCCATCAGGATCTTTTCCACCACAACGCTCATTTCTTCCATTTCGGTCCAGCCGACGATGACACACGTGCCCCAGCCGTCGACTGTAGACTCCAGCGCAGCGCTCTAGGACAACACAAAGCACCAGTTGTGTTTATTAATACTCCTATAAAATCACAGAATACGATCAAACTAGAACGGGGTTTTGTGGAACTTCTTATCAAACCTACATGCACATTACAGACCTACTGTAGAGACACAGATTAGGCCTACTGTCTTAGCAGACCTGTACACCACTCACCATGACAACTGGACTCCCAACACACTCCAGAGCGTAGTCAACCCCTCCGCCCGTCTTTTCCACCAGAACCTCCTGGATGAGCTTGTTGTGCTTTACGGGGTTGATACATTCGGTAGCTCCGAACATTCGGGCTTTCTCGAACTTGTCAGGGTTGACGTCCACCCCAATGATCCTTCTCGCCTCGGCAGCGTGGCAGCCCATGATGGCGGCCAGTCCGACAGCTCCGAGCCCGAACACAGCACACGAGGAGTTTTTCTCAACCTGGATGCACACAACGTGGGAGACACACAATCAAAAACTGAGAGAGAGTCGTCTGATGAGATCACTTCATCGTGTTTAGAGACAACTTTGATTTTATTTTTGTTGTCACTTGTTCATTCTTCTGAACATATCCATGATACACATTTTATTTCTTTTCTATTTACCCTGCATTTTTTTCTTGTACAATCATGTTTTTAGGACTTTTTGGCTTTAATTCATGGTTTGGTAAGGATTTCGCAAGCCTGATTTAAAAAAAAAAAGATACATACTGTATTTATCAAAAAAAAAAAAATCATCATTTTAGTTTTATTCACACTTTCACTTTGCTCTCAGTAAAAAGTTCATTCTCACATTGCTGTTGAGCAATCCTAAATTTGCGCAACATTCAAAAGCAGTTTGATCATTTTCTAGATGTTGTCTTTAAGGGGATGTTCAGCTTAATCTTTATCTTTTCTACAGACGTTTAGTCTCTTTCACAAAACTGTCTGTGTTTGGTTTTGCATTCATCTTATTTCAATACGAATATGCATATATGAAAAACAAGGGGTGGAAGATTGAACCCCTTAGTTATTTTAACCCACTAAGAACATCTATGGTAACTACTGACATCAAGTGGGGAAAATAAATAACTACAGCCGTGCCTCATACTGTTATGACTCAGCAGCAACTTGAGAAAATGTCAAAAGGGGACATAACATGCTCATTTACAGGTTCTACTAGAACATGTTCGTACTGTCTGAACATACCTGTATCCCCCCTCTGTCTGAAATGCACCATTTTAGCACTTGTTAGCAGTAGTTCTCAAGCTGTGGGCAATATAGTCTAATGAGCTAGCATGTGACATCGGAAGCCACATCTGAACGGCTTGTTGAATCACATGTTTTCTGATCCAGGCAGGCCACAAAAAAATGACTGGGTTGTCTTATTTCACAGTTTGTGGGTTGGTAGGAACTCCATATACCAGTGGTGTAGTACATGAGATCAGTCTCTGGCTTTTTGAAGCTCTTGACCACATTTTTACTTGGTCTTGTCTTAATTTCAGGCAAAGAGGACTCCGAATTTTATTTAGTTTAATTTAAGTCCGGCTGAGACCACAACTAACATATATCGCTAAATTGTTATATGGCAATAAAAGAGGTGAATGAAGAGGAATCATTTGTTTTCTGTGGGTGTTTTTTTTGGGAATGTGGAGTTTTCAGATTAATTTGAGAAGTTTATTGTTTTCATGTTCCACATTGTATCATAAGTGCGTCATGCAGTGGTCTGGTCTTGGTCTCAGTTCCTAAATGTCTTGGACTTGTCTCGGTCTGATATACACTCTGGTCTTGGTCATGACTTGTTCTTGGCTTAGGTGGTCTTGACTACAACACTTTGACCTGACGAAGATCCAAGCAGAATCAATATGCAGTCAACAGTCAATCTTTCCTTGACTACAACACTGCAAACAGAGTTTTTTTATGTCCCCTCAAATACATCTCACAACTAAGATGTTTCCTTCAGATAGTAAATCCGTTTTGTTACAGTAAGTTCAACTGTTTAAAAATGGTCATTGTGTAAATAAATCTTTGTAAATGTGTTGCATCCCTCTTGTTCTAAGGACCACAGCAACGACTGGTCCACATCAGAGTTGGTGAGAATTCAACTTCTTATTTCAATGCATGTATCTGGCAGATGTGGATCCTCTTACCTTAGCTGCATTAAGAGCAGCACCATAACCAGTGGAGACAGCACAGCCCAGTAGACACACTTTGTCAAGCGGTGCATCACTTCTAATCTTTGCAAGTGACGTATCGGGAACCACTGTGTACTGGGAGAAAGAGCTGATGCCGAGGAACTGGTACACCTGCTGGCCCTTGCAAGATATCCTGCTTGTGCCATCAGCCAATACACCCGCTTGTGTATTTGTCCTAAAAGCCACTCAAAAAAGGAAATACTGAGTAGATAAACACCATGTAAACAATAGTGATGTGTGTGTGTAAATGTGGTAATGCTCACCAGTTCTTCCTGCACAAATTTGTTTTAGGACTCCGACATCGTTCACATTCCCCACACTGTGGCAGAAACAGAGGAATGACTTTGTCACCTGTGAAAACAACAAAAAGCAGACAAACTACTTCAGTCGCGGTTACGTCATGTCATGTCAGCTTGTTTTGTTGTGAGCAGTACAATTCACCCGGTGAGAATGTGGTGACTTCAGGACCAACACTCTCCACTATCCCTGCTGCTTCATGGCCAAAAACTAATGGGAATGGTCTTGTCCTTTTTCCGGTCCCTTTCAGGTATTCCCAGTCTGTGTGGCACAAGCTGGTGGCAATAATCTGTGCAAACATGTAGGGAGCAGCTGATTCATGTGATAGTTTTTGAAAGAGGATGTGACACAAAAAACTGAGGAAGTCTGATGTTTTGTTGCCATATAATCAAAGTAAAAACTGAAAGTGACATCCAACTGAGTGACATAAGTCTTGCCATTAGTCTTGGTTAATTTGTCACTGTGGTTGACTATTATGACATTGTTCTTTTAAGTTCATTTCACTCTGATATAATGCAACACAATCAACTTCGAGTGATTCGATTACCACTGAAAAAACAACACCCGTTGACACTTGAAAGTTTGCAGTGTGCCCAAAAATTTGGAGATAATATGCTGATATTTTTCTTCCATTTCAGACAAACTTGGGATGAGCAGCTGACCTTGATGCGAACTTCATGCGCCTTCGGTGGGGCCACCTCCACATCCTCGATGGACAGAGGCTTCCCAGGCTCCCATGCAACAGCTGCCTTGCATTTGATCACCTGAGAGAAAAACACACGTGTTCCTTGCTTGGTCGTGAGTTGCACTGTTTTCCAGCTGACTTTGAGTCATTGTTTGTATGCTATGCTTGTGTGTTATGTTAACATGAACAATAGAATAGGTAACTATATATATATTTTTTTAAATATACTGTGTCTATATATATATATATATATATATATATATATATATATATATATATATATATATATATATATACACACATATATACATATATACTGTATATATACACATATATACTGTATACTTATACACTATATATGTGTGTGTGTCTGTATATATATATATATATGTGTGTGTGTGTATATATATATATATATATATATATATACACATATATATAAATATATATATATACACACACACACATATATACATATATATGTATATATGATAGCTCGATAGATAGATAAACATAAACATTATGAACAACAGAATAGTCAACTAATATATTAATATATTTTAAAAGACATATACATATATTTATTATTTTAAAATTTTATTTTAACATTATATTTCACATTGTCATCATCATTTAGTCATTACTTATTTTAATCTCAAAATAAACTTGACGGGGGAAACACCCTGGGCGTTGCCTGCTTTTGTAATGATAGATTATACAGGAGATCTGCATATGAAAGAGGTACAAAATGTGCTGAACATCATAGTTGTCAGAATAAAGAAGCAATAACCTCAGTTTATATTACTTTTAAAACAAAATACAGCCTATCGGAGATTAAGTTTTTTTTTCTTACCTGACCTGCTGTTGACATAGTTGAGTGATGTTAATTAAATTACCTACATTTGAACAAAATAATCATGCTAGCGGAATATTTACACGAGCGTAGTCACCAAGTCTCACAGAAATAACTCTCTCTAACTCACTCTGAGTCTTTTATCGCTGGAAATGACAGTCAGTCAACCATCTGACCGTCTGTTGCTTTAAATATGAAGTTGAATATGATGCACGGTATAGATGTGAATTTACGACACTTCCCGACACTTGGGAATGCCTTTACGGCAGCGCTTGGTCACACGTGTTGTCATCGCATGGAAGTCCATCTGAAGGAGTAAATAGCTGCAGCTAGCCGATCAACTTAGTAAGTAATGTGTTTTTAGTGTGTGTGGGAATTGTTACGGACTTTTTGACGTTTGTATTTGGTAATAAATATATAAAGTGTTGGTTTACGGTGGAAATTGCAGTTGAAATATGTTGTTTGAATGACTGAATCGAGCTAGCATGTTAGCTAGAAGTTGTGCAGTGCTGCTGAAACCACGATGTTAGCTCGATGAATGCACTCCACTGTGTTTAGCTAAGCTTCGTATCGTCCATGCTCCGAGAAATCACGTTGTCTTTGTTTTTGTTCTGACTTACTTTCTCTCGTATTTTTGTGTGTTCTCTGTAGGGGACTGTAAGAGAAAATGTCTTTCAGAGGAGGAGGTGGACGAGGAGGTAGAGGAGGTGGCGGATTTAACCGAGGTGGGGGAGGCAGAGGAAGAGGAGGAAGAGGAGGTGGATTTGGACGTGGTGGTGGTGGCAGAGGTGGTTTTAATAGGCAACAAGACTACGGTCCTCCAGAATATGTCGTCGGTAAGCTCATAAAAGCAGTGCTGCTGAATAGGTGCTGCATAAGCTGTCAGCTTGGAAATGTTGGGCCCAGCTCCAGTATCGACTTTTAGTACTAAACACTGAGCCATGATAGACTCTATATGAGTGTTGATGTCACAGGACTGTACTGTATGTGAAAGTGGACAATATGCTTAGCTTGCATATTATTTTCATACAGTCAGATCACACGTCAAATATGAGTGGACAGTGACAACCATTTCACTTTATTTTTAATCATTTATCTTGAATATTTAACAAATTCAAAAATAAGAATTACAAATAAAATGAACAGTAAACATATAGCAAACTCAATAAGTAAATAATCAACATAATAAATATTACATGTCCGAAAAGGAGGAGGAAGTACAGCCTACACATATAGTCCTACCCCTTCTCCATAACTCGATCAATTAACTCTCTAAACGTATATCGTATATTCCTTTTATTGTTTCAAATCCATCCTTGGAAGTGAAGTGATATTTTTCACCAGTTGTCCATGTTCTAAGATAATCCTTTATTATATGTTGATGTGAAGTGTTACAGCAGCAGAAGGACTTGCGGTATGTCTCTTTCACAACCCGCAGCTGAAGGAACTATGTAAGACCGCACAGGGCGAGAATGAGGCTTTTGTAGTCCATCTTTAGAACATTATAGTTTCACCACAGCAAACCTGCAGAAATAATATCCACTGTCACAGTTGCATCATAATTCCGGAGCCAAGTGAAATGCAGTTGGATTGACAGTTTTCTTGACCTAAGTCTTTTTGAATTCTCCTTCACATCTTTTTCTCAAAAGTGTTTAAGAAAAGACATTAGGACATGATTTTTTTTAACTTTTTGACCTTAAGCTTGACAAAAAATGTTCCTTTTGCCTTTTTATGTTTTTCTGTTTCTTTTTTCCCCATTAGCGTCACTGTTTTAATGTTCCAGCATAAATTGTGGGTTATTTCCTACCACAAAGTGCTGAGTTGCAAACTTATGGAAATCATGTATAAAGAGCTCAAAGTCAACCAGAGAGCTCTCAGAAAAGTTTTGCAGCAGTTAAAGGTGGATTGCTAGAACACTGTGTACCCAACTAACTGTGGTTTATTGTTTCCACTCTGCAGCATTAGGAGAGTTCATGCATCCATGTGAAGATGACATTGTGTGCAAGTGTACAACAGAAGAAAACAAAGTCCCCTACTTCAATGCCCCAGTGTACTTGGAAAACAAGGAGCAGATCGGGAAGGTGGATGAGATATTCGGCCAGCTCCGGGACTTTGTATCCTATCTGTTGTCCATATTTCAGTCTCTGGTCCTCTGAAACAACCTTTGGTGGGGATAAAAGTAACATCTGGGGATTAAATATCACTGTTAATACTCAAAATCGTGTTAATTCCATAACCTATCCCTGCAGTATTTTTCAGTCAAACTTTCTGAAAATATGAAGGCGTCTTCATTTAAGAAACTGCAGAAGGTATAAAAGATATCCAACATTTAAAAGTAGTGCATTTGCATCTGTTTCAGTGCCTCTATTTATTATGTGATTTGCAACATCTCTTAGTTTTACATAGATCCAATGAAGCTCCTCCCACTGCAGAGGTTCCTCCCCAGGCCGCCAGGAGAGAAGGGTCCACCAAGAGGAGGCAGAGGGGGAAGAGGTGGAGGACGAGGCGGTGGACGTGGAGGTGAGGCATCCAAACTTTGCCCAAATTTGCATTAATCCTGTATCCTATAAAAAAATGCGGCAAACACTTTGTGTGTTCCGCCATCTAGCGGCCCTGTCATTACTGCGGTGGCAAGTAGAGCATCTTTGGTAGTGACTCTGTCTGCTAACAGTGTTAACTGCGGACTTTCAGCCGAAAGCATGTGGTTGCCCGCAGTAACTTGTGAAAAATGGTCGGCGTAGAAAAAACCCTTGTGCCTATTTAGAGCACTGCTTGTTAGAGTGGTTGATTAATTCTTTGTTTTTGTTTTAGGTGGTTTCCGAGGTGGTCGCGGTGGTGGATTTGGAGGTGGCCGTGGTGGAGGCGGCCGCGGTGGAGGATTTGGAGGTGGAAGAGGGGGAGGAGGAGGGTTCAGAGGAAGAGGAGGTGGAGGAGGACGTGGATTCAGAGGTTCGTCCTTTTTCAGTGTACCACAAATTATACTTGTTTACTTGTGTACCAGATGTGAAGGTAACAGTTGTGTTGTTCATTTACAGGCGGGAGATGATCTGACAGTGACGGTCTGGTGTGACAGTCTCATCCCTGTCTTGTACTACACAAGCAAAAAGGCAGCGTTCTCTGCCAGTGCCTGGCCTGCTGGACTCAGAATATGGACATTTTCTCTCTCTTTTGAAGAACTTGAATGGCTTTTCCCTTTCTTTTGTTTTATTTTTGTACCAGTTCTGAATATGTGATGGATGATTTTTATTTAAAAGGTTCATATGTATGCTTATGTGTGTGACATAACAAGGACCTTTCAGCCTGTTGAGAGTGTTATTGGGTCCTTTGGGGAACAGGCTTACCATTATCCTGTGCTGATTGTGTTCAGATATTTGGTCATGACAGATATTTGACTAAGATTTCAAGAGATGCATCCACAAACCTTCATGCATTAATATGCCGTTAGTTGAAAACATTTTAATATCCATAATTTGTATAAACAGAATGTTGTAACATTTTCGTTAAAGGCCTTGATTAAAAGGTGCTTTGTAACCGCCTTTCTTTATTTCTCAGTAGAAGGCAAAGTGCCACCCTAAGGTACAGATAGGGGAAGAGTGTTCAGCAAGTGTCTAGCCAGAGGATAGTCCCTCCTCCACTCAGAAATGTGTTTTGCTTATTATTGATTCACTTTGAGGCTTAAACATTACCGTGTAGAATTACACACTGACACTACAAGGTTTCACATAAATCTGCTGAAGGGGTAAATTTTGGAAAGCCAATCATTGTCCAACTGTGCATACACTGTACAGATGGATTTTTCAATGAAGTTGGGAATCTTGTGCCTGGTAGTTCAACTTTTAAATCAAAATCTTTTTATTGAGGATGCTGGACAGAGCAAAAGTATGGTGCTGTTTGGTCACCAAAGAGAAATTACAGGTCTGAGTATAAACAGCAGCGGGTACCAGTGCCGATATATAAATAAATCAAGACAGGATGTATATAATCAGTGTATACCAGCTATAAAACAGTCCCTCCCCAGTCACTGCCAGCTACTGAAAACTGTCATGTCAAGCACTTACAATGAACAAGTGAATAGTGTGTGATGTAGTCAAGCTGTACTCAAGTATTTAATGGGTCTGGAATGTATCTATAAAGGCCCCGTGCTTTCAGGATTTTCCCATGTCAATACTGAAATGATTATCTGATTTTCTCAAGTTTTAAGAAGGACATGATATCTGTCAACCAGTGTGTGAGCGGGCTAGTTCAAATTTTAGCATGAAATGTATTTGCATATTCACAAATTTAAGACTAATTGAGGGAATTAATTTTATATAAATTAGGTTATAGGACTTGTTTGGAAATAGAATTAAATATTACTTATTGTGATACTGAAACTAGATAGCTAGATACTTTATTGATCCCAAGTTGGGAAATTGTGGCAAACTTGAGTTGATTTGCCTTTTTTTATACAAATACCCTCAGACTTAACGAATTTGTTGATCAGATGCCTTTTAAGAATGAGCTTTCACTTTCAAAGGTTGATTTATATGCGCTAAAGGAAGAAAACAAAATGATTTTTGATATATTTTCATATTTTTCCCAGAATGCTTCGCTGCATGCCTCTGTCTCCCACTTTCACCACTGTCGCGCTCCAAAAAAAAATACTATATATCAAACGTCTTCTACGTGATTACGTCATGCGTACGTTGCACGTCCTCATTTCTGATTGGTCCGGCAGTGAACTCCTTTACGGCTGCTCACCGCTCCTCCCTCCCTCCGTCGCTGAAGGAACAGACATGGAGACAGCTGGAAAAGTAAGTTCATATCCCACAAAATCAAACAATGCACATTTTGAATGGGCGGTGTCTTTGTGTATGTGTAGTAAAGGCTCAACTAATTTCACATTAAAAGAAAAATAAAGTTCCGTTAACTGGTGTTCCTGCATTCTCGTACCGTGAAGTACACAGAATCACTGTTTCATGACTTAACATGGATCTTTGGTCAGTTAGTCGCAGCTGCTGTGCTGCAAGTTAATACAGTGCTCATCCTGAGAGCTATATTTATTTATAAGAAACGTGAAAACGAGTTATGTTGGTAAAGTAAATCGTTTCACTCACGTAGCCCTAGAAATCTGCAGTAACTGAAAGGTCATGTTGGGTTAATGGGTTATTAAAGCGCGTCACTCCAACCAGTGAACTACTGGGGCTCTTGGTTGGCTTTGCATAAGCCTGGATAAAGTTCAAAGGGAAAGTGCATTGTGCAACTAGCTCGACCTGTCACGCCACAACAACCCATGGTAGCAATTACTCAATTACTTGTAGAAGCACAGATTAAAAGAAACACGTGCTGGTCTCTGTCTTCAGGTCATCAAGTGCAAGGCAGCTGTTGCCTGGGAAGCGGGGAAGCCTCTCTCCATTGAGGAGGTGGAGGTAGCTCCACCCAATGCCCATGAAGTTCGCATTAAGGTAAACCAAACATGCCTGGCATGAATGCAATTGTATCCAGCTTTTGTATTATTTTTAGGGACCTGTCTTATCAGCATGAGAGGCAGGAAAATAACCCTGGAAGAATCACACATACCCCCACAAAGTATTTAAAGGGATAATTTGGGTGTCTCTGAAGCGAGTTTGCATGAGGTACTTATCCACAGTCAGTGTATTACCAGTAGATGATGGAGAAACAGAGGAGTTACCACATCGGAGCAAAGCATGTACTGCTGTGGATGGGGCCATTAACAAAATCTATTTTAGCCACCTAAAATAATCAATATCAGTTTGAATATATTATACATTATAATATGTAAATATATAATACTCATTTAGAATAATTTCTACCCGTTTACGTTGCTTTGAGATGGCTATCCAGTGTCTCTGACAGTGAACTGAAGCCGTCATCTGTGCGCTCGCCAAAGCAACCAGACTCCACTGAAAAAAAAAATACAAATTTTACCTTGCAGAACATGGGAGTAGCTGGTCTACCACTGCATACATCAGCCTTTCTTTAGAAGGCTGAAATACATTTTGCTGCCGGCTCTGTCCACAGCAGTAAATTGCCTTGCTCCCTTGCTGATACTCCTGTCTGCTTCTCCAAACTGGGGGCATGCCGACTGTCATCTACTGTAGGTAATACATTGACTATGGACAAGGACCTCATACAACCCCATTTTATTAAATCCAAACTATCCCTTTAAGACAGACTTGTATGAATGCCTTAAGGAATGAATGCCTTAAAATGAGACATTAAGGAAATCACTTTTGCATTTAGCAGCTGTGTGTGACATGAACTTGAAATGACACTGTGCCTCTCAGATCTTTGCCACTGGGGTGTGTCATACAGACGCCTACACACTGAGTGGCAGTGACCCTGAAGGACTTTTTCCTGTCATCTTGGGCCACGAGGGTGCTGGAACAGTCGAGAGCGTTGGTGAGGGTGTCACCAAATTCAAGCCAGGTATGGAGCTGCCAGACATGATATTAAAATTTGTTGTGAATAAGTATATATATATTTTTAATATGACTTTATTATATTATTATATTATATTATATTAATTCTTTTTGACCAAGGTGACACCGTCGTCCCGTTGTATGTGCCGCAGTGTGGTGAATGCAAATTCTGCCAAAATCCCAAGACCAATCTTTGCCAGAAAATAAGGTAATACTGTCAGACTTATTTATGCAACCTTGAGCTGTTTTTAACAAAAAAAGTGGAAAAAAAAATATTTCTATGTGGCAGAAGTTGTGACCTCAATAAGTTGAAGTCACAGCCTCAGGTGCACCACCTCAGGGCAACCAAATCAAAGCTCAGTCATCATTAGTTTGAGCTGCCGCCTGCCCTGCGTTGAAGCACAGAGCCATTAAGTTTCATCATACACACATGAAAAGAAATCGTCTTCTCCCTGCAGAGTAACCCAGGGCCAGGGCCTGCTACCCGACAAGACGTCACGCTTCACTTGCAAGGGAAAGCAAGTGTTCCACTTCATGGGGACCAGCACCTTCTCAGAGTACACCGTGGTGGCCGACATCTCTTTGGCCAAAGTGAACGAGAAGGCTCCCCTGGATAAAGTGTGCCTTCTTGGGTGTGGCATTTCTACAGGCTACGGTGCTGCTCTGAACACGGCCAAGGTGGGTATCACAGGCTGTAGGCCACGCTACAGTACAAGACAACCTCCTCTTGCATTTGTACTTGAGTTTATTTCTAAAGTGTTATTGTTTGGAGCTTGTTATGCAGAGCAAGTTTGTCGCTCAAAGGATACAATGAAAAGAGATGAAAATGCTGTCATTGTTTGTTGGCTTCACTCTGAAATGGGTCACCCTCATTAATCATGCATATTTGATGTGACAATGAGTTGTTGCCAAGAGCATCTGTTTCCAAGTTGCTGTTGTTTTTTCTTGTTTTTGTAGGGACATTAATTTCACACACAAAAGTCAGTTTTGGACATGTTCACAATTTATTAGAAAATTAAAAACATTAAAAAGAGAGACAAAATAGTGCAACATAAAATGCATGAAAATCCAGCTCTGATATTTGTACAATTAAATATGATGCGGTTACATTGCCCAAAACAACTCTAAAGTTCACTCGTACAGTACATTTGTCATGTGCAAAATGATTCAGTAATACTTGATTTCTCACGTTGCCATTCTTCCTCATGAACACTCAGGTTGAACCTGGTTCCACGTGTGCTGTATTTGGCCTTGGAGCTGTCGGCTTGGCTGTCATTATGGGCTGTAAGGTTGCTGGGGCAACCAGGATCATTGGTGTGGACATCAACTCTGCAAAGTTTGACAAAGCCAAGGAGTTCGGAGCCACAGAGTTTGTGAACCCAAAGGACCACAGCAGGCCCATCCAGGAGGTCCTGGTGGAGATGACGGATGGGGGAGTGGACTATTCTTTTGAGTGCATCGGAAATGTGCAAATTATGGTGAGACACTTCAAATTGTTTAATGAAAAAAACATGCAGGACATCATATCTGTAAAAAATCACAGTAAGCAACATATGAAATATTTTGTGTATATACATAGTAGAGCCAGTACAGATATAGACCCTTTCACAGCCAACGTCATCAAAAATATGTGTTATGGAAGTGGTGTTTTGCCCCAGTCATTCAGACGGGTTCGCAAGTTTTAAACATTGAACGTAAACAGTTATCAGCATCAAAATTTCCTGTCGTTACGTGACTGGATGTCAGATTAAATAATCTAACAGAGAACTAAAGATTTACAGACTTCAACAGCATCACGACTGTTTCAGAGCAACAGCTGTTTTAACAAGTGACCGTTTTAATAGGTGACTGTCGAATGTTTCCCTGGTTGCTCGTGGAAACTGTTTGGCGTAGATGATAAACACAAGAGTACAGTATGTATTTAAAGTTGAATTGAAAGCCTTGTGTTTTCAACAGCTGCCTTCAGTGTTGGTGCCTTCAAATGAAACGCATGATCTCGTGTTTACAATGTGGGAATTCGTGTACACGATATGGTTGCCATTCAAATGGTTAAGTTGTGAGACCACCACTGTTAAGCAACGGCAATATTAACATTACTGTTGATTAGCAGTCAACCAATATGTTTTTTTTTTTTTTTTTTAAGAGTCAGGACAGCCGATGGCCAATATATGGTGCTGATATTTTTTTGGGGCTGATTTTGTTTTTCCTCCATCTGATAAAATGGAACCGCTTAATAATAAAAAATGATACACAAAATTTCTTAACTTAAGTAAACATTTATTGAACAACACTGTCTGCAGAGTTTCTCCCAGATAGGACATTGTTCTTCTCATGCAAAGGTTAGCCCTCTGGACTACATCTACTGAGGTCTGCTGGTAGAATGGCAGTTTGACCGACACAAGAGACAAAGTCACCAGTTCTATAGCAATACTGGGCTGCCCACAGATGCACCTGCTTGCTAATTGACTTCATATTCTCAAGCATTGGCCGTCACATTCACAACAAACTCACCGGTCATAAGTGCAATAAGGACTCATACAATTATATCATCTGCTTAAATTATAGGAACTGGACAATCATTTATTTATTGATATGCTGGACATATTTTTGGCTTTACTTTCTATTATGTATATATTATTTTATTTTATTTAATGTTATTAATACTGTTTTTTTTTTTTTTTTTTAAATCTATCCTTCTTGTTTTTTGCACTATCCACTTTGCTGCTTGTAACGTGTGAATTTCTCCACTGTGGGACCAATAAAGGAATATCTTATCTTATCTTATCTTATTATGAAATAATGTCAAAAAATCAGCCTGATTGATTGGTTGACCTCTAATGTTGATGACTAGAAGCTACAGAGGCTAACAGTTGAGCAAGCTAGCAAGTGGCTAACACAATGCAGGAAATGCAGAGACATAATGACAGAGGGAAAAGATGAGGCTGGGATGTTGGGAATATCATCATTTTCCTCAGACATATTATGAAATTACGACATAACACAATATATGACTAAAATTCCAATATATAAACTTATTATGCACCAAAAAATGAACCTCCATGGCCTCCAGTTTTTCTTAGGTTGTAAATGACATGAGGGGGGGCGTTCATATGGACTCTTGTCATGAACACGGTCAACATAACTTCATCTGAAGAAACCATACGAGCAACCAAACCACATTCGGCTGATAGTCACCATGTAACAGGGTCACCTGTCAGACCAAAATACCGGCGGTGTTTATAGCTGAAAGCTATTAAACGTTTTTACTACCTTTTGGACTGAGGACACGATCAAAAATGCCCATGTTTGTTGCGCCCATTTTAAAGTCAGTAAACTCAAAACTCAGACTGTAATGGTATGTGACGTTCTGTACATGACCACAGATAATGTAGCTGTATGCATCTTGTGACATGTATGCTCATAATTTCTCGCTGGTGTAACATTACATGCTAGGTTTCTCCACCAAATATGTATATATATCTGGCCACTAAATGTTGGGCCCTTGCTAATGGTATATACATACGTCAGTATATACGTAGTGTGTACTCAAAAGCAGCATTTAAGACCATTTTCATAAGCTGTTAATTCATAGAAACGAGGAAAATGACCATTTTATTCTTTCAGAGAGCTGCTCTGGAGGCGTGCCATAAAGGATGGGGTGAAAGTGTCATCATTGGCGTCGCCGGAGCTGGACAGGAGATCTCGACCAGACCGTTCCAGCTGGTGACAGGCCGAGTGTGGAGGGGCACAGCCTTTGGAGGTGACTGACTGTGTTAGATAATTAAATGTTATAATGGATGTGATGTGGTCTGGCTGCAGTTCCAACTTTCTGAGAGTTCAAAGTCTTTTGCATATTTTAACTTTGGTCTTTTTTTAGCATTCAATATATTAGATGGAAGTTTATGAAAAGGTTATATGCTGAGTTTAGATTAGTTAAACTTTTCATTCGATAATTGGACTCAAAAATGGCAAATTGCTCTCTAGTGAAAACATTTGTGTTTGTAGTGGTATTTAATTAGCCTTGTGGGGGACATGAAACAATTGTAGAATGCATATACTTTTTTTTTTTTTTTTTTTCTACCAAGTAAAGCTTGAACAGCTTTTTACCTTTGGTTTTAGTTTGGGAATGAGTACCTTGCCCAAGGTGTTTTGGTGAAACATTAGTTCTCATTTGTTTAATTTTGCCTAAATTAAGTAATTAGTTATTAAACAAGTTTTGATAATCACCCCCAGGGTGGAAGAGTGTGGAGAGCGTTCCCAAGCTGGTGGAAGACTACATGAATAAGAAGCTGATGGTGGATGAGTTTGTGACCCACACTCTGCCTTTTGAGAAGATCAATGAGGGTTTTGACCTTATGCACGCTGGAAAGAGGTGATCACAGTTCATTTATTCAGTGAATAATCAATTATGGCCCTGACACACCAAGCCAGCAGTCGGCCGTCGGACAGTTTGGTGCCGTCATCATAGTTTTTGCAGTGTGTTGCCTTGGGTGTTACGTCGTTTTGTCTTTAATTTAATTCCCCCCTGTGATTAATAAAGTCAACTATCTATTTATCTCTAGTTCGCCCATGTCAGAGGTTTTTTTTTTTTAGCAGATTCAGCATGTGAATCTGTGGCGGAGTTCAGAGGGAAGTGGGAAGACACAGAAGTCTCTTCTCATTTTTCATCTTCATCTCATCTAATCATTCGAACACATTTTCACAACAACATGGTTGTCTGGAGTGAAGCAAGGTGGTGAGTGAGAGTGGTGTGAAAATGGTCAGCAGACGCTGTTTTATTTCATGTATGTATCATAACAACGGCTTGTATATCCAGTCGCAAGTCTTCCGGTTTCTCTTTTTCAATGACGAATACAGACTACTGCTAGCTGTTTTTGTGGGGAGTTATTTTATCTCAAGCAGGTGCAGAACATATGTGGTAGATGGACGTTGATCGCAGTCTTTGTGGCGTGTTCGAGTGCATTTTTTTGGCCAAGACGCAGGTGACGTGAAGTGCCCCAGCAGTCGGCCTTCGTCGCCGCAACGGTCGGCTGTCGTCGCAGAAACGGTCGGCCTTCGTCGCTGCAACGGTTATACTTCATCACCACAAGTTCTGTGATGTGGGCTTGGTGTGTCTGGGCCTTGAGTTTTTTTCTTTGTTTCTAAAGCCCTTTTATCATTTTGTTTTCTGCTGTTCTGTTGACTTACCTTGTGTTTTTCTCATTGCAGTATCCGCACAGTGCTGACCTTCTGAAGTGCCTAAAACATTGACTTCCTTCACATCCGGCCTTTAAACAGTCTCTGAGATAGTATACCACAGCCTGATACGATCACAAACTTCATCCTGAGTAAAAGATGGTTGTAATCACACAATCAATGTTATTTTCTGTTCATGTGTTAACCTCGTGATTACTGTCACTAACAGAAACATGTTTATCAGTGTACACTTCCTTTAAGTTGGCAGATTGTAGAATACATGTGTAGTATTTATGGTCACAATATACTAGCCCTGTAACATACATCAACAGGGCTGGTAAACGGACTGAGAATGGCCCTCAGATTTACTTCATGTTTTTGCAGTATTACCTCAAAATGCGGTGCAGTAATCTTCGATCTCTCATTTGCCTGGCCCACCACATACTCAGTCTATGTGCAATTCAAGATAAGCAGTTAAACAAAATATAAAGTATTTCCCAAATATACTGCCACAGGTTGTGTTACATGTAGTAAGATTTTTTCAATCTCCTTCGTCTTGTTTAGTTTTATTTCAGGAAGTGACTTTTGTTATTTAAGGGGATGTGTCTATTTAGAAGAGTGTCTCATTAAGATGTAGATGTGTGAGATTGTGTCTTTTAGACTGATTTTACTAAACAGCAATATAATATAAATAGACATTACAGGTCAAGGCCAGCTTAAGGCATAGGTCATATAGGCAGTTGCATAGGGCGGCACCTTCTGGGGGGCAGTGGTAGCCCTCTAAAATTGTACATTAAAAAGGTGCAGGGATAATTGTGGACCTACTTAGATGCAGGTGCCCTTCCTCATGTTCTGCACTGAAGTAACAAATAAAGAAAGATATACACTTTTCACCCCTGCAAATCTCTGTCTGACACTTTTTCATCTGCCCAGTCACATTTATTTGTTAATAAAGGTAATCTGTATTGAAACTGACTAACACTTTTAAGACACCAATATCAGGAACCAATTGTTTGTTCATATTATCACAAAAACAGTTCTGAAAATAAAAATCTTGATTTTTTGTTTTAAAACCACTGTGATGTCTGATGTCTGTGGCTTACGGGGCAAGGGCTAACCTAACCCCTAACCCTAGAGTGGTGCCACACTGCAGGGATGGGGGGGACTCCAAATTCGAATTTGGCTGAGGGTACTGCCCTGCTGCAGGTATCGCCATGGCTCTCTGGGTCTTCCTGTCACCCTGAAAACATGTAACACCTTAACATCACGCATCATCCATCATTTGCAACCGCTTAACATATTCAGGGTCACGGCTGGAGCTGATCCCAGCTGACAGAGTGAAGATGGGGTACACCCTGAACAGATCGTCTGTCTATCACAGGGCTGACACATTGAGACACGCTGACATTCACACTTATGAGAAATTTAGAGTTAACAATTAACCTGTATGTCTTTGGACTGTGGGAGGAAATCGGAGTACCTGAAGAAAACCTGCACTAACACTTGGAGAACATGCAAACAGAAGGGCCTCAAGCTGGATTTGACAGCCCCCTTGCTGTGAGGTGATAATGCTAACCACTGTACGTCATTGCAAAGTCTCCATTTCTGGTGAGGTGAACACCACATCCGAGAAATGTCACTCAGTTTTATTGTTCTGTAAGTTCTATCTAGCTTCACTATTATTTGAATTACTTGCATAATTTTCCACTGCAATAACTTATTTTATCTGATCAACCCTTATTACTTCAGGGACACACAACTGATTACTACCATCTCAGATAAATGCATGTTTATAATCTATTCATGCATATGATCAATAATCAATAACTGGAGGAAGATGACATTGTGTCCCAGATCCTGGATCAAAGTGTACTTTTGTGGGGGCGGCAGCAGCTCAGTCTGGAGGGAGTTGGCTTGGGAACCGGAGGGTCACCGGTTCAAGTCCCGACATGGACCAAGAACTGAGTGTGAACTGGTAGCTGGAGAGGTGCCAGTTTACCTCTTGGGCACTGCCGAGGTGCCCCTGAGCAAGGCACCAAACCCCCAACTGCTTGGGGCGCTTGTCAGGAGCAGCCCCCTCACTCTGACATCTCTCCATTGTTGCATGTTTGTGCATGTGTGTGTTCAGGTCTGCATGTACCTTGTATAAGTTAACAACAGAGTGAAAAAACTGAATTTCCCCTCGTGGGACTAATAAAGGACTATCTTCTTCTTCTTCTTCTTCTTTTGGTCATCTTGCTGCGCATGCGCGATGCAGAGACCCAGCTGGCCCAATCAGGTATTTTAACACGCTAAAACACTGAGAGTGATTTCCAGAAGATGGCGACCGCTCTGGTGGTGAGTGTACCGCAGCACACCGGTATCCAACGTTTATTCATTCAGTTTTGTGCTTCAGCTCCACAACATATTCTCATATCCGCTGTTATAAAACAACGATACGAGACAACGACGGTTTAAAGACCGTCAGCGTCATTAACGTTAATTGTTACACTTCCTGTTGAAAGGTAACAGCTCGCTAGCCAAACAGCATTAAATTAGCGGCACTCTAACCGCTTTTTTATCTAAAGCTAAACGCTCATAAAACAGCTGCTGCTAAAATGTCGTCAACGCGGGCGGGGATGATCTGATTAAAACACCGTGTTGTCCGGGCGGATAACTCAGGCGGTACCCTGAAATGAACTCTGATACTCGGGTGAATGAGGACGCACACGTCGCTACCTTTAACGTTACCGAGTCAGTCATCTGGTGGCAACTTCAGCAACCAGCCAGCTAAGCGTTAGGACATTATGAACAGTGTTTGACTTGGAATTAGTTTCTGTTAAGTTACAGCTATAAATTGGGGGTTTTCAGGTCATTGGACACGCCTATTATTCATCCTAAAACTGAAGAAATGCTCCTTTTTTGTGAAACTGTCTTCCACTCTACAAATAAAAGTCAATGGGTAATTCAATTTCGAGTTGATGTGAAGGTCTGAGATGGTTGTTTACAGTGTTTCCAGCCCAATCACAACTTAAAACCTGCCCAAATTTAACAAAAAGCCCAAATCTTAACCCGTGTGAAAGCATAAATGCCTTACATGCACAATAGAAAACACATAAGCACACAAAGCTTCATATCTGCATCAAATAACCAGAGAGTGCTTTTATACAACCAAATACACACATTTCCATGTCAGAGATGATGACAAGGTAAGTAGGTCCACAATTATCCCAAACAACGATTTGAATACAATCATATATTTCTCAAATTAGATGAATTTTGGAGGCTGTCTGTGTTTTAGACCATAAGATGATTAGAGATGCTCCGATGCTGACTCAACTAGCTGGATCTGTGAGACTGGAGCCGGTCTATTCAGTTCTTTGTTTGGGAAATCAAATATGATCTGAGAGATATTAGTAAGTTTACCGTTAAAAAATCTAAAACGGGTATTAAAAGGAGATGTATTTCTGTTGTTGGGGTCAAATTATGGAATAATACTAATATAAAATTAAGTGTGTGATTTGCTTTCGGTTTTTAAAAGAATGATTTGCAAAGCTATTACTGAGGATTACATGTGTGAATGTTTTTCTTTTGTTTTTTTATTTCTTGAGGGAAAGTTAATTGGATAAGAAGACAGGTTAAGCATATATCAGCATTTTGCTTCTATCTGTGCCTATGCAGTCACTACTTAATACAAAGACTGCTGACTTTTAATACTGATTGTACTGTACATACTTATTGTATTGTGTGATGATTGAATAAAAATACTACTACTATATACAATATACCTTATTCACTGAAATTTATTTACCAAGTTACTGGTGTATGATTTGTTATTCTAATAAAGTAAGTAAATTACATATCAGTATATTTATTTGTTACGTTATGCTTTGCAAAGTTAAGAAAGCAATGATTGTCAAGCCAGATGTTGCCTCACACATAAAGGAATGATCTCAGTCACTTAAACACACTGAGGCATACAGCTGATTAGTTTAAGGTTGGTATCAGCCCTCGGTATCGGCCGATACCAAAAACCCAAGTATCGTTATTGATATCGGGACCAAAAAGACTGATAAGTGTATTCTTGAAAATGACCGCTTGTTTTGTAATATTGTTTTCACAATATTTTACAAACTGACAAAAGCAGCCCAGATTGCATCTACCAGTCCCAAACTGCCCCCCCTCACACCTAGCTTCATCTAAAGTAGTCCAGTTGGGTGGAAACCAGCCCAGTCTGGCAGCACTAGTCGGTTGACTCTAAGGTGTCCCCATTATATTTGGTGGGTGGCTAAATTTGGTAAAATTATGTTTAAAAAAAAAAACACAAAAAAAAAAAAACAGGACATTAGCTATTAAAGTCCTCAGTACAAATGGAGACCGGGTAAAATGTAATGTTTACTTGTTTGATACTTGCGGACAAGGATAAAATCAACTCAAACATAACTTTATTATTTAAAGCAGGAAATTAATTTGGTCTGAATTGCCAACAAATGTACAGAATAAGTGCAGACAGATGGCGTATGAGAACCATGACAGTTTAAAACAAAAAAAAAAACAACATTTTTTTTATATTTCTCTGAAAGTATTTTTAATGCATCTTTCTGCTTTTTGTTTCCCAGGTGTCAACTTCAGTTCCTGCTAACCCTGAAAAGGAAAAATGTGAAACAGTCATTCAGAAGGTTATGAGTCCTGAAGCATACATCAAGCATCCATTACAAAACACGTAAGACCACAGTTGTATTCTCTTCTTTCCTCCCTTTACACAGCAGTGTCAAGCAGGTATTTCTCATCTCAATATTTGGTAGAATAGTTTCATAGGAAATTTGTGCATCTCTTCCAGTGAAATGAGATGTTAATGAGGGAAAACCTGCAGTTTTTCGATACTAACTCTTGTTTTGATTTGCAGGTGGGCCCTTTGGTTTTTCAAGAATGACAAAAGCAAAACATGGCAAGCCAACGTTCGCCTCATCTCAACGTTTGCCACTGTGGAAGACTTCTGGGCGTAAGTATACAGTATTATTGCTATACGTGACTACTAAATGCTGTCCAGTTAGCCAGCCTTAGACATATTCATGATAAAACTGGTAGATTTACTGATATAGGGGACCATAGGAATCATCTTAATTTAGGTAACAACATCCTTCCACCAAAAAGCAATGTAACATTTTCAGAAATGGCTCTTAAAATGTGTTTTTTTTTCCTGTTGTATCCTTCGGAGTCGTTCCAATACAGGCTAAAATGCTGGACCATGTATCGTGAATACGCGAGTCTATGCACCAATCTGGTGTCACAGTATTATATCATTTATCAGCTCATTTACACTACAGAGGAACAACACACATCACTCGCTACCCGATCCATACATCCAGCCTGATTATTTATTCATTCATTCATTTATTTATTTATTTACTTCTTTATTTATTTTCCTGGAACTGATGATGGAAATAGCCACCGATTGAGTTGTCTGGCTTCTTTCTCATCTCTGCTGAGAGATGCACATGCACAGTACCAATTGGGCAGGTGTTTGCAGAGAGTGTAACGTTAGTCAGAGCTTGTAAAATGTCAGCAATTTGGCAGTATTTGACACTGGAAAATCCCACCAGTGAAACAGTGATTATTACAGTATGTAAAGCTTTAGTTTCTTTTTTAAAATACTTTTCTTGCAGATTTCTTGTGAATTATTAATCTACAATATATGCAATATTTGCGTAGTACATTTGCAAAAACTTTTTTTATACACCCAGTGGTACATTTAAACAGAAGAGTAAGATAAAATCAAAGAGTAAATGGATAACAGAGGAAAAAGGAAGAAAAGATTACATATATACATATGTATACATATATACACTCACATCTACATACACTTTCATATATAGTCATACTGAACATACACACACACTCATGCACATCCATATATGTGTACTCATGTACATGCATATGTACATAAGCTTTAGTTTAAAGGTTAATTTAGTTTCCATACGGGTTTAGTAGTTGTCAAAAATAATTTACGCACTGGTATTGGATCAGTGCTCTGTATAATTCATATTACACCCGTGTTTCCAACCAAGCTGCCAAAAGGTTTTCTGTTGAACATCAAGTATCCTCCTGTCTTCACAGATTATACAATCACATTCAGCTGTCAAGTAACTTGATGTCTGGCTGTGACTACTCACTGTTTAAGGTAAGCATACTTTTATTGCTGTCTTTCCACATTTTACAGTATATCCATTAAAAACTGAGTTGTCTTGGCTTCTACTGTCAATAGATATTCACATTAACTCAGGGGACTCGACGCTGACAATGTTTACATGCACAAAATGTTCCAAAATAGTTTTTAGCTCTTATTCCAAAAAAATCTATATTCCTACTGAAGTGAGTATTCCACTAATATTCCCAAATGCATCCTTGGCTCAAAACTGAGAATGTGGTCAAACTAGATGTGATGTGATCAAGATATGCAAAGTGAGTGTGAGTGTCTCTTTATGAAGAGGAACAGTGTATCAATATGTACATTTAGCTCAGTAAGTGATATTAAATTGATGTGATGATAAATTGTGATTTTATTTTAATTTTTTCTTTTTTTTTGAGGAACAATAGTGAAACTTCCATACTATCTAATTAGTGATGCTATATGTGCTGTTTGCTCCTCTCTTGATCTAAAAAGAAACTGAGAAATTAAGCCATTGTTAAGCAGGGATACATTATTGTGAGCTTTGACCTTTTTGTGGATACAGGATGGGATTGAGCCCATGTGGGAGGACGTACGGAATCGACGAGGTGGCCGCTGGCTGATAACTCTGTCCAAGCAGCAGCGCAAAGCAGACCTGGATCGGTTCTGGCTGGAGACGGTATGTTCGGTCCTGTCGAGTACTGGTTACTTTAACTATACCATTATTAGTTGTATCTTCAGGCTTGTTTCAGGGAAGACAATTTGTCACACCGCAGCAGGAAAACCACAGGTGTAAACAATAGAGTCAGTGACAGCTGAATTCTGCTTTTGCTGCTTTGGTTTCAGGATCCTGGTATTGTGCATATTGGTTCACTGTCACACTGTCCTGACTTACTGGGACATTTGGAGAGAACAGTGCTACTGTTAATGTTATTAGTAACAGCTGTACTTTTCCTGCTGTGACAAGTGAGAGTGTCCTAACTGCTTTCCATTTGGAAATAATGTGTTTTTCCTGCAGCTCTTGTGTCTTGTGGGAGAAGCCTTTGATGACTACAGCGACGATGTGTGTGGAGCCGTCATTAACGTCCGAGCCAAAGGAGACAAAATAGCAATTTGGACCACAGACTACGAAAACAAAGACGCCATCACACATATAGGGTGACCTAAAGATGCCACACTTATTGATGACAAATCTTAAGATGTCTAAAAGAAAATCAACAGTAGGAAATATCCACCTGGATAGACCAAATGTGTTATAGCCCTTTTTATACTTAATTTGCAAGTATTTCAACCTCAATAGCTGAAATGAGCTACTTAGATTTTACTCACTAGGACAGTGGTAGGTACCTATTTATCTTAAAGGGACAGTTCAATACATATTTTTCCCTCATATCTGTAATGCAGTTTATCAATCTAGATTATTTTGGTGCGAGTTGCCATGTGTGGAGATATCAGCTGTAGAGATGTGGCCCTCTGCTTATGGTGCTCATGGCGCAAAAAATGTCTTTCTAGAAATCATGACCCAGTTACTCAAAATAATTCACAGATCTTGTTGCGAGTGGTTTCATATAGGAACTCTTTTCTTTCAAACTACAAGCGCCAACTGTATCACTGTGCTAAAGGAATCGTGCATCTACACTACATACTGCTAGCTAAGATTGCAGCTCAGCCGAGCAGGATGGCATTCATGTTTACGTCTCGTACTGTCACGAGCACGGGCCTCTCATCCACGAGTAGATGCACGCTTCCTTCTGCACGGTGTCATTCGGTAGAAAGAAAATACATGAAACTGCTCACGACAAGATCTGTGGATTGTCTTGAGTAACTGGGTCATCGTTTCCGGAAAGAAACATCACTGAGTTTTTGAAATGTATTTTTTTGGCACTTTGAGCACCACAAGCCGAGGGCCATCTTTCCATCATCGTTTATATTGGAGAGAGGGCAGTCATCTCTACGGTTGGTTATCTCCAGCATTTTGCAACTCGCACTAAAACAATCTAGATTGAAAAATGGCACTGCAGGTAAGAGGAAAAGCATGTATATTTAATTAAAGGGTGAACTGTCCCTTTAACAGCTGGGCAGAAAACCCCTATCTTTGGATGGCTTCAGCACAATACTACAGCAAGATACAGTGATAGCGATAACCTTAGCAAGGAATATGCATGTTATAGAGTCTGAATGTGTTTTTATGTGCATTTGCTGATATGCAATATGTTTTTTTTTTTTTTTTTTTTTTTGCATTTTTAGCCGTGTGTATAAAGAGAGGTTAGGCGTGCCACAACGAGTGATCATCGGATACCAGTCGCATGCAGACACAGCCACAAAGAGCGGCTCCTCAACCAAGAACAAGTTTGTTGCCTGAGGATCATCAACCATGCCTTTTTCTGTTGCCAGCATAGATTTACTGTAAATTTTCCGTGAATGTAACTGACATGTTTATCCACCAACAACCTTTCTATTTGTTGCCCCTGTACCAAAGTTTTTTTTTTTTTTTTTTTTTTTTTTTTGTTTAGAAAATGTGCAGTTAAATTGTCCTATTATTTTGTGGTGGTGGTTTTGAAGATGAGTGTAAGAGGTTTTGATGCCCAGATTTAATTTTTCAAATGCAGCTGCATATTTGTGGAGAAAATATTTAATTCCCTTAGTGTATGTCAATTATTTTCTTAAAATATTTAACATTAAAGGCAAAAAACAAAACTAAAACATTTTCTACTTTGGTATAAACTGTAGCTCTGTTCATACTGTAATGTAAGCCAGTTTACGGATGCACTTTTAGTTGCACAGTCTTTATTGTGATTTAACTCACAGCTTCTGAAAGTGAACAGAGACTGAACTAACAAATTGATAGAGAACTTTTGAATTCAGCAGTCAGGGAAGTTTTGACATCTTTGTGCTGTTGTTTTTCAGTTTGACAGATAATTTGCAGATGTTGTAGATAGGAGGTGTTAGTTCAAACTGTTTGGTTTCTTGTGAAGCAGCTTGTGTGATAAGTGAAGTTTAACTTGAGATGTTCACAATTTTGAAGAGCAGGGAATACATTTAAAGATACTCATGGTGCTTCATAATGAGCGTCTGAAGATTTTGAAGTTGACTTTCTTGCCACTGAAAGAGTAAACTAAAGCTTTCACATCAAAATGGACCAGGAAGCATAGTAATTATACTGTATGTCCCTCAGATTTATCACTGGAGCAAATGTGAGCCATTCATACCAGAGCACAGAAAGATGTCAGTGAAATATCACAGTATGTCTTTATTTAGGATGCTGTTGTCCAGTTTTTTTTTTTTTTTTTTTTTGTAAGTGCACAAGCCATATTACAGCGTACAGTATTCAGTTAGGAAGATTACCTGTTTGAGTTTTGTTGATCTACTGCTTTGATGAAGTTTACATAATGTTCTTTCCGCTCAAGATTTAGTTTTGTATGTGGCATAAGTAAAAAGTAATTTGTTTGGAGGGATTAGTCTGTGCCTTGAATGTAATACCTGCCCTGTATGTCTGAGCAGTAACTGTAAAATTGAGTGATGTAAATAAAATGTACAGGATAGTGAAGTGGGTTCTCTAAAAACAAGGGGTTTTAATTATGAACAGGTAATTTTGTTAAATCATAATGGCATGTCTGTTTTGAAAAAAATCCATCTTAGTGGTGGATTGGAGGCAGAAAAGTCCTATAATGTAATTTAGGAACCTAATTTGGTAAAGTATAATTTACCGAGGACAATATTTAGTAATTTATAGCTGATATAATTACTGTAAGATGCATATTTTGGGGAAAAAAATGCATCTTTACTACAAGCAGCACAGACTTCTTTTGACAGCTGAATACACGACACACCTGATCATATACCATTTAACCTTACATTACAGCTTTATGAAAGCTTTATATGTATGCTAATAATTGGCTGCTCTGCAGTTTATTATATCTCACATCACGTGTGAGCAGCTCTCTGTTGAGTAATACAAGGTTAGCATCATGTTTGCCATTAATCATGTGTTTTCTGGAGGCTGTTTGAAACAGTGATCATAACGTCACCCCTACACTATCTTCTCTCACTGTTACACTGACATTGTGTGTTAGGTTGGTAATCGGATTTTGTGTGTGCTTCCTACCTATTTAAGGCAGATAAAGGGTTTTCTGTAGCAGCTACAGTAATTTATGTCTCAGTTGGTCTTTGCCTTGATTAGGCTATACAAATTGCAGTTGGACTTAAAGGGGCCTAAAGTAATCTACGACATCCATTGACTAGCTTACTGAAAGCAATAGCAGCACGGCCCCTCCAGCTCGTTTGAAATAAGCCTGCCTCTAATTGACACAATCAATCAGGCCCATTTTCACACCAGAGACAACTAAGAGGAAATTAGAAAGAAGATCCACAGAGATGGTTGGAAGGTTAAGGGTTTACCTCGACGATGCAAAAAATAACAAGCGGCCTTTGTTGAAAGCTTTAAAGCCCCTTTGAGCTGGTTCACTGTCACTAATTCAAGCCAGTGTTTGTCACTGTTGAACATTTTGTTTGCGTCTGACTTTACCAGCTCAAAAATAATCTAGAGCAGATGGATAATAAAATGGGAGATGCTATTTCACAACGATCTAAAATCAAGACTCCAAGATGGTTTCAATGTTGGTTTCACTCTCTCTCTTCTCACGAGGCTGAATTCAGGAGAAGCTCCCTGCTATAATGGCACAGACTCTTATGTTTCATGCTTAAGAATAAAGAAATAGTTATAGTCGTGTATTTTATAAACTCAGGTGCAAAAGATTTGAATAAAATCTTAGCTAAAAGGTTGGCCGAGTTTGTAGTGTCCTTAACTGGTTTGAAGGTATACTCATAAAGTTATTATTAGTTATATGTTTCAGTCCCACTCATGTCGATGATTTTTGGATTCAGACAGCTGGAGACAACTTTGCAAAGTCCTGACTTAAGGTTTCTCAATCATGGCAACAATCCCAAACTCTTAAAGTTTTTATTTATTTTGTTTTATTCCACATTTTTTAGCAATAAACTTCATACGAATACATGTGTATGTGCATATAATGCCACCTGTTTTTCATAAAGTCAGTAATACCCTTCTCTCATCAGAATCAGAATAGTCTTTATTGTCGTACTGGGGTACAATGACATTTCTCAGGCCTCCCTCGTAGTAAAACAAAACAAATACATATATAAAAGCAGTGGTAATAAAAACAGTAGCAGTAATATTTTAAAAAAAAAATCAGTAATAGCAGCAAAAAAATATAGAAACTAGTTGCAGCACTTAGATTAGAATTTACACATTAACAAAGGTACAAATTTAGAGAAATTATTATATTATCTCATATACATGATGATTAATTGTTATTAGGCATTTTGTTAACAAATGGCCAACCATGAGAACGATTCAACGTAGTGTAGGTATTTAAAGAGCAGTAAATCTTGATGTATGTGATTTTTACTGGTATCTTTATTCTTCTTAATTCAGCTGTAACACAAAGATCAAGCAAATTAACCTACTGCAGCTGCAGTAAATCCTTCAGATGCCCTCCTGGTACAGGTCAGTGAGATTATTTGTCCATTTACTGTATGGAAGTGTGTGTTACATAAAGCAATTACGTGTCACTGTTATAGTCCCTCTAGAGTACAAAATGTGATAAAATATGTTGATATAATTAGCTGTCTGATAATGTAATAACATCTTCTGATGGATAATTTCATTATTTTTCCCTCCATGATGTAATAGTCCCAGCAAGCACATATTTCAGTTATTGCATCAAGAGGATGTAAAAACAGATGGAAATTTTATTACAATCTGACTAATTATTTCATTATCTGGTGGTTCTTATCTCACCATTTCACCAGCCTATCTTTTTCCGTGCTTCCGCCTGCCATTTCAAAGCCTTAAATAAGACAAAGATGCAGACTGATCACAATCATCTGTTGGCAGAGCTCCCAAGTATTGATTTATGCAAAAATCTTTCTTTTCCTTTCTTGGCCTCCTTTTCCCCGATTAGCACTTTTTAGTGGTAACAGCTGACATCTGAGGTGTGGGCTGGAGGATCTGATGACTCTGACGTCCTGACAGATGGAAAAGCTAACCTGAGCTGACATCTGTAAATGATAGAGGCAATGTGGATGTGCACCTTCTCTTTAGCTTGCAAAAGACAAGCAGAGGCAAGAAAAACATGCTGTTTCTAGGCCTGTGCACTCTTTAGCTTACCTTTTGGGCTTTTAGACAGAGATACGAGTACTAATCAGACCTTTTAATTTAGTAAAAGGCAGTCTCTTAAGTAAAATGTGATAAAATAAAATGTGATAGCCTATGATATGTGTTAAGAATAAAAAAAAGCCCACACAGATTATTAAATTATGAATTCATTAATATATGAGCAGATATAATACAACGAGCAGAAAGTCTCACAGAATTGTAATGATCAGGTCCCAGTATCTCAAGAAAAGGACTGGGAAATTGTATTTGTCACTTTCCACTTAGCTTTTAGCTAATGTTTCTGTTAAGTGGCACGGTAAGTTACGCTTAATGCAGCAATTAACTGTGCCTTGGTGAGTAGAGCTTGGGGTCACTGCCCATCTTATCAAAGAATACTTTACTGTCTGTTTATGAGCATGTTGGCTGTTGCAGGGACCAGAGTCCAGGCACAATCCATATTTGTCCCCCACATGTGCATACTAAGTGATTATCTATCTATCTATCTATCTATCTATCTATCTATCTATCTATCTATCTATGACACGCTGTAGTGTTGTGGTCCCGCCCACATACCCGCCCGAGCCAATCACGAACCGAGTGCGGCACCAGCAAGTTAACTTGAGCCACCTAGCTGCTACGTTAGCATCACGGTAGCTGTTTGGCTAAGAAGACACAACAACTTACCATAATATATCTACAACTACATTTATGATGAAATTGATACATGTGCTATTACACAAACTAATGACGGTCATGGAAAGTTAAAGTACGTTTCGTACGTTCGTACGTTTCCTGAGCTTCCTGATACGCGACTACTTCGCAGGGAGCGGCTGTCAATCACAGCAGTCAATAATGACGTCTCCCTCTTTTAATTACTAATTTAAACCAAACGTTATCAGAAAAAAATAACACATGAACAAACATTGGCGTGATAAGAACTACCTAAAATGACAGAGACCACCTTCGTAAAAAGAAAAAATTCGACATTGATGTTTTATTTTTAGCCCATGTCCCATCCGCTGACATGGAGGGGCGGGCTTTACAGCCGATACTGCAGGAAGCCATTAGGGGGCGATCGAGATGTTTTTGGACGCTGTCATGTCGTCTGTGTTTATACACAGTTTATGGTCTAGAAGACCGAAATTATCTGAATCAGTTTAACATAAGAGGAGGAGACTATTGAAGGAGCAGGTACTCCAGACGCAGAGGGATTCGTTGTTAAGATATATTGATCCAGGTAGTGCCACCACAAGAGAAGAGGCAGCAGGTGTTGTGGTGATCAGAGGTAAACGAGAAAAGGTAAAGCTTAACTGCTCTTGTTTGAATTACTGATGAAACTTGCACATTTCGTGCTTGTAAACTGAAAAGTTGTGCATACAAGATATACAGTTTTTTTTTTTTATTTTAAGCTGAACATGCTGTAACAAATGGTGCCCTCATTTGGTTCTGTTTACTGTGTTCACGAACACGTGTGTTGCGTTCAAGTGTTTAAATGCTGCTAAGAAACGGAAATATTAATGTTACTGTCCCAGCCTTGAAGCCACAGAGGCTAACAGTTTAGCAAGTGGGTAACATAATGAAGGAACTGTAAAGACATCATGTCAGAGGAGAAAGATGAGGCCTGACAATATCAACATTTTTTTCAGGCATATATATAAAATTCCTGCACTGTATATTTTAATGCAACTCTACAGCATATTCTGTGACCATACATTCAGTTTACAAATTAATATCCTTTGTATTAAAGTTTATTATTTATACATTTATAGCAGTCATTGTTGAATGTGTGATATCAGTTCAAACCAAGCATTTACTTTACAGACCTTCATGTTAAATCCATTTTTTAAATCTAATCTTCCCATTTTTACTGCAAGCATCTATGTTAAGAAGTGACTCATTTCCAGCATCAGTGTGCAAATGTCAGTGGTGTCAGTGGTGCAAGTGTTTATGTCAAAGTTACAATTACTAAAAATTACAATATAATAAAAATTACAATATGCTGTACAATTTTAACCTATTATGCACCGATAAATGAACTTCCATGGGCTGCACAATTTCTCACAACATCAACAAATTTTGTCACAAGCTTTCAGAAACTTTCCACTTACGAGGTTGTGAATACGGCGAGACGGGGGGCAGATGTAACGTCTATTTCATCACTATAGGAAACAAACTGGGCACATATTTTTCAGTATTTATTATACTGAAAATCACTCCAAAAAGCAGCTTATTAAGAAAATTACATTATATATAGGAGCCTTTGAACCATACAGGACTGACTGTTTTGGGTAGTAATCTTTCCATCAACAAAATTTAACATTTAACTTATCATTAACACTTGCATTTCCTTCTGTCGTTGATGCAGCTTTGTAAAAAGTCCTAGCTGCTTTTGTAGCTTAGCTCGCAGCTCCTCGGCCGTCCTCTCCTTCTCATCTCCAGATAGGTTTCTATATTTCTCTTCATGTTTTGTCTCAAAGTGACGGTTGAAGTTGTATTCGTTGAATACAGCGACATGTTTGTTGCAAACTAAGCACACAGCTTTACCGTCAACCTCCGCGAAAAAATACTTAGCAGTCCATGAGTTATAGACGTGCCGTCTCAGCAAGTGATGCTACTTCAAACATCGCTCACGTCAGTTTACATCAATGCCGTATAATGCCCAGGTCTGCCCTAAACTTACCCTGCTTTATGGTCTATTTGACTCTAAATGGGGCCATAATTTACGACATTGACATAGTGCTGTACTGAAGAAGACTTGAAACTTAAGATTGAGACCATAAACTCATGTTTACAATGTTTACTGAGGTAATAAATCAATTGAGGAGTAGGCTCATTTTCTCATAGACTCAGCTTTAAATGTCTGAAAACCTTTAGGACTGCAGTGGGACAGAGAGACTGAGTGGACTGGGTTACATCATGGATTGGGAATGAACAAGCAGAGTTGAACCTGGAGCAGATTATAGAGGACTTCGTGATGCATAAGACTTGCAGGAAAACCTCCAGACCGGTGAGTACAATAACACACAAATTTTGATGGGTGCAACTCTCCAGAGGAGTGTTGTGTGCACTGCAGGTTGTGTAAAGACTGTGCTTTGATGATGTGTGTCTGTGGCTGCAGCCGCAGTAGAGTTTAGCTTATGTTGTTTAAGCTAATAGGTGTTGTCTGCGTTTTGGTGATGTTTTCTTCCACTGTTAATTCAATAAGAAGTGTCAAGCTTATTGTTGCACCCGCCGTGGTGTCCGCAGCCCTTTTAATTTGTTGGTCATGTTTGTGTAACCATCTTGAGTTTTGTTCTGTCTTCTGGTGTAACTGACAGCCGTTGATTGCCAGTTGTAGGATGCTGCACAGGCTACTATGTGCTGTCTGTAGAAAGGAATATTATTGGATTGGATAGGCTATAAGGGCTCTGCAGAATGATGTATACTACCTTGACACGTTTATGCACTTTATTTGCCTACTATATGTTATTTAATGAGTCAGTTATACACTATGACCTACTTTTTACAAGAGGTTGATTGATAAAGGCCGTTATAGTAATGATGGCTTGGAGCAGATCAAAGCTGATAACTGATTAACTTGCCAATATCTTCTTTACGTCTACAGCAGCCTAATCGGCTACTTTTGTATGCCATTTTAAATAAATCATTTTTTGTCACTCCATATTTTATAACTTGTAAGAGAATATCCTCCTCTACCGTAACCTTTTATCAAAGTACAATTTTACACAAGTAATTTTACTTTTATGTGAGTAAAAACATTCTAGTGCTCTTTCTGCCCCTGCATGGCCACAAGAACATTGCTTAAGTCGAGCGCCGATGTTGGGAGACAAGGCCTGGCTCACAGTCTGCATTTTGAATTCATCCCAAAGGTGTTGGATGGTTGAGGTCAGGCCTCTCTGCTGAACATTCAGTTTATTTCACAACAAACTCGACCTGCGCTCTGTGCATCTCTCTAAATATCTCCACTCAGCTTTGTTGCCATCGATAATAATTTGTGAAACAGTGCATTCTAGTGTGATGGTGACGGTGGTGATTTTCTTTTCACAAGCTGTCCACAGGGAGGCAGTACAGCTACACACTTGACGTCAATGCTTCAATCCTCCACAAACGTTTTGGTAGAGGACATTGGGATTCCACTGAGTGTGTCTGTTGCACACACTAGGGAAAGAATATATCTGTAAATAGCAGCTGTGTGTCTTATTTATTTATTTATTTATATAGCTATCCCAACATCCCCACCCACCGAAGGAAAAAAAAAAATCCACATTACAATTCCCCCCATCGCCCGTGGCAACTGTCAACCTCCTGCTCACCAGCCCCTGTACGGCGTACAAAAGGGGACAGGGAGAGTCAAGCCGTGCACCCTCCACTTGACTGATGTTTTTGTACCACCTCCTATGCCCAAGTGCAGGAGTTATAAACCCAGTGACATGACGCCGGTCTGGACTAGGTTGCAGCACAAGAGGTTCCAGATAGTTCTTTGCATCTGCAGGAGGTGCTGATTCCCTCTGTGCCTCGTGACAGACGTGTCGCTTAACTATTTCTCGTTCGCAGCACCTCACCAGCGGCTGCCTCTGAGGAATCTTAAGCTAGGCTCAGTGGGAAGGTGTTATACATGGTGCTGCTGACCGTGTCTTAGAGTAAATAATGATCTTGTCATCTTTCTGTCTGAGCCAGAGAGAGGAATCCACTCATTTAGTCTAGTCATATATAGGCGGCTTCGTATCACTCAGACACGTCCATGTGGACAAGCTTTGGACTTCACACTGCATGTGACACAGCGCTCGTATCGGTATATATATTTGAAATGTTTATTGGTGTCGTTTTACACAGAAGTTCAATGCAAATGACATTTTGTATTTTATAAGTAAAAGAACACAAAAGGACAATAAATGATTAAATAATTGGAATAAATAGAAATATATAGATTAAAAAAAATAAAAAAGGGGGTTTCAAGTTGTCATGACATGTCATTGATGCAGTGTTTCCAAAAAAAACAGAAAAGAGAGGACAATGGCTGTAGGTCATAACAATACAGGGGTCACTATCATATAATCTTCTCCTGGGACACCAAATATTGCCATCAGAAGATCAGGTTCTATTGGTGTCTTCAAATGAAAATCATGAGCTTGTGTTTACAACATGGGAAGTCGTGTACTCTAAGTGCTTGCCGTTCGAGCGGTTACGTCGTGAAGAACACCGCTGCTGTATGGCAATAATAACATTACTGTCAGCGTCTTGAAGCTACAGAGCCTAACAATTTAGCAAGCTAGCAAGTGGGTATAAAAATACAGGGAAAGGCATAATGACAGCCAGACAGACAGCCAGAACGTGTGCATCACAGCAGCAGGGAGCTGCCTACAGCGGTCACATAGAGTGTACATTAGGATATATTTAACAAGTTTTACTTTGGAATAATGAAGACGAATTAGTACTTTGAATGTATCAACCCATGCCAAATACATATTGATGCTGCATGTACATTCCTCAAGGCATTTTTCCACTGGTCCTCCGTTATATCCAATACCAAATCATTCTCCCAAGAAGACTTTAGAATAACTAGGGAAGATTTCTGCAAACTAGAGAAATAATCATATACAAAGGATACTGCTGGTCTAGCTTTATTGTGATGACATCTTTATGTTTTGATTATTCAGTTACTCTCATAAATACGTTTACATACTACATAATGATCTCTCTGCTACTTGGCAGTCTGAAGCATTATATTTTGTTAATACCACATCTGGATTATGACATCTGGTGGCCTTTCGGTATGTCAGTGAAAATCCCAAAACAAAATCTGAATTACAAGCAAATAATCTGAAAATATAAAAGTTTCTGATTGGTGTTTTTAAATATATTTAAATAACAAGTTTAATATTCAGGATTTTGATTGAAAACGGATTCAGTTATCTGTGTGTGTCAAGATACTCGTCATATGCGACGTCTTTTAGCTGAGATAGTTGTCATATTTTTTTATTTGTGACTGGTTGGCTGAGCAGCAATAGTATGGAGGATTGCTTTGCATAATTACATTAAAAAAGCTATTAGACTTATTGGTGTTCATCTAGTTTTCAAAACTCAACATGGCATAACAAGTATTTCTGATAGTATCAAATCCAAACACAATTTGTGTGTTTTGTAACGTGTGTGTCTTTTTGTGGTCACTATGAATTGATTTTTGGTATAAAAATTGATCATTTGAAATGAGACTATAAAAGCCTGTGAACCCAGCAGCCTGAAATGTGCACTTTACTTATTCTTCTCCATGTTGGTCCTGTTTTAATCTGCACTGATGTGCTTTGTTCTGTAAACCACTTTGTGACAGACTTGTTTAATAGAAAAGGCTTTGCAAATAAATTGAACGTTTTCTTGACTCATTGGAAATGGAAAGGCTGTAGGGGCTAAAAGCAGCCAACGCTGGGATGTGTAACTCATATTTACACTCATAATTGCTTCAAACAGAGCCATGTTCAAGTATGCAGAAGGCATTTTACTACCCAAACAAGGCTCGGCTTCTTGTACTGCTGTTGTCCATGATGCACTGAGATCCCAGTCCATTCAAGCATTTATCAATGTTCCACAAATCAATGAGGAGGTGATGAATACCACAGTAGTGCAGGGCTGCAATTAATGATTATTTTCATTGTCGAGTAATCAGTTGATTGTTTTCTGGATTAATCGATTAGTTGTTTGGTCTATTAAATGTCAGAAAATGCTGAAAAATATCAATCAGTGTTTCCTAAAGCCCAAGATGACGTCCTCAAATGTCTAATTTTGTCCACAACTCAAAGATATTCAGTATACTGTCATAGAGTAAAGGAAATATTCACATTTAAGAAGCTAGAATTTTAACTTCTTTTTGTTTTATTAAATTACTCACACTATTAAACAGTTGGCCATTAATTTAATAGTTGACAACTAATCAATTAATTGCTGCAGCTCTACAATAGTGTACATGTTCCTTTATGTGTCAGCAGTATATCAACAGTTAACGACAGACCCAGAGTATTTTTAATCACAACCCAATGTGAGAAAAAGTGTAAAAATGGCTCTATTCTTTCAGCGGCCTCCTCTGTGAAGAGACAGTAAATCGGCCAACACTAATATGTCTTTAATCCAGAGAGTGACAGTAAGCTGCCTGTGCCCTGCCCCACAAAGATGGACTATGTGTATCTGTGCTTGCAAAATGACATTGCTCAATGGAGTGAACAACCACTATAAGCTAATCTATATAGCAGTTCACTGAGTTGTAGCGTGAGAGTACAGTATGCTTGTCCTCGATGGCCGCCCCTCTATGGTGATTTAATTTACACGCAGACAGCTGCTTCTGTGCCTACGCTGCTGTCACGGACCAATAAATAGCTGCAATTAAGTGTAATTAATCGTTTTTGTCTTTCTTGTGCTAAGATAAGGTTATGATAAATATACATTTTCATTGATTAATAATTGCACGAGCATGGCAAAGTTGGCGAGTTGCCCCCTCGTAGTCGATTAGTTGACTCATTGGTCGTTTTGGTCTCTTAGTTTTTCTGCTTTTTTCATGCTAAATGGTTTATTTCCAAGAAACTTATGAACACTTTAACAAGAGTTAAAGTGGTGCTTTTGTGTGATTCTTCTCAGTCTCACAGATCTGTCCATTAAATCAGTTAAATGATTAGTTGACAAAATCGAGTGTTAGTCGACATAGAATTTCCTTGGTTGGGGACAGCCCTAGCTGTTATGTTGTTGAGCTTGTTGAGGGAAATGTTTTCTTAATCCAGCTCCCGCTGGATTTCTGACCCTACTGAACCCTACTGCAGATCTGCTGTCAACAAATCTCTCAATAACAATTCTGTCATCTGATGTTTGTGTTTTGGTTAAACAGCACCCCGTTCAGTTGGAGAGTGGCACTGCAGCACTGGAGACAGCCAGAGATTTCCAAACCAAAAACCCACAAATTGATAATAAATTCAGATGAAGTTCTGTGAGATGTTGCTGAGAGAAAAGCTGCTAAAATCAGGAAGACACCACAGTAAGTCAGAGGTCCCGAGCCAACTTCCGACGAGCAGCTCCTCTGTGTTTTTTATCTCAGCTTTTTAATTAATTATTAATATTTCTTTTAACCGTTTAACCGATAGCGTTAATTGGTTAAAATGCTTAATGTCAGTTATTGGATAAACTGTTAATTATTAACATCTCTAGCTGATACAGACACCAGCTTAGAGCGGGACTGTGGAAGCGATTAACCTTCTTTTCAACTTAATTTGTTGACTCTGTCCTTCTTGTTTGCACTAGCTAAATCATGAAACCCGCAGGAAAGTTAAAATCATCCACTCCATTTGTGGGTTTGGGTGCTGCTGGACCCACAGGATCAGAGGTTGGGTTTACTGAATACATTTAACGATGACTGAAAAATCTAAAGGCCGTCCATCATTTTGACCGATAAGATCTAATGTTGCAGAGCTGCAGACTAGAGGCATTGGAGTGCGTCTGAGTGCAGCTGCACCACCAAAGCAGCGCATGCCGAAGGATTTCCACCCTGTGCAGGATCGGGAAATGCACATTCAGAGAGTTTTCCCGACTTCTGATCGCTTCACTAGGAGAAATGTTCCCCGTCTTCAAACTTTGGCTGCAGTGGCGCTGATAATTCAAGTCTCTAGTGTGGCAGCAGAGCTATAAGCATTTGGTGTGGTGTTGACATTAAAACTGACCACACAGTAGTTGTCTCTGTTCATCTTTTCCATCCATGCACTTATAAATGCTTCATCTAAATGAGCATTTAAAAATGGCAGGTAATTATTAGAATTATGACAGAATTATTAACAATGGAAAATAACAATTTCTAACTCAATCCCAATGCTAAATTATACCTCTGTTTGTTCAACTTGTATTGAGTTGCTGTCTTTAAGTATTATTTTGTGGAGAAGTAGTCTATTTTTGTGTATGTTTCCACTGCTTGCCCAGGCAGATCCAGTGCTTTTGTCTACAGAGCTCGCCAAGAAAGCAGCGTCATTATCAGTAGGTTGCAGATAAACATCAAGCTACAACCCACATGACATAAGAGAAATAAATCACATAATGGTGAAGTGCAAAGTGGAAAATACTATGAGTCAGCCTTAAAAACGTCAGCAGTCCATAAGTAGCCCAGGGCCACTCCTCTGTGGATGCTCTTTGCTAAACAAAGCACATAAGGAGCTTCTTTATTGAGCTCGCCTCTAAACACTTTCTTTATTATTTCAAACATTTTAAATCTTTCTTTCATTTTCTTTGCAGTACACTTTTACTGGCACCACTTAACCAAATTTGGTCCACAAAGTCTACATAATGTTTTTTTGCCAGTTTTGTACTTGCGTTTACATTTTGTCTGCATCTTATGAATTATGGACTGTAATGAAATGTGATAGCTCTGATTTTTGTATGCCTGCTTAAAAAGAGCCACTAGTAATAGTACAAAGCCTCCCTCTGTATAACAGCCAGTAATTAACAGTAACAAAACCTGATCAGTCTCTTAGGGAAGGGATGTAAAATGGGTAAAATATAGTTAGAAAACAAACATCCTCAGGTCTTTATTATGCAGGAAGAAAAAACAGGGATTCTTCCATATTCCAAGCAATGTTTCTATCCATGCTGATTTGTCCTTGAGCAAGACAATGAACTCCTACCTGCTTCTGGCAGCGTTGTGCTCTGACCCATCTGGTGAAATGGCGATGTGTATGTGTGTAACATAGCGAGTTAGTTGTTTTTAAAAAAGCAGCTCATTCCACCTCGTCAGTTTTAGTACACATGTTCAGGGCAGGCGAAAGATCCCCTGGCAGTTACTTAGTTAAATGAGCTTTCCCTCCTGTCGGTTCAGCAGTAATCACTGGTGTCACAGCTCCAGAATCCGGTCTATGTTAAATCTACTCCCCACAGCTTTGGGTATCATCCATCTCTGAGCCTGCTTCCCTGGACAAGTTGGGTTTTCTGACCCAGTTTATAAAAAAAGCTCAACGCATTTACATCAGGTAATACCAGGGCAGAATGAGCTGCTGAAAATATGCTTCTTATGCAGAGTTTGATCTAGGCTCTGAGGTCAGCTCATCTTGCGTAAATGGTGTTACCGTGGCAACATACTCCATATGAGAAATGCTGATGAACGCAGTGGAGTGGAGATCTCTATCTAGAAAATCACTCACTTGCTGCAAGAGCTTATGATAATGATCTCGGAGGACTAATGTTTTAGAATATAGGACACAATTGACATATGAAGTATTGTAGTTCAATACACACACACAGTAAGTATGTACGCTCTTATTTTGTTAATGACAGCAAATTATGAATGAGTCTCCTTGATCCGATCTGTTATATTTGTGTAACCAATGGGTGTTTACGGGATGCATTGTTGTCAAGTTCTTTGCTGAACTATGTCTGTGTTTTTTTACTATATTTTTGCTAGGTCTAAAATTATTGATAGAGACCTACAAATTGTGTATATTACATTACTGTAATTGTTTCAAGTAATATGCTGCCTGGAGAATGCTGCTTTTCAAGCTCCTGGACGGTTTTTATCAGGGCGAGGACTCATACACTTCTAGGGACTTACTTTGGAAAATATCTAAATTAATACAGTAAAAATAATTGATTTTCAGCATGTATGTAGTCAGAGGTGTTGTGAAGTCAAATATATCAGTCATTGTCAGGAATTATTTTTTAAATGTTTTTCTGGCAACCCAAAAATATAAAGAATAAAGACATTTCTCTTACAAATTAGTAGTATTTTCTTTTTAATTTATAAGGGACATGTAATGTTTTATACTTCTGCTGAATATAATACGATCTTGTTTCTATATATGTATGCATTTTGTATATACAGCACTGTTGCCTTTGTGAACACCTTGTTTTCAAAACTGGAAGTAGTCACACGTGTAAACTTCCACTAGCTTCACCAAGTCCATCGCTAGCTCCTCCGTTCTCTTTATACATCCATGTTCAGCTCCATCAGGTCTGTTTGAAAGCATTTAACATAAGTGTCAGTATACGGGTACAGCTGTAGCATCGGGTGATTTCACAGAGATGAGTGATGGCTGGCCTGACCACGTTACCGCAATATAACGTTTCCTGTCTGTTTTTGTACTTTACTGTATGTGTAGTGTTTGGATTTAATACGTGAGAACGCAGGTCGTATCCACGCCCAACCCTTTGCTGTTTTCTACTTTATCGTATTGGCTCACTGCGGCCGGCTGTGGTTTGGTTTGGTTGACGGAAACAAAGCGGATATGACGACACGTTACTCTACAACAATAAAAACTGTAACATTTGTCTTCCTCTACATAGACTTGAATGAAGCAAATATATTGATTCTAGCATTGAAAAATCAGTTTCAAAATCAAAATAGATGAAGAAGAAGCAGAATCATGAATGAATAAATATTCATTTTCCTGAAAGGAATGGACTCATGATTAAAGTGTACAAACCTCAACCTTTTTTTGAACAGAGAGGTCTGTCAGACATCAACCCACTCTGCTGCCAATATAACTGCAAAGAGTCCATAAAAACAAAGCCCAAAAAATGTGTTTGTATTCTGATACATACAATCACACCGCAGTGGCTCTGCGTTCTGCTCTAAATATTCAGGCCACATCAGATATTGATATGCCATTACATTTTTTGCAATTGCATTTTTGTGATGGATAACAGAGGCACAGCATTGTTTGTGCTAACAAACAGCGACTCGCTCAGCCGTCCTGTTCTTCGGGACGGAGGTTAATGCAACAAAATCCTGCATGTTCGACATTTGTAACGATACAAAACTGCTGCTAATCCAAGTCTCCAGTGTCTACGGGAGCATGTGTGTGTGTTTCTGTGTCTGTGTGTGTGTGCGCATCGATTTGTTAGCTGTGTAATCCTCGATTGTGACAATGGTCAGCGAGATTAGGGGCTAGAGCCACAGTGTCGGCCCTTTTAGGCGGGTAATGGGCAAAAAAGCGTGTTAATTGCCCTTGACTGTTGAAAGTAAATTAATTATTGATCGCTCTCTTGACTCCTCTTCTGTACTTACATACCCTTACAAATCCTTTTATCTTCTGCTTGGAGTAAGAACATTTCCTCGTTTCCCATCATTATGCAGGCTGGCAAGCAGGCGGACCACTAGCTAACCTCTTGAACCAAAGCCATCCTTCCTAGCTGTGTGTCAAGCGCTGAAAAGGTCTGTCAGATAATCTCACCTCCATAAGATGCTTTATCTGTTCTGTGATCTCTTGCTACCTCTCTCTTCCACCTCCTCATTCTTCTCCCTTCCCCTCTCTAATTTTCTAATAGTTTCTTCTTCTTGTTATTGCCTTCCCCTCCTTATACACATACAGTGTATGCATGCATACTACACACATGTTCTCTCGCCTCCACACCTTCAGGTGTTACAAATAAATAAGAGCGGCTGAATAAAAACAGAAGTTGAGGTCTAAAGGCTGCGTCGTAAATTGATGACAGTGAATGTAAAGGCGTGGAAGCGGCGCAGACAACAGCATCATTATTCTGCCAATTGATTTTCTCCCTCTGCTGCTAAAAGGAAAAAGGCGCCTTGTATCTGAAATGAGATATAAACAAAGTCCAACATGATATAGCTGCATATATTTTTTTCTGCAGCCGCAGATGTCAGAGCTCTTCGGATTGAGGGTTCAGCTTGAAAGGAGCCATGTGTGTGGTATCTGTACCACTGTCTGTGTTGCACATGATGAGAGAGTGACAGATGCCTTGTATTGGAAACTTTTTATTTGATACTGTCTTCACTGTTATACATTACAATGCTGTATTTCTCTCTCAAACGGCATCTCAAGTCAAAACCAGAGGTGCTCTGATCTATGTGGTTAGACAGTCAGTGACAGTAATACCTCTCCTTGCACACCAGAAAACCAAATTGTTGAAAATTGCAGATAACTGTGCTGCTCAGCTCAGGCACTGTGTCTGCTGTTGTTGCTTTACAAGATATAGGTCCATGTGAAGTCATGTGATGTATGTCTGATTACAGGAATAGGTAAAACACGCCGCAAACAATAAAATGAACCCAGTAATGCAGCAGTTGTCGCTTTGCAATAAACTGGACCATAGACTGTAGATTATACAAGAGTGGACCTAGTCACCATGACGTCACCCATTGGTTTGTGGACTGCCGTTTTGTAGCCTCAAGTTTGGCATTTTGGCTGTCACCATCTTGGTTTTTGCAACCAGAAATGACACGAGAGGGTCGAGCTAAGTGCAACCAAATGCTGAATAAGACATTTTTAGGCAACCAAAATGTTGAAGTTTTGAGATGAAAATGTGGACAGCACCCAGACCGAAGAACGCTGCGGTAGCGACCTGTTAATCACGAGGTAGCCACGCCCTGAAGCATCTCCTGCTTTATGGTCTATTTGACTCTAAATGGGACCAGAATTTACTAAATGAACATCATGCTGTATTGAAGAAGACTTGAAACTAGTGATTGAGACCACAAACTCATGTTTGCAATGTTTACTGAGGTAATAAATCAAGTGAGAAGTAGGCAGACGGGTCGCAGTGCAAGTTTAAGGCACTTGGCTGCATTGGCTTCACTTTTCAGACCTGCAGGTTGCTGACTAAACTGGACTAAGAGTGCTGAAGCCCTTTATAAAAAGGGTCAAAACCGTCTCCATCGTCTATGGAGGCTGAGGTCCTTCAGTATCCGCCGGGCAATGCATAAGGCTTATTGAAAGAGGCTGGGAGACGGTCTTGAGCTATGAAGTATGACACATGCACAATGTAACTGGAGCTGCGGTTGTGTGTTGCCTTTGGCTCAATTTCAGCGAGTGCAAACCACATTTTACTGCATGTGTTGAACCCCAATGATACGACGCAATGACGCCGAGTGACATCTCCACTTTTCACCCTTCTGGGCAAAGCTGAGGATGTTTTATGAGTCTATGGTGATCATTGCTATCCTGTGTCCTGTTGTGTGCTGGGGAAGTTGATTGAGGGTAGCGGACACCAACAAACTGATCAAGGCCAGTGACGCTATGCGGGTGGCGCGGTGGTGTCTGAGAGGAGGGTGTTGTACGATTTAAGTGTCATCTTGAACAATGTTTCCCACCCACTCCGTGGTGTGGTGAGTACATTCAATGCACAGAGATGCACCGCAGAGAGCCATGCACAAGAAGTCATTCCTGCCTGGCCATCAAACTTTTCAGACCGGACATATTTCACTCCTGTCAGCAGCTATAATATATTTATATCTTCAACTGTGCAATCATTTTGTGCATTAATTCAACTGTGCAGTACTCTGGTTTACTCTGGCATTAATACTGCATTTACTTATAATGTACATTTAGACCAAGACCGTCGCACATTGTCCAACAAACACAAGGTTTTCATCCAGGTTGTCATCCAGGACAGCGCTGTTTGTGTCCCGTGCGTCACACTACAACCAGCTGTTAGTTTGTGTCCCATGTTCACAACGTTCAGTGTCATTTTTATTGTACAAACATTGTAGTTTTAAGCCCAACCATGTATTACTTTGCTAAATCCAACTATAGTGGGTTTATTGCCTAATCCTAAAGTGATGCCAAGGGTAACTGTGGTGGTTTTTGATGCCGAAAGTAAAGTAACTCTGCGGTACGTGACAAGTTAGGATGTGCTGAATTTGACACACTCATCATAGATCCCATTTTTCAGCATTATTATTGTTTACACTGTTATATTGTAGTACAGCGCACCCCCGCTGTGAGCGCCGCTGCTTCATTAATATCCTCTGCTCTCATGTTTGAAGTGAAGGTAACGTTGATACCGGTTCCAAACATTCTCTGTGGTGAACGACAAGCTAACGTGCTGATGGATTTGGTGCAGAACACTTGACATTATGCTGAAAGGTTATTTTGCCCAGTGATGCCAAAATATTGTCTACTTCAGCTTTAAATGCTACATTGCTTGTCAGCAACTGGTCATAACTTAGGAAGCAAATTGGTCTTGTGCGCTCTAATTAATTCGGCATACAGTTTATCCACCAGTCATAATTTTGTTTTAATGAAAACTCAACTCCTGGCATGTGCTTCTGGTGTTCTTCACCACTGTTTTGGAAGAAGGAAATAACAAACAAACCAGCTTTATAAGTGACATATTTTCTTCATAAATCAGTGCTGTGTGGTGATTTTTGTGATACTCATTAATGTGTGGCACTGTAAGTGAGGTGGTGTTGTACTTGGGCCTGAATTTGTGTACTTGCATGACTTTGATAGTCTTTTACTGTGTATTCTAGCACCAATGTCATGAATAAAATTCAATTCATATTCATTGCTCTTAGTGCATTGAGCTACTCTTACTGTGACGTCTTTATCATCCAAGGACCTTGAATCCTCCGGTAGCATTTCTGCTATGATAATTGAGAGAGCGATTTAGACAGATCTCAGGCTTTTGTGTGTCCTCGCCGTTGGCAGGGAGGTGTTCATCTCTTTGAGGCTGGGATCTTTATGGTGATCTAATCTCTTGCATTTAGGCTTTTGGTCAGTTGAATTATATCTTCTCAGTTTCTGAACAAGAAAGCAATTTCTTTTTGGCTGAGGTTTATGCATTGAACCATTTCAGTGACTTGTCTTGAAGAAAGTTAGAGATAAAAAGTTATCTGTGTAATGACCACAGTACTTTTACTTCACTTTTTTCACGTCAAGTTAAATTGATTTTAATAGCTTTTAGGAAATAGGTGCGAACAAAGCATAGAAAAAGGATAAAATCAAGAAATAATACAAAATATATAAAAGAATGCACAAAAAACATAAATAGACATTATAATTGGTTATCTAGGAGAAGCTAAAGAGACATGGAACATTTTCACACAAATTTCACAGCGATGTATTACTGAGAGTAGTCTTTTTTTGGGTTTAAGAGATTCATTCATCTTCCAAGCAGATGCTAGTCTGCAGCAACAGCTGTCTGTGTGTGTTTTTAGACGTTAATCTACACTGTAGCTCACACAAAGCAGGACCTTGAGGAGTGACAATACAAACCACCCAGGTATTAATTGTACACATGGAAAAGCACATCCACTGAGCACATGAACACCATGCTTTTTAATCATAATAGTGTACATTTCCAGTCTTTTCTTTCCTGAACTATTTGGTAGCCCTTCACCTTTAGCTTGTGCTCTTAATGCGGCAATCTGTAAGATTTCAGTTATGGTTGATATGGCAACATCCAGATTATTGGCGGCAGCAGCAGAAGTGGTTTGATACAACAAGTCCCAGCAAAACAAACTATTGTCGTCAGGAAATAATTGGCCTTTTTCCATCATTCTGATTTTATACTGCTCACGGCATGAGTCTGCGAACAGCGAAAAGGAAAGTACTTGGTTACCTCGCTGAGAAGTTTGCAGCCTGTCGCCTGCAGCTCTTCATCTAACAGCTCACTGTGTCACTGTGCTACCTCTTGTTCCATTACTCCCTGCAATATTTAAAACTGATCTGCTGTCCAAAAATCCTGAAAATGACCGTTGTCTTATTTTGTAGCTGCTTTTTTGATGATCAATAGCGGCCAGTGTCAAGCTCACTGACAAACACTTTCAATTCCTTTGCCTACTTCATAATTTAAGTCATCTTGCCAGTTAAATGCGTTTAATGTGAAGCTGCAACAGTAGGAAATGTTTGGTTTGCATTAGCAGTAACGGTACAGCATTTTTTTTTTCACAAATGTTGCCTCAGACACATTTTAGTTCAATTAGGGCTGTTGATTACAAAATTTGTTCGCCTGGTAGTCCATATTTGATCACAAACTAATCACACATGTTTATGTGTTCAAAATGTACCTTAATGGGAGAATTGTCATGTATTTAATACTGTTATCACCATGGGATACTATGAGCATTGTCCAGAAAACCCTCACAGGTACTGCATTTGAAAAAAATATGCTCAAATCATAACTGAAGCCCAACAGCTGTCAGTGTGTCAGTGTGCTGACTTGACTATGACTTGCCCCAAACTGCATGTGATTATAATAAAGTGGTCATGTCTGTAAAGTGGAGACTCATGGGTACCCACAGAACCCATTTTCATTCACATATCTGGAGGTCAGAGGTCAATGGACCCCTTTGAAAATGGCCATGGCAGTTTTTCCTCGCCCAAATTTTCTATAGGTTTGGAGCGTTATTTAACCTCCTTCATGACAAGCTTGTATGATATTGTTGGTACCAATGGATTCCTGAGGTTTTCTATTTCATAAGATGCCAGTATCGAAACTCAAACTGAGCCCGCTACAACCTAAAAATCGCAAGCTGCGTTAATGTGTTAAAGAAATTAGTAACCTTAAAACAAGTTTGCATTAACACTTTATTATTGCGTTAACTTTGACAGCCATAATTTTATACTGAAAGACATTGTGGCCGCTGAACATAATTGACACAATAAATTAGTTTCCTTCAAAACATATGGCAAACTATGATGCCAGCATGTTCACTCGAGTTTTAAAATTAAGCCCGCTCCAACCTAAAAATCGCTAGTTATGTTAATGCGTTAAAGAAATTAGTGGTGATAAAATGAATCTGTGAAAATGCTTTATTATCGCTTTAGTATCACTTTGGCAGCCCTACTGCAAATATATAAATATTGCAATATTTTTATCAGCGGCCCATAGGCTCAATCATTGTGTGAGCTCATTCGGCGATAGATAAGGACTTAACAGACATTTATTTAAATGAAAAGCTTTGAGATTGACTGTGGTTGAGGAAAAATATAGCAGGCTCAGTGGCTGATAGTCTCCCATTAATCCAGCCTACTAATATACTATACATACGACATACTATAGGAATAGTAGTAAACATGATGGTGAGAGGCCTTGCTGAGATTCAGTGACATTTGTCCTCTTAATCCTGTTGTTCCATGGAAGTTTGTTTGGATAAAGGGTTTCCTCTGTTATCCATTCCTTTTCCATTACATGACCCATGAATGATTCAGGAGCCACTGTGTTTGTTGCAAATAGTCATTCATTTTTTATAGCAGCTTTATCTTGAAAACCCTCTCCTGTCCTGAACCACCCTGCTGGATCACGGCTGGATTTTCATCACCGGTGGATGAAGTGCCACGCTGGCATTTTTTTTTTTTTTTTTCCTGACCTGCCCAGATGCATTGAATTCATAAATTGTGGATGTGGTACTGATGGACTCCCTTGTTTTCTCTGATGACATTTCCATACATGGCTCACTGTGCAAAATGTCATTTTGGCTCACGCCATCGCCTCTTATGGTAAATATGATACTATAAGTATTTCAAAATGGCACAAAAACAGACATTTTCATAAATTCGCACTGTTTTCCATATCGTCTGCACCGAGGCCACATGGTTTATTTTGCCACAGCCACACAGCAAACGCTTTTCAGTGGGAATACAAATGCATGCGCATCACTGCGTGGTTATATGCTCTTAGGTGTCTGTTGAGTCAGCCTCATTTGAAGCCACTTCCTGTACAGAAGTATGTATTTACTGAATGACCAAATTATCAAATGACATAAATGCCTTATATAAAAGGCACTCTGTTAGAAAGAGAGAATAAAAAAAGACCCCACGCTATAAGCCAACCACACATCAACTTTTCCTGGCTGTGGTTTATTACAGAATAAATGCTATATTGAACTGAGGCATTTATACTGTGATGTAATTGAATTTTTGACCTCAACAATAGATATAGCGCTGCGATGTGGTGGTGACCTGAGTAAGAGGTGGGATTGGGTGCACTGAGGCCATCCAAAATCTCTCCTGGGGCAGAAAATAAAAAAGAGCGGGCCATGTTTCTGCAGGTGTGTGACTGTGTCAGACAGAGACAGCACCGGTGTACATATGTGTGTCCCCGGCTGCAGTGATTTCCCACCAGCCTCGAGGGGAGAGTCATCTCCTCAACTTTTCTTTACCTCAAGCTAGTGCCAGACTCTCCACCCACCTAAATCTGCAGCTGTGCCAGGTGAGAGTGGCAACCTCATTTAGCTAAATGTTTTTCTTTTTTCTCCCAGGAGCTTCAGCTTGTAAAAGGAGTTCAAAGGGAAGTTATCTTGTCCTTTTCTCACACCATGTCGCCCTCTCTCAATTCAATTCTCTCTACCCTTCCCTTTCCTTTTCTCTCTTTCTTTCCCTCCACATCTCAAGATTAATAATGCAGCATAACTGATCCCCCCCCCCTTATTTTATCTCCACCCGATACTGCTCAGCCAGCACAAGCTAATTTTAGAGGATGACACTGCTGAGTGCCTGCGATAAGCAGCTCACAATGAGCGGGACATTATTTTCTTTCTCTCACAGGTTCCAGTCCCTCTCAGGTGGAAATCACTGTAAACACAGCGTGTCCCAGATCTCGTAGATTGCAGAAATTGCAGAACATATTTTGCATCATTACCCAAAGTTTTGGAGTTTGCATCTGGCATGCATCTTATTTCCTTTCTACTTGTTTAAAGGTGCAGATGTAAAGGTAGTATCTTACAAAATTTGTACTTGGCAATGAAGTCTGCACTTAATCACAGCAAATACTGTACAGCTGTTTGCGACTGTAAATAGCGTGTTGCAGTTAGAAAAAAAGTGCCACAGCGTGTGAGAAAATCATTGATATTGCAAATTCAAAGCACATTTTGCCCATTTTTTTTCTAGGGATAACAAGTGCCTGAAGAGGCATATTTTCAGCAATTAACAAAAAGGTTGAGTCGATAACAGCAGGGGGCCCCAGATCCTTGCTTGGCACAGCAATCCAACTGTTTAGCATTCCATGCTCAGCGCCCATGGTGCCAAGTGTTTATCATATGAAATGTATTATTAATTTCCAAGCCTTCGAAAATATTGACCTCGGTATTTGTCTAACCTAATCATGTTTATTGTGTCTTGCCTATAGCATGTAAATCATGCTAAATCAACTTTAATTACACTGGTGTGGAGTTGTCTACAGTTGAGGTGGTAGAGATTTGATTCAAGGACAGGATTATTTTATTGCTATCACTGAATTTTTGTAGCCTCCTGCTCTGGTCTGTGTGTTGCTATGCTGACATGTGGGCGTATGTGCCGTAGTGATCTTATCTGACGAGGGGGATAATTGGAATTTATAGGAGGTAATAGATAACATGGCCGTACATCCAACCAAACTGACAACAGCAGGAGCAGCAATATATATCCTATCATGGCTGATCATTTTCCACGAGTGGTTTAAAATGGGAAGTCAGTGGCTGGGTGATACAGTGGAATCAGCGAGGCACAGACTGAAGCTTCACCTGGGATTTCCACTTCTGTTTTTTTAACGCTGTGCAGGTGGTACTTGTTTGTAACCTTGGGATTTTACTGTATGCAGCGACACATTATCTTTTATAAAGTATTCTAGGGTCTCAGATGACATTTTAGCAGCTGTTATCTGTTCTCTCATGTCTCTAGTTTGTGCTTCTGTCACCTTCTTCACACCCTCAGCCACAGCGCTGATTACAGAAGAGAAAATGTTCAATTACTGTAAGCAGCACTTGAATGTAGTGCCAAAATAACAGAGACGAGAGCAAGTTTGAAGGGCCGGACTTGCCAGCATTGAAAATGTTATAATTTTGCGATGAAATAAATTCCTTTAAAAGGGAATAGCACTGATGACTGGATTCACTTGTGGGGGCAAATAAATCCTTAATCCTAAAAAATCAAAATTTTGGGAAAACTTTGACACGCAACTTTGCGCCACTGACAAATGGCAAACTGTCTTGGTAGTGCTGCCTTTCTGAAGGAATGGAGAGCTGTTCAGCCCAAAACGGAGGAAGCTATCGTAGCTTCTCAGTTATGTTGTACCATCCACTTTTATTTAACCTCCTCTGTCAGTGTAGTTTGCTAACTGTCAGTTTTTGCCCTCTTCAGTCACTCTTTTTTTAAGCTAAATGTACATTTGAGAAGTGAAAGGGACGGCAGTGGAAGTAAATTGTTAAGAAAAATGAAAAACCGGTGGGAAAATTTCCTCACCGTCACATCCCTTGTTGTGACTTGCATAGTCCCGACTTGCTAGCACATTAGTTGTTAGTTTGCCATCTACAATAATTCACCAACTAACCCTGCAAGTAGTCCCTAGTAGACTTGTAGTTATTATCGCCTTAAGCTCAGCTGTTTTGTGAAGACATGACTTAACTGTGCCACCTTGAGTAAACATGACTTAGACAGTAAGTTTATAGTTTTTATTCATGAAAATAAATCCTGAATCACAGTGAACTATGAAGCTCGTTGAAGGCTGTCTCTTGCAGCTGTTAAAGTAACATTCATAGAATAAATGTGAACTTTATAAAACGATTTCAGAACTTGAGCTGCAGGAATATTTTAATCAATTTAAAATCTTTTTCATCAAGTCATGCGATATTTTCACTCTCTTTCTTTGCCTTTCCCTCATGTGGACACAGGGGACGTGATCAACAAAAAGCTAATTTAACATGCCAGATCTACATCTATGGAACAGAAAGAGTGATTTAACACTCTTTCTGTTCCATAGATCGTGCCACTGAGCCAGGCGTGCCAAAACACTTATTTTATGTTTTGCTTAGATGACAGACTATTTTCTTTTTTTTTTTTTTTCCTGTAGAGTGGTCATCTAAGTTAGCCACATCTCTGCAAATCTCCAGGCAGGGAAGGAATACATCACGTAGCCTAGACGCTGTGTCATCTCTATTGTAACACATTTTATTGTTTGCACAGACTTTACTTAGGTATGTTTAAAGTATTTTTTCTAGGTATTTTATATGGTCTGGTGGTGAGCAGCATTAATCACTAGGAAGGAGGGATAGCCTGCATTCTTTCACCACCGGGGGATAAAAATAATTCAGCAGCAGCAGGGACGTATAGACCAGAGGGGGGAAATCCCCCTCACCATGTTCACAACCATATGCTTGCTCTACCTAGAATCCAAAAGGTAGGAGGAAGTTATCTGGTCAGGGTTCTTCATGTTGCTCTCATGTGATCAAACCACCATCAATATAAGTTTCATATAAGAAGCACAGAGTCAAGGTAGCCTTTGAGAAACATGTGAATAAAGTGCGTCCTTATCCTTTACATCATGAGCTGTATTATTGCTGTAGTGCTGGAAGTAATAATCTGAAAGGTTAGAGGAATGTATGCAGAGATTCTTGTCATATTCAAATGAATGTTTGACAAATGAGTTTCCCTTGAAGACATATGATACATTATTAGTATTTTATTATAACTAATGATGTGGGTGATCAGGATTATGTAGAGCAGATAAATCATTTCCCTTCCTTTCATTTAGAGAATGACAGTGCTCTGGGGCTCTTTACTGGGCAGTAGACCAGGGTCAGAGATAATTTCTTGAGTCGATTTTTAAAGGGATACTTTCAACTTGGTCCTCATAGTTTTTGCAATCGTAACGATTGATTGTGTTGGTGCTTTCTCAGCTGAAAGCACCAAAGCAATTTCCACCAGCTATAACCATAAGACGATTAAAGCACAACCATATATGTGCTTAATTACCTCTACAGTGGCAGCCATGATAGAAATCCTCTACCCTGCATCTGTATTGCATTAATACTATAGTGGTAACCATGGTAGAGGTCCCAGCTGCTTCATCTATATTGCATTTACACTGCAATGATAAGCCCCCCTCCCGACATCTATACTGCATTAATACTGTAATGATAGCAAAAGTAAAGGTCTTCCCACAATGCATCTGTCTGACATTAGTCTTGCAGAAGCCGTAGCAACCTATTCTTTTAAAAATGTGCTAAAGTGGTGTTGAAGACTTGCAGTATATTGCGACAGTGACCTCATATTTCAAAAAACTGGGTGCCCGCTTTTCCTTGATGGTTGGAAAGCGAGCACATTTGAATTTTTTTTGACCATTTCTTCTGAGGGCAGAGCAACACTATAAAAGTGGTGCTGTGGTGTGGAGTGAAAAATGGATTGTGTGACAGAGAGGGCCTTGGCCAGTTTTATAAGACTGTCTTTGAGACAGACTAATAAACATATAATACTAGTGAGAGAGACAGTGTGAATACACAGACCACTCCATGATTCTTAACTCTTGGAAATGTGTGCAATCCAGGCTGTCTCAAGGCTTTATCCTGGGAGTTGTCTGTGCAGGACTAATGTCCTCTAAAACTGTTCTGAGACAATTCAGGTTAAGAGTTGTTTGCTGCAGAGGCACAGGGCAGCCTCTGTTTGGGGATTTCAATCTGCATTCAAGACTCTGCTTCCCTTCCTCAGCCACTTCCTTCTGTCCTGCGGCAACCACAAGACAGAGTAAGCACACTGACTGGCTTAATTGAAAAGGAGAAAAAAAAAAACTTCATTTGTTTAATTAGCATGTGCTGAAGTGTTTCATTCCAAAATGTTTGTTGCTTGGTATTCACTGATCAGTACAACACTAATGCTGTTTCATCCTTGAATTGTCTCTACTCTGTAAGCACACAGTGACCACCTTTTGTAAGATGTTCTTGATGATATTTCTTAATATGAAAAATTAAACCACTTCAATAATTTGCAGTGAGCATGCATAATGTGTACTCGTGTATTCATCGAAGACTGTGAGCTATTGGCATACATCATTTTACCTACTTGTTAATTCCAAGTACCAAACCCCTGAGCCCTTAAACCTGATAACGACCCACTGTTTAATTTCATATATCCATGGTCAATAAAAACTAAATAGCTCTGTATCATCTTAGCCCTTAGCAGTACACACCAACTACTGTATATGCCATGCTGCTTTAATGCATGATTAAAAAATGTCTGTTATCAGGGCTGCGACGATACGCCTATCTCCTGATTCAGTACTAATGCGACTTGGGTGCCGATTCGATAGGTATTACAACAGTATTGTGATTCTCCAAGTATTGCAATTCGATGCTATGAATTATTGTGGCTTTTCCTTAACTTTTTAACACTACACCATGGGGAAAAGCTTGACCTTGGAAAATATCTAAATTTCTATAATAAAAATGTTTGATTTTCAGCATGTACAGTTAGGCCCAGAAATATTTGCCTGAAGTCTGGAACCCATTGACATCACCAAACGCTGGGTTTTTTCCATTGTGATGCTTTGTGATGCCTTTACTGCAGCTGTCTTCGGTTGTTCCTTGTTTGTGGGTCTTTCTGCCTTAAGTTTTGTCTTGAGCAAGTGAAATGCATGCTCGATCGGGTTGAGATTGAGCCATTCCAGAATATTCCACTTCTTTGCATTGAAAAACTCCTGGGTTGCTTTTGCAGTATGTTTTGGGTCATTGTCCATCTGTACTGTGAAGTGTAGTCCAATCAATTTTGCTGTATTTGACTGAATCTAAGCAGAAAGTATATCCCTTCACACTTCAGGTTTCATTTCTGTCCTCTGTCACACCATCAATGAACACTAGTGATCCAGTGCCATTGGAAACCATGCCTGCCCGTGCCATCACACTGCCGCAACTACTGTCTTCTTCGTCATTCTGGTACAAGTTGATCTTAGTCTCATCTGTCCAAAGAGCGCTGCTCCAGAACTGGGCTGGCTTCTTCAGAAGTGTTTTGGCAAAGTCTAATCTGGCTTCTCTAATTTTGAGGCTGATTAATGGTTTGCACCTTCTGGTGAAACCTCTGTATTTACTCTCATGAAGTCTTCTCTTTATGGTAGACTTAGATACTGATACACCTACTTCCTGGAAGGTGGATGTTGTGAAGGGGTTTTTCTTCACCATGGAAAGGATCCTGCGATCATCTACCACTGTTGTCTTCCGTGGACGTCCAGGCCTTTTTGAGTTCCCAAACTCACCAGTGTGCTCTTTTTTTCTCAGAGTGTACCAAACTGTTGATTTTGCCACAACTAACATTACTGCTATCTCTCTGATGGATTTCTTCTTGTTTTTTCAGCCGAAGGATGGTCTGTTTCACTTCCATTGAGAGCTCCTTTGACCGCATGTTATAGGTTCATAGCAACAGCTTTCAAATGCAAATGCCACACCTGGAGTCAAATCCAGACCTTTTAGCTGCTTAATTGATGACAGGTTAAAGAGGGAAGAGCCCATGCAGCCTTCTGAGTCAATTGTCCAATTACTTTTGGTCCCTTTTAAATAGAGGCAGCTACATAGTAAAGAGCTGCAATTCCTAAACCCTTCCTCCAGTTTGGATGGGAATAGTCTCAAATTACAGCAGAGAGGCTGCACTTTAAGCCCACATTGATTACATTAGTGTATCCTGAACATGTTTTCATAAACAGCTAAAATAATGTAATTAAATTAAATAAAATTTGTCACTGTCAAAATAATTCTGGGCCTGACTGTATGTAGCCAGAGATGACCTGAAGTCAAATATATCAGTCATTGTCAGACATTATTTATTAAATGTTTTGTAGCAACCACTAATTTCACCAAGTTTGTCGATAGCTCTCCTATCAGCTCTGTTTTTTTAAACACCCACTCAGCTCAATCGGGGCTAATTTGACCACAGAGATGTGAGTAACGGCTGGTTTGACTGAACGTTACCACCACCATTACATTTCCTGTTCATGACAGAGTTAGCATGCTAGCTTTGTTTTTCCTGGCAATGTGTGAAACTCAAGGTGTTTTCATACTTAACTGTACGTGTAGAGCTTACTACTTTGGATTTAACATGTGACAAGTGCAGGTCAAATTCACATTGATCCTCCTCTGTTTTGTACTTTCTCATTTCATCTTGCTGCGGTTTGTTTTGGTTTAAGGATGTGGAACGGCTATGACGTCATGTTACTCAGACTACAACAATAAAAGCGGTAACTTCTGTCTACGACTGTATAGACTCAAATGAAAAAAATATGTCGATTCTGGCATTAAAAAGTCTATTTGAAAATCATAAAAAACAAAATCACGACACACAGGTGAATCTATTTTTCCCACCCCTATCTGTTATGATGGACATTTCATTTGTGTTATCGTGAAATTGTACGGTTTTCTTTTTGATATACCTGCAGCTGCGAATACCCGATGAACCTGCTTTATCCGCTTCAGTGAAGGATTCTCAACATATCCCAGACTGTCTTTTGACAATCCACAGAGACTCAGAGAGATGTGTGAACTTGTTGTATTCATTTTTGGGTTTCACCCATAACTTCAGAGAACAGTAGGAGATGGTTTCCCAAAGCAAAGATTGTGACCTTGTCTCACATCTCCCACCATTTTAAAGGGACATATGATGGAAAAACTCACTTTTTAAGTGCTTGTGCATATACATTTGGGTATGTGGAGTGACTACCAAACCACAAACTGTGAGAGAAGACAGTCCAGTCAGTTTTCTGTGGGCTACCTTGATCAGTGATTCTCAAAGTGGGGTCCGGGGACCCCCAGGGGACCTTGACTCTGTCAGGGCATCCGCAAAGTAATTTGCCATGCATTATAAAATCATGCATATCTACAGATGAGGACCATTTGTGCCAGTAAAACAAGCATATTGTGCCCATTACTGCACGCTTGGTCCAATAGAAACTCTGACGTTTGTGACAAACAGCAATAAGTTCATTACTTTAAGGTCTCAATTACTTGAAATTTAGGCTGTAAAAGTTGAGTCCATATGCAATTTTAATAAAATCGCCCTCTGTTTAAACATATATATTATTATTATACATTACATATATACCATATGTGATAATAGCATCAACAAACACTGCAGATTTCCCCGGTGTGGGACTAATAAAGGGTTATCTCATCTTATCTTAACATGATTCAAACTGAAATGTGTTTAAGTTGAAAAATTATAAAATACAAATAGCTCCTCTTGCATCTATGTGCACAGCCGTAAACTTAATCTTTGTTACAATAAAGAGGGGGGTCCTTGGAAGATTTTCTCCCCTGGCCCCAAAATGTTTGAGAACCTCTGGCCTAGATCAGAAAATGTGCGATCCAACAAGCCGTTGAGATTTGGCTCCCCTTCCTGTGTCACGTACATGCTCAATAGAATATACCGCCCACTGCTTGAGAACTACCTGTGCAAAGGTGCACCGTATTTTTCTTGAGAGCCAATCAGAGCAGTATTAGAAGAATAAAGTGTTTTTTGAACATTAAAGCTTGTAAACATGTTCTAGTAGAAACCCAGTGAACCTGAGCATGGGCATTTAAACAGTATTATATTGATTTAGGGAGTATTTTTCATCAAATACAACGCGGTACCAATGACACACTGATTTCTTTACATTTATTTCATGTGGCCAAAGATTTTTTTTTTCTATCTTTCTGGACAGAAAGCAGCGACAGATACAAGTGATGGATGAAAAAGGTCATGCATATGATAGACGGCCTGCTGCACTGATGTCTGGAGCTGGTTGAACGGGCCTAAGCCTCAGAGCAGATCATGCCAGCTGCTAAAACTGTAAACTACCCAGCAGTGAAAACAAACGTGCCCCATAACTGAACTCAAACACATTTTTACTTATTTATTTCCTCAGAATACAGTGATTATCTGATTTTTGCTGCTACTGTGTATAAATCTATCTATCCTGAAAAGGAACATCTCTGCAGATTGAAGGATATATTACATGCCTTCACAATTGTAATTGTGCTGCCTTGGCTGATGATTCAGATGGAGCAGAGGAGGCTTTTGATTGCTGATAAGTTGAGAATGCTGACTGCCCGTTTGTTCCTCTGACAATGGTCTAACAATACCCTCAAGCCCTTCATTTTGTCACAGTGTTATTCAGAAAAATACTGTTCACAAAGAGGTCAAAAGAGGAAATCACTACACAATACGTGAACTGGCTCAATAGTGTTCGTTTAATATCATCACCCCTTTCTAATATTGTTGGCCTGCTGGCTGGACGAACACCAGTTGGTCTTTGTAATCAGGTCCAGGATCCAGAGTCGGCATTAAAAGATTTTACGGTGCAGATTCATCAGCAGTCCTATCACAACTCGATAAAGCATTACGTCTGGCTGCCTAACAATCAAAAACTGCAGACACCATGGGTTTTCCAGGATTGATGTGGAAAACCATTGCTTGTGGGGTTAAAGAGTACCACCATTCCATCATAGTGACACCAAGGCACATAATCCACATGGGACATTTTAATTGAGCATTGTCGATTTAAAAGCCCACAACCTCATCATCAGGTCTCTGAAGCGCTGAGGCAGGTGTTTTGCTCGCCTGGCCACATGCTACAATCTTGTAAACAATTGTGTGACATGGAGTTGAATGTCAAATTGACTATGGGATGGATGATGGGATCAACTAGAGGTGGTTGCCTGATTAAATGTTTGTTTGTCTACTATTGAAATGAAAAGTGTAAATCTTGAAGCTAAGCATCTCCTTAGCTGTCTGGTATCATCAGAACTATCAAACTGATCACAGTTCAATCCACACAGAATTATGCTAATTTAAAATAAAAATGTAAAGTGATACAGCAGAAAAAGAGGATGGTGGTTATGTTGACGCAGCACATTTTTTTAGTTGTCTTGAAGAAGAAGAAGAAGAAGATCTACCTTTATTAGTCCCACAATGGGGAAATTCAATTTACACTTTGTTAAAATAAAAATGGAAAAAGAAGACCTAAAAAAAAAAAAAAAGAAATAAGGGGGGGGGGGGGGGGGGGGGGGGCTCCTGAGAGGGGCCCGGGGGGGGGGGGGGGGGGGGTTTGTGGGGGGGGGGGCAGAGGGGAGGCACAAAGAGAGAAACAGGCCCCCCTCCAACTACAACTAAACACATTTTTTTTGGTTGAAGGAGGGGATGAAAAGGGGCCCCCCCCGGCCCCAAAACCAACCCCCAAAAAAAGAGAGCCCCCCCCCCCCAAAAAGTGTTTTCCTCCATTGGTGCCAAATGTGCAACCCTTACCCCCGATGTCTCAAATTGTCTTTTATTATAGAGGACAAGGCATTTAATAATATGTCAATGACAAAACGATTTTCTTTTCTAGAGCTGAGCAGTTGTGAGAAGCTGATGCAGTCAATCTTTTCCTCCCCATCTATTTATTTTTAACAACATGTTTCAGTCTTGGGCTGCTAGTGAAGAGTTGTCCATGTTTTCCTGTGCAGCCTTTGGTGTCAAGCAGATGTTCCTGTATCCGCTTTTCTCTTGATTAAACTTTTATATTTTCTTAATAATCGAGGTACCCCTGGCCTATGGTTACACTAGTTAGTGGTTTTATCAAGAAACATGTTAAATTCAAAGTATGTGTATATTTGGTAAGTAAAGGAAACTTTTAGATAAAAAAAAAAAAAATCATAGTTTCTGAAAGTCAGATGCAGGAAGAGCTGCTGAAGACTTAAAGTAGCCCAAGGAAGTGTCAACCAAGGTCAGCCACCAAGGGCTATAGAGAGGTGAAGTCCCGCCACTTCCTTTGGACCTCCATGGGACGTTATTTCAGAAGAAATATGAATGGTAGTCAATGGCGTGAGACAATTTTTTTTTTTTGGTCCTGTTTGAATTGTGCCATGAATCACACATACACATTTTGCAAGTCAAGACAGTTACAGTTTGTTGTAAAACTGTTGAAGTATAAGACTGAAAATATGTAATTAGAAAGACGACACACCCAGAAGTCACATTGTGACGTCTCTCTCATGAGCAGCAGGTCTTGCTCATTGTCTCTCTTCCCGGCTGATCAACATCAGGTGAGATAGCATTTCATTTGTGTGTGGAACATGGCTAAGTTAGGTAGCAAGCTAATGTCAGTGACATACATAGTATGAGATGAGAGAAACAAACAATATTTGTCTCATCGTTGACTACTGTTCATAGTTTTTCTGAAACAAAGTCCCAGAGATCCACCGGAGTGGTGAATGGTCTATCGCTCAGTCATGGTTGGTCTAAGTCAGACCTATTCAGTTGGCAGCCTGTGTACAGAATCCAGCCCTTTATCAAATTTATAGAAATAATGATAATAATTTCTTCTAAATAAGAGTTAATTCCCATTCATCAACATTACCACTCACTCTACTGATGCTGTTACAGACTGTTAAAAGTAATATGATTGTGTTTAACCTGCTAAGTTTTAACCCAGGCTATTTAAGCAGAGGGAATATAGGATAGTCAGACTGAATTAAAAAAACAAAGTTAAATGTGTGTTTATTCAAACAACATGCTCAGATAAAAAAGGAGGATTGTTTTCTCATTTAAAATCCTAGTTTTGTAGATCAGGGAATGTAAATGTCCGGCCCCTTGGCGCCTCACTGTTTTCAATAGGCCTGGTCTAAAGCTTTTTGTCTCAGATTTTATGGCATAATCACATGAAACATTACATGGCAGGATTAAATTTCATGGCAGCTCTGACAATACATATAACAAAGCTCCTCACTGTTTTATAAAGGTTAGTAGGACATGAATGTACTTTAGGACTATATCAACAGTCTGAATCACTGCAGCACCGACTCTCTGCAAAGCTAATATGTACATAAATGCACAGATTCTGAGTGGGTTTGCAATGTCCATAGAAAACTTAAGATAAAAAAGACAGTAGGGAGAGAACTCCACTAAAGGTCATAGTTTATAGCAGGTATTAGCAGAAGTGTTTTGAAACTACAATACCGATCACAGTGTAAGCCAGGTCACCTCACCCAAGTGACAGATTTGTATTGTTCCAGACCTGACACATGTAAGCACCAAGTGTAACTGTAGAGCGTGTCCTCAGTTGACTCAACAGCGAGATGTCTTACCTTGTGTTCCTGTCTGAAGTAAGCCTCTCTGTAGTTTTCTGTTTCTGCTCACGACTTTCTGTATTCCTGAGAGCTTATCTTCTAGTAAAGAATCCGCCTGCATTCAGTATCCTCCCTGCTCCTCAGTAGTCTTTTGTCCTGGGATTGTACTTTGGCTATTAGATATTAATGTCCGTCACATTCATCATGTAAGACTGGAGCTGTCAGAGATAACATAATAAGATACTGTTAATCTAAAAGGGATATCAGGTTAATAATCATGTTTTTCACTATGCATTATTCTGCCTTTTGGGGCTTAGTCACTAGGATTGCAGATAAAATCTTGAGGCTCATCTGTAATACCTACATGCAACTTTAGAAAAGGTGTGTTCAGTGCTAACTAAAATGTAAAACAAACTGTAGTCTGCATGTGATAAGAATTCACAAAACCCTAGTTTAGCAGAAAAGTAGAAAGATATATTTGACTGATAATTAAATCATGAGAGGGAGAGAGAGCAAACAAACTAGTGTATTACAGTCAATATCGTTGCTCAAATCTTGTGACAGCCGTAGTATTAAACCACAGTTGATGTTACTAAGGTAACAACAGGTGTTGCCAATCAACCAGGACTGAAATCTCAGGGGCAGACCGGCCGCGTGAAGAGCGCATGGCGGCTGCGTTACCTCACGGATGGTTGATTCACGCATCTGTTGTTCACACCAGCTGGGTTTCTGCAGCGTTTCTGCTGCTGCTGCTCTTTCTGAGTTTGACTTTTATAATAGCCATTTCATTTCATTGAAAATGTCATATATCTTTATTTTATACAGAGAAATTTCAAGAAACGTGTGCTCATTTTAAAATTGTAATAATGCACAACTAAAATGCCGTACTGTTTTCATTCATGGAGCCCTGCAAGTCACTGCATGTTCTATAACACTGCCCTGCACGTATTTCAGAATAAAAGACTTGTGTTAACAAATGAAGGATTTCTGTCTACAGAAAAATGCTGGAAGGGTTTTATTTTGAAATGAAATACGGGAAGTGTTGATTTAAAAATAAATCTTGACTTTTTTCATGTCTGACATTTTCTACAGATATAGACATTGAAAGTGTGGTCATGTTGCTGATATGATGTCTATACAAATCAAACGATCACTTTCAGTGTCTGTTGCTGCCATGAAACATGCATGGCTCCCGTCAAAAATAGGCGAGACCTCGATTCTCTAGAAGAGACTTGCTGTTGCCTCTCCATTGCACCTGTTGTCACTTTCATTTGCACCAAAGCAGGTGAAAGTGATTGTGCTTCCTAAATGGACAGATTGATACCACTGAAGTTTAACTGACTTGGTGTTATACTGCGATGATTAAGTGTTCCCTTAATATTTTTGAGAAGTGTATTTTGTTTGAATGTTTGTGTATACTGTATAGAGCCTCTCTATCGACACTATGTGGTATATAAGAATGAACAAGGACACATTAATTATTATGTTATTAGAGAAAGGTGCCTCCCAGATCACGAAGGTCTCCCAGGTTCTGCTAATTAAACCTGATGAGTGTGCGTGACCTGATTATATGTGGTATTTGTTTGAATAAATGGCTCTGTGAATCACATACCCACGAAAAACCCAATAATCTCTGCATTTACTGGATAAAGACTTGTTTAACATTAACTCTGCATCAAACACTCTGCTCTTGTGTGTGTGTGTGTGTGTGTGTGTGTGTGTGTGTCAACAGGTTGGTCTAGTAATTAGCCTTATAATTTATTTTTTCTGTGGAAAAAGTCAAAAAGTCAACAATTCATCTGTTAGGAGGTGCAGCCTCAATTGTTTTAGTCTGGGGCACTTTGTGTCAAGAATTTTCATGAATTGAGTGTCGTATTTTTGATAGCCAGACTGAGTGATCTGCCTTATTAACCGACGCTGTCTGCATCGAAAGAAAATAAAATCACCTCAAGTTACTCTTGGAATTTTTCACTTATTTTAGGGAAATAAGATTTGTAAGGATCATTACTCGAAGAAATGTCTTGTTAAGATGGATATTGTTTGCAATGAGGTGCTGCCAGGGCCATCACCTGTAATGTAATGGGGAACAGTGCTGTGATGGACTGCGACAAGGGCAGCTACTGACGTTCACCTTGAGATAAGGGTCACACTCCTGCCTCATAATCCATAAAGAAGCCATAATAGCCTTTCCTTCTGCCAGACACGACCCCTTTTTACACCAAAGTAGAACAACACTGTGTGTCAGTACAGAACTTTTATGCTCTCACGACCTAATTGAAGTAATCCTGGCATGTGTAGGACAACACAGACGTGTGTGCAGCATGCATTGAAGAGAGGCATGCAAACATTTTTTTTTTTTTTTAATTTCAAAATTTATTAGTGGATAAACCCTTTGAGAGGCACCATCTTGTTTTCAAGGGGGTCCTCGATATACGCACATTTTAGCCATGTTTCTATTCTAGCGATGTCATGAGCTCCATGCAGGAGCTGACAGCTAACGGAAAAATTAATTCCCAGTTTTATCAAGACATTTTGCAGGAAAACTTAAGACCATCTGTCTGCCATCTGAAGTTCGACAGGGGATGGGTGATGCAACAGGACAACGACCCAAAGCATAGAAGTAAATCAACAACAGAACAGCTTCAACAGAAGAAAATAGGGCTTCTGGAGCGACCCAGTCAGAGTCGTGACCTCAACCCGATTGAGATGATGTGGCATGACCTCAAGAGAGCGATTAACACTTAACATCCCAGCATATTGCTGAACTGAAACAGTTTTGTAAAGAGGAATGGTCCAATATTCTTCCTGACCGTTGTGCAGGTCTGATCTGCAACTACAGGAAATGTTTGATTGAGGTTATTGCTGCCAAAGGAGGGTCAACCGGTTATTAAATCCAAAGGTTCACATATTTTTTCCACCCTGCACTGTGAATGTTTACATTTTGTGTTCAATAAAAACATAAACACATGTTTTTTTTTGTGCAGTATTAGTTTAAACAGACTATTGTCTATTGTTATGACTTAGATGAAGATCAGACACACGTTTTATGACCAGTTTATGCAGAAATCCAAGTAATCCCAAAGGGTTCACATACTTTTTCCACCCTGCACTGTGAATCAATAAGAACACAACAACGTGTTCAATAAGAACATGAAAACATAGAATTTGTTATGCGGTATTAGTTTAAACAGGCTGTTGTTGTGACTTAGATGAAGATCAGACCTCATTTTATGACCAATTTATGCAGAAATCCAAGTAATCCCAAAGGTTCACATACTTTTTTTTCCAACTGTATGTTTTTAGGGCTTCACATGTATTGTTTGCGAGATTAAAACACTTCCTCACACTTCTAATATTTTAAAATATTTGATTTGTGTTATGCATGTGCTTAGTTATTTTTAAACCAATGCTTTTTTTGAGTGTTGCTGAAAATATAACACAGCTGAGAACTGAGAAAAAGAAAGACAGAGATGGAAACAGAGTGTGAGAGACAGATTTGTTGACAGGTAATGTTGTTTAGCTCCTCTCTGAGAGAGTTCAGGTCCTTGACGGAAGTAATTACGGCTGCTTCTTAGCTGCTAGTAAAAAATACTCATTTGGTTGAAGCATAGCCAGAAAATGGATTCACTTTGTGCTCACACAGTTTTATTCCATAATTTTCAGTATGATGATTAACAGCTTGTATGTATGTATGCATTCAAAAGATTTAAAGCCGTTTCACACCAAGCACAGGTTTTCATTGTGTTCTTATGAATGCTTGCACACTGCAGAACATTCATGAGGGTGAAACAATATTCAGATGGACCTTTTTTTCAGTGGATTTCTACTTACGGAAATGTTTGATTGCCTTCATTCTGCATAATAATTAGCTATGTGCTTCCGTTTGTTGCATGGATAGTTTGTATTTTCGGGGCCTTGGAACAATGGGTGTTTGTTTTGGGGGTAACAGACAAATGTGTTGTTTTTTTTTTTCTCTGTCCCGTCGACGTTTGGATTAGCAATGGGCACAACACCACAAACACCACTACTTCAACAACCAAATAAAGGACAATATATGGCTTGAGGTCGCCCAGCAGCGATACGATTAAGATGGTAATGTAGTGTTCTGCACAATTAATCAAATATTAATTGCGGTCATGATTTTGGTTTCCCACAATTAAATGAACATGATCGACTGATGATGTTTAAAATGCTCTACTCATAGAAAACTCTGCTGCATAAATCAAGTGCTTCTCAAACTAATCAGTCCACAGTCAAGCTGGTTTTCAGCAGTCTTGCATCCATTTCGCATGATGATGACGTAAAGCTTTATCTCCGCTAGGGTTTGGCGATATTGAAATTACCCGACTGTCAATATTGCTGTAAGAAAAAAAGACGATACACAATGTTATTGTCCAAAAAAAGCTGAAGAGAGATGCATGTAGTTCTAAATGTCTTTGGACTGGAGACGCGTACATTGCAATACATAACTGGTGATACTGTATTGACAGTTAGCACTGCTTTACTCAATGACATGCTGAGATCAAGAAATCAGATCAATCAGCTGGTGACTAGTAACTGCCGTCATACACTCTGACCAACAGTTATATTTTGTTACCTTTGACTGAGGGCCGACGCTCGCCGTGGGAGGAGTTTTGGTTCGGCTGCTCTTTGTGGAGGAAGTCTGTGGTAGACTTGTGTATTCTCAATGGTGAGTTTTAAGATACGAGTGGAGATTTGTGGTGTTTCCATCTTTAGTCCCAACTTGTTTATCGCACAGTTTACAAATCTCATTGTTCTATTTGGTTTAAAACCAAAGAATTACCGATGACCCACCTTCTCCCCCTCAAACAAGCATGTAGGAGACCAGAGAGAAAGACGTTGTGTGTCCAGCTTTCTGTACTTATGTAACTTCAAACTGAATATCCGACTTCATACTTTGTACTTTGACATATGTTTTATTTTACCATTTCGCTTTTTAGTCATGAGTTTCCAGTCTGAGTTGTGTTAAGTTGCTGCTAATGAAAACCCAACATTTCCTAATTTGGTTTGGTTTGGTTGGTAGCGGGTAACTGTTGGAATGGAGACGTAAATCCCTGCCATGCTTGACTGATGCACCGAGTCATGTATGTAAAAATCCTGCAAGACACTTGAACTTGACTTGTGTCTTGAGGAGTTGTAGCATTTATTCACTGACAGCCTAAATAAGTCACAGCTAGTTACAGCTGACTTCCTCTCACCGTCACTCTGTCACACACACACACTTCCTCACTCTCTGTTTGTCTCTCTCTTCACCGTAAACACTGACACTCGCTAACATTAAGCACACATCCTTCGCACGAGTTATTCCTTCAAGGAGTTCACTACTTGTATAACACATTTTAGTTTAAAATACATCTTAAAAATACATAATTCCCAGATGTTTTGGCCCGGGCAGGGAAGCTCCTCAGGCCCACCTTTCAACATAATTGAATATTGTTTTGTTATTGTGGACACGTGAGGACCATTATCATGGCAAATCAATGTCATGTCTAGCGATTTAAAAAAAAAAAACAATGATAAAGCCCATGTAATTTAAAATGTTTCTGAAAAACATTGATGTGAAAAGTTAAAGTATGGGTTTTAAATGTGGATTATTACAGTTATTTACAAATTGTCACACGTTTCTTAACCCTTCTCTGTCTAAAATAGATATAAATGACATTTGTAATGAAATGAAATGGCCATTATGAAAGGTAGAAGAAACAAAACGAACGTGTTTCAGCAGTAAGCCTTTTTCAGCGTCCCATTATGAAATGCATACTCTATGTAGAAAGAAAGGGCTGAGAGCAGCAGCAGAAATGCAGCTGCTATGAACAACCGACGCGTGAATCATGTAGCCGTTCAACAATGCAGCCGCCACAAGCTCCCGGCGGTCCCTTGTGGCCCAGGCATAAGCAAGGGTTAGTTTATGTATGGTTTAGTTAATGTTTACCTCTTAGTCATCCTCTGTCTGTATAGGTTTTTGTTGTATGGAGTGGACACGGCACTATTTAGGAGGAAACTCATTGCTGAAATGGAAGAGTGGAAGTGGATAGTTCACATCTGATCTGGTGTGGTGAGATACAGTATGATACATGTTGGATATTTTACATGTAGAGAAAATTTATGATGTGACAAATAAATCATTACAGTATGCTATACAGACAATCCATCCTACAGTATAGCACAGCTATTACTTTGCCAGCCAAGTGACCGACTCTCCTTGAAAATTACTACCTTTTTTTGCCCTGTCATTCACTTTGCAAGAGCAGGTGTCTTGTTTTCAGAGTGGTGTCTGTATCAAATTCATCGAAATTTATTCAAATTTTTTTCTGTCAATCATTCTCTAAGAGCAGGTGTCATGTTTCTCAAATGGCAGATATATAGTTTGTCACTTTGGCACCAAACTTTGTGAGCTACACTCTTTCGGGAAACAGACTTTCCTAATTTATGACCTCTAAAATGTCCCATCGCCTGCAGCTATGCTGTGACCGTTAATGAATTATAATATTGTTTTTGTCATTATTATGAGTGCAGCTCGGGCCACTAGAATCTATAGCCGGGCCCATACATTGTCAGACTTGAGGTGTCCATCACTGCAAAGATGGCTATTAGGGGCTGAGAGCGAGAGAGAGAGGAATACAGGGAGAAAAAGAGAGCAAAATTGGACTAAAGTGAGCAGCCTAATGCCTCCACCAGCAGCTGTCAAGCCATCTCATGGCCCCAGTGCTAAATGAACTCCACGGCCCTACTGTTCACACTCCGCCCACCTCCTCCACCCAGCTGTCTTCCTCACCCTCCCTCTCCCAGTTCCCCCCGTCCCGTCTCACAAAATAGCCACTGAGAATCCATTCTGCCTCACAAATCAAATCAAATCATATTATATTGTCATCTTCCATCACCACTTTGTCTCTCCCTCCCTCTACATCCTCCCTTGCTCTATCATTCTCCTATCTCTCCCACTTTTCTTTCCTCTGCTTGACTCCCCCCACCCCCCCTGCAGAAAAGGGCATCCGATGAGATGAAAGATGCAAGTCAAGGGGTGGGGAATTTTCCCATTCCAAAGGTGTAATCCCATCTGATCAGCTGGAGATGTTGGGCTCAAAAGAAGTCGGCATGGCTGCTTCTCAGTCCCATTTTTAACATTTTTTACCTCTGCTGTGCCTTTTTGTAGCAGGAGTCATACGCAAGAGGAAAACCCATTTAATAACGGCAGCATTTGGGAGTGTTGAGCACAGTCCTTTCTACCCGAGTGGAGTGACATTTCAATGCCATCAAAGTGGAAAAGTTTCACCAGCCTGCTCGGCTCACGGTGACCTTCCATTTGTGATGTGTCATGTTCACCACCAAACGTAAATGGCTTCCATCTTTTAAAGGGAACTCATAGAAGAGGTGCAGTATGAACACACAAGCTGCAGTGGAGACGCAGAAAAACACATCGCTCTTCCTGGCTGAATGATCGTCTTCCAAGGAAGTCAGAGAGGCTATTTCAGATGCTTTAGGGCCGCACGCTGTGGTCAGTTTATTTAATAGAAGCGTTCCAAATGAAAATCTAGACTTCAACGATGGAATCAGTTCCCCCATCAGAAATACGTGGCTCTGACCTTGCAGAGATTAGAGCTTTAACACCCATGGCCAATACTATGAAATAACTATCCCATCCCTCTCACCAATCCACCTCTCCACTCCACCTCTGGGCTCTTTACGAGCAGAATATCAAGAACTCCTCTCTGAATGCCTCCCTCCAGGCCACAGCTATGCACATATATCAGGGAATCCTAACAGAGGAAAACAAGTGGATAAAGCAGGTCCCTGAGGGAATCATGACCACGGCCTGATTGTGTTAGATCCTGTGTCCATCACCAACTAGCATCCTCGCCTCACTGGGGAAGACCTGTGAAGTGCCTCGATGTAAAAGATTGTGAGGCGAGGATTAAATTTCACGGCTTTCAACAAGTCACACAGAAGTTCATTACATGAGGGACAGATGGCTCAGGCTGTAGGTGGAGAGTGGTTTAGCTCACAACCCAAAACCAACCAACGGGTGGTTACCACTGAAATGAAATATGCATATTATAAAAACGGTAACAAAGTGATTGACATACTGTAATTAAATCTAAGTATTGTTCTGTTAAAATTATGGCAATTAGTGGATGAAAGTCCTTTCACAATCTGGATATGCTGTGATCTTCATTTAATGTTTTACCAAAACAGGGAACAAAGTACCAAAATAAAAGACTAATTAAAAAAACCCTCAAAGTAAGTAATTCAGTCATGAATTTTAGGTGGATTAAAAAGGAATAAAGCAGACAAACATGATAAGAATAAAAACAATTAGCTTCTCTAGCAGTGGGCTACCTCCGGGTCTGAGAAGTGAAGACAATGCTGAAGTGCCTTAAACCTGCATTCTTTCAAACAGCCAGCAGGAGGCGACTCCTGGATAGAAGTCTATGAGAAAATGATCCTACTTCTCACTTGATTTATTACCTCAGTAAACATTGTAAACATGAGTTTATGGTCTCACTTGCTAGTTGCAAGTTTTCTTCAATACAGCATGATGTTCATTTAATAAATTATGGGCCCATTTAGATTCAAATAGACCACAACCAACATAATATAGGGTATGCTTTAGGATGTGGCTAAAAAAAGAAGAAGAAAAAAAAAAAAAATTTTTATTAGTCCCGGGGGGGAAAAAAAAATTTTACTCTGTTTTGTTAACTTATACACGGTACGTGCAGACCCGAAACACACACATGCACATGCATCAATGGAGAGATGTTAGAGGGAGGGGGGTGCTCCAGAAAAGCGCCCGGGGGGGGGGGGGGTTTGGGTCTTTGGCGGGGGGACCTCGGGAGGGGGTAAAAGGGAAAAATCGGCTCCCCCCACCACACAATACACACCACTTTTTGGTCCATGGGGAGTTAAACCGGCGACCCCCCGCTACCCAACCAACTACCTACAGAATGAACTACCGCCCCCACCAAAGAAAAAACCACTTTAGGACGTGGCTAAGATGGTGTTGTCCGGTCTGGGAGTTGTCCGTGTTTTCGTCTTACAACTTTAACCCATTCACAGTTTGCTTTCAGTTTATGAAAGGTAATATTAATATTTTTGGGCCACTTGAAAATGTCTTACTAAGCATTCGGTTGTACGGAGCTCCTCTCTCTGGTTGCAAGAATCCATCACGGTGACGGTGAAATACCAAAATGGCGACGCCCAAAATGCCAGCATGGGGCTTCAGCATGGCAGCCCAGTAGTTTTAAGGTGCTCATTACAAAATGCAGAGCATATCTAATGCCACCACATTGCTCTCAGCTAGGCGACAGCTTAGCTGGCGGCTAGCAGCTAAGAGATAAGAGAGAGAGATATTCCTTTATTAGTCCCACGTGGGGAAATTCAATTTTTTTCACTCTGTTGTCAACTTATACACGGTACATGCAGACCCGAACATACACATGCACAAACATACAACAATAGAGAGATGTCAGAGTGACGGGGCTGCTCCTGACAAGCGCCCCGAGCAGTTGGGGGTTTGGTGCCTTGCTCAGGGGCACCTCGGCAGTGCCCAAGAGGTAAACTGGCACCTCTCCAGCTACCAGTTCACACTCAGTTCTTGGTCCATGTCGGGACTTGAACCAGTGACCCTCCGGTTCCCAAGCCAACTCTCTACAGACTGAACTACTGCCGCCCTCTAATGGTGCGAACATGGCAATGGAGCTACCAGTTTTTACCTTGGGCGTAACCGGAGGGTGGGTGCTACACTTCCATGACGACGCTGTTGGTCGGTCGGCTATAACTACCATATGAGAGCAGTGCAGAGTGGCGGCAATTAACTAGCTAACATGCGCTAAAAAGTACACGTGGTCGGCCCGGCTATGTCAACAAAGCACGGAGAAGCTCCGATTACAACGCACACAGAGGGAGAGCCACTCCATGCTGTGCCCAGGCAGACATTACCCCTCTATATCTTTTAATTAGAAATAGTGTTTGATGCTCTATTAATGGTTTGGATATTGTATAAAGCACCTTTAAGGATTATGTGGGTTTTAGAAGCTGTTACTCCTCAGATGGGATGTGCCAGGTAGCTCTGGCGTCACAGCCTCTGGCCTTCAGTCTAGACCTTGCAATTGCCAATTAGTCCCTGCTTTTTTAATTCCCTCATCACCCACGGGAGAAATTAGTCAACCGCTTGCCCTCCCCATAACGAGGTCAAAGCACATGGTCAGCAGCAAAATGCCCCTTGCAGCAGGGAAGGATCCATTATCTCCAGCAGCCAAGATCCTTGCAGTTATTGGCCCTGAACCTCAGTTTATATATTCAAGGATGGACTCTCCAATCTTCATGTGCCCTCTTATGTTACATGCAGCATAAAGTAGTATGAAGTATTAGGGAGTGGATTAGAATACGATGAATACAATTTATTTCCTAGCTGTTGGAGCCACTGAGGCTAGTACTCATCTTCCTTATATTGAAGGTACTTCAAGATTATGTTCATGTACTTGGCTGTGAATGTTAAGATCAAAAGGTCAGCTAAAGATAATGGTTGGAAATGCATTTGAAAGAAGCTAGGAATCTGAACCAAATGTATGCTACAGTATATTCACTGTAAAATATGTTGAGATAGCTGTTTAGGGAAGCGTGACTGTCCTTTCAGTATTTTCGATATTTACCGGTGTATATAGTCCAGTAACCGTGTATAAGTGTGTATGGGTGTACAACAGGTCAAAGAGAACATCGAGCTACAACCTTGAACTGAACTATAGACTAAGAAGACACTGAAGCGTAGTTATGAACTGATTTGTGTAGCTCATTCTCATTCTGCATCTCAATAGCACTGTTCCTTATGAGTAAAGAGTTCACTGTTGTTGCCTGTGTAACTTAATGGTTATTTGACATCACTGAAAATAGGTGACGCTCAAGGTGTTAACCACTGACCCCATGAAGTCAGAAGGTTTGACTTCAGTTTTCTACTTTGCTATTTATTGATTTTAATGCTATTTTGACCCATAGTTGCTGCCAGTTTCACCAGAAAACACAGTTTTGTAATGAGCTGTAAGTCAAATTCTGGATTTATATAATTTGTTTGAAATGAAATATCAAATCACATCAAATATTTCTTTGTGGTCCACTAGCCAGCTGGTTTTGTTGAAAAAGAAAAGGAAGGCAAAATATATCCTTATTTAAAGCTAAGAAGTCACTTTTAGAGGTAGATTGTTTTTACTATCTTTGGCTGTTTTTTTTCTCCATCTGATGGAATTTAACAGGTAAAAAAATAAATGATCCAGAATTTTTTTTTTAACCTATGTAAACATTTATTGAACAATACTTGGTCTGGTCTGTCTCAATCTGCATTTTGTGTCTTCACGGTTTCTGCCAGTTAGGACGTTGTCCAACGTTGGCCCACTGGGCTACATCTACTGAGGTCTGCTGGTAGGATGGTAATTTGATTGACACAAGGGGCGGAGTCACATGTTCTACAGCAACATCACTGGGCTGCCCACAGATGTGCCTGCTTGATAATCAGCTTAATATGCTCACACATCGGCCGATGCTGATTATGAAAAAATGTCAAAAAATCGGCCCGATTAATTGGTCAACCTCTAGTTTAAAATCAGTGGAACTCCTGAAATATATTGTGTACAACTACATACACTGATACCCTCAAGATGGAAGTCAGAGAGAAGCTGATTTATTTGATCTATCATCTAACCAATTGGCTGCCTAATGAAAGGTTATCAACCTCAGTGTAGTGTCTACCAGACATTTTGTCCTTTTTGAGGTTTTGTTATTATGACGGGACTGTACGAGTGTAAAAATACGCCTCAGGAATGCAGAAACAATGAAGAACATCCTCATTGATGAGGGAATTTAGAGTTATATACAGTTTAAAAGGGGATATGTATATCTTGAAATAGCAATATGAATTCTGCAAAAATTATTTTGGGATTATGAAGATTGTTTTCTGTTGCTTTGGGATATTTGAAATCCTTGTTGGCATTAAACATGTTTTGCAATTCACTTGGTATGAAAAGAGCAGTATTAAGTCAGCTGCATCACGGCAACCATTAATATCATTTCAGTATGCAAATATCCTTATGAGTGGAGTTTCTTTTGCAGTAGCCAGGGGCCAGTCCAAGTTCACTCAGCACACAGAAGAAGCACATAAGTTAAAATGAAATATGCCAAGCAAATGGCACTAACTTTACCAACAGCTAACAGCTTGCAGAAGTGGGTGGCAAGTTGTTTTGATATGATCTCCTTCCTCCTGAACGTACAGTTGAGATACAGCAACATACTCATGTGGCAAAAAGTTTTGATTAAGTTTTGAGAAAATTTAAAAACAAGAAAAAGAGAGAAATGTCCTGAAACGTATCTGTCATATAAATGGTAATGTTAATGAGGGTGTAAGTAAAATATGAAATAATGACTTCTATTTAAATCTTCTATTTAAATCTGGGGTGATCTCAGAGATTAAGTAATTATCATGTCTGTGATTAACAAGGAATTAAGCAGGAGGGTGGAAGTATGTCAAGTCTATTATACTCATTTGTCCAGAGCTGACAAAGAGTTAAGTGAGTGAAGGTTTAAAAAGGGTTTCTGTGGTCACAGTTTTGCCTTTTTTGCTGATCAGTTTGTACTCTGGCAGAGGAGGATTTAAAAACAAAACAGGTGTAGTAAAATGCTGCAAAGCATAGTACTTGTCATTGGCAAACAGCACAAATCTGCATATTGAAGTTTGCCAAACTTGAACACAATAAAATATTGTGAAATTGTGCTGTTTTACATGTTTGTTTGAGTGACCTTCGAAGTGCTGTAGATGTGCTTGGTTGGTGCTTTTTCCCACCAACCAAGAAAATAAGAAATTTTCCAAACTGATGTCGTATCACACTTGATGAGTGCAATGTGACTTTGTAGCTGAGCGAGGTCAATCAGCTTGAACCAAACCATACAACATTACCATGACACTTGCCAAGCAGCAGAGCCTTTCAGCCATGAAAGATGTGATATATTTTTTCACCTACTAAATTATTCCCGCTCAAAAAGTTGCAATATTGATCTGCTAAATACAAGTAATTTGTTTTTAAAACATGTAATCTTAGGTCTTTGTAGCAGAAGGTTCAGCATGCTAACCTTTCAGCAGACCTGTGCTGACCTGAATAAGCTGAGAAGAAAGGCTGATTGCCTTCACCAGCATCACACCATTCTTCAGCGACCTTCACCCTTTACCCTTCCCCTTCCCCGTAAGCAATCAATAAATATGCTATTTCAAGTCATGATGGAAAAATCAATCAGAGTGCTTTTTTTTTTTTTCTTCCCACCATCTACCTCTACCAAGCCCTCTGTCTCCTCTTCTCCCGCTACGTTTCTTACAGTGCCTCCAAGGACCGGTTGTGAAAGTAGAAAGTATTTTCAAGGACTGCTCTGGATGCGATTGAATGGGGAGATTAATGAAGCTTGACAAACATAAGAAATGTGTTGCACAGGAGAGCAATGGATGCTGTTGACAAATCTCACTCTCCATTAAAAAACGGGGGTGGGGGGGGGGTATATCATGAAAAACTCTCTTACATTTGGGTATCTGGAGTGCCTAACAACCCACGACCTGTGAAATAAGACGGTTCAGTCAGTTTTTTTAGGACTGCTTAGAAATCACGATTCAACAAGCTGTTCAAATTTGGCTGCTCTTTTCTACACCACATACACATTCATTAGCAAATATCACCCACAGCTGGAGAACTACCTTTGCAAAGGTGCACCATATTTTTGGTAGTTTCTCGTTAAACACACAGGTGCTAAAATGGAGTATTTCAGATGGAGTGTGAATACAGGTCTATTCAGAGAGACAGTGTGAGAAAATTGAGATCTTTATTGAAGATTAAAGCATCTAAAATGTTTGTGTGGGGAAAAAAATCTGCATCATATCATAATAATAATAATAATAATAATAATAATAACTTATTTTCAAAATATATGTATTTTTTTTGCATTTTCCCTCATTCTCCCTCCAATTTGCTGAGCCCCCCCTGGCAGCCCCCCCGGCAGCCCCTGAGGAGGCGTGGGCCCCCACTTTTAAAATCACAACCTTGTGTGAAACTAAAAATGAGCACGATATGTCCCCTTTAAAACTGACCAAGATTAATTGACCCTTGCTTTTGAATTAATCCTTATGGTGGTTGCAAACAAAATCATCATTTATCTGCATGTCTGCATATCTCTGCTCACCTAGCCTAAGCATTGTAATTTTGACAGTAGTGGAGCATTTCTTATTTCAAGACACACATGAAAAGACTCATTATTACGTCTGCACTGAAGTCATTTAGAGGCAAATTCAATTCAAGGCAGTCAGTCAGGGGTGAGACGCCACTTCTTCACCCACACTGCTCTGCTGTCAAAGTTGAAGTCTGCATATTGAAAATCATTTTCTACAACATGTCTGTTAATGAACAAACATTAGAAACCACTTTAATGTTCTCTATCATGCCTCCGCACACACTTCTGACATTGTAATATTTGTCAATATGGAGCTAAGTCATTACAAGACGACGTGACATTTTCCGATAATGTTTAAAATGTAGGCGTTATTTCAAACTTAGTGACATTACTGTATTGTATTTTAAGTCTAAGAGACAAAGACCAGCTATGGAACCAGCTAGGGAGAGCTGAATGACATTCACATGTATGAATAATTTATTAGATATACAGGGTGAGACTTGCAGCATATAACTGGGAAACAATCTAATGAAGCCTCTTGGTAAAAAAAACATCTGCCTTTGACTGGGAGTGGCAAGTGCTCAGGTCTGTCCTTTCACTTGTGTTATATTTAAAATATAAATCAGCCTTATGAATGCAGGTACAGACAGGCAAAAAAAAAAAATAATGGAAAATTTGAATAAATGAGTGGAGAAACATAATTAATGCAGATGCTTCCATACAGAGCAGGAGGGGTCACTGATTGGTTTGAATGAGTATGAAATTGATGTGAATCATCTTCACGTCTTCGTCTCCAGATCTGGACCCAGTTGAGCACCTATATGGGAGATTTTTGCACCCTCCACCACCATCATCAAATCACAAAATGAGAGGTACTGTCCATCCCCGCTGTAACGGTGGCTCCAGCAAGAGGACACATTTTAATTTTTTTTTCTTTTACTTTTCACCCATTTCCTTGTGGTTATAATATCACACCTTCAACAACGACTGCTATGATTAAACTTTAATACAGAGGGTATTAATTTGTAAACTGAATGTATGGTTCACATAGAATATACAGTAGACTTGAATTAAAACATTAAACACTGCAGCAGACATTTTTAGCGAGCCACTAAACATTTAGGACCACCTTCAAAGCAGTATCATTAAAAGAAAAACAAAAAACTATATTATTAATATAAATCTTAGTCAGGAGCGTTAACCTTTTCACCACTGGAATTTATGTATATGTCAAGCCCATGAATTCACCTTAATGCCCATACACTAAATAATTTAGCAGCCATGTCATACACTGTGCAACTAAATTATTCAATCAAATAATCGGTTACATCAGAATATAGTTTCAGCCTTATAGCAATCATATAATCCTTGCAGAACAATGGTGACCTTAGGCTACAACCTACCGTGTGGAAAACATATCCTTTTATTATTTTCTGATAATTTTCTCCATAATATAATGCAGACATTGCAAAAAAGTTCTTATTCTTTCACAATAGTGGCCATTTAGTTTTTATATTTACTTGCTATCGTGGAGTAAAATACATTTTTAAATGCAGCCGACTTTTTAGTCTCATGTAACTTCTTGGATGACCTAATTTCACGTCTGTTGGATGATTGAGTACAGGCCCAGCTACCTACCTATCCAGTATGTACACACTAACAAGCAGTTGCTGATCAAAAGGAAACTAATTTGAAATTAATTGTTATAATCTATAAATAATAGATTTTACTGTTCGAGATGCTCAAATAGGATGATTTTCGACTTTCCTTTTTCCAGTAAAGTAAATATTTTTGAGTTTTGGTTGTTGGTAGGACAAAACAAGAAGCTTGAAGATTCAGATCACATTGGCCTCTGGAATATTATATTATAGGGCACATCTGAATGACCTAACTTTCGCATGATGATGCGTAGAGGTCGACCGACTAATTGGTCGGCCGGTTAATCGGCCTGAGCATATTAAGCCGATTATCAAGCAGGTGCATCTGCAGGCAGCCCGGTGTTGTTGCTGTATAACATGTGTGACTTCCTCCAGCCATCCTACCAGCAGACCTCAGTGGATTAGACTGCCTGAGAAGAACAACGTCGTAACTGGGAGAAACTGTGCAGACACAAACTGCAGATTGGAGAGACAGACCATAAGTGTTGTTCAAAAAATGTTTACTGAAGTTAAGAAATTCTGTGTATCATTTGTTATTATTAAGCTGTTATATTTTATTCGATGGAGGAAAAAAATAAAACCAGCCAAAGATATCTGCAAAAAATTGGCATCATATAGCAGCCTTCAGCTGTCCTGAGTCTATAAAACCAAAAATAAATAAAAATAAAAATAAAAAATTGGCATCGGCCATAAAAACCCCATATCGGTCGACCTCTAATAATGCGTACTCCCTTTGTCCTTCCCAGTATTTTGTCTCTGCTTTAAACCTTTTAGACAATGCACACCATCTCTAAAGCTCCTGAAGTCTTTTAAAATCATGTTTGCTGATGCCATTTTGTTTGTCACTCTCCATTAAGTCTTTTTCTAAGGCTGTGTGGTGAAGCCGAAGACAATTTTCCACATTGTGCACAATGAAGTTCCTAACGAACAAACTAACTTCCCCTATTTGTGAGTGTTTCACTTTGTACGTGATCAGTGAAGTAACAAAAGCTAAATTAACAAGATCAATATGAGAGAGCACAACTCTATCCACTTGCTTACTTGCATTTTTACTCTTTGGACTGAATGAATTCTTCAGACGTTCACTCGCTTCAAAAGTTCAGCTCTCTGCATGTGTGTATGGACCAGCATAGATTTAATCAAAGCGCTGTACGGATGCACAACTTCAAACTTGAATTTACCAAGAGAGAAAGTAAAAGTTTTGAAGGATCTGTATTTCAGTGTGAGCCTCGGTCATTTTTCAGTGGGGTAGAAGAAATTTAGCTGACCTGAAGCAGTGGGACTTCCACTGTCTGTAACAGTATTCCTGAACATTAACATAACAAACAGCCAACAGTGCAAGGGTCAAAGAAACTGTGTGAAAGAGTAGCCAAGGGGAAAAACCACACTGGCAACAAGAGAAGAGTTGGGTGTTGAGAAAACTTTGCCTTGGGGGTGTCTCATGCAAGACTGTAAGGTTACCAGATCACTGAGAAAAAGACAATGCTACTGTACTGCATATAGTGGTATATATCTATGTTATCTATTATGACTCACTCGTGCTGTGGGCAGTAGACTGCATTTTCTGCACCGTCTGGAAAAGTACTGGATTATTAGTTTCGTGCTTTTGCAAAGTGTCCTCAATAAAAATGACACCAGTTGTTATTTGTTAATGAGATGTACGTTTTTATTTTCTTTCATGGCAACCACTTGTAGTCATGGAAGTGACTGTCCTCTCTGGGTAACAAATGCAGAAAGAGCGTTGAACACTGAAAACCTCTCAGGGAGGAGGATTGGCCCAAAAGCGTGAGGGTTTGACACAGGAATCCCTGGATTATGTCCTATTTCCCACCAACTGTCTTCTAGAAATTGAGTTTGTGCACTGTGTGCTAATGACATCAAATATGGTTTCAGAGACGGATAACATTTTCTTTCTTCGCTTAAATTTTCATATTTTATACATCTTCCAAATAGGGGTGTCGCGATACGCCGGTGTTGATGATAACTTCATATTTAAAAAAATATTAAATCAAGTCAAGTCAACTTTTTCAAAATTTCGATATTCACGGACCCCGGTGCAAACAAGCAAGTAGAAAATATCAACAAAATAAGAGTATATGAGTATCTAAAAATACATAGAAAGGAACAGAAACAAAACGGTAAATACGCAAGAAATAAAAATATACAGCAAAATATATATAACAAGGCACATAAGGCAATATCGAGGCAAATAATTATTTGTATACATTGATATCATGTTAATAACACAATAATATTGTTTACATAATACAACGCCTTTTAAATTAATTTATTTAAATAGTTATGGTTAAAGACTGTCTTCACCTCCTTACAGTCATAATCTGAGTTTAATTCATTTGCCAAAAAAGAGACAAAGCAAACAAAATACTAAGTTAAAGATTAACTTCACAGCATTATATACTTTTTTTTCACATTTTCTATAGATATTTTCAAAATATAATTATGGTGAATTCTTTTTGCCATGATAATCATGTAGTGAAAATCTGATATTTTTCCAGTCGTCCTTCCACGTTTTTACTTCGTTTGCCTACGATATCTACTCAGCAACAACACATAACATATTTACGGTACTTTAACCAAAGACCCAGGTGCTGTTGTCAAGTCTTGTGCTTTGTATGGCCACCGTCCACCTTATTGGCCTGCATCACAAAAATTTACATTGACTAGGGCTGTAAATCAATTAAATATGTGGCATGCATTAATTGCATTATTGTCAATAGTTAATTGCCAATTAATCACACATTTTTATCAGTTCAAAATGTGCCTTAAAGGGAGATTTGTCAAATATTTAATACTCTTATCAGCATGGAAGTGGGCAAATATGCTGCTTTATCCAAGTGTGCGTATATGTTTATTGCTGTAAATCAATTAACACAAAACAATAACACATATTGTTCAGAAACCCTCATAGGTACTGCATTTAGCATAACAAATATGCTCAAATCATAACATGGCAAACTGCAGCCCAACAGACAATAACAGCTGTCAGTGTGCTGACTTGACTATGACTTGATCCAAACTGACTGTGATTATCATAAAGTGGGCATGTCTGTAAAGGGGAGACTCGTTGGTACCCACAGAACCCATTTACATTCACATATCTTGAGGTCAGAGGTCAAGGGACCCCTTTGAAAATGACCATACCAAATTTTCTTCGCCAAAATTTAGCATAACTTTGTAGTATTATTTATCCTCCTTCACGACAAGCTAGTATGAAATGGTTGGTACCAGTGAATTCCTTCGGTTTTCTGGTTTCATATGATGCGACTATAGACGCATTTTTTTTTAGCTTTAAGACCACAACCTAAAAATTGTTGTGTTCATACTTTAAAGAAATTACTGGCGTTAAAATGAATTTAACATGTTATCACGTTAACTCTGACAGCCCTTATCGTACACTGAAAGACATTGTGGCCAGGGAACATAACTGACAGAACACTTAAGTTTCCTTTCCTTTACTTTCTAGGAGACAAGCTGGCTTTTGCCCATGTAAACTCTGTTCACATCAACCTAACTGGCCCAGTGCAGAAACCTCAGTGGTAAAGATCTCAAAGCTCCGGGGAAAATGATCTGCATACCAGTCAAGGGAAGTAGAGAATATAAAAAGTGACACTTTAATTTTATGACATTGATTTTTCTATGAGTCAGTGTCTCGCTTCCAAAGACAAAAAGAGAAGTCTTTGATTTTTCTGTTGTACCACACGTTTGTGTTGGTGGCTGCACAGAGACGCAGCGCCTTTTGTGTGCCTGCTGTAAATGCGTCACGTCTCTCTGTGCTGCGCGGCCGATCCTCCAGCCGTCGCCTCTAATGACAATACTGTAACGCTGCCAGAGTCCTCACCGATTGAATATCCTCAAGCCAGGCAAAGCTGTCATTGACAAAGTGAGTGAGTGAGTGCGTACGTGTGCACACACACATCTGCCTTTTGCCTTCTATAACCATGTTGCCTTGACAACCACGCCTCTGTGTTCGTTGTCCTTTGTCACTGTACTGAGCAGTAACAGGGTGAAATCATTTGATCAAGGTTGCCCACAAACACCAGATAAGAATCAAAGCGCATAGAAGGTATCAGCTGAAAATTTGCCATTTTTCCTGTTATTTAACGCATTTAATGCATCAAATATGATGCAATCCTTTTCATGACATTTATGGATGTGTCACTTAAAGGACTCCCTGGTGTGTCTGTTTTGCATACTAGCTTCTGTCTTTTCATCAGGGGAGGCTGGTACATCTTTAGGGCCCATGCCCCTCTAATCGCAGAGAAAAAAGAGGCAAGATGGTAGCGAACGCCTCAAGCAATTAACAGAAGAGGGAAAAAAAGCCAGAAGTGGCCACTGGCAAATTGGAGGGTGACATATGTCAGTTAAAGAGGGTGTCCCGGTGAGACGATGTGACATTTGAATGCAGCAGACAGAGGTTTGTGTGCAGGGCGATCAGCTCAGTGTGGCTGGCATTCAAGGTTGTGTGTGGGTACACAAGTGCGTATGTGTGTGTTTATGTATGTGCTCATGGGTGTTTGTTGAGTTCATGCTTGAGAATGTGCACGGTGTCACAAGTAGCATCTATAACTATTTTACATCCCACCACGGAGGTAACTCTGCATTTAAAGTCGAAATTTGCATTCTGCTCACTATTTGTGTGAGAAAATATGAAGCTTTACAAGACTGATCTGCAGCTGTTGTGCATATCTTAGTACAGTTTTGAGAAGAGAATAAAGTGGATGTATTTTTGGATAGTACAGTGTAAGAAAATATCGATTATACGTGACTATCGCAATATTATATGGTGCGATACTGAATCCATTTCCCAAAACGCTATATTGATTTAACCTCCTGGGTGCTATTCTGTCAAAGGTTGTAGCGGGCTCAGTTTTAAAGCCAGAGTGAAGGGAATCATATTAGATAAGATATTCCTTTATTAGTCCCACAGTGGAGAAATTCACAACTAGAAAAGCGAAGGAGTCCATTGGAACCGTGTCATACTTGCATGTCAAAAAGGAGGCTAACTAACACTCCAAACTTAAACTAAATGTTGACGAGGAAAAACGGGCATGGCCATTTTCAAAGGGGTTCCTGGACTTCTGACCTCAGTACATCGAATGTGGGTTCAATATGGGTAGACCAAATACAAAATAACAGCAAGCGAGTAATGGGTGACAGAAAATGTCAGACACTCACAGGTAAAGTGTCTTATTTATTATATTGGGCAAATAAACATACGTGTTTTGACAAAAAGCCTTCGTCAGCGTGAACAATCAAAACATAAAGCCAGTTTCAAATACTCAGGTGAGGTTATTATTTTTATATGTGTATATATAAATATATATATGGTCATATTTTCCAATTACATTTTTCTATGATATCTAGCATACATTTTTCTTCATATGTTTTTCTACATATCCTCTCTGATATCTTAGCACATTTTTCGATTACCGGTACATATTAAATTAAATGTTTTGTTTTATTTTCCTTTTATTTTGTTTTCAGATTTGAAATAAAATCATCAATATTTCCTAGAATATTTTAATATTTGATTGCTATTTTAGTGTACATTCTGAAATTTCTGTTTTTTTATTTTTATTTATTTTTTATTTTTTGCACTATAAGTTTGCATTAAGCAAAACAAAACGGTCAGATAAGTCAAACTTTATTCAATCCATTTAATAATTCAATAACTTCAATAACTCAACATTTTTCAGTTGTAACACATGAAATACAAAACAATACACCCACTTTTCAGTTCATTCCTCTTCCCCAAATCCATCAAATCCTTCATCATCAGTGTCTGAGTTAAACAGTTGGGTGATAAGTGCGCCTTATAGTGCGAAAAAAAGTAAATAAAAATTAAAAACGTAAGAGAAGAAGAAAAAAATAAATTAATAGAGGCTGAGTCGATATTATGGTGGAAATGATATAGAAAAATACATTTTCATATTGTTTGATGATACGTAATGTGATATTGTTCAGCCCTATTTGTGGAAACGGCTTCAGGCCTGCGGTTGGGTATTTGCCTTTGCAAATTGCCAAACATTTAATTGCTGGTGTTGCTAGGAGACGAACTGTCAGCTTCTGTGGTGGAGCATGTCATAGTATAGCACACTGATAAAAGGTGATTTTAGCCACCTGTCCCTCACAACAACATTCAAAATTTGGGAGCAAAATTTCATCAGTTTGTGTTTCACCTGGAAAGCGGATGCTAGCTGTACTAATGTTAGCACTGAACATACTTTTCGCTCATGTTATTTCAACTCCTGAGGAATAGAAATCAAATGAAATTTCTTCTTTTTGGTAATTAGAGTTTTAACTAAATAAGCCAAAACAAACACAAAGGATAGTGATTTTGATTTGGGCCAAACTTTGAACTTAAATATCAAAATGTCTGCCCTGTGGTAGTCTCACATCCTGGTTAGTACTTTAGATATTTCACAGAAACGTTCACATTATTGTCAGCATCCTCGTCTTGTTGTTATCTTGTAAATATGTTATTACATCTTTCAAAAAAGAGATCTTTATCTCGACATCACTTCCTCAATAAAGGAAGTTTAACTAATTAAGAAAACATGTATTGTGCTTTTATTGTAATAGCTTAGTACTGTAATAGATTACAAGCAGGCAGGAAAAGTTCAGGTGTCGTCATGGTTTCTCTTTACTGTGTGACAAAGATACAAACATCCAGCATTTGCCAGTGGTGCATTTGCAAAATGAGAAAAACAAAACACTGCTTAAATGTTAAAGAGTTGTTGTGCAATTGACTGAACAAATGGATTCAGAGGGAAGTGAGGCTTAAGTTTTTTAAGACTGCCGAAGGCTAAAGAGGAGTGTAGCAAATGGACCGCTGCATTCAGAGAAAATGCGAGTCTGTTGTTAAAACTTGGACATGTAGTTGCCATTTTGTGTCAGTTATGCTATATTTAAGTGTAAAATTGGACACTTTTCGACTACTCTGACTCCGTCTTCACTTCCTTTGTGACTGAAGTTGTTGTGACTTTGCTGAAATAAAGCATCTCGGCTCCCGAGTGGCTTCAGGCTTTGTTTATTGGAACTTCCTGTTGTTCAATTCAAACAGACTTTACTATCTCAAGCTATTTTTTTGTTTTCCTCCAGGTATCACATCTCTCGCCGAGGTATGCTGCCTTAGCACGTTTGTTTGGCTACTCAGTAGAGGAAAGGAGTGACAGGAGTAACGTACTTTCTTGTTATACTGTTGGCTCAGCAGGTTTCTTTCAGAACTCCTTGTGGGCGGTGTTGCTGCAGAGTATTTGTTAGAGTGTCACATATCATAATGAAATAGCACCTTGACGGGGCATACGATTAGAGGTCAACCGATATGTTTTTTTTAAAGGCTGATGCCGATTTTTTTGTTGTTGCTGTTGTTTTGGGACAGCCGATGGCTAATATATGATGCTGATTTTTTTTTTTTTGCCGATATCTTTGACTGGTTTTCTTTTTTCCTCCAGCTTATAAAATAAAACAGCTTAATAATAATTATTGATACTGAAAGTTTCTTAACATAAGTAAACATTTATTGAACGACCCTTATGATCTGTCTCTCCAATCTGCATTTTGTGTCTTGATGGTTTCTCTCAGTTTGGACGTCACACATGTTCTAGCAACACTGGGCTGCCCACAGATGTGCCTGCTTGCTAACAGGCTTAATACGCTCAAACATGGGTCGATGTCGATTATGGTCGGCCCAATTAATCTGCCGACCGATTAGTCAGGGTGCAATTTCAAACTTCGGTACAATACCTTGAAAAATATTGATAATTAATGCCATTTTTGATACCACATGGAAAAATTGGCACAACATTGAATGCATAAATTTTAGATTTGTATGAAAAGGTAAAAGTAACAAGGCTATAACATTACAATGACTTTACTTTCCTTGGCAAGCAGCAGAGGACAGCAGAGTGTCAGTAATAAACATTAACAATAATTACAACTTGTTGCTATTTGACATAACATCATATTTAATGAGCCAGCACCATTTAGCTGTCCTCTGCTGTAAAATTAATTGCCAAAAGGTCTGTTTCATTACTTTTTATTCATATAGTAAATATACAAATGTCAATTAGATGGTAATTGGCATGAGAAATGATGCACAACAACAGAAATTCAGTTATAATAATCATCCACTTATAGTGATTAATTTGACCCAGACAGACTTTTACTTTTCACAGAGCGTAGGAAAAGTACGCCTGTAAAATGAGAGCATACATTTTAAATAAGCATGTGAAGTAAAATAGATAATTTATGAAGATATTATTGTAATTGAGATGCTAATTTCCTGTAGCATGTTAATGGTAATTCTCATTATGTGTTAGCATCGATATAACGGACTAAGCACACATGGTTGTAGCAGTCATGCTAGCTATGTTAGGATTTATTTCAGCATAATGCTGCCAAACTTAACACTAATGTTCAGGAAGGGTGGAATAACAATAACACAACCCACAAATTATTATAATCAGCCGGAGCGAATGAGACGAGTGACAACAAGAGAGCACTGTGAGTGAGTGAGAAGAGGCAAAGCTATGCTGCACCGATACATATTCAGTATCTATGATTGGAAAAAAAAATCTACATTTTTTACACTAATGGGAATAAGAGAACAACAGAAAATTAGCCAAATAGAAATCAACAGGAAAACTATTGGCCTGAATGGTACGCCATGGATTTCAACAATCTAAATATACTGGTACATCAAATTGAATCCTTTAAGTACTCAATATAGCAAATGTCCTGTGCCACCTTGGTGGTTAATGACATTCTGATCCAGAAAACACATTTGATCACGTATTTTCAATCAACAGGGAACCCACACATAGTGGAGAAGCAATAAAGGACGACATAATAAAGGCATTTAGCCAGTAGCATGAACGCCTTGGGAGTCGTGCAGCTCAATGCTTACTGGAGGCCTGGTGAAATACAGTATGGCCATTCTCACACATGAAATTACTTACAATGCTCTAACTGTGTTTGTGTTCACACCATTAAATTTGATTTTCAAACCGAAAGTTATTCTAAGCCAAAATAGTTTTGTTTGTGTTGAAAACGTAATGTTTCATCCAGTTTTACAACGTGATAGACCTAGGGCTTTCAATAATTACGCATTAACACAAATTCGTTTGAACTTTAATGCAGCTGCCTTTTTTAGGTTGTAGCAGACTCCGTTTCAAAGTTAGAACGGAGAGAGTGACATCATGAAAAAAATGCACTGGCACCAATCATGTGACACTAGCTTGTCATGAAGGACGTTAAGTAACGCTCCAAACTGTGGCTAGAAAAACCGTCATGGCAATATTCAAAGGTGACGTTTGACCTCTGACCTCCCCTTTCCAGACATGCTCACTTTATGATAATCACATGCAGTTTTTTGGATGCAGTACAAATGTGTCATTTTTGCCTATTTAAAATGGTGTATTTCTGGTGCGTGTTCTTTATACTATGGTAGTTTTCCTAAAATTAGTTTCTAAAAACTGCACTATATTACAATATATTGAATTGTTACCCCTGTATATAATATGATATACATATACTTATATAACGTGTCCAGATTCTTGCCAATACACAGCGCTATTTGTTGCTTTTAAGTCTTGCTTTCACCTTTACAACATAGTAGGTGTAGCAGGTCCCTACTGACTCCCATCTGTGAGGCTTATAACGACTGATAAAGCACATTTAATGAGCTGGTAACAGTCAAATCGGGTGTAGCAACACAGTACACGTGTCATCCTAGTGGGAATCAAACCCCTGACCCTGGCAATGTTAGCGCTGTGCTCTGTTGCCTGAGCTGCTCCACAACTAAAGCAAATGTGTTGTTGCATTAATGTGGCGAGCAGGAGGCTGACTGTGAGGTTCCATGCAGGGAAACCAAAGGCTGTTTCTTCTGCCAGGTTTTGAGCTTCTTATCTGTTAGTTTTCTTCATCTTCTCGGCTGCTCTTTCATGACTTTCTAGTCAATTTTATCCATCAGGAATAATTTAATGCTCCCCACATGAGAGGTGTTGCAATGCGTGAAATTATAATGGGTGGTTTTGTCACAGTCATGTATGTTTTCATCATTCCCAATCCAATTTTAGAAAAGCATCTCCATCGCTGCTGATAACCTGAAATTGAGCAGGTCAAAAACAAATTAAGCAAACATATTGGATGCACAAAGGATGATGATCTTTTTAGTGACATCCAAGAAAGTCTTATGAATGAAAGGATAAAAAGAGGCATTCAGTTTGCAAATGAATGACGCTGGGTTGTTGTTTTTTCATGTTTTGTGACAAAATGGCGAGGAGTGCTTCGGGAGGGCCATTAGGGAGTTTGATGGCAATGCGGGAGGAGTGCCTGAGTGGCATTATCATCATTTAAAACCCCTGGGAAGGTAGATGGAGGGAAGAAGAGGATCATCCTCTGTATGGCCAAACACGCACAGACAGCCACAGAATTTTCAGGACAGATCATTAAGCGAATGAAAAGCTAGCCGAGTGAATGGCAGTCCGCTGAATGACAAACCTCTTGACACGAACACTGGGGAGCAAAAGTGGAATCTGTTCGTTTTAGGAACGAGAGAAAGAGCAGAGATGTGTTTGAAGTTGCATCATTGATGTCGAATGGTCTATTGTTAGCTTCTCTTGAGGCAGAATTTTTAGGAAAATATGAGGCGTCGCACTCCAAAGTGAGAGACTCGCTATACATAAAAAATATTCTCCCCCAAAATGATTGCTGTCCTGCAAGTAAAACCAACTTTGAATCGAACTGAAACTCTGCTTCATACTGTACCAACAACTGAGGGAATGTACTGGTTGTTTAGGTTTGACTTGTATAAGTGATTATAAAAATAGTAATGATAATAATGGGGATCTCATAGTTAATGCAGTGATAAAGTATTATAACACCATTAATTTCTTTTACACATTAACGCAGCTTAAGATTTTTAGGTTGTAGCGAGCTCAGTTTTAAAGCTGGAGAGAAGATACCGGCATGCATCGGTACAATCGTGTCGTACCAGCTTGTTGTGAAGGAGACAGGTTGTAAAGGTCAAGGAGGTGGATGGGCGTGTGTAATGTTTTCGCTTTCAGCACCCACATTAATTATCATCTCCCGTCTCTCAATTTAAAATTTTTGAAAAATGGATTATTTAACTATGAGCACAATGTTAAGCCTTGCAGATCCTAGGTTATGTTTATTTTCCCTTTTCACATTCATTATTGTCATTTCCTGTTTTATTTTGACATCACTAACCTCCCTCTCGTTTCAGATCACTGCACTTCCTGTTCTCATGTGTCTCCACGCCCACTGACCTACTTTTCCTCGCTGCACCGGTGTTCTGATTGTCAGCCTCGCCCCTGGTTGTGTCCACCTGTGTCTTGGTAATCACTCCCCTCTAGTATATAATGTGTGTGCTCCCGTCCTCATGTTGCCAGTTCGTATCTGACCCCCATGGTGACGGTAGTTCTTTTCCTTGTGCTTGCCTCTCCGTGTTCCTGACCCTCTGCCTGTTTTTGACTCTGCCTCTTGCTTACTGTTTTTTGGATCTGGTTGCCCGTCTGACTGCCTTCCTGAGTACCGAACATTGACAAAGTAAAGCTGGTTTTGAACTTTTACTCCTCCTGATTCAGAGTCGTGCATTTGAGTCCTGTGCATCACTGACCCAGTTGTTACACACAGTTATCCCGACTATAACCATGTGTTTTTAGTAAGTTAATGTAGTCACACAAATTTGTTTAAACGACACTACTTTCTTTAGCGCATTAACACAAATTGCGATTTTTAGGTTGTAGCGGGCTCAGTTTTAAAGCTAGACTTACGATATTGGTGTTGCATGATAACAAAGAAAACTTGGTACCAACCATGTCATACTAGCTTATCACAATGGAGGTTAAATAATCCTCCAGAGTTGCGCTAAATTTTGTTAAGGAAAAACTGGCATTGCCACTTTCAAAGGGCTCGCTTGACCTCTGACCTCAAGATATATGGATGATCTATGGGTACCCGCGAGTCTCCCATTTACAGACATGCCCACTTTATGTTAATCACATGCAGTTTGGGGCAAGTCATAGTCAAGTCAGCACACTGACACACTTATGATTTGAGGATATTTTTTATGCTAAATGCAGTACCTGTGAGGGTTTCTGGTCAATCTTCTCTTCATCTTCATCTTCATCTTCAACCGCTTATCCGGGGTCGGGTCGCGGGGGCAACAGATCCAGCAGGGGACCCCAAACTTCCCTTTCCCGGGCCACATTAACCAGCTCTGACTGGGGGATCCCGAGGCGTTCCCAGGCCAGTGTGGAGATATAATCTCTCCATCTAGTCCTGGGTCGTCCCCGGGGTCTCCTCCCAGCTGGTCGTGCCTGGAACACCTCCCTAGGGAGGCGCCCAGGAGGCATCCTTACCAGATGCCCGAACCACCTCAACTGGCTCCTTTCAACGCAAAGAAGCAGCGGCTCTACTCCGAGTCCCTCACGGATGACCGAGCTTCTCACCTTATCTCTAAGGGAGAGGCCAGCCACCCTCCTGAGAAAACCCATTTCGGCCGCTTGTACTCGCGATCTAGTTCTTTCGGTCATGACCCAGCCCTCATGACCATAGGTGAGAGTAGGCACGAAGATTGACCGGTAGATAGAGAGCTTTGCCTTCCGGCTCAACTCTCTCTTCGTCACAACGGTGCGGTACAGCGACTGCAATACCGCCCCCGCTGCTCCGATTCTCCGGCCAATCTCACGTTCCATTGTTCCCTCACTCGTGAACAAGGCCCCGAGGTACTTGAACTCCTTCACTTGGGGTAAAGACTCATTCCCTACCTGGAGTTGACAATCCATCGGTTTCCTGCTGAGAACCATGGCCTCCGATTTAGAGGTGCTGATCCTCATCCCAACTGCTTCACACTCGGCTGCGAACCGATCCAGTGAGCGCTGGAGGTCACAGACTGATGATGCCAGCAGAACCACATCATCTGCAAAAAGCAGCGATGAGATCCTCAGCACACCAATCTGCAAACCCTCCTCCCCCCGACTACGCCTTGATATCCTGTCCATGAATATCACGAACAGGATTGGAGACAAGGCACAACCCTGGCGAAGGCCAACGCCCACCGGAAACGAGTCCGACTTACTGCCGAGAACCCGGACGCAGCTCTCGCTTTGGGAGTACAGGGATTGGATGGCCCTGAGAAGTGACCCCCTCACCCCATACTCCCGCAGCACCTCCCACAGTATACCCCGGGGGACCCGATCGTACGCCTTCTCCAAGTCTACAAAACACCTGTAGACTGGATGGGCATACTCCCAGGCCCCCTCAAGGATTCTTGTGAGAGTGAAGAGCTGGTCCGTTGTTCCACGGCCAGGACGAAATCCGCATTGTTCCTCTTCAATCTGAGGTTCGACTATCGGCCGGACCCTCCTATCCAGCACCCTAGAGTAGACTTTACCAGGGAGGCTGAGTAGTGTGATACCCCTGTAATTGGCACACACTCTCTGGTCCCCCTTTTTGAACAGGGGAACCACCACCCCGGTCTGCCACTCTTTAGGCACTGTCCCCGACTTCCACGCAATGTTGAAGAGGCGTGTCATCCACGACAGCCCCTCCACACCCAGAGCCTTCAGCATTTCTGGGCGAATCTCGTCAATCCCCGGGGCCTTGCCACTGCGGAGCTGTTTAACTACCTCAGTGACTTCCCCTAGGGAAATTGACGACGATCCCCCATCAGCTTCCAGCTCTGCCTCTACAAGAGAGGGCGTATCAGTCGGGTTCAGGAGTTCCTCAAAGTGCTCCTTCCACCGCCCGGTTACCTCCTCAGTTGAGGTCAACAGTGTCCCATCCTTACTGTACACAGCTTGGATGGTTCCCCGTTTCCCCCTCCTGAGGTGCCGGACAGTTTTCCAGAAGCACCTTGGTGCCGACCGAAAGTCCTTCTCCATCGCTGCTCCGAACTCCTCCCACACCCGCTGCTTTGCCTCCTTTACGGCAGCGGCTGCCGCCCCACGGGCCCGTCGGTACCTTGCAACTGCCTCCGGAGTCCTCCGAGATAACATATCCCGGAAGGACTCCTTCTTCAGTCGGACAGCTTCCCTGACCACCGGTGTCCACCACGGTGTTCGAGGGTTACCGCCCCTTGAGGCACCTAAGACCCGCAGGCCACAGCTCACCGCCGCAGCTTCAGCAATGGAAGCTTTGAACATCGCCCACTCAGGTTCAATGCCCCCAGCCTCCACAGGAATGCTAGAAAAGCTCCGCCGGAGGTGTGAGTTGAAGATCTCTCGGATAGGGGCCTCCTCCAGACTTTCCCAGTTCACCCGCACTACACGTTTGGGTTTACCAGGTCTATCCAGAGTCTTCCCCCACCCTCTGATCCAACTCACCACCAGATGGTGATCAGTTGACAGCTCTGCCCCTCTCTTCACCCGAGTGTCCAAAACATGCGGCCTCAGATCAGATGATACGATCACAAAATCGATCATCGATCTTCGGCCTAGGGTGCTCTGGTACCAAGTACACTTATGAGCATCCTTATGTTCGAACATGGTATTTGTTATGGATAATCCATGACTAGCACAGAAATCCAATAACAAATGACCGCTCCGGTTCAGATCAGGTAGGCCATTCCTCCCAATCACGCCTCTCCAGGTACCTCCATCGTTGCCCACGTGTGCGTTGAAGTCCCCCAGCAGAACAATGGAGTCCCCTACTGGGGCCCCATACAGGACTCCATTCAGGGTCTCCAAGAAGGTCGAATACTCTGAACTGCTGTTCGGTGCATATGCACAGACAACAGTCAGAGTTTTCCCCCCCACAACCCGAAGGCGCAGGGAGGCGACCCTCTCGTTCACCGGGGTAAACCCCAACGTAGCAGCACTCAACCGGGGATTTGTGAGTATCCCCACACCCGCTTGGCGCCTCACACCCTGGGCAACTCCAGAGAAGAATAGAGTCCAACCCCTATCCAGGAGAACGGTTCCAGAGCCGAGGCTGTGCGTAGAGGTAAGCCCCACCAGATCTAACTGATAGCGCTCCACCTCCCGCACAAGCTCCGGCTCTTTCCCCCACAGAGAGGTGACGTTCCACGTCCCCAGAGCCAGCCTCTGCCGCCCAGGTCTGGTCCGTCGCAGTCCCTGGCTTTCACTGCCACCCATATGGCAGCGCACCCGACCCCAGCGGTTCCTCCTGCGGGTGGTGGGCCCACAGGATGGAGAGGAGGGGGTCTCCACGTCGCTTTTTCGGGCTGAGCCCGGCCGGGCTCCGTGGCAAGCCCGGCCACCAGGCGCTCGCTCACGGGCCCTCCATCTGGGCCTGGCTCCAGATGGGGGCCCCGGGCTTCCTCCGGGCCGGGTCACTCCTCCTCTTCCTCGGTTATTCATGGGGATTTTGAACCATTCTTTGTCTGGCCCCCCCTCAATCTTTCGTTCTGTCATTGTTTTGTGTTGTTAATTGATTTTCAATAATAAATATATACATACATTTACATAAAGCAAGTATAATTGACAGCCCTAAATAATAATAATAATAATAATAATAATAATAATAATACACCATGATTAATATGTTTTGTTTACTTGCCAAATAACGTAACACAAGGATTTACATTTTTAAGTGATTCAGAAAATATAGTTTCACTTTTTTTCAAGTCAGTCTTACTCGCATGCCCACATATGAATTCAGTAATAATGTAGCTTCCAGAGATACGGTTCAAAATTCACTCTATTTCCCTTAACAGTGTTTTTATATCGAGAGATAGTAAGACAAAGAGGGAGTTTGTACTGAGAGGACTATACCTTTGAGGGATACCCACTTGATTTGGCTATCTCAGTGTAGAAGAACTATTTTTTCTGAAGCTAATTACACCCCGACCAACAACAACTTGACTTCTTTTGACTACATTTTTGTGTTCCTCTCATTGAAGTTTGTTAGCACGATTTTGCACAAAGTACAGTTGTAAATCAATACCACTTCAGATAACGTACAATCACCTTGTGAGTAAAATAACAAAAGGGGGGGTCAATTCACAGACCCACAGCTTCAGATGGCTAAAAGCATGCAGCCGTAGAGTCTACTAGAAAAGATTCACAGCATGGGATGTTCTGTCTGCAGAGATGCGTCTTGAGGTGCTGCTAAAATAATTCACACTGTGAGCTGACCTGTGATCAATCAGGCTGTTTCTCATTATTCTTTGTTTTTTTTGTAATTTATTTTTACTTTATTCATTTATATTTTTTCGTGTGTGTGTGTGTGTGTGAAGCACTTTGTAACTGTGTGTTTCAAAAAGTGCCATATAAATAAATCTTTACTTACTTACTTACGGCCTCTGTTGCCTCCTCGTCCTCTGCCTGAACCAGAAAGGAAGAATGAACCCTCGGGGCAGATGCATAAAACTCTGTTTATGCAAAAATACAGAAATATGCATACACATTATTTTCATCAGATTTACAAAGCTGTTAAAGTCTCAATTCATTTTTAGGCTATTATTGTGTTAGACGTCGAGCTGTAAATATGTAAGTACGCAATACTCTGAAAACGGGTTGTTAGTGCCTTTCCACACAGCGTCATGGTCAATTCAAAGCTCATATACACTGGTCCATACTTTAATTAAGGGTCAGCATCAGTAATGCTACAGAATGTGACTTGGATGTGAATATCGTATACAGTATGTGGGCTGAATGTGATGATTAAAGGTTCACAATATGATATTCAGATCATTAATATAGCAGCAAAAACTATTTTTTATGTAAAGATAGAGAGGAGTACCTCATCAGGGAATGAAGTCGCTCTGATCTAATCTTTGTAATATTAATCTTCATCTCGTGCATGTTAGTGCATGTGAGTGTGCCATACTGGCTAGCTCATGGTCACCAGTCTATCACTACTACAGTACTTGGTTGCTGATTTGGTATGTATTGTAATTTTTAAGTATTGCGATTCTACAAGTGATTTTTGTTAAATTTTTTAACACTAGTTCAATCATACACTTATAGGGACGTTTACTTTAGAAAATATATAATAGTTATAATATATATAACTGACTACAGTAAAAGTGTCTCAGCATGTTTGCAGTCAGAGATGTCCTAAAGTCATTGTTAGTAATTATTTATTTAATTTTATTCCAGAAACTTTAATATTAAGAAGAAGAAGAAGAACAAACTTTATTAGTCCCACGAGGGGAATTTACACTCTGTTGTTAACACACACACGCACATACAGGACCCATATACATGCAACAATGGAGAGATGTCAGCGTGAGGGGGCTGCTCCTGACAAGCGCCCAGAGCAGTTGGGGGTTTGGTGCCTTGCTCACGGGCACCTCGGCAGTGCCCAAGAGGTAAACTGGCACCTCTCCAGCTACCAGCTCACACTCAGTTCTTGGTCCATGTCGGGACTTGAACTGGTGACCCTCCGGTTCCCAAGTCCCTACAGACTGAGCTACTGCCGCCCCATTTCTCTCACAAATTATTGCCATTTTCTTTTTAATTTATACGGGGCATGTAGTGTCTGGTGAATATCAATCTTTTTTCGGTATATGTATTTTGTAAAAAAAGTTTCCTTGGTCAACAGCTTATTTTGAAAACCAGATGTAGTCATGTGTATACTTCCGCTAGCTTCGCCAAGCAAAGTCCGTCCCCCGTCAGCACCGCTCTCTTTATACATCCACTGTCAGCTCCGTTTCAATGCATTTAACATAATTGTCAGTATATGGGTGCTCTACAGTTGTGGCATCAGCTGATTTGATCACTGAGATTTGAGTGACGGCTGGCCTGACTGCATGTAATGGTAACATTTCCTGTCCATTATAGTGTTAGCATGCTGCTCTAGCCATGATGTGTAGCTCTGCTTTTCCTGGCAATATGTGAAACTCAAAAAAGTTTCTGTAATTTAATGTATGTGTAGTGTTTACCACGTTGGATTTAAAATGTGAGAGTGCAGGTCGTATCCATGCCGACCGTCCTCCGTTTTCTACTTCTTCGTTTTGGCTCACGGTGGTTGGCTGCTGTGTGATTTACTGTATATCAAATGAAGCAAATAAATTGATTCTGACATTACAAAAAATTTTTCAATTTCAAAATCGTGAAACATCGTAAATAGATGAATTTCTAATTCAGCACCTTTTTAAAGGTGCTATCGATAGCATTCAGCCGCTAGATGTCACACTCTCCCTCCTCGTTCCACTGCATTTAGTCAGCAAGTCGTTGCCAGACATTAACTATCAATCACAGCCATTTAACCATCTTTTCTACACTAACTGATTCCACGTGATACCAACATTTTGGACCTGCTAAGTTTTTTATAATGATTCATTCACAGTCACAATAATTAGTTTTTGGAAAAGCCATACTTTTATTTAGCACCTTTCTAAAGGATCTGTGTACATTGTTTTTAAAGAAATATTTGTCTACATGAAAATGTTTTAAATAAACAAAATAAACATGATTTTCCAGAGTGCAGAAAATCAAAAACCCAGCAAAATCAGTGCTCTTGGCAATGTGAAATGGCCCATCTGTGTGATCTCTAAAAATACATTCTCCGCATAAGGCCTGGATGGACTAAGCATCTAAGAGCAGTATGTAAAGTCATTCAGAAGCTGAATGCATGCAGTTTGTATCGTATAGTGTATTAATATTATTACGTGGGACCAATGGACCAAAAGGTTTTCATTAGCCAACAAATTTAACAAATTTCTTCCATCATGGAAGAGGTTTCCTGTTTTTTTTTTTTTTTTGGTTGGGGAGTTTTTCCTTATCCGATGTGAGGGTCGTTTTGTAAAGGACAGAGGGTGTCGTATCCTGTACAGCTTGTAAAGCCCCCTGAGGCAAAATTGTGATTTTGGGCTATACAAATAAATTGAACTGAATTAATCTAAAGTTGATTATATGCTGTTCATGCATTTTTTTGTTCTTCAAGTTCAAAACTTATGTTTCCTTGCATTGGAAAAACAATTTGTGGCCTGTGAAAACAAGATGGTTTTTATCATCTTTGCAGGAGTGCTCTCGATCACTCGTACAATATTCTTTTACAAAATATTTCTTTTGCAAAAATAAGACAACAGTAGTTGTCCAGAGTATCAGAGTACTAACTTGGCCTACTGCATTTTTCAAATTGCAGATGAGGAGAACATTGTAATATTTGTTAAAGGTAAAATGTGTGTCAGAATACCATTTTAAATTAAATATTGTGCTGCAGAGATGTCCTGGCCTGAGCATCATATTCAACAGATAATCCTAATCCGTACTAAAACAGCTTTGTTTGGTACAGATCACTGCAGAAGTCACACCATAATTATTTAATACATTTTGCAAAGAAAATGAGAATGATGCAAACATTCACACATCTAATATCCCAAATCATATCACAAATGCTATATTTGGCAAAATAATGGTAATAAGATATCTTTTCATAATCATGCAGCCTCAATATTGTTCCACTTCTGAACTGTACCATTTAACTTTTGCCGTAGTGTAAATTTGAAATTTTAAAATGAACAAGGCTTTCCTCACCTGCAGCTGGAAGCCTACTGTAGTCGTACACTCAACCTTCAACACACAGAGCAAATCTAATGCAAGTTCTGCTGCATTTTAACGAATCTTCTCACTCTAAGACAACGCTGTAACCTTGGCATAAACAGCCAGAAACGTACTGGTTAGACTCCTGCATCATAAATATAAACCAGTTTTGCTTTCTGAAAAGCTAGATATGTTTTGTTTTCTTGAATATCAAACACAAATGGACAGTAATTGGTTTAACAAAACACTCTTCAGCTGAGAAAACAGGTGCACATTTTATGTCATGTTTATCTTTTTAAGCATCAAAATCAATAGTACAGCATATAATCAGTTTTAAGACATTTTACTAGCTGCAGCATTATTAAAGTCCTTCAGCAGGTGATTCATATAAACAGCAGGGCTCTTCACAACCTTACACAACTAATCCACCATCTATGCTGAAGAGCTACCTCTGCATCAAAGGTGACAACATGCAGAGAGTAATGGATTTCCACTTGAAAGTCATGTGTTTCCCTAGCATGTTGGGTAAATGCCTATAAAGCATATGTAAATCCAGTCAGGCTTCTCACATTGAAGCTGTAATAAACATCTTTCAAAGTCGAAGAGGAGAGTAGGTTTTTTCTGTTGTTGGGAAAATGTTGTTCTTCAGGCTGAGCGCTCTGTCACATCTCAGTGTTTTCCTCTACTGTCTGCTGCGTGATGGAAGTCGACCATGTAGTCGACTTTCATCTAAAATAATCCCCCTCTCCTCTTTCTCAGGGTGTTTCATACTGTGATGGAGAAGAAATTGGTGAATGATTTGTCATTACATTGTAATGGAAATCACCTTGTTGTTGTTTCTGCTCCCTTTTCCGGCCAAAAGAGCCTCACGAGAGCCTCATCGCCTCTGAGGAAATACGATCCAGATACTAAGTGCTGTTGAGGTTCCCTACTTTAATCTCACACTCTGCAGACAAAGTAGGATTCTTTTCCCCTTTTAAAATCTGTTTGTGTGTGTGTCCATCCATAAACGTTAGAAGTGAAAGTTCAGAGAGAGCAAAATCACTGTTAAACATTAATATGGGGATCAAACCTCCAAGCGTCATGGGCTTGATGTTGTCCTTCAGAGATGCAAGTGATATTATGATAAATTCATCAGCATGATGGCCAAATGTCACGTGCTGTCATGGTGGGGCCTACACGCCCAAGAAGAGCCTCTGATCACACAGTTACAAGTGACAAGGCATAAAATACTGATGTAAAATATGCAGCAGGTGGTGATCTATCACTGACACCGGCTGCATGTAAATGGACACAAAATTCCATTCTCTGCCCAGTTACTCAAAGAAACCAGGTTTGGGTTGACATGTGTAAACACCATAACTCAAAATCACCCATTTTAGATGCCTCACAGTTGCTGAGGCATATATTTGACTCTTCTTGCAGACACACTGCATCGTGGGCACATTTTGACTTCACTAAAAATTAAGGCTGTCAAAATTAACGTGATGAAAATGCGTTTACGCAAATTTGTTTTAATGCCTCCAGATTCTTTAATGCAAATAGTTTCTGAGGTTGTAGCGGGCTCAGTTTTAAAGCTAAAGTGAAGATACTGCTGTCATATGACACTGGAAGGAGACATTTTGTTAATTTAGCTTCTGTTACTTCACTGCTCAGGTACAAAGTGAAACGCTCACAAATAGGGGACGTTAGTTTGTTCATTAGGAACTTCATTGTGCACGATGTGGAAAATTGTCTTCGACTTCACCACACAGCCTTAGAAAAAGACTTAATGGAGACAGACACACAAAGTAGCATCAGGAAACATGATTTTAAAAGACTTCAGTAAGTTTAGAGAGATTGTGTGCATTGTCTAAAGGAGCGACACAAATATTGGGAAAGACACATTCATCATGTGAATGTGTAGGTCATTCAGATGTCTTTTATCGATTTGAAAAATTAAAGACAGGAAAAATCAGTTCAGGATTTTTGGCACTGTCAAAGTTAACACAATAATAACGCTTTACCTCATAGTTAAGGCATTAATGCAACTTGCAATATCAATATTTGGTTTTCTTAGTTTTAAAACTAGAGTGAAGATACTGGTATCATATGAAACTACAATAACCTGAGGAATCTGTTGGTACCAGGGCTAAATAACAATCCTGACTTACACAAACTGGCCATTTTCAAAGGGGTCCCTTGACCTCTGACCTCAAGATATGTGAATGAAAATGGGTTCTGTGGGTACCCACCAATGTCCCCTTTACAGACATTCCCACTTTCTGATAATCACATGCAGTTTGGTCAAGTCAGCACACTGACACACTGACAGCTGTTGTTGCCCGTTGGGCTGTTTGTCATGTTATGATTTGAGCATATTTTTTATGCTAAATGCAGAACCTGTGAGGGTTTCTGGACAATACTTTTCATTGTTTTGTGTTAATTAATGTAATAAATAAATGTACAGTAGATATACATTTGCAAAAAGGAAACATACTTGCCCACTCTGTTGTTGATATCAGCATTAAATACCTGAGAAATGTAATCTCAATTAGCTATAGACAATCATGCAAATTAATCACGGTTAAATATTTTATTGATTTACAGCCCCAATGTGCTGTTAAAAGAAATTAATGATAAAACCTAAGCATTACAAGTTGCATCTCCATTTTTCATATATCTGACAATGGTGATTTGTTGGTTTTCTGGTGTTGTTTTTCTGGTGTTTGATGAGTCTTATAGCCTCACAGCGACATTAGCGTGGCGGTAGAGTTTCAGGTTTGTTGTTTAACGTTTGTGGTAAGACGTATACAGCCGCTGATCCCAGATCACAGATGTCCAGTCTAGAAGTTCACTCTGGCTCGAAGGACCATGAAAAAAAAGACTTAATAATCTACCCTTGTTAGGTCATTATTGCCTTGTTTGGAGTATTAATTGACTGGACCATTGAACTTCCAGGTGGTATGCACATTGAAAAACCAGGATCCAAGAGCCAATTAACCATTTGAGTGAAGATGATGATTGGAGGATGGATGATGGATGTTGATGTTTTTTCTGTACAAAAAACAAATGAAATCAATACATTGCTATGCTTGCCACAACTGGAAATAATAAACAAGAAGTATGTAGTTGTCTTATGTATCTTATGCATCAATTTCTTAAGGGTGAAACATTTGAACTTTCTCCATACAGATCCTAAATATAACAAAGATAAGTATATACCAGTTAACAAAATATACAATCACTTTCTTCTGAATTAACAGATTGCTTTACTTATTGGGTCTGACTTTAGCTCCCAGGCAAGTAGCCTATATCACACAGCTCCAGAGCAATACCATAATCTATTAAAGAGGCAGATACACACATTAAATTAAGATAAAGTATATGTAGCAATAACTCAAGAATATATGTTGTCTAAAGCAAATTATCAGAATCATTGTGATAACTTACTGGTGTGGCAGCATGGTCTCAGACTAAACAGATCTGAACAGGGCACCCCCAGCCTTTTATATAGCCTCCCCTTCTCCAGACTCCTCCCCTAGATGATTAAGGTGAATCTGTCCCACTACCTGGTCTCGCAGGATTGTCTGCAGGCTTGAGATTTTCAACAGCCACAAGTAAATGTCAAGTGTGCAGACGCCCCCTCTTCTGCTTTGATCACGAGCATGAAAAGCATATCGATGGCCAGCACGGGTATCGTGGCTGTGAGCGCTGCCGCCCATGTTCAGAGCAGCTCTGACTCATCGACTCGGGGGGGGAACAGTGTTTACCGAAGGGATCTTACACAATAATAGCAAGCAGCCTAATGAGCTTGCTATTGGATTTTGTGTTCTGATGTTGATGGCTTTTGTTTTGACATGCTTTAAGTTAAGCTCATAATTTACATGTTTTGCTCTGTGTTTGTGTTAGCTGAAGCACAAGCAGAGCAGGCAATTAAACATTTTTTTAATCAGAGAAGTGGGCAGTAACTGTTAAATGGTCAAAGCGCTCTTCTTGTACCACCAAGACCAATTACCGATTTCTCTTTCTCTTTGTGCTGCTTGTGTGTCTTCTAACGTTGTTCAACTGCTGCAATGACTACAGCTGCTCTGTTGTAACCCTCTGAGATCCACAACAGACCAGTTTTTAGACCAGTCGTCATTACGGAGGGGGTACAGGGGTCTTTAGGGGGAGATAGCAGGTCAACAGTAGATGTCACGTAGAAGTGGTGTACATCATCTGAAAGCTGAGAACCTGAAGATTAATTTGACATGCAGCTCATTACTGTGTCAAGTTGTTCCCGTCATAAATCAGACACAAACATAAGTGAATGAATGAATTATTTAAAATTAATGGTAAAAGTGTGTAAGGGTTTAGAACACTGTGATAGACATGTACTGTATGATTTCCATCCCCAATCTCTATTGTGTCTCATAAGTTGTAGCGGTTTTTGGGTTGATACCATTTGGTACGCAGATTTGGTGCTGAATTTAACCAGAGTCATGCTCTGTTGTAATATCAAAAACTTTTGACATTTTTAGATTTCTGCAAGAATTATATTTTTTGGCGATTAGATGGGGGTCAGCAGGTCTCTTTGGGTTAATAGGAGTAATACAGACCAAGCCACAATAACATACAATATAGAAATATGTTGATATATGCATGCTGATCTTTTTCAGGTTTAAAATAATGATTACCTCACAATGTCACCATAACAAGATGTTGTTTGGTGCAAAAATGTTGATCTTTTTTTTTTATTTTTATTGTGAATATGTCCGTCGGACATACTGTCTGATAATGTCAAGTAAACTTTTAATTTTGTAAAACCAGTGCCGAATGAAGGTCAAACTTGAAGTGAATCCCTGGTAGCTGTTCCTCCTGAGGAAACATGCCCTTAAACCCAAATAACTGACATAGTTAGAAAAGAAATGTACTGTCAGGAATCTGCACACTGATATGCCTCAAGTGTATAAATTGATTTACACCTCTTCATTAATCCAGTATGCCTGAAACACAACTGTTGTGTGGGTGTTAATACATTTATACGGTTTGGGAGTAGTTGCAGAGTCAGTGTGCGGACACTCTTTCATTCTTAATGTTGCTGACTGTTTGGCACCAGTTGTTGAGGATTGAGACTTGCATTTTTTGTGTGCTTTTCTATACTGAATAGCACTGGGATGGTATACTTAACTCCCGATTCAACACTATCAGGATATTTTGATGCAGATTTGATATGTATTGCAATTTTTAAGAACTGTGATTAGATATTCTGATTTCTTGCGATATTTAACTTTTTTTTGACACATTACTATGGGAAAAGTTGAACTATACCCTTATAGGGAATTTTACACAGGAAAATATCTAAATTGATGCAGTAAAAATGTCAGAGATGTGCTGAAGTCAAATATATTCCAACTTTTCAGGCATTATTTATGACTTTTTTTCCAGCAACCAAAAAAATCAAAGAATAAAGACCCCTATTTCCCTCAGAAATAAGTGGTATTTTCTTTATAATTTATAAGGGACATATAATGTTCTACTACTACTTCTGGTGAATATAATCCAATTAGTCTTATCTCCATATTTATACAGTTCCCTTTGCTAACACTTTATTTTGAAAACCAGATGTAGTCACACCTGATTGCTAACTTCTCCAAGTCGGTCTCTAGCTTTCCCATCAGCTCCATTCTTTTCATACATCCACGGTCAGCTCCATCGGGGCCGTTTGAATGCATGTAACATAAATGCCAGTATATGGGTGCTCTACAGTTGTAGCGTCGGCCGATTTGACCACTGAGATTTGGTTAACGGCTGGTTTGATCACAAGTTACCGCAATACGATAATGTTTCTTGTCCATTACAGTGTTAGCAAGCATTAGCCATAATATCTAGCTCTGTTTTTCCTGTAATGTGTAAAATGCAAAGTGTTTCCATTCTTTACTGTGTGTAGTGTTTACCACCACAGAATGCAGGTTGTGTCCATGCAGACCCTCCACTGTTGTGGTTATTGAAAAACATATGATGTCACGTTAAGCCCGGGCCGCCAGCCAGCTGAGGAGCATGTGGCAGCTGCGTTACCTCTTGGTTTTTTATTTCTGCATCATCTTCTAGAGATATGAGGTCTCGCCTATTTTTGAGGCGAACCACGTGGTTCACAGCAGCAATAGACAGTGGAAGTGAACGTTTGAGTGTGTGTTGACCTCATATCAGCATATCAACATAACTACGCTTTCAATGTCTGTATCTGTAGAAAATTTCACAGACATGAAAAAAGTAAAGATTTATTATTGGACAGACCTTCATTTGACACCAGGCTTTTAATCTGATATATGTGCAGGATGGGGTTGTAAAACATGCAGTGACTTGCAGGGCTGCATGAATGAATATAGTATGGGATTTTAATTGTAAATTTTACTATTTTTGCAAATTATCACATGTTTCTTGACCTGTCTCTGACTAAAATAAATATAAATGTCATTTATAATTTAATGAAATGGCCATTGTGAAAGTCACTATGCAGAAAAACAGCTGACGTGCAGCAGAATCACGCAGTCGCGAGGTAACGCGGTCAGACTTCAGCAATAAACGTGGTAAATTCTTTCTACCTCTGCAGAGACTTTAAATCAGTTTCAAATTCGGAAAAAAAAAGCAATACATACAATCGGTGAATCGTGTTTTCCCCCCGTCCCATAATATTAAACATGCAACAATTCATAAGCTGTAATGTGGGTTACTACTGTAAGTGATACAAGAGAGGCACCGTCTCTCTCTTAAGGCCAAAAATAGAAAATACATTCAACATCAAGAGGCGTGATGGCCTTGTGACCTTCATCAGACGCAACTCTAAATGCATCACAAGCAGTATACAAGCACAAGCAATATAGTTTCCAGCACTTAACACAGGTGCTCATGACCAATTGATTAGCCAGTGACCTCAAGCAGCTAAAGGAGAGGAACAATTTCCTCTGATAGGCTACAATGAATAGGCCAGAAGTAAAGAGAAACAAAACACAAAGTGTCTTGGTTCTGTTTACTCATGCTTTTAAATGCAAAGATGATAAAAATGTCTTTATTGATATTTTTTCAAGTGGGAAAAGATCCAGTGGGGAATTACACAAGTCTGTTTTCTGCTCATATTTGGGCTCGTTTTAAATGTGTAGCAAGTTGCATTTGATGTACTGATGCAGAGCAGCGCAGGGTGGAAACCAGCAGCCCTGAAGTGAAAGCTGGACCGGATTTTCGAGTAACATTAGTATTATATGAGTATTATATTATTACACTATAAACGAAGTTGCCACGAGTTTATTAACCAGTGCAAAAATTTCCTCACCATCGCATCCCTGCTCACAGGTTCTGCATTTAGCATATAAAAATAAGCTCAAAATGCTGACTTGACTATGACTTGATCCAAACTGCATGTGATTATCATAAAGTGGGCATGTCTGTAAAGGGGAGACTGGTGGGTTCCCACAGAACCCATTTTCATTCACATAACTTGAGGTCAAAGGTCAAGAGACTCCTTTGAAAGCTGTTTGGAGCAGTATTTAGCCTTCTTCATGGCAAGCTGGTATCGTGGTTGGTACCCAGGGATTCCTTAGGTTTTCTAGTTTCATTTGATGCCAGTATCTAGCTTTAAAACTGAGCCCGCTACAACCTCTGTGGCGTTTACTTTGCAGCCCTTAAAAATATCATAATGAAGGAAGTCAGACTCAACAGATATGGAAATAAAACCTTAGACAGGGTGAACGTTTCCATTTTCAGTAAGAAACAACAAAGACAAGCAGTTGATAATAAACTGTATTTTGATGATGGAAAAACTCTGACACAAAGTGGAGGCGTGCTGGTAATTGGCCATGTGCAAAGTGCACCTTAACTACATTTCCAGCACCTACAGCTCTGTATTTAACAAGAGCACTGGTGAGCTGAGCCACAGTTCACATCCAACCTTGATATCTCTAATTGGTTGGAGAAATTTAAAACCACAAATCTCAACCCAGTACTCAGAATGACAGCAGGTTCAGCCAGAACCTTCCCCTGTGCTGGCGCAGCATCAAGGTGTAGAAATCCAGGTCTGGCAAAGCAAGACTAGGTGTAGTGTTGACAATGGGGCCAGACTATGTTTTCTACAGAGAGTCAACAGACAAGTCAGACATTTGTTAAACAGGCGTCAGATACAGATCTTTTTATGCCTGATAATTGAGCATTGTGATGAGAGAGAGGAGGAATGTGTTTATACTGAAGATGAAAACAGTCAAATTATTAAATAATTTTTTGCGTTGTGGCTCCGATTTCCTCTACATTTGATGAAGGAGCCTCAACAATGGACCATACAAGTTGTTTCTGTTTTGTGTCAGTCAACATTGTCTGTTTACAGTGCTAACAATTTTAAAAAGGCAATTTTTAGTCATTTAGAGCAAACAATGTTGACTGTCGCAGTTAAAAGGTTCTTCTCTCCCGATTGGCTGAATATCTGCTAAAATATACAGATTATACCAGGTATTAAATCTTTACATATTGACCTTCACCAAACATTGTTTTACAAGCTCCAAACAGAGGCCATTAATCAATGAGCTCATGCACAAATACATCTGTTTAAACTACCAGTGAATCATGGGCACAGCCTGATGATTCAGAACTAATTACACAAAAAGTTTGTAAAATATTGCATAATGAGCTATTCTATGTACCCTCTCACCATGGGCTTGTGATATGAGGAACATTTTACACAATACTCAGTACAGTGTTAAGCCCCTTTAAACTCCAGCATTTAGTAAAATGGTGAAAGGGACATGAAATTGTCAAGGGTAAACTACTGTTTGCCTCTGAATTAATGAGAAGCTAAGGGAATAATCCTGTTCTTAATAACAATATAATCAGAAAAATATGAATTATCTTCTTCGGGCATACAGTTTATAAAGAGACACACAGAGTATCTCAGTTTCAACCTTGTATTAACTGAATGCAGGAATTTCTCACATACAAATACAGGACCTCGTAACATGAAAAATAAAATAGAAACAGAAAGACCCAGGAATTTAGTCTTTAGTCTCTGTTAACCTGGTTGCACCCTGGGGCGGCAGTAGCTCAGTCCATAAGGACTTGGGTTAGGATGTGGAGGACCCGGGTTCAAATCCCCCATGGACCAAGACCAACTGGTTGCTGGAGAGGTGCCAGTTTACCTCTTGGGCACTGCCGGGGGGCCCCTGGGGAAGGGACAAAACTGGTTGGGGGGGTTCAGAAGCAGCCCAGAGAATTGACATCTCTCCATTGACATGTATATGTACTGTGTGAACTGTACTGTGTGAACAACAGAGTGTAAAACTGAATTTCCCCACTGTGGGACTAATAAAGGAATATCTTTCTTTCTTTTCTTTCTTTCTTTGTTTTAGTTTGTTTTTAAGCAAGCTTGCATTAAGGTTTGCTGGTGCGCTTAACATTGAAACTCCTACCGCACCCATAGAAATCACCTGTTTGCTGCAGCGATGAAGAGCAGGAACCACAGTCTCACCAGTAAAAGACCTCAAAGCTGGGCAAACAGCCGCGCCGACCACCGAAACTTTTCCCTTCCGCCATTTCGGCTCTTGTCTGTACAGGCAAAGGATGAGGCCCTTGCTAACTCCCACAATGACAGCACTTTGGCTAGCTCCACAGCAACTGTTCTACGTCATTTCTTCTCCATCTTTCTCCCTTGATTACCCAGAATTCAACAGGTAATCAAATTCCTCCCAGGTCATTAATTTCCTAAAGTAAATAAGATACTAAGCAATCCTGCTTGAAAGATCTTGAAAATGTACATGAACTGTAAATTACTAAACCACTGTCTGAAGTAGGGATGTCATGATGCCAGAAATCACCAAAATACCAGTGAATTCGACTACGATGCGATTCTTGATACCCAATGCGTTACCACGATAAAAAAAGCAAACAAAAAAAACAATAAAGCCCATGTAATTCAACATGCATTCCTTTATTAAAAACATTGATGTAAAAGCATCTCCTTCAAAAACTTACATTTGAACGTTGAGAACGATCTAATTTATCTTTGCCCAATAGTCGTTTTGCTGAGCAGACTGTGTACGCTTCATAATAATAACTCAATGGTACATCCGTTAACGTTAGTCACTCACTTATCGTCAACCGTTTATCCGGGGTCAGGTCGCGGGGCCAACGGCTCCAGCAGGGGACCAAACTTCCCTTTCCTGGGCCACATTAACCAGCTCTGACTGGTGGATCCTGAAGCGTTCCCAGGCCAGTGTGGAGATATAACCTCTCCACCTTGTCCTGGGTCTTCCCCGGGGCCTCCTCCCAGCTGGTCGTGCCTGAACACCTCCCTAGAGAGGTGCCCAGGGGGCATCCTTTAACGTTAGTATTTCTGCTGTTTATCCAAGCAGAACTGTGCTGCCAACCTGCTGCTAACAGGTAACGTTCCTACTGTTGACTCCAACACAGATTTGTGGTTCAGTGTCACATTATCAGGGAAACAACAGGGTGCGTCCCCTCAGGTTTAGAGACACCACGCTGTTTTTCTGTCCGCCGTGTGTCTGCTCCCAGTCAAAACTGAAACATTAGCGTGTGCATGTGTCATTGTGATTGCGTAACTGTCGGAAAGCATCAATAATCGATAGTCACAGAGGTATGAGATGCCAAGAAACCGGACATCTACGGTTCTCTATTCCCATCTCTAGCCTTTTCCCTGCCTGCCAAAGTGACAGATGTGCTGATGATTTCATATTACAGGCGTCATACGGTTCCTTCGGTACTGTAGAAAAGAGTACCATCACATTTGTAGAATTTTGGCATCGACTTGGTACCAAAGTACCGGTTCTTAGACAGCCCTAGTCTCAACAGAGTGGTATACTGTATACATAGCTGAATGATACCTCTTATTACAAATGCACAAAGCATTTCAATATATGTAGTGCACCTGAACAGAATAAGAGTGGCACTGATCTACATATTTAAGATGACAAAGAAATGCGAAATAACTGATGTAAATCCAGTTATTACATCTATATGTAACATACTGTATGTATTTGTGCTGTTCTGTCTTTAATGGATGGTTTCCATTGTAATTCTCCTAACAGCTGGTTTCTACAGTGACTAAATAGCTGGTTGTTGTATCGTGCCATACAGTGAATCTGTCCAAGAGTCTACAACAACTTGTTTAGTTTTCTTAGAGTTGGTTCAGTGTCCACGGCTGTGCTTTAATCCTTCACCACAGGGACCAGCCAGTAAACACAAGGCGCTGTTATCTGCTTAAATTGCAAAGTGAGTCTGCAACAGAAAATAGTGTGTCCTATTCTCTAATTGGGACCTTGAAGATCCTCCTGTATGCCAAAGTGACGTTTCAGATATTACCATCTACATATAGGTATTAATAAAAACAGCACATTATTATTAATAATGTTATTATTTTTTCCTTTCCTGCCTCCCGTTTGGACATATTTCCTAATATAATGATGTCTGGACAGCAGATACAAAGCTTGTGCTTCAGAAGAAGATGTTTGTCGCCAGTCATTATTTTACAGTACGAACACTCACAGCCTTGAAACTGTGGGAGACAGATAATAGTACATCACAATATGCTGATTTGGTTTTGTCAATTTTCTGTTTCACCATTATTTTTGAGTGAGTGAGCGTTTTTTATTCCGGTAACTGCATTACATAACACTCCACTTACTGTCAGCCACATGATTCCTGCAGGAACAAAAGGATTCTCTTCCAGGAAATATTATTTTAAAGGTGCTATTTATGTCACGTTATAAACGCTGTCACATCCGTGTCTTCTGATTTAGGGTGTCTTCAGCCACTGCTGGAAACGCGATCGTTTTCTCTAAGGTCAGGTTATTTCAGGTTTTACGGTGCTATTCAGGTTCAGTGCATGAATCCTGCTCGTATCAGCTCTATCTGTGTTTTTCTGATGCTAACTTTAACTGCAGTGTTTCAGTTAACACAAGCTTGCACTGTTAATTTTACACCTGCCTGACAGCTGACAGACATCTCTGGAAAAGTGCAAGATATTAAAACATTAAGATGGCTTTTTTGTGAGAGAATATGGTATGTCCTCTGCTACTGCAGTTACTTTAACACTTTGGTCCAGACTAAAATCTCCACAAGTGTTCAGTGATTTTAGACTGTTAGTGTTGTTTGACAACCTGGTGCCACCAAATAGCATATGAATGACACGGTAATGTGTAAGTTTTGCTTACACATTACACCTTTGTTGCTTCTGACATGTCACATGTTCGCCGTGTTGTCTGAAATAATTGCAGTGTTGATTTCGGCAGTTAGATTTAGTCATAATCTTACGACGAAAATGCTTATTAGGTTTAGTCACATCGTAGTCATTTTTATCCTCATAGTTTTAGTCCGACAACTCTTTAAGTCGCCGAAATTTTTAATTTAATCTTTTAAGCCCTGTTTAGTCATCAGACTATATTTAACATTTCTGCAATTTTATCATTATTTGATGAAAAACACAGGTTGAATCGTGTATGTGGGCATGTATTACTACATGTAGTGAGGACATGAATCGGTTTACACAGTCACATTGTGGGGACTTGCCTTCCTTTTGGGGACAAAGTGCATTTCTCCATAATGTAAAACATTACATTTTAGGGTGAGGGCTTGATTTAGGGTTAGGATAAGGTTAGGGTTAGGTTGAGAAAGGTTCAGGTGGATTTAAGTTTTTATGTTTGTAAACTACATTTTAGTCCCGTCTCTTTTTGTCAATTACGTTGCATGTTTGATATTGTCACCATAACTGCTTAATGACTTTGGGGCTGTCTCGTCATCGCCTCGTCTTAGTCATGAAAAAAAAGATGTTGCCGAATGTATTTCATCTTAGTTTTTGTTAATAAAATTAACACTAGGTTAAAGGGGAGATGGATGGGTCCAACAGACACAGGACTTCAAACCAGGAGACCGGTGTTCGTGTCTCACAGTGTTGTTGAATACTGTTGAATACTGACTTATGTTACGTTGTTCACATACATATTTTAAGTAGTTAATGCACAGTAGTTAGGTTCCTCAACCTAACTATGTGGTTTTGTTGCCTAAACATAACTGCAGAGGCGCTGCAGTAGCTCACCTGGTAGAGCAGGTGCCCCATGTACAAAGGCCGAGTCCCAGGGTTCGGACCTGTGGCCCTTTGCTGCATGTCATCCCCCCTCTCTCTGTCACTATTAATGAAGGCATAAAAGCTAAAAATAATAATAATAATAACTGTGGCTGTTTCAACGGCTTGGCTTTAATGTCACATTTCATAAAGTTAATCCCGTGATGTGTTTATCACATGAAAAGCCTAAAATGTGTTATCATGAAACACAGAAATGTTGTACAATCACACACCTTACTATTAGATTTGATTTGATCTGATCTGATGACATGTTAGTTACAGGCTCAGTCATTTATGAACAACAAATGATCATATGATGAATCATAAACTTATCCAACACATCACTACCTAATTAACTCCAGGGTGAGATTTTGTTTAATAAGGTAGTTTTTTGAGTTTCTGTTTTCATACTGCTGCAGTCATAGGTACAGTATCCCTCTGCTTCTTTGTCTGTGTCTCTTTTTCACCCTCACACATGCTCACAAACATAATGAGGCACACAGCTATACTACATGGTTGCAAATATCATATCATCCTGCCACAACCTGATTCTGAAAATGTAATTTAATGAGATCACATTACCCTCCATGTCTACACTTGAACCCGGTGGCTTCTTCCTCTCCTTCTCACTCTTATGCTGCATATTGCAGATGAACTGCATCCAGACTGAAAATTGCAATCACATTCAAAGTCTGACCACTTCTTCATCTGGCTGACGACTGGATTGCAATGTGAGAAAAATCAAACCTTGTGTGAATGTGTCGCTCCTTAATGATTCCTGGTGTGATAAAAGTTGTGTTATAAATGTTCATTGTAGCCACTGTTATTCTATAGGGATGCAGTGATCCCACTTCTTCAGTCCATATACCGATAGCGATACCTGGGCTTTGGGTATCGGTACAGAGTACAGATCCGAGACCAGAGTAAAAAGCCGTCCCCTAGGATTTTATAATGAATATGATTTTTAGTTGCTTTAATCTTATAATAATAATAATTTATCTATAATTTTATTTGTCCTATTTTGATGGTTTTAGTCGCATTTTTCTTATTGTCTTAACATTATATTGTGATTGTTTTACCCTTTTGTGTGAAGCACCTTGAGATTTCTTTGTATTTTAAAGTGTGCTATATAAATTTAATTCATTATTATTATTATTATTATTATTATTATTTAATAAGCTGTATGCCTCACTGTGTGGAAGTGACTGGGATTGTTGTATGTGAAATCAGGCTTGACATAACCATTGCTTTTTTAACTTTGTAAAACTAAGAGTAATACATAAATACATAGATAATATTGCACATTATCAGGAATTACAATTCAAGTAGCACCGTGGCTGCTAACGCTCCCAGACGGTGAACTGGAGACAGTGAACGCAGCACCGTGGCTGCTAACGCTCCCAGACGGTGAACTGGAGACAGTGAACGCAGCACCGTGGCTGCTAACGCTCCCAGACGGTGAACTGGAGACAGTGAACGCAACACCGTGGCTGCTAACGCTCCCAGACGTTGAACTGGAGACAGTGAACGCAGCACCGTGGCTGCTAACGCTCCCAGACGTTGAACTGGAGACAGTGAACGCAGCACCCTGGCTGCTAACGCTCCCAGACGGTGAACTGGAGACAGTGAACGCAGCACCGTGGCTGCGACAGTAATTCAGTTTATTGTGCTCATATACTGCAGCAAGCGCACTACTACAAGCGAAGTACAAATCTTGGTAGTTAATGGTTAATAATCGGTTAACGAGGGTTGCTTATCGGTTGAGAAGATCTTTCAAAATTAGCAACTCTACATAGAAAAGAATTGAATAGATCGGCCCCATTGTCACGATACCTGACCCAGCTATTTGAGTCAGTATTGGCCCGATATGTGATCCAGTGTTGGTTTTCGGTGCATCCCTATTATTTTATCATAACAGAAATACATAATGTGTTTAGCAGCAAGGCATCGATTCCCCATCTCTCTCTTTTTTCGGCATCCACACTCACATACAGATGCACACAAAGGTCGATGTCAGCGCTCCATGCTTTCTGTGTGTCTGCACCCAGGGCCAGAGGTCTACAGATTTAAAACCAGCAACACTACAGGAGGAGACTTTGAAATGAAAAAGGACTGAGGGTTATTGAGTACAAAAGTGTTGTGGGTTGTTAGTGTCAACTCGGTCAACTTAACACTGCGGCTTGTTTCTTTTCATGTTAGTTCAAGTACGGTGAGTTGTCTCCGTGCTCTCTGCCTGTGACCTCTCTCTCTCTCTCTGAATTACTACTTTCTGTTTTAGGTGAGTAGTTTCTCTTTGTTTACAACACTTGCTGGGGTCACCGAAAGTCTCATGGGGGGGGGGGGTCGAAGTGCTTCCTGCTGAACATCAGGTGATAATCCTCACGTACTGTTACGACCGACATGGTGTACTGATTTGCCAGAGGGATTTTTAAAGTCACAGAGTCAGTACTTCTTCATAGTTCTCCCCCTTCGAAAAGACATTTGAAATGTAAGTGAAAATACTCTGTCTCGCACCCTGTGGCGGTTATTCCAAGCCATCTTTTCAGTTGCATGACAGAATTTAAACATGATTGAGTAAGCCGAGTAAATTAGCCAGACAGAAACTGCTGTGTCCACACTGAATGCTTTGTTCAGAGGAAGTCGTGCTCAGCGGATCTGTCTGCGGTTTGGCTGTAATCGCACCACGGCTAAGAACGGAAACCATCTGCGGGTTGGAGAATAATCACTTACTTCCATCTGTCTGCCTGTCTGTCTATCTGTCCGCATCTCCCTTCCATCCATCCGTTCATTCATCTGCTTATTATGTTTCCATTTATCTGAATCATCTGTGTCTCAGCTGTCTCATGATTATTATTATTATTATTATTACTCTTGTTTCTTTCATTACAGCAATCCTTCGGGAATGCACAATCAGTGCCTTGAAAAACTTCCAAGCACTTTACAGTTTTTTTAAGTTCTTTAAATAACACATCAGATTAGTCACCTGCAATCCTCATGGCACGACCATCATGATGAGCCAATTAAACTCTCGCTGCCGCCCGACAGTTGGAGATCAGAGGCCACTTGACTAATTACTTTCTAAATGAATTATGACAGCAGCGATGCAGGTTTGTGTTGATAGTAGTGTAAAGCCCCTGGAGGTTAGCGCCGTGTGTCATCGCCTGCGTAAACAAAAAACAAACAAATGACAAACTTTGTGGTCACATCACATTAGCAGTGATCCAAGCAGTGTGTATTGAAACATGCTTGGGTTACAAATAATCTGCACAAGACTCTTTAAAAAAAAAAAAAAAAAAATACTGTATATTTATGAGTGTTTTGAGAGAAATACTTCGCTGAGAGGGGTTACAGTCTGTCGCACAAATACACCTTTAAAAAATGATCTTACTCGATTCTGTCAGAGTTATTTATACAGTATGCCTACGATGATAACATACAGTACATGAGCAAAACACACATTTCCTTTTCACCACTGTGCTGGCTCCTCCTGACTAGCTTTTGGATTCAATTTTAGTTTGTAATGTACTATAATAATGGTTGCATTTCTTATTTGCTATTTCCCTTCCTGAATCTTTGTGTAGTATGTATTTGAAAATGTCAACGCTCACTTATGGCAAAAAAAAAAAAAAAAAAATTGTCGTGGTGCCTTGTAGTTGATGCATTGTGGAGTAGAACTTCAAAATAAAAGCTCCCCACACAGCAACCATTTATCATCATTTATTATCCCGAATTTCCCTCCGGGGATTAATAAAGGTTCATCTCATCTTATCTTATCTTATCAAAAATAGCAATCTGCAGAGCAAAATGAAAAAATGAATGTATATAACATGTACGTTGATATTTTATAGTCTGTTTTCAAAGTCAGTCCCTCCATTTGGCTGATCAAGTATTACTCTAATAAAGAGCAACTTTGCAGTGTTATAAGTAAGTACTTTAACATTTAAATTAAGTAGTTATTTATTAAAAGGTACTTTACCCAACACTGTTTAATGTGTCTGCTGCTGCATGCAACACATTTATTTAAAAACTCCTTTGTGGCTACTAAAATATCACAGCTAATTTAAACACAATTTGAAAGTGGTCTACTGTATTCAAATTAGTTTTCTCACTTCAGTTTTACATTTTATTATAATCTTCCCTTGTGAGAGTTATTGTAAAAAAAAAAAAAAAAAAAAAGAAAAATATTTCAAGCAAAACGCACATAATAATAGTGACGTTTGTGTGCACTATTTTGTCGTATGCAGAAGACCACAGCCCCGTCTCTGTATCAAGTTTTTTTTTTATGATTTTTCTTTTGATAAACATTTATTCTCATTTTCATTGAAAAACTCATTAAAATGATTGTGTGGGGATCTATATCACACAAATCTGTTTTCTTTAGTCTGTAGAATATGATACATAGGCCAGGACATATCTACCGCACCACAGTATTTAATTTTTAATGGTAATTTGACACACATTTCACCTTTAACAAATATTGCGCCTTCTGCGATTTGAAAATTCCAGTACGCTATATTGCAGTTTTGATAAACTCTATTAATTGTGCAGTCCTACCTGCCTGTAGCAAAAACCAGTGTTTGGTTTAGTACAACAGATGTGAAAACTTTGATGAAATAATGTGGTAAACCAAATTATGCTCCTCCAGTCGACTAACAGCAGCACAATAAAAAATGTGTAAGGAGTTGTCATTGATTACCAGCCAGATTGTGTACTGTATAATCTAGAGACGTCTCAGTAGATAAATGGCCATGAAAACCCTTTTTAGTATTGATGTCACAGCAACTGAGAGCGAGTGCATTTCTGTTCTTCATACAGTACAGTAACTAGTGTAATGTAAGATAAACAGGGAGGAATATCGCTCATTTATACAACTTGATTAAGCTCTTCTTCATGCTTGGATTGAAGCACGGCAAGATTCTGGCAATAGTGGCGAGTTGTCAGTCTCTTTTTGAAGAAGTGTTGTCTGAATGCTGTCATCATGTACAGACGCTGTATTACACCCCAAAGGCTGAGACCAGCATGTTTCCATAACCTACTGAATTATCCTTTCACAAATACCTTACTGTAAGATACAGCACATGAAAGGCTGAGACAGAGGAGGGAAGAGATAAGGGCAGCCTATTTTTAAGTTTAAAGCTCCCACAGGAGCTGGGACGAGGTTTATTCTAGGTAGGATCCTTTCTTCCTAAACTTGCCATGTCAGATATACAATCCCTTTATCTCCAAACCATCGTACTGATGGAAAATAGACGAGGGACCGAGGTGGTGATTCTGTAAGAATATGCCAGCAAATACATGCAGCACTGGAATCACTGCTAAATGAAAGGCCTCTTCAAAGCGGACAGTCCACTCTTAAAATTAAGCAAAACTGATGCTATACAGTGCTTAAGGCTGGGATGATACACCTATCTCCTGATTCACTACTATCACAATATATTGCAATTCGATATTATAATTTATTGGCATTTTTGTAAACTTTTTTATATCTCTAGACCAGGGTTGGGCAATCATTTTTCCTGGGGGGCCACATTAGAAACCCAGATTGCTGCCAGGGGCCAAACAAATACTGTCAGACGTAACCTCTATGTAATCACTAGATTAAATTAAAGATAACATGTTGTGCACTTATTTTTCAGCATTTATTATACTGAATCAGTCCAAACAGCATATTAATAAGAAAATTCCATTACATGCAGGAGTCTTTGAACCGTACAGTACTGACTGATTTAAGTTAACACTTACATTTCCTTCTTTCGCTGCATGCAGCTTTGTAAAAAGTCCTCTGTGCTTTTGTAGCTTAGCTCGCAGCTCCTCAGCCGTCCTCTGAGCAGTCCATGACTTATTATAGACGTGCCGCCTCAACAGGTGACGCTACTTCAAACAAGCTTACATTTACATCAGTGTGACGGGAAGAAGCACATTAACAATACACAAGCGTTTCAAAAATAAAAGCTATTTCCTTTACTGTTATTTTAGCTTCGTCCCTAAAATTATGTGATTTGTCCGAGACCTCCAGGGCCAAGCAGAACCATCATGAGGGCCTTTTAATGCCTAGGTCGGCTCTAGACCATGGGAAAAGTTGAATCATACACTTCTGGGGACTTTTACTTTGGACAGTATCTAAATTAAACCAGTAAAGTGTTTGATTGTATGTAATCAGAGATGTCCTGAAGTCAAATGTATCAGTCATTGTCAGGGATTATTTCTTACATTTTTTTAGCAATCCAAAAATCAGAGACTAAAGAGATTTCCCTCATGACTTAGTGGTATTTTCTTTTTAATTAACAAGGGGGATGTTATATTTTATACTTATCATGAATATAATCCAGTCAATCTTATTTCCATATATATTTTGTGTATAGTTTCCTTTGTTAACACCTTATTTTGACAGGATGTACAGGATATAGTCACGTGTGTGCTTCCACTAACTTCACCAAGTCTGCCTCTACCTTTCCCCGTCCGCTCTGTTCTCTTTATACATCCATGATCAGCTCCATGGCATGAATGCATTTAACATAAATATCAGTATATGGGTGCTCTACTGTAGCGTCGGCTGATTTCACTACAGAGGTGAGACTGACGGCTGGCTTGACCGCGCATTACCACGATACACACCTGTCCATGACAGAGTTAGCATGTAGCTTTAGCCATGATGTCTAGCACTGCTTTTCCGCCATTGTGTGAAACCCAAAGTGTTTCCAGTGGATTTAAATGTGAGAGTGCAGGTAGAATTCATGTTGGCTCTCCGCCATTATGTGCTATCTTGTTTCGGCTCGCTGTGGTTTGTTTTGGTTTGAGGATACGGAACGGATAAGATGTCACATTAATCAGACTACAACAATAAAAAAAACATTCTTCTACCTCCACATAGACTCAAATGAAGCAAAAATATCGATGCTGGCATTAAAAAATCTATCAAAATCATAAAAAAATTTAAAATCACATTTTATAGGTGAATCATTTCTTTCCCATTTGTTTGTTTAGTTTATGGTTGTAACCAATGATTGGCTTATCTGCTGATTCATTTTCTAATTAAGTGTTTCATCTATGAAATGCCAGAAAATACTGAAATATTATACCAGACATAGACCTCAGTACTGAATGATTATGCAAAACCTTTATTGCATTCAATGATTTTTCTTTTTCTTATATGCAATAGCTAAATTCATGCCTCCTAAAACAAGGAAACAGTGTTGTTAAGGTTAGGGAAAGATTATGGTTATGGCAAATAAACTTTGGGTTAAACAACTTAAACACTTGATTAAGGTTAATAAAAAGGCGAACATTCATTAGGTCTGCTGCATTAAATGTCACACACATTAAATGCCCAACCTTTGCACATCCTTACTTTTCACCTCACTTACTGTCATTGGCACTGAAAACTGGCAATGGACATAAATTGAGAAGTGAATCATCCAATATGGACACATTTCTTCGGGATCCTGGCAGAGCCGACAGTCCGAAACCGACAGAAAAGTTCTGAATTCTCATATTTGAGAAGCTGGAACCAGTGATGTTTAGCATTTTTGCTTTATGAATGATTTATATGGTGAAATCTCAAAATATAATCAAAGGTAGAAGGATAAAACTAAAAACTGATTCAATTTGTGCAAATGTTATTAATGCATGTATGTATTTGCAATGATTTTTGAAGCATAAAACAACGTAATAACTTCAAGAAGGAGCAGAAGCCCTTTAGAGTAAGAGATGCAGGGAGACTTTATCCCATAAGCTGACGTTTGGGCGATGATTCGCCTTCTTCAAAGTATTCAAAGTTATTTTACTTGTTATGCATGTTTAATGTTTATCAGGAAGCCGTGTGCATTACACCCCATCTTTCTTCAGGTTTCTGCTCCTGAGCTACACAGTGAAATAGTTTTATTCGCTCTGTTCTCCTTCTGGAAACTGTTCATGGACACATTCGGTGTTGTTATTGGTGTGGTGAGAGAGCAGTGATGACACTGAGAGCACCTTTCTGTGATCAGATGCTCTTACCAGTCATTAAAGGCTACAGTGGGGAAGCAATCATCCTCCTCAGCCAAAGAAAATGAAGGTGGCCCAACATATAATGGCTCCTCTATATTAGGGTGGCCACCACAGCTATGTTATTATGTAATAATAGAGGGTCTGTGTGTGTGTGTGTGTGTTTGTAGAAGGGAACATCGTTGGCATAAATTAGGCAAGCCACTGCAATTTCCAGGGCAGATAATTGGACATGGATTTGTGCCATGGGTTGACCAAAGCCCCTGATGCAATGAACTCATTTGTTGTGATGCAGAACACCTTGTCAGGGTCGCAATCTCCCCCCTCCCAACACACACACACACACACACACACACACAAGCATCAGGTGTTAGATGATTTCTCTATCTGATATGAGTTAATTTTACATGAGATTAACTTCTTCAATGCGGAAATGCACTTCGATTTTCTGGGCTGTTTGACATCCAGGAAATATAAGATGGTATCTGTCATGAAATTCAATTAGTTCAAATCAACTGCTAAATAAATATTTTAACACAGAGTATTATATTAAATACATACTTTTACTGTATTACATCAGTTTTAGTCAATCAAATGGAAAATCCAGGTCCCATGGAATGGATTATTGTTGCGTGAATGTGGACTATGTACGGTTTTAGTTTGGCTCTGACCTCAGAGCAGGAAGTGGGGAGTGATGGTAATAACGTCCCCCTAATGCCTCGTTCACACTAGGGCTGCACAGTTAATATAATTATATGATAATATTAATCGCTATCAAGATTTGGGCTTTCCACAATTAAATGAACATGAGCGACTGTGACTGTGACATTTAAAACTCTACTGCATATCAACTGAAGGGCTTACCACCAGGGAGCCATCCAGATGTTTTGGCTCCACTTTTGGTTGTTGTCTTTCGTTGCGGCTGCAGTACAGATTAGAAGAATGTATACTGTATTTTACTCGTTTTGCAAAATCCAAAATGCACAGAAGTCAGTTGAAGAACCTTATTTTAAATCTTGTCTGTATAGCACAGCATGTAAGTTAAAGCAATGCTCTGTTTATACAAATGTGTATGACATGCAAGGTGCCAAAAATAAGTGAATAATCGCGATAAATAATCGTGATCTCAGCATTGATCAAAATAATTATGAATGAAATTTTGGCCATTATCGTGGAGACCTAGTTCAGCAATTCCCTGACAGAAGCCCCGGATCAGAGGAAAATCGGTGCTGGCTCGCCATTTCGCATGTCGGTGCTCGAGTGTCATGTGTGAACTCTCCAGATGCAAGCCAACCATCTAAATATCTAAACCTGTTGGTGACTCCGACCATGAGCTACAGCCAAGACACAGGCTGAGGGGAAACCTGGGGCAGGAGGAGTCGTCTGTAACTATAGTAAGTTACTGCAACATGCAACATGCACAACGACTTGAAGACTGATGATCACAAGACAACAAATTGTGTAGCGTGAACAGTACTGAAGGGTGACGTAGACTCAGAGCCTACAGGTGGATGCTGGGTGGATGCTAGTGAAATCATACATGGACAGCGACAGCAGCAGCTGTAAGTGACAGCATGGCTGTGTGGTGAGCAGAGTGACTCCTGGCATGATGGCAGAAGAGTGAGCAGAGTGTTAACGGCTTCAGCGCCTGCATGATCGAACAGGTGAGGCGGATATAGGATGCGGTGAAAAGAGTGCACCTCGTTTTATTATATCTGTCAAATTCACATTATGTAATTAAAAGCAATGCTGTGGAGGTCCAACCCTGTCTCCACGGATTATGCTTACTAAACTGGGCCAGAAAATACTTTTAATAGAAGAATAATGCCACCCAGATTGCATCTTTTATCAATATGAGATGGGTTTTTTTGTGGCACAATATTCATACAGAAATTCAAGCTTTCACTCACGGCATCATTTTTCCCCCTCCAGTATTTGCTCTATACAATATCTGTTCATCGCAACTGAAGCGTGATTAGTGTTTGGCTCAAGGAACGATTTGGAAATTGGCCTTCTTGCTGTACATAAATGTGCTGAACCGAACCGAAAACTGTCAACCAAACCATGAACTGAACCGAACCGGGAATTTTATATATATATACTGTATGTGTGTGTGTGTGTGTGTGTGTGTGTGTGTGTGTGTGTGTGTGTGTGTGTGTGTGTGTGTGTGTAACTATAGCAATACTTTTGTCTTTATTATTTATATAGTATTTTTACTATTTGTCTTTATATACTTTATACTATTATATACCACTGTTATAATTATGACTTTTATGAACACTGTATATCTACAGCTATAAGCTGTTGTTCTCACTTATCCATTCACTGCTCTCACTTTATCTAACTGAACGATGAACTATGTTCATGTGTATGTTAAGTTATCTGGCCGTGTAAGAGTACATCTATCTATCAATCTATCTATCAGTCTATCTATCTATCTATCTATCTATCTATCTACTGTAATCATGTGTTTTTAGTAAGGCTGTCAGTGTTAATGTAGTAACACAAATTTGTTTTAACAGCACTAATTTCTTTAATGAATTAATGCAACTTGCAATTTTAGGTAGTAGCGGGCTTAAAGCCAGACAGACAATAGTGGTATCATATGAAAATATAGAAAACCTCAAGAATACATCAGTACCAACGATGTCGTACCAGCTTCTCATGAAGGAGGCTTAATAACGCTGCAAAGCTGCGCTTACTTTTGCCGAGGAAAAAATACCATGGCTGTTTCAAAGGGGTCTCTTGACCTCTGACCTCCAGATACCTGAATGTCTTCCCTGGACAGACATGACATGCAGTTTGGGGCAAGTCATAGTCAGTCTGACAGCTGTGTTGGGCTGCAGTTTGTCACGTTATGATTTGAGCATATATTTTTTCTAAGTGCAGTACCTGTGAGGGTTACAAATACATTTACATACATTTGTATAAAGCAGCATATTTGCCCACTCCTTGTTGATAAAAGTATTAAATACTTGACAAATCTCCCTTTAATGATTTGGAACAGATAAAAAAAGTTTCATTTGAGATTTATCACAATTAAATATTTTTATGTATTTACTGCTCTAATATAAACTTTTGGGAGACAGGGTTTAAAAGTCAAGGAGGTAGATGGACATAATGTTTCTGCGTCCCATCTCTTGTAGTCAATATTGAAAAACACAGATGTTGTCTGAATAGGTGAAACATGGCAATGAAAGTTTTGTAGTGATGCAATATGAAACACATTCATGGGTGAAATGGCTATAAGGTTACAGTCTAAAGGTTAAAGTATTTAGTGAGTAATATTATAGAGTAAGCTCAGTCACTGATCAGCCATGGCTCATAAACCGAGAGGGAAACTTATTTTTTAGTGCAGCAAAAGACACTGAACATCTATTCATCGTCTCTCCTTTAGAGTGCCCTTTGTTTTAATAGCACCATGCAAACTTTTTCATCTGAGTGACCTGTAGTGTTTTCTTTTGACACTGTTTAGGTTCAACTTCACCCTTTTTGTCGAGTGGTAAAGGAAATGCAGAGGTGGCCCTCAGAGAGGTCCGCCTTGTCCGTTGGTTTATGTAACCGCCGTTTGGAGAAATATCACTCTGTGGGTTTAGTGAGGCTGAGCCTTTGTAATCCTCGGCACAGATACTTTTACAAATCCTGTATTTAATTAGATTTCCCCATTTAGTCATTTGCAGTCAGAGGCCTAATTCCTGCATAATGCCTACAGTGAGAGTGTGTTCCTGGCAAAACCGTGAGTTGGGTCCTGTGTTCTCCTTCAGTGTGTAATGGTCCAAGGAGTTCATTTTCACCTCACATATCCGTTTGGTTTCTTTCAGCTTAACAGAACAGCAACTGGCTCAGTAGGTGTTTTCTTTATCAAAAGATCAGTTTCATGTAGGGACGTTTGGATCCTTTGGAGTACTTCTGTAGAGGGTTACTTTAGCAGATTAGGACGTTAGGAAGTTAGTGGAGAGTGACTGAAATGAACAAGTGGTGTCCAACTGTAAAATATAATATAAATGCTAGAGGTTTTTCTGTTACTATATTTTGTACAGCAGATAGGTGAATAACTGATAACACAAACTAAAGGCTCTAAATTAAAACTAATTTGAATTAATACCTCCTGTGACACGAGAAACTGGACATTGTCAGAGCATTTATAGCAGCTATTCCACTGGTTTGTATAGTATTTTACGTGTGTGTGCTGTGGTTGTGTCTGTACTTACAACAGTAGGCTGGAAAAATAACAGTGACACCAACTTTGTAGGATTTGCATGACACCCCTTGTTACAGTACCTGTGTGTCCTTTCACATATTTTTATTCGCATTTTGATGTATCGCATTTGAAAGGCTATATGCAAAATTTTATAAAACTTCCTCAATTGTGGAAAAAAATGTTATGCTCGCTAGAGGTGGTTTTTGCCTGATGCGCTAAATGGAAACAATGAATAAATTTTATTTTATTACTGTTAACATTTAACTTTTCACATGACTGATCAGCTGTTTCCCGTAATGTGCAAAGGGTTGTTTTCATCTCCGGACAGCAAGAAACATGGTCAGTACTAGCTGACATGAAAGAACAATTAAAACTTAAACAACTGAAACCAATACCTGAAGATTTCTCTCTGTTTTCCTTTCATAGATGGTTATATGGCCAAACCGACTATTTCGTCTACTCTGTTTACTGGCGGATTATAGATGTGCGTAGCCTATATTGCCTAAGGATGTCCCCTAGGGAGGTGTTCCAGGCACGATCAGTTGGGAGGAGGCCTCGGGAAAGACCCAGGACTAGGTGGAGAGGTTATATCTCCACACTGGCCTGGGAACGCCTCAGGATCCCCCAGTCAGAGCTGATTAATGTGGCCCAGGAAAGGGAAGTTTGGGGTCCCCTGCTGGAGCTGTTGCCCCACGACCGGACCCCAGATAAGCATCTGGCGATGACTGAGTGATGAGTAATTGTGTACCTGACAAACATATGCACATAATTAAGCTCATTCAACATCACTGATGGGTGTGTGTAGAAATGTGCTCTGTTGCACCACACTGATGAGATGGTGTACTGACACCCTCTGGACTACACCCTTTGTTGACAGCAAGGTGGAGGTTGGACATGACATTTTAGCTGGTGTTAAGTTCCTCTTTAGCCAAATGTGTACCAGGTTATTTGGGGACCTTTAGTGCTGTGGTGATGGCTAAACAATGATGACACATTGCTTTCTTAAAAACACTCCAGCTCAGTGTTTTCTGAGGAAAGGCCTGGGAGACATTTAAAGCTATTTTCAACATCCTCATCCTTTGTTTTCATCAAATCCAAATGTGGCAAATATTACATTTTTATCAGCATGATGACAACATATTTATAATGAATATGATTTGCAATTAAGGACTTTATGTTTAGACAGCTATAGCACTCAATTAAGGTCAACATTGTGAGCTCAGTGACCCTGCATGTCTTTGGACTGTGGGAGGAAGTCGGAGAACCTGGAAAAAACCCACGCTAACAGGCGTCAATGCTAACCACCCTGCAGCCCTGGTTAAAAAAGTATAAAACATGAGTTGCACACAACGTGAATGGTTACTGCTTTTATTGATGAAAGAAGAAAAATCAACTTCATTCTACTTAAAATAGTATGTCGCTTACTTGCTGCGTAATATTTGGGTTCTGTGTGAAAGATGATAAAAAACAACAATTCAAAAATATAAAGTACATTGATGTATGCAAATTATTTGCATGAAAAATAAAACAATGCCAGTGTGTGGAGGCCTTAACAGTGAACAGCTGGAGCACAAGACAAAGGTAAAGGTGATAAAGTTTTGCTTTCTTAACCACTGACAAAAAAAAAATGCTTGCATTTCATTTTTTACACCCCAAATATAAAATATACCAGAAATACATGTTAAGCATTTGGCTTGTGGTTGATAATGAGTATTTACTGATGCTATCAAGACGCCCTCATTCACAACAAGAGTGAAGCGAATGTTGGTCTCACTTTACTTGCACGAGTTGAACCGCTCGTGTGCTCACTCGCCTGGAGTGAATTTGCATCTATTTACCTCTGCATTAACTTCATGCTTGGTGTGAACGCACCATTACAGATGTTCATCGTCACTGAATATTTTACAAAATTCAGGAGATACATGTATGCCATTTCTGACAATGTAAAATCATGAGCTATATATTCTCTATATGTCATGTTATATGTTGATAGAAATTTACAGTGCAGCTTGTAATACTCAGGTAAACATTTAGTAATGAAAAGGAAATAAAGTGTAATACTCTGTAATCACAGATGCAGTTACTTACGCCAATTTCACTTTATAGTGGAACTATTTGGCACTGTTAACCCATTGCTGCTAGAGAATATTACTATTAGATAACCAAATTATTTTGAGCATATTGCTATGCTGTTACTGGTGGTTACACCCAATCATTTCCTTGATATGATTTGCCTGATATCCTCATATTTTGTCCCGTTTTTACTGTATTGCACAAATGAAGCCCTATAGGCTATTCTCACTGTTCAACAAAATTCTCACATTTTTGTCATGAGTACTTTCACACAGCACCTGAATATTACACAGCAAATAAACAACATAGTTTTTTGGATGAAGGAAGTTGATTTTTCGTAGCTTTCATCAATAAAGGCATTAACCTTTCACAGAATGAGTTGTGCCTGTATTAGTAAAACAACCCGGACGCTCTGCAATCAGAACCAAGATGACAAATTATATCACTCCTCCCAACCTTTACAAAGGCAGCACATACCAGATCCAGTCATTCTGTTTTTACCTTTCACAATAAAAGCCCTAGCCATATAATTTTCACAGGGAAATATTTAGCATTTTCGGGCTGTTTATTTGTCACGCCCTGGGTGTGTTGGAGTCACTAGCGGCATGGTAATCATTATCAGGTTCACGTTTGTTTGCGACAATGTCGGTGGCTGTCACATGAAACACTAAACCATGCCACTCAATGACAAGAGAGTCTCAGTTGTCATATTACAGCACACACATTATGCAGACTGCTAAATTGGTTTTATTGATTTTCTGACAAACTGTATGGTTTAATTATATCTCGCGCTCCAAAAGGGACTGCTGATCACATAATTACACTGAGGATTCAGAGTCGTCAGTTACCTAATCTCTGTTTCAAAAATCTGACATCATCTGAGTTGCATCAATTTCATCGATTTAACATAAGCTGCAGTAAATATTTCCAGTAAAGAAATTAAGGTATTTATCAGTATGTTTCTAGTTACATGGCAGTCGGAGAGTTTCTATACTCTGATAACTTAATGTATTCTGTTTTGAAGGCTATGCTGTCATCCTTCATGCACACTCTTTACATTAAAATACCACCAAACACTGCATCTTAACATCTTGTCTCTTATTAGCTTCTGCCATAATTCATTATTGATTTGGGGCGTTTTAGCTGCCTCTCTCGTCAAATCCATGACATTTCCAGAGTAAAATTATTCGAAAGATTACGCAGCTCTGTCGATAATACCCAGCAGAAGTCAGTGAAACAACAGTGGGATTGTACCTAGTCGATGCAGGAGATGAACATGTCACAGCGCCATGGCATACTCGAACGCTGATTTTTATCTCAAGGCCGCCTTTTGATAGTTTCCCCTTTCAAGCCAATAACGTGAATAGAAAGTCATTGCGGCTCTGTAAATAATGAACAGAGCAAAATCAGATGTTATTGGATGCACCTGCTTAAAGGGCAACTTTACTCTCTCAGTCAGCTAATAGACTGAACATTCCTGATTCTGAAGGCTGTTGAGAGATAACCTTTAAACATGGTGAGTTGCTGCTGATGAAACAGGCTTTGCAGGGAAAGTTTAAGGTACATACATCTACTGCTTTGTAATTGGATTCACACTGCAGGCTGAAGGAAACAATGTGCGTCGGTCAGTGTGCAGACAACAAGCCCTCCTGTATTCTAAAGATAAGTAAAAAATACAATGGGTTCGTTAGCTGCTTTGTATTTGAAGTGGACTTCAATTCCCTTTATGGTAAAGGTCAGATTCATTTCATTATCTCTCATTTCACTTAATCCATCTGCAGTCTATTGTTTGAAGGTTGGTATGTAAAGCATACATTACAAGCAAACCCCAATCTGGAGCTTTATTTGCAAAACATTCAGCCATTCCTTCAGATTTGCTCAGCTGATTCATCCCTTTGTCACTGAAATATTCATCTCAAACAATCAATACAACGCAGTGACTCATAAGTGAGGAGGAGAAATAACTACATCACAGCAGTATGAAGCTCAGCTGGATGTAAGATTTATGGAAAGAACTAAGTATAATTTACCAAAAAAACCAACAACAAAACTTGACTTGGTTACACTATAAGGTCTACATGTCTAAATCATCCATTCTTGACAGTGTTTGCCTTTTACTTTAAACAAAACCTACCAATGACTTGCTGCTGGAACGGGGAAAAAACTTTGACGAGGTTAGAGATAATCTCTCTTGACAGTCTTTTATCGCTGCTGCATGATTGTGGTTGAGGCGGAAGAAACCTCTGTTGGTGCAGTAAACAGCTCTGACTAATCCACAGTAAGTTCAAGTATTTTCTTTGTTGAGATTAACATAAACTACAGGAACAACTCTGGAGGTGGATACAAAAACGCACACACTTGATCATAAGGGGCAATACTATATCCTGGTCTAAAAGACACGTTAAGGGTTGATAAAATGTATGTTATCCTGGTAAAACTTTAGGAAAACCATCATTATAAATGTTAAATTGCTAATAAGTTAACTTTTAAATGTTATGTTAAACAATGAAATGATAGTCAGTGTTTACTAAGTATATGCTATAATGTAAGTTGCTTTAACAGTTTATTGTGATACATGTTATAACATTTTATACTGTACATGTATTTGTTAATGATTACAAATTTTTTACAAAACTTTTGCACACAACATTTTGTATACTGTAATACACCAAGTATTTGTTACTAAGCACCAAGTGATTTGTAAACCTCTGAAGAAACCGAAAACCATCGATAAACATTGCATAGGTAGATGGACCAGATATTTGTAACACTTTGTTAATGGTTAATAACTGGTTTGGAAACCGTCTATAAACATTATATGGATCGGTTTTATGAAGTTGCAACTGATGAAAATAATACTTGCTAAATGGTTAATAGATATGTTGTAAAGCATCTATAAACATTATTTAGAGAGTCAATACTTTATCAATTGTTAATAATTGGTTTCTGGTTCATCTGTCAATGTAATATTTATAGATATTTTACAAACAGTTTTTTCGACAGTTTACAAATCACTTGGTATGTATTAAGAAACACTTGATGTAGTGTATAACATGTTATAATGTGTGCAACAATAAACTGTTAATTGATTGTGTAATAATGTAATCAGTAATTGTTATTGTCTCTTATCAGCTACGATGCAATATAGAATTTAATTATTTCATATTATACACACTAATAATAAAATAGCAAAAATTATAGCCTTACTAATAATTAGTAAACATTATTAGTTTATTCATTTCATTGTTTGTTAACAGTAAAATTACCAATTTACCATTTATAAATGATGGCTATTATGAGATATTATTGTAATCTTATGCTTATGCTGTATATCCCGGTTACTGACGGTATCTAGTGCTGTCAAACTGGATTTCACTCCCCATTTGTTTCTATAGGGGAAGTAGTGAAGCATGTTCACTTCCACCTCTTTGGCTTTGTGCAGCGTTAAATCAGTTTGAACTTTGACACAGAAAATCGTGAAGCTCTTCAGTGTCTGACTCATCATGCAGGAAATATTGATTGTCTATATACTTGTTTAACTGTACGGTGAGGGAAGGAGGGATGCTGCTTGGTTGTAGTAAGTGCAATGACAGAGGTTTATAACAGACAAATGCTTGATAGGAAGCTGTATAATTTTACAACTTGCTGCTTCCCTTTTACAAGGGAAAAATAATTAATTTTAAGGAGGAAAAAAAAAGCCTTCATCCATGGCTTGGGTGTGACAGTAACACACAAAATCCTATTCCAGGGCCCTCGAGAGTAAAAGCTAAAAATACACCAACACATATTGGCACACTTGTCTTTCTTAGGATGTCGAAACACATAATGAACCCCAAACCAATGCTTAAATCCACACACCGGAGTAAAGGTGAGCCCATTACACATGCAAACACTTTTTTGACCACGAGGGATGCTTTCGACAAAGGAAACATTAAATTTGTGTTTCAGCTGGGTCAAAAATCTAGAGCACATATCATTCCCTGAGGCTGTTCAACTCGTGTATGGTAAACCTTTTACATTGTAAGCTGCTCTTTATTTGTAGCTTAATGTTTTCCGTGTAATTATTTGTGGTATTTTGAATGCATTATTATGCCTATGCTGTTTAATTCTTGACCTGTAAACCTCTGGCACTTTAAGTAACATGCTATGTTTAATGTCTTGTCTATTCTCTTGCATTATGAGCTCATTGAGGCAAATTCCTAACAACTTTTATTGTAATAGCAACACTTACAGTAATAAATAATGAGTGCATCAACTCCAAATTAAAAGTTGGTTCAAAAGGTACTTGAATTACAGACATACCAGCCCGATCGCACAAAAAGTCATGCAAAAGACACAATAATGCACAAGGCAAAAGCAGTTATAACGCCGTCCGCATGAATATGAACTCAGAGCTGGTGAAGTAGAATAAAAAACTGCAAAAGGCAGTTACGGCGGGTGGGCGTGGAGGTGGATTGGTCCAACAAACACAAGACATTCAGAAGGAGACCGTCTTTTTGTTTTGTAAGTTATGCAAATAACGTTTGCAATGGGATTTTTAGTGATATGTTTTCTGCACTTATGTTACGCTGTTTTTGTATGTAATGTATTTAGTTTACATCGATATTTTACGCAGGCTGTAATCGATGCATATGTTTAAAATAACAATTTGGCCGACACCGATGTTGTTGTCTAGCTTATTTTTGCTTTCATTTATTCCTTTTTTGTGCCAGAGACATGTTCATTACAAAAAAATAAAAAACAGGGCTGTTTTAAAGACATTCAGCATTTTACCCCTTGTTGGCCTGACCGGCCTCTAGCGACACATTATGCACACACGAGGTTTGTTCCCATCCAGACTGCAGTGATTGTTTTACGCCATTGCTTAATTTGTCATTTAATATAACGTTCTGCGATTTCTCTGAGACAGTGTAATACTCCCACATGACTGCTTTTTTTTCAGTGGCTTCTTCTCTGAATCAGGATACTGTTCTCCTAGACCAGACCTGGGCAATATACGGCCCGCGGGCTGGAACCGGCCCTGGTGATGGTTCTGCCCACCCCAGGAGGTCTCAGACAAACCACACAATTTTACTTACAAAGGTAAAAAATAATAAAGAAAATAGCTTTTGTTTTGAAATGCTTGTGTATTGTTAGTGTGCTTCTTCCTGTCACACGACATTGATGTAAATTGACGTGAGTGATGTTTGAAGTGGCGGCACCTGCTGAGGCGGCACATCTATAATAACTCATAGACTGCGAAGTATTTTTTGTATAGGTTGGTGGTAAAGCTGTGTGCTTAGTTTGCAATAAACGTGTGGCTGTATTTAAATAATTCAACTTTGCGACAAAACATGTAGAAAAATACAGAAACCTATCAGGAGGAGAGAGAGGACAGCCAAGGGGCTGCTAGCTAAGATATTAAAGCAGAGAGGACTTTTTACAAAGCTGCATGCAACGAAAGAAGGAAATGTAAGTGCTAATGTTAAGTTAAATATTAAATGTAAGTGTTAAATGTTAAGTTTTGTTAATGGAAACATTACCGAAAACAATCAGTCCTGTACGGTTGAAAGACTTCTGCATATAATGTAATTTTCTTAATAATATGCTGTTTGATTTTCAGTAGAATAAATGCTGAAAATTAAGTGCCCAGTATGTTTTCTGTAGTGATAAAATAGATGTTACGTCTGACAGTATTTGTTTGGCCTCCGAGTTGAGTTTCTCACGTTTCTAGTTTGAAGGCTAACCATGTTTTTCCTAAACATATCTAAGTGGTATGTTGTCCCCTGCTGGTACCGCACCTTCTTACACAGGTGTCATTCGCGCTTTGGCGAGGTAAAACATGACACTGACACTGTACTCTGGTGGACCAGCAGGTCTGTTACACTCTTGGGCGTGATACCGGTTTGGATATATGTGATAAAAACACCAAATTCAATTTAGCAGTCAAAGATTATAGCTACATCTAGTGTTCAAGACACACAGCAGCTCCCAATATGTTCAATAGTAATTAGACCTCTGGATGAACTGCACTGTGAGGCTGTTAGAAAATGTTATGGGTCAGTGAATCTTCCAGAGGGAACGCCTGCTGAAAAAAAGTGGAGATTTCTCATGGGAGTATTAGCACTTTATTTTTATGGAACCTTTCTTTGACATAAATCTAAATGTTTCTGCCCCTCCATTTTGGCATTTATTGAAAGTCTTTAAAACCATGAGCACATCTAATATTACTGCGATTTTGCGATATAAAAGATAGGATCATCGAAGCCTGACATGCAGCCCCTAATGAGCCCTTCAGTAAATACAAAGCCAATGCAATCTCCTAGAAATCACCTTTTTCAGATGTATAACTACACCCTTGCTGTAACAACATAATGCAGTTTATCAATCAACTATAAATGAGCTGGGTTAATTAATAGGCAGCCAAAGGGTATCGGTGAACATTAATATTCCTCACTATCCGCACTGCATCCAGACAGCCTATTGGAAGGTGCTGTGATAGATGTATTGTGGCTGCCCGAGCAATGTGCGGGGAAAACGAAAGCTACAGTATAGGAGAGAGGTTAAGCACCCTGGGATGTTCTGCAACCTCAACCTTGGGCAGTTAATTGAGGGGAAAATACAAGGCAGTACAGAGTGCTGAACCTGTCTCCCCGCTTTTCGCTTTCCTGCTCATTGTGGCGCCACAGGATCCTGGTCACATTGTAAATGCACAGAAGCGAGGAACTGGTTCCCTTTACTGTTTCGATGTGAAGTTGAAGGCAATTATACTTCAAGTATTTGGCTTGATTAGAGTAATACCTCAGGGTAGCCCGAGGGCATGTAATGAGTTCATTTCAAAGGGGTGTGATGAAAATATAATATTATTGATGAGTACATGCACAAGCGTATCTGATAATAATATGTGTGGCTATTTTAAGACAGACTGCATGCCAGCTTACTGAAAACAACTGCTGACCCAATATGCAAATATAAACACTATGGTTTGTTTTCAAATGGGCGGTTGCACTTGGTTGCGTTCATATTAGAATACTGCAGAAGAGTTGAGCACTTGATGAGATGCCAAATGACAAGCACCTGTCTGGGCCGTGGGCGGTTTATTCATCCTTTCGTCAACTCCCAGCTAACGCATTAGTTGGCGTGACAAATACCACCAGTGCCATTGTTTAGTCTTAAAGACTGAATTTATTCCTTTCACTGTATCATTACAACTGGAAGTTGATCTTGTAACACAGGCTTCTTAGTTGGTTCATTTAATCAATACTAATTGATTAACACCGTGCTGTCTTATCTCATACCCCTTACTTGTAATGATTGCCTTTGGGAGCTGAAAAATGTATTTGCATATTTGCTGAGTGTCTGAGGATGGATACTAGATGAGGGAGCAATATTCTGAAATTAAAGTCCGGGTCAAGTACAGCCAGAGATTTGCTTCTAAACACATTATACATGCTAGAAAATAGTTGCTGAAAACGTAAGAAGACTGTGAACTGTATAGCTCTGAACTGTGGAGTTAGATAGGGCTGCACCTAACCGTTATTTTTTTATCGATTAATCTAACAATTGTTTTTTTGATTCATTGATTACTCTAATGACTAATTCATTGAATATTCAAAATATTTTTTTTATAATTTAATTAATTTACTCCAAATAAATACCAAAAACTTGTCGCAGCAAGTCAGACTTGTTTCCGGTGGGGGTTGGCCTCCGCCAGAGTTGTGCCTTGTCACCAATCCTGTTTGTGTTATTCAAGGACACAATATTGAGGCGTTGTCGGGGAGAGGAGGATTTGCAGATCAGTGTGCTGAAAATAATAATCAGTATTTTTACTTATGTACTTAACTTAAAACTTAAAATGGTTTAGACATGGATTTATTTATTACTGTTATAATGTGCAGTTAAGTGTTAGGAGCTCTCACATTTATTTTTGCTTTACCAGGACTTTAATTGAAAATTAAGAGAACAGTTTGGATATTTATAAATGGTAAAATGTTCTGGTAGCTGAACAGCCATACTGTACATTTAAAGCAAATTTATTTTAATACCACCAATTTCTTTAATGCATCAACACAATTGATATTTCAGTAGTTGTAGCGGGCAAAGGGGTGAAAATGGGTTCTCTGGGTACCCACCAGTCTCCCCTTTATAGACATGATCACTTTATGATAATCACAGTCAGTTTGGATCAAGTCATAGTCAAGTCAGCACACCGACAGCTGCTGTTGCCTGTTGGGCTGCAGTTTGCCCTATTATGATTTGAGCATATATTTTATGCTAAATGCAGTACCTGTGAGGGTTTCTGGACAATATTCGTCATTGTTTTGTGTTGTTAATTGATTTCAATAATTGATACATACATACATTTGCATCCTGTGGGCCCATCACCCGCAGGAGGAACCGCTGGGGTCGGGTGCGCTGTCATATGGGTGGCAGTGAAAGCCAGGGACCTCGACGGACCAGACCTGGGCGGCAGAGGCTGGCTCTGGGGACGTGGAACGTCACCTCTCTGTGGGGGAAAGAGCCGGAGCTTGTGCGGGAGGTGGAACGCTATCAGTTAGATCTGGTGGGGCTTACCTCTACGCACAACCTCGGCTCTGGAACCGTTCTCCTGCATAGGGGTTGGACTCTATTCTTCTCTGGAGTTGCCCAAGGTGTGAGGCGCCAAGCGGGTGTGGGGATACTCACAAATCCCCGGTTGAGTGCTGCTACTTTGGGGTTTACCCCAGTGAACGAGAGGGTCGCCTCCCTGCGCCTTCGGGTTGTGGGGGGGAAACTCTGACTGTTGTCTGTGCAAATGCCCCAAACAGCAGTTCAGAGTATTCGATCTTCTTGGAGACCCTGAATGGAGTCCTGTATGGGGCCCCAGTAGGTGACTCCATTGTTCTGCTGGGGGACTTCAATGCACACGTGGGCAACGATGGAGGTACCTGGAGAGGCGTGATTGGGAGGAATGGCCTACCTGATCTGAACCCGAGCGGTCATTTGTTATTAGACTTCTGTGCTAGTCATGGATTATCCATAACAAATACCATGTTCGAACATAAGGATGCTCATAAGTGTACTTGGTACCAGAGCACCCTAGGTCGAAGATCGATGATCGATTTTGTGATCGTATCATCCGATCTGAGGCCGCATGTTTTGGACACTCGGGTGATGAGAGGGGCAGAGCTGTCAACTGATCACCATCTGGTGGTGAGCTGGATCAGAGGGTGGGGAAAGACTCTGGATAGACCTGGTAAACCCAAACGAGTAGTGCGGGTGAACTGGGAACGTCTGGAGGAGGCCCCTATCCGAGAGATCTTCAACTCACACCTCCGGCGGAGCTTTTCTAGCATTCCTGTGGAGGCTGGGGGCATTGAACGGGCGATGTTCAACGCTTCCATTGCTGAAGCTGCGGCAGTGAGCTGTGGCCTGCGGGTCTTAGGTGCCTCAAGGGGCGGTAACCCTCGAACACCGTGGTGGACACCGGTGGTCAGGGAAGCTGTCCGACTGAAGAAGGAGTCCTTCCGGGATATGTTATCTCGGAGGACTCCGGAGGCAGTTGCAAGGTACCGACAGGCCCGTGGGGCGGCAGCCGCTGCCGTAAAGGAGGCAAAGCAGCAGGTGTGGGAGGAGTTCAGAGCAGCGATGGAGAAGGACTTTCGGTCGGCACCAAGGTGCTTCTGGAAAACTGTCCGGCACCTCAGGAGGGGGAAACGGGGTAACCATCCAAGCTGTGTACAGTAAGGATGGGACACTGTCGACCTCAACTGAGGAGGTAACCGGGCGGTGGAAGGAGCCCTTTTAGGAACGCCTGAACCCGACTGATATGCCCTCTCTTGTAGAGGCAGAGCTGGAAGCTGATGGGGGATCGTCATCAATTTCCCTAGGGGAAGTCACTGAGGTAGTTAAACAGCTCCGCAGTGGCAAGGCCCCGGGGATTGACGAGATTCACCCAGAAATGCTGAAGGCTCTGGGTGTGGAGGGGTTGTCATGGATGACACGCCTCTTCAACATTGCGTGGAAGTCGGGGACAGTGCCTAAAGAGTGGCAGACCGGGGTGGTGGTTCCCCTGTTCAAAAAGGGGGACCAGAGAGTGTGTGCCAATTACAGGGGTATCACACTACTCAGCCTCCCTGGTAAAGTCTACTCTAGGGTGCTGGATAGGAGGGTCCGGCCGATAGTCGAACCTCAGATTGAAGAGGAACAATGTGGATTTCGTCCTGGCTGTGGAACAACGGACCAGCTCCTCACTCTCACAAGGATCCTTGAGGGGGCCTTGGAGTATGCCCATCCAGTCTACATGTGTTTTGTAGACTTGGAGAAGGCATACGATCGGGTCCCCCGGGCTATACTGTGGGAGGTGCATGGTGTATGGGGTGAGGGGATCACTTCTCAGGGCCATCCAATCCCAGTACTGCCAAAGCCAGAGCTGCGTCCGATTCTCGGCAGTAAGCCGGACTCGTTTCCGGTGGGCGTTGGCCTTCGCCAGGGTTGCACCTTGTCTCCAATCCTATTCGTGATATTCATGGACAGGATATCGAGGCGTAGTCGGGGGGGAGGAGGGTTTGCAGATTGGTGTGCTGAGGATCTCATCGCTGCTTTTTGCAGATGATGTGGTTCTGTTGGCATCATCGGTCTGTGACCTCCAGCACTCACTGGATCGGTTCGCACTAGATCGCGAGTACAAGCGGCCGAAATGGGTTTTCTCAGGAGGGTGGCTGGCATCTCCCTTAGAGATAAGGTAAGAAGCTCAGTCATCCGTGAGGGACTCGGAGTAGAGCTGCTACTCCTTTGCATTGAAAGGACCCAGTTGAGGTGGTTCGGGCATCTGGTAAGGATGCCTCCTGGGCGCCTCCCTAGGGACGTGTTCCAGGCACGACCAGCTGGGAGGAGACCCCGGGGACGACCCAGGACTAGATGGAGAGATTATATCTCCACACTGGCCTGGGAACGCCTCGGGATGCCCCAGTCAGAGCTGGTTAATGTGGCCAGGGAAAGGGAAGTTTGGGGTCCCCTGCTGGAGCTGTTGCCCCCACGACCCGACCCCGGATAAACGGTTGAAGATGAAGATGAAGAAGAAGACGTACATTTGCATAAAACAGCATATTTGCCCACTCCCATGTTGATTTGAGTATTAACCATTTGACAAATCTCCCTTTAAGGTAAATTTTGAACAGATAAAAGATTTGCAGTTAATTGTGTTTAATTCCGATTAACTATGAACAATCATGCGATTAATCACATTTAAATAGTTGAACTGATTGATGGCCCTAATATTTAACTTCTATACAGTATGGATATTTCCTGTTGTGCCCTTGATGTTTTAGATCATAAAGATAGTAAAGCTCATAAAGATGCAAAAATAAAAAAGGCTGCTCATTAGTTCATTGCACACAATCGCCCAGCAGTAGCCTCTGGGGGAAATGTGCAATGCTGTGGAAAATAGCCGGATGTTCCATGTAGCTGCTCTCATATGTGGGACAAGATATCCGCTTCTGTTTGTTATTGTTTGAGCTGAACGTCTCTCAGCATTGAAGGTTTGAAGGAGTTCATGCCCCTACACCTGCAGCTTGAAATATCTTCGCTCACAGCCAGGTTCTGTCTTTTCCACTGACATTTGGCAGGTTAACCATAACCCCAAAATGCTGCTGCTGATTCAAAACTTCACCTGAACGTCAGTATTTTGTTCTGCAGAGAATAAAAAGACAAAGACTTTACTGGGTTTGAAGAAGCGTTACTGTATGTGGCCATTTTCTGTGTTTATGATCCCTTCATGGCCCCTGAAATGTGCATGGATCAACTGTGTATTTCAAAAATACAATTACACCACAATAATTCTGTTATTCATTCTGTTCCCAGATGAGAACAGTTATAAAATGGATCTGAGCTATTAAACATATTGAATATCTCAATACAGGAACATTATATTGCTAACCCATCAGGGTGCCAACAATTGAACAAAACAGAGGTAAATGTGCTGGTGTAATATGAGACCGATTTAAGTGCATCAATTTCTCACTGACTGTACCAAAAACCACTTTCCAAACAAAGTGAGCCCTAGGCTACTGCCGTTTTGAATAGATACTACTGGATAAACTTGATACTACCAGTGCAATTTTAGTCATGTTTTTTCAGTCTCCCTCACTGCCTATAAAAACTAAACATGCACATTTAATTTCTCACAGTCAGAAGCTGCTGCTAATGACTGCTTTACTGCAGGTTTCCTTTACATTCCTGAAACTACTAGACTCCTCCAGTTTTCAAAAATACTTCAGAAAATAACACCTATTACACATAATGACAAATAATAAACATGCTCGATAGATTTATTTTCTCCGCTTTCATATTTGCACCGTGTTAATCCTTTGAAAATGGGTGACAGATATCCACAATGTTCTCTTCAGATAAAATCCTGGCAAACACTGACAGCAGAGTGAGACGGTAGAGATGACAGAAATGCCGACATAGCTACTAACTTTATTGTCCTGTTTGTGTGAGTCAAATCAGTGGCTGCATTCGGTTTTAAGTACGATTTAACTCACTTTTGTCAAATGTTAAAATAACGTTAACAACATTTGTGACTTTGATGAAACAAGTGGGTGAAACTAAGCTAACAATTTGCTTAGTGTTACATTAACATAGGTAGTTTGTACCAATTTGATCTTAACAAACCTAGCTAGATTGCCAGTAGGGATCGGTCATGATTTTCAATTGTTCGAATAGTCGTTAAGTTATAAAAAAAAAAAAAATCAAATAGTTTATGCAACTGTTTGTCTCACCTTAAAACATATATTGTATATTTCCCTTGGGTGGACCGTTACAGGTCGACCAATTAAACAGTCGAGGCCGATTTTTTTCATCGACTGAGGCCTGAGCATATTATTGTTCTATTAATATTATTGTATTAGTTATTACCAGCAGACCTCAGTAGATGTAGCCCAGTGGGCTAACCTTTGCTACTGGTGAAACGTGTGTGGCACGTTCAGTTTGGGATTGCGCGTCACACAGTAATTTTTGAATAATTATCGAATATTTCCCTTTCAAATAGTATTTTTGCTTGCAATGCACATCCTTAATTGCTAGTCTAACAAAGCTAGCTTCCAGCAAGAAGTTAAAGTTCCATCCATCCATCTTCAACAGCTTATCCCGTTAGGGGTCGCGGGGGGACTGGAGCCGATCCCAGCTGGCATTGGGCAAAGGCGGGGTTCACCCTGGACAGGTCGCCAGTCCATCACAGGGCACATAGAGACAGACAACATATAGACAGACAACCATTCAAGCTCACCTTCACACCTCATCAGTCATCAGTTAACCTAAACTGCATGCCTTTGGACTGTGGGAGGAAGCTGGAGAACCCGGAGCAAACCCACGCTAACACGGGGGGAACATGCAAACTCCACACAGAAGAGTCCCAAGCTGGATTCGAACCTGTGACCCTCTTGCTGTGAGGCGACGGTGCTAAAAGTTAAAGTTCTGTTGATGCTAATAATGTAATGATGCTGGTAGTTAAACACTAATACTTTCTTTTCTTTTTTTTAGCTACATAGCAATCATACATTCATCCTGTCTCAACACTGAGGTATGACAATGGTGGTCTTCTAATATAATAATGAAGGATGCACCGATACCAATTTTTAATCGGATATCTGACCGATATTGACTTGACAGCTGGATCGGATATTGGGTGACAGTGGAGTTGCCTGTTCACTTCACTTCTGATTGTATGCTATATACTGGAATTTTAATATCCCATTTTGACCAATTTGTTGCTGCATTAAATAAGGTTTACACCTGAATTGTAATTTCTATTCATTTTGAAGATTTTTAGATGTGTTTCTCTATTTTACAAAGTTAAGAAAGTAATGTTTAAGTCGAGCCTGATGATGCTTTACCAAAGAATGATTGCAGTCACTTCCACACAGTGACAAATACAGCTTAACTGAAAACGTCAGATCATAACATCCCAAGTAATAACTTGAAATAATCGTTTATAAAATGATGGATTCCTGAAGCAGAAAAGAATCAGAGTAAGAGGATTCAGTGGATGTATAGGGCATTAATGGCTACATGTAAAAAAATAAATAAATAAATGAATAATAATAATTTTCAGAAGTCTACATTTTCTTGTCTTTGGAGCACATAATCAGCATGCTTTTGCTGCTGCCAGTGTCCCATTATGGATCCTTTTTGAGAAGAAATTTTGACATGTCATAGCAGTAAGTAATCAATAATATGAGTATTAAAATTATTCCCTTAGGTGCTTCGATTTGATGTATTGTCTTTGCTGGCCAACTGGGATTGCTTACTGGGTTGCATAATGGGAACAGAGCTATCATTAATCTTATTGCATCAGTTCTTTTCCTGCTATGACAAGTCAAAATGTTTTGGTGTGAAAAAGGTCTGCTTGTGCACTCGTCCATAATCCTCTTTCACAGTAGACATTTCGACTTGTCATAGTAGTAAAAGCGAAGGTGTTAATAATAACGTTAACAATAGCTCCTCTCTATTCAAGTGTCCCAGAAAGCCAAGAGAGTGTGACAGTGAGGCGCCCTGAAACCAAAGCAGTAATGTTTGCTACTGAGACATGTCACAATGTCTTTCGTGAGAAAGGCCAGTTGAAACGGGAACTGTCACACGGCCACATCATCATTTACCTGGTGTTTGCATCAGGGGTGGGAAGACAAATTGATTCACCTATGTATTGTGATTTTCTTTTTTTTTATGATTTTGAAATACATTTTGTAATGCCAGGATCTGAGTCATTTGAGTCTATGTAGAGGTTGAAGGAAGATACCAGTCTCTGATGAGGGGGAAAAATAATTTAAACATATGTGAATTTTTTTTTTATCCGCTTGATTTGCCCTATTTTCATGACAGTGTTTTACATTGTTTGCAACTGATGTAATAACCACTGAGCCTGTACGTGTTACTCTTCTGCATTATAAAGTACCACAATAATAATAAAAATACATAATAAATGTATAGACAGCAATTGAGAACTCTAAATGGTTTGAAAATATTTTTATTGAGAGCAGGTTTGCCTCTGTCTCATTACATCATTTGCATAGACCAGTAAAGAAGAATCCACAGCAAGGTGTAAAAAGTAAAAGCCAGACATAAACTTCTCTGTGTATTCTTATTAGCAGCCTGGATATGCTAATCACAGAGAGATAGAACAGCACCGGTGCTCCGTTAACACTGTTTCATGTCTGGACACGCCTTCGAGGGCCACATCGTTTGGATGATCCAGCCCCTGAATTATTACACAGTTAGTGTAACTTAATGGGGGCTCTAATTACAGACTCGATATTTGTGATCCTGCATCAGAAGGAAAACACGGCGAATGCCCTCTTTACACAAGCCACAGGCACAGTTCCAACAGTCACAGTTACAAATTGGCTGTTAGACAGTCTGCTCTTTGAAACACACAGCTATCATTCTGCCTCAGTGATCTTGACAGCCCAATTCCATATATTCTCCTCACAGGGTGCACAGACACATTGTTGTCACAACAACCTTGCTTCGGCAATAAAAAAGTTATAGTTGACATGATTCTGCTGTCCGTGGCAATGGAAAACACGGCCAATTGAGGAATTACTGAATTAAACTTTATTTGTAACCCATAAAAGTTGAGGAATGTGCGCTTCCGTGTCCGCCTCAACCTTGACATGAGTCATATCCAAACCGTTTTTTACAATTGTGTTTCTGTCTCTTGCTATCATCTGTCAACACTGATTGAGGCATACACACAAGTCTGGGCCTGAGAGGCTCTTTGTTATTTTCCACACAAAGGTTGAGATAGCAAACTTTAAATTACAGCATTCAGAGCACAGATTGATATTAATCACATCTAAACATCCAAGCCTTAAGTACGGATTATTGCCTTTGTGTTGATTAGTGAACCCATACAGCATCACAATTTCTGGTCAACTTTCAGGTGAATATTGTATTAAATGCAGAAATGAATATCAGATCTCTATCTATCTAAAATGAGAAGTAAGTAAGTAAAGGGGAATTAATACAAAGATAGATAAGAAATATTAATTTATGTCACATTTTATCAATATATAGTGTACTACTATATATACTATACTATAGTATACTATAATTAGAATACATAAAATATATTTAATGACATTCATTTATAGAGTAACATATTTATTTATTTATTGATTTTTTTTTTATTTTAGCAGGTTCAATCCTCTATAGTGAACTGCTGGGTTAGCTGGTAAATATAAATTCAAATAATTTAAATTATTAAATGAATAATAATGATTAATTACATTTAAATTACCCATACCTATTACTTGCCCAGGTTATGCTCCCTCTATTGCTCACTTCTCCTTTCAGATTTACAATACAAGAAGAAGGGCTTTATGAGCAAATGTACATGCATGTTTATAAAATATCTCTTTTGTAATTACTTGTTAATTGTGGAGGATATAAAAACAGTATCTTGAAACTGTATCACCACAAAATTATACATACTGTACACTAACTTGAGATGTTAGCCTTGCAAATGTACAGTATAACTGTCTCTGTTTCAGTTTTGAATGCTGACATTGTGCTGTACCTCAAACCAATAGATGTCAAGTATAGACCAACAAGATTCAGATCAATAGACACACCACTCAATATAATCCAGCCAGTCTAATAGCCCTTCTTATGTTGTGGTTTTTATCTTTTTGTTGCTTGCGGTCAGGCCGGTGAAAATGGGATAATGGCTAGCATTGCAGGGCTTAACAATGATCTTAAAATGCAATAAAATGTTAATACCTTGTGTAGGCTAAAATGAAACAGCACAGGCCGTTCACAATAAGCCCAATCCATTTGGGAAAGGCAGAGCTGCGCACTCTCCATTCATAATATACTCCACCACACTGTGGGAGGATGTTTGCACTATAAAAACAATGGTAGTGCTGTTGTGAACGGACCAACTGAGCCAGTTTAAAACCTGGAAAATGTGCCATCAAGCGATCTACAGTAGTTATATTTCTGGGCTTATGTTGTAAAACCTGTAGATCAACAGATGTTTCGAACAGACTTCACTGGGAGTGTAAACCCGCACAGGTGCAAACCAACAAATCAATCAACATTTATCAAGAGAGGCAGTCTCCAACCACAATAAATGTGTTTGTTTTACGATAATCCAGATGGACACATTGACAGCACAAATGGGTATTAAGTTACCATCTGTAACTTTACTGGTGCGAGCTTCTGAATGAGATCTGTGAATGGTTCATATTAAGGTTGTTAAAGAGAACAGACTGACCGCCATCCGCTTTTAACCACGTCTACTATGTTGCCTCTGAGCAAGACAATTAACCTCCAACTGATCCATTGCAGTTTAACAGGGCAGTTCTCAGGTGTATTTGTTATACTCTTTGCCTCAGGCAAGTATATGAAATAATATGCTCCCGGACAGGTTGGTCGGCTTAAACAGCCCTTACTGTTGTCTTCTGGCGGGAGCCTAGGTGGGTCGTCACAGCAACAGGTGGACCTGGGAGGTGGGAGGGCCCAAAGGCACAAAACGGCTGCTCTCCCAGGCTGTGCACTCCCTCGCTGGCCAGCCTCAACAGCTCCCTATGCCCTCCACATCTTTTGTAGTTTGATTTAAGTTTACACCTTTTGCAACACACACCAAGCAACTGGCTTGGGGACTGGGTCTTACACCGAGCTGACAGTGTGCGCCAGGCAGACACACAGCTCACAACCTTGCAGCTAAACTAAATGACGTGGTGGAGACTTGTACTGGGAAAGTGGCTGCATGTGTCCACAACAATACATGAAGCATCGAGGCTGCTACAGTAACTGTACAGTTGTCTGTTGTGCACATACAACTGAATTTCCCCATTGTGGGACTAATAAAGGTAGATCTTCATACACTTCAGCTGGTGATAAATGATGGATTTAAGATGTTTGTGTATCGGTTTATCGTTGCAGCTGGGCGGCTCCTTAGGCACTAAAACCACCGCATGCAACACACTTGTCGGTTTATGGTTAATAATCGATTAATGAGGGTTGGCTATTGGTTAGATGATTTGCTGATGGAGGCATACAACTGCTAGGTGGTAATTGTAATTCCAACTTGTTAGAGAAATGAATTTGGATTTTGGACCTTTTTTTGTGCGTGTCCCTCTTGTTACAAGCATGAGCCAAGCTTTTAACATATGGGAATACTCTTTTTTGTTAAATATTCACAAAATGAGTAGTTGATGGCAAAGTCAAGTCAATTTTATTCATAGGGCCTGATATCACAAATCACAAATTTGTCTGAAGGGGATTTACATTATGTACAGCATATGACACCCTCTATCGTTACGCACTTGATTCAGATAAAGAAAAAAATCCCCCCAAGAAAAACTTTAACTGGTAAAAAATGGATGAAACCTCAGGAGGAGGGATCCCTCTACTTGGACGGACAGACATGCAGTAGATGTCATGTACTGAATAGACCGACATAGTAAAATTACAGGGGACAAAAGTAAAGTTGAAGAGGAATTGATCCAGGAGGACATTGAGCAACTTTGGGTGTCTCTAAACAGAAAGAACTGGAGCCACATGACCTCCTCTCCACCGTGGAGACCAGGACAGAGGACAGACTACACAAACACACAAAGGCAAAGCTTGAGCCATTCACAGGGATAGGAGAAAGGGAGGGAGGGAGTGAGACAAGGGCAACATGGACACAAGGGAGCGAGACAAGAGGGGAGGCTGAATCTCCTGGAGGACAAAGATCTGGATCCTAAACAAATGGAATGAGGCACTGACAGACAGGAGAGAGAGATCCCAGGACAGCTGACGGTCCAGTACAGTGAGGCCTCAATGAAAACAGAGGACATGGAGGAGAAACTAGAGAAAGAGAGAAGCAGAGGGTGAGAGAGATGCAGTGGTTTCAGAAAGTTTATAGTATTCTCTTCTGGCCCGTTCTCATTCACAGGGCGTCAAATACCGACGCTCTGTCGTGGCTGTCGGCGTTAGATAACGATGCTGAAGGCTCCCTTTAGTGTTGGTAGATGCACCAGGGTTTCTATTAACTATAACGTAAACCCATTCACGTCAATATAAATGCTCACGTAAGGTGGTGAGCTTTAAGAGTGAAAAGACACACACAGGGTGGGCAGGTGTGGGTTTGGATGGGTCCAACAAACAAGGATTTCATCCAGGAGGCCGCTGTTCATGTCCTGTTACAATCAGCTGTTTGTTCACGTTCCTCTTCACAACGTGGAGGGTTTTTTTCACTGGACAGACGTAGTAGTTTTAAGCCCAACAATGTTGTTTGCTGTAGTCTGTACTGACTGCAGTGTAAAGGCATCCTCGTAAATATGCTACGCACTGAGCTAGTGACGTAGAATAAAATGTGGGAAAGGCTGTTTTTGGCAGGCAGAAGGGGGGGGTTGAATCGGTCCAACAAACAGGACTTTCAACCAGGAGACCTTTGTTTGTTTTTTTTTTAAGTTACGTTAGTGCCATCTTTTTTAGTGATGTTTGTGACATGTTTTCTGTGTTTTTGTTATGTTGTTGCTGCACGGTGGTGCAGTGGTTAGCACTGTTGCCTCACAGCAGAGGGTCGCTGGTTTGAATCCGGCTTCGGGCTCTTCTGTGTGGAGTTTGCATGTTCTCCCCATGTTAGCGTGGGTTTTCTCCAGCCTCTCCCACTGTCCAAAGACATGCAGGTTAATTGATGACTCTAAATTGCTTGTAGGTGTGAATGTGAATGGTTGTCTATCTCTATGTGTCAGCCCTGCATTGGACTGGTGATCTGTCCAGCATGTACTCTGCCTTTGTTCAATGTCAGCTAGGAGCGGCTCCAGCCTCCCCGCGACACCCCTAATGGGATAAGCAGTTGCAGATGGATGGATGTTTCTGTACTTAATGTACCTATTTTAAGGCAAACCATTATGCTTTTGTTAATCCTAAGTAGTTTTGTTGTCTAAACCTAAGCATGTTTTGTTCATACACGTGTGTCATAGTTACGCATTGGCGAAGCAAAACTTGACACTGACATGCTGTCTTCTGGTGGGCAGGCTTGTCTGTTATCTATTATCTATTGCTGTGATGCCGACTTGAATGATAACAGGTGCAAGACCTGAACTACTTGTAGGTGAATATAACATTTATATAAGTTAGGGTAAAGTAATATCTATAGACATATTCTGCATTCAAATGCTGAATCTGTAGGCAACAGAACAAGATTTTGGCATTGGAAACGTTCTGGGCGCTTTTAGTGCAACCAATCACGTTCGAGCAGGCTTCGGTTGAATGCAGGTAAATTTGATCTCAGAATCCATTGGCTGTCGTCTGACGATAATTTAGCTGTTTATTGGCCTAAAATCAGCTTGTAAACTGTCTACTTGTGAAACAATCCGGTCCTCTCTCAACTCCAACTCCAGTCTCACATCTGTGTAAACAATGAGCAGCACACGGAAAAGGAAGTCTTGGCCCAGATGATTGCTGGCTACAGCGCAACCCAGGAAATATAGGAAATATAGCATTTTGTCCCCAGATGCTTATCTGTCATCAGACCGATTGGGGTAAATGGAATAAAAGTATTAGACCCTCATCTTGGGAGCAGGTCTATTTCCTTCCTTTGTAGTTGCTACTTGATCCGATTGATAGCCACTAATGGAACAAACATCACTCTTCAAGCGTCTAAACTGGATATAGAAAATTTTACAAAGGGCAATGATGAGTAGGAAAGATAGTACAATATAATACAAAATAATTTAATATTCATGAATTCAACAAAACTAAACTGGTACTTCTAGTGAGCCGGTATAGGATTGTGAGTGAGACGGAGGGAACAGCCAAGCATGTATTTCAAATATGCGACAGGCATACTGATTGACTCTTTACATTGCAGCTGGGTTGTTTCGCCTGAGTGCAGTTGCGTGGTCTTAAGAGAGTAGTCCTATCATCAGGCAAATGCTTTAGCATGTTGACTGGCAGACACTCACAGGAAGCCAACCCTCATTTCTGATTCCAGCGGTGTCTGTGTGGCCCAAGAAGCGAGCACAGTTGGGGAGTGACTCGAAAGCAGATTATCACTTTCATCCCCTCCTAAAATCTTTGAAGCTATGCAACAGTAGGCACAGTCCTTGAACCTGAGACGCAAGAACCAGCCTTAAAAATGAGAGAATCCAGTCTGCTTTGTATTCAGTCAAAGTATCCCACAGAGGAAATGTAAATTCAAATGCACAAGACTGCATCAATATTCAGGTCGATGCATTGTTAAAAGCGGCCACATTTATGTAGATAATTGGTTTGCATCGCAGTTGCTATATTTAAAAGCAAAAAAATAGGGTCAAAGAACAGAGAAACGGTTCCCACTGCAGGGCTGAATTTCAAACTTCCCTTATCTCAAGGTGTCCAGGCAATTAAGAGCATGGGCAGGCTTTTCTGGAGCATCTTAAGGATCAAAATCAATGTGTAAAAATCTCCATGAAGTCCCTAATGGTTTTAGAAATTTAAGTAGCGCTATGACATTATTGTAAAAGCAGAAGAATGAAAAAAGCAAGCTTTGGAAGGGTTTGAGACACAAATATCCAGAAAACTTAGGCTCTGAAGTCGCAAAAGTAAAATCCAGTAATTTGTCTTCTTTTATGCATATTATGCATGCTGTGATAGAAATTAAAATTGTTAAACATTACCACAATTTGTGAATGTTAATACCTGCGTCTGATGTGGCATTCTCTCAAACCGCTACTCTAAAATGACAGTAGCTTAATGCACTCATTTCTCATCGCAAAGCTGGAATAAATCAAAGTATTTGCAGATAGTTCAGCTCTTGTAGCAGATCTATATTGGTTGTCCTGGTGGATAGAGCTTAATGAAACTTCATAGCCTGACTCTTACATGAGTAAATGAGAAATTAAGCATCAGAGACAGTTTCTCATTTCAGCCTAATTAAAGTTTTAATTGCTTGATGTCGAATAACACAGCATCTAGTGAGAAAGCAGACTCACCATTAGGCAGACCACGAATCAGAAAGAGCAGTGAAAGCACAAGCAAATATAATACATGGCAGCTCTTCTGCATAATTGGCCATGAATAGTCGACTCCTCCACATTTCTTAACAGAATGACAGGGGTGGGTCCTCGGCTATAAACACACACACACAGTGTTTCATCTGTTGTGTGTCTGGTATTTTGATGATTATGTGTGGTAGGCATAACACTGCGGCGATGAGAAATACAGTAGGTGGACAAAAGACCTTGGAGGCTAATCCTATTGGTTTTGCCATCTCCGGGAATCTACATTTCACATGGCTGGGTTGAAGCTAATGGCTACGGGGTGTGCATGCCAATCTCATTAGAGCCAGGGGTTGGGATTCAGCTCACTGTTCCTCCCTTCCCTTCCTTGGCAGAGTGCACGTGTTGTCTAACACGAACACCTGACAGTGGTTTCCTCCATTTTCTCTCATCCTCAGCCCAGCGGACACCTGTAGTGACAGTAATTGAAGGCTCTCAGATCTTTTGCGATCACTAGTCGTCCTGCAGTTACCGGTCATCCTTTCGGGGGGAAAAAATATGCACAAAGTCGTTTGTTTTACATAAGTGCACCTCTGAACTTGTGGCCTACATTGCAGGGAACTTGAAGGCCGTTTGATGAAACGTTGTGCTTTTTGTGATTCAGCAAATGTCACTGTGAGGCTCTTTTATTCTGTGAGGGACGTATGACAGCCAACAAGGACACATTTCAAGCAATGTCCTTTTGTGTCACATGGCAGACATTTCAACTAAATTGGGTTTCCAGTCTTGGTTTCCAGCCTTGGAACGGGCACATGTGTTAGATTTACTGTAGAGGCTGTTTCTTTGTGGCACCAAACTAGACGTTAGTGTTGCTCAGTACCTCTATACTCTAGATGGCACAAAATGGGTTTAATACCTCAGATAAAGCTGAGGTAATGAGGAACTAGTCACTACTACAAAAACAGTAACTAATGATTGATAATTAGTAGGGATGGGAACAAAAAATGATTCTGCTATGTATTGTGATTTATTTTTGAACGATTTTGAAATGGATTTTTAATCACTGTATTGCTTGATTTGAGTATATACAGGAGGAAGTTAGCTCTTTTATTGTTGTAGTGTGAGTAATGTGATGTAATATCTGTTCTGTATGCGTCTAAACCAAAACAAATTGCAGTGAGCCAAAGCAGTAAAGCAGAAAATGGCAGAGGGCCTGCATGGATATGAACTGCACCCTCACATTTTAAATCTAAAGTGGTAAACTCTACACATACAGTAAAGGATGGAAACACTTTGGGTTTCACACATTGCCAGGAAAGGCAGAGCTAGACATGGTGGCTAAAGCTGCACGCTAACTCTGTCATGGACAGGAAATGTTATCATATTGCAGTAACATGCGTTGAAGCCAGCTGTCACTCACATCTCTGTGGTTGGTGGAGCACCCTTATACTTGCATTTATGTTAAATACATTCACCAGAGGTATAACATATTATATGTCCCTTTTAAATTAAAAAGAAAATACCACTGATTTGTGAGGGGAATGTCTTTATTCTTTGATTTTAACCGTTTAACTGTTAACCGCCAGTAAGAATTTAACCGATTAACGCTATCGGCGAAAGGGAAAAAAGAAATATAGAGGAGTCAGTTTAAGGAGAAAAGCTGGTCCACCTTAAGATCCCACCTTAAGAGAGTCTATGCCAGAGTTACAGATACAGGAAGTTGTAGCTTGTAACCTCGTAGCATTTATTCACCGACAAATAAAGTGTACACACACTGTCTGCTACAGCTACAGTACATTCACAGCTATAACGCCACCAACAAACCCACCACCACACACACACACACACACACACACGCGGTCTGTCGGAAACTCGCTAAAGTTGTTTTTGTGCGAGTACAGAGCCACCAGCAGAGCTACAGCTGTTAACGTAGCACAAACACACATTTTGTGTCACACCAGGCAGACACACAGCTGACAACCTGCTAAACTACAGTAAATGATGCGGTGGCGGTGATGGATTGAATGAATGCCCAATGAATCCACAACACTACACGCAGCACTGTGGCTGCTAAGCACACCACTGCATGAGATGCACTAATCATGTCAGTTAACATTAATAATCGATTAATGAGGGTCGGTTATCACTTAATTTTTTCTTTTCAAAATTAGCATCGCTAATCAGGAGCGACTCATGGAGAACATGGTCATTAAATTTTTAAAAAAATAATGTTATCTACGTTTAAAAAAAATATTTAAATGTAATGTGTTCTTTAAAAGTTAATTTTAATACATTTTAAAATAACTCTTATTTAAATTTATTGGTAAAATCTAGTAATGTGAACTTTGTGGTGGAGCTGTAGGAATAAGCAGGGGATCACTGCAGCTTTATTTTGTTCGGTGTTTGTGTTTTTTTTTGGTGTTCTTTTGCTTCAGTTTAAATGTAGTTTTATTCATTTTATTCATCTCCTTTTATTCAATCTCCCAGCTCCATTTTTTGCCTTCTTGTTTCAGTTAACTTTTTGTTAATAAATGGCACTTGTTTTGCACTACTCCTTCTCATCAACCTGGTCCTTCAACATTCCTTTTTAAAGTTTTCTGTTGCTAAACCACCTCATCTGCCCTGAATATGGTGTGGCGGCACTAGTAGCTTTATGGATGTTACCTCACTGTTGATAATTCATCATGATGAGTGGCAGCTGCTGTGCAGACTACGTGATAAAGAGGAAGCAGAAGATGAATATTACATTAACCCCCTTAAAACAAAAATAAAACGCCGTGTCTGGAAGTTAATATCTTTGACGGATGTTGTGTCCTGAGTAAATACGAGGTCTACTGTGGAACTACATCAACAGTCCATCTAACTGCACTGTGGAGCTACTGTATGTCAAATGAACACAGCGTTGCAGGGCTGCAGACTCATCACCATAATACAGTCAGCCTAAGTGAAAAGTGAGGAGGAGTTTTTCCTCGCCTTGTCTGACGCATCCAGAATATTACCACGAGTACCAGCTGGAAGCCTCATAAATCATCGGGGCCTACAGGACAAAGGGGATCACATGGCACCGGGGCGCGGAAGATGCTAAAGGGTTCAACTTTAGCAACGATAAGAGCCTCCATTCAGAGAGCAGGGTTGTGGGAAGTAGATTATCGGGACAAGCGAGGTCAGGGGACGGGGGTATAATTAATACTGTATGAGTTAAACCTATGACATGCTTCTCCTGCTACCCACCGCTATCTGATTTAAGTAGAAAGGACGGAGAAAATGTGGGTGGAGAGTAAAGCACTGTGGGTGGGTGGAAACAGGAGACGGGAGGGGGTGGAGGACCCTGCGAGGAAACACTTCTCTCTCCCTTTTCCAGGGCTCAGTATTGCTCTGTCTCTTCTTATTAGAAAGCTAATGCAACTGTCTGTTCTAATACTGGAGAGCAGCTTTTATTCTTTTTTTTCCCTCCTTTGCAACCTTTTTCTATTCTGTTCAGCACTAATCTGTGCAGTGGCAGCAGATGATAAGACGGGGCACATTCGCTTGCTCCCTGCGCTTTTTACAAGCTTTGTCTAGGCTCAAACCGTACAGTCGTCTGTTTCAACAACTTTGCAGGAGAATCCGGAAAAAAATGATGGAAACTTTTCCAGGTGATTTTTTTTTTTTCCTGTAGAGTAATTCTTTAGAGGTTTTCTGTTGATATTGCCCTCCAAAACCTGAAAGAAAGCGCAGCCTTCTTTGTTTTAAGCATAAAGAAGCTCCAGTTTTAAGGCCTTTGAAGTGCACAAAGTGTTGGAGCTTATAGAGGTATTGTTCTTGGGGAGAGAGGATGAATTTTAGAGTGAATTTAAATCTTCAGGCTTAACTTTTACTGGCACTTGTATTGTAAAGATCAAACATGTCTTACTGGACCTTGAATGCAAATAAGAACCCCCAGGCCAGAAAGTAGGCGGAAAAGGGATTCATGAGGACTTGTGTGTAGATAATTCTGATGTAACTCCACTTCTTGTTCAATGGAGTTGCAAAGAAAAGAAAATTAGCTTCACATTGTGTAAAATTTCTAAGTTTCTCTTTGTGAGTGTGAATAGCCTACCTAAAATGTAAATGTCAGTTTCTCTTCGGTGCGCTGTTTTGCCTTTCCATGAATGGCTGCGTGTTGAAGCGCGGGCAATTATGGGCGACAAATAAGCCACGATAAGGAAAAAAAAAATAATGGAGTGATATGCAAGGGAGTTCATGGTCGCTAATTCACTCAGAGAATGTCTTCGGCGGCAGTGTTTGGGAAACAGAACGGTGTTTCATTGTTAAATGTAATAGACAAGCAGCACTCTGCACAGTTCAGCGGCGATGCAGACGAGCAGAGCGAATGATCCTGATTGAGTTTAGTGTCTGCTGATATTGTCTGGCCTCCTAAGGGGCATTAGGATTTATCTGAACAATGTGGAGAACTCTTCCACACTAATGCACTGATTGTTTTGCCATATTATATCGGTCTTAATGTATTGCATTTGTTTTGCTGCCAGTTTGGCACAGTGGTTCACATCGGTTATGCTCACTTTATGTTATTTTCAACACAGGCTTTCTTTCTCCTATTTTTTGCTGTGGCAATCAAACTTCCTTCTAGCTCGCAGGGAGCGTTGCTCGCCAACCGTCAACAAAAGGGGAGCTGAATACAGAAAGTACAACCTGAGAGTGCGGTACAACATTTCACTCATTTGTTAAATGTTGGAAGAAATCCAACATAAACCAAATGTGTAAAAAAAAAAAAAATAATAATAATTATAACTTTTCACACATTTGCTAATTGATGGAGCTCTTTCAGTTTTTAACAAATGTGTGAAAAAGTTTATTTAATGTTGGATGCATTTCAAAAATGTAGTCAAGAAGGAGGAGCATTTCACACTTCTGATAAATATACGAAAATGGATCCAACATTTGATTAACATGTAAAACCTTTCCAGTCATTTGCTCAATAAAAGTAGGGAGATATACAGTACTTGACCATCATAATGTAACTCAATGGAACCTCAGTTTACGTCACATATTGGCCAAGCAGTACTGTCCTGCTAACAATCAGCTAACAAATAATGTTAAGGGATCAGTGACTACAAAGCATTAATGTCTTCATTTCAACTCCATGAATCATTGCGGTGCTTTCAAAGCGAGCAACAGGACTAAAGATCTACAGGGCACCCAACAAAAGCTCAGTCGTGCTGTGCAGCGCTGCGTCGCTTGAGGGTAATTAGGACACTCATGATGTATTCAGTTAGGACATGGACGCTGTAATCTCATTCTCAAGAGAAACCTGATGAAACTTGGTGGTCATATGGAGCCACCTGCGGCCACAGAGTAACTTTTTGTGGCCGTGGGTTGTCGGGCCATGGTTAATGTGAAACCTTGTTGTCATGAGATAGTTTCTTCTAGCTCTGTCAGTCCATCAGGCTGTATGTTACATTATAGAACCAATCAAATATTTGCTCAAATGATCATAAGCAACAGCTACACTTCCTGTGTAGTTAAAACTCCTTTAAACCTGTTTGAATAAATATGGTCACAAATGTAATATTACATTGTTAAATTTGTCAACCTTTAATAGTGACAAAATGCTGGAGGTCATTTCAAGTGAGAACTATATATATAATATATACAGTACATTATAAACTGTACAGTGGCTCAGTCCTAAAGGTGCTGGGAGGTTTTCAGGGGTTGGATTTTGCAGGATTATGTAAACCAGGGGTGCTTCTGCATCTGCTCCAGCGTGGCATGCTTCCTAGGTTTTACATCCAAACACGCCCTCAGCAAATCTTGGCAGTCTGAGAAGAGAGAGCACAGAGAAAAAAGCAAATATTAGGGTGGAGGTTGCAGTGATCTCTTGGAACATTATTATTAATACCGACACTGACAAAACTGTATTGACACCAGCATCGTCTTACCTTGAGACAGCTCACTGTTGAATGCGATTTCATTGCTCAGGACCTCGAAGGTGGTAAACTCTTTGTATCCATCCAGTGTTTCATATAGCAGCGCGCCAAGCTGCCAGACCGTGGTGGGGCCGGCCTTGTATGTTCTATTTATGTAAAACTCTGGAGGGGCGTAATCAGACGTTCCTACAATACACAGACACACAGATGGAGACAGAAAAAAACAAAGAATGAGGAGAAAGACTTAAATGAAAGTCATCACTAGAGAGATGAACAAATGGATGAAGAGCAGGAGCAGAAGCCAGACATCGTACCAGAGTAACGGCGGTAAAATGTCTTCGTCATGAAGCAGCCACATCCAAAGTCTATGATCCACACCCGAGGGACTTCGGAGCAGGTTTCAACAAGCGCATTTTGGATTTTAATGTCACGATGGAAGACCCCATCAGAGTGCATTTTAATGGCTGCCTCCACCAGATGCTTCATGATGTTCTGAGACAGAGAGAAATTTAGCAAATTTATTAGCTTGGCACAGCTTGAAGGGAACACCATACAGTGACACAGAAACAGTAGCTTAGCCTGGTCTTCCCTCATGTGACCATTGTCACATTGGGGGCGGCAGTAGCTCAGTCTGTAGGGAGTTGGCTTGGGAACCGGAGGGTCACCGGTTCAAGTCCAGACATGGACCAAAAACTGAGTGTGAACTGGTAGCTGGAGAGGTGCCAGTTTACCTCTTGGGCACTGCCGAGGTGCCCCTGAGCAAGGCACCAAACCCCCAACTGCTCGGGGCGCTTGTCAGGAGCAGCCCCCTCACTCTGACGTCTCTCCATTACTGCATGTGTGTGTGTGTTTGTGTGCATGTACCATGTATAAGTTAAACAGAGTGTAAATTGAATTTCCCCACTGTGGGACTAATAAAGGCAGATCTTCTTCTTCTTCTTGTCACATGAGTAGTTCTGTAGGTCCACAGTGGGCACTGGTCTCTCCATGACCAGGAGAACCTCCTGGTCCAGATCATACCAGTCTAATAAGGACACAGCAGCAGATTTACCCACCGACTGCGGTCCACTCTCAACATGAGCAGCACTTCCATGGGGATCTTTTGTCCTCCAATTTCTGACCTGAAGGAAGCAATATACCGAACAGAATAAGTGTTAACAGATACGGTTCTGTTTCCTCATCAACAGCATTTTAACAGTTGATGACATCAGATGATCAGATCAAATCACTAACATTTTTTGCATCTTCACAGCAGCCTTAGGGATGTGTGTAATCGCCACCTACAGGACAGAATCACCAGTATGGAGCAGGGAGGGATGACTTGTGTGTGTGTGATGTGTGTGATGTGAGAATGCCTTTGCAACACTTACTGGTAAATTGTCAGTTTTTCTCTTCCCAGCATAAACTGAACCAAAGCTTCTCCGAGCTTGACAAGCTGCAGATACTTGGCCTCAAAGTTGGCTACCCAAACACAGATTCATGTGTTGCCATAGTTGTGAAGAACGTCTAATACTGAGCTCTGAAACTAAAGATGGACTCTATGTTTGAAATCAGTGGTTGTTAACCTGTTTTGCTTCAAATCACAAAAAAAATATGTTGACATTTTGGAAAATATGATTACTTGCTTTTCTGCCTGAGTTAGAAGCAAAGTTACCTCTCATGTCTGTACGGTAAATATGAAGCTAACACCAGTAGCAGGTTAGCTCAGCATATGACTGGTCAGCAGCCAGCTTGGCACTGTCCAAAATCTGTTGACCAGCATCTCTAAAGCTCACTAGTTAACATGTTTTATCTTGTTTGTTTGATACAAAAACATCAATGTTGTAGTTTTATGGAGAGTTATGTGCCTGATAAATTCCTCAGCCGAGCGGTAGTCAAGAGGAGTATATTTGCTCAGATGCACTAATTTCTTACACACTATCAGCTTACCTCTGCTGGTGTTGACTGAGTAGGCGCTCCCATTGCTCTGTTGGGAGGTTGAAGGGCTGCTGGAGCTCGGGGAGACTTCACAGCTGATCTGCTTCTTTGTCGACTGCTCGGCACTGACCTCCTTCTTACTCTCAGTCTCTCTGACGTCCTCCACTGGCACCTTGGTGGGTTCACCAGTGTTGGTGTCAGTGTTTCCACACCTCTGCCTCTTACAGAGTGTCTCTCTTTCAGTGCTGGCTTTCCGCTTGGTGCAGTTTACCATCAGACCTTGCTCTGGCACGTCAGAATGTCAGCATTGGTGTTGCGACCCCTCTGCTTGTTTGTGTTGAGCTCTCTTCCTGTGCTTGACAGGAAGGATGGTTTTGCTGGCACCTCTCTGCCTTTTTCTGGGTGACATATGTTGACCTTCCTTTTGCTCGTGGTCACACTAAATTCGTCCCCCACACAGTTATAGGGTTTGGTGGCAACCTGTTAATCTTGGATGATTCTGCAAAAACCAAAAACCAAACAAAAGTTTTTTTTTTTTACATCTGCACTTGATTTGTATTAAATAATTTCTTTGCTACAACATCCACAAATGGCAAATATTGCATGTTAAGGTCAGGTGAAGACTGTGGAAAGATTACTGTTGCCCTTCTTAAGGAATGTTTTAAGGAAAACACAGTGAACTGCAGACAACAGGACTTGATAAAAAAACTTTTTGCAGTGTGTGGAAAGCAGCTGCAGCTGCAGGGTTGGAAATTAGCATCAGCCACCAGCCAAGTGCTGTTAAAATATGCAAGAAATATGCAATGATGGCTAGATTTGCCAAAAAACGATGTACTGATCTATTGAGCGGCTGGTAAAATTTTGAATTCACTTGCCACAGTGGCAGCAGATAGACAGAAAAGTTTTTCTATCACTGTGCAGCTGTTTAATAGGATTTTACACTCACTTGAATCACTTTCTGAGTCCAGAGAATGAAGAGTCTTTGACATCTTAGCATCCATGTTGTTTATAGTTGCTCAATACAAATGTTGAAGAAAACACCATAAATTGCTGCGAATAGCCAGGAATTGTGCACAACTCTGCTGATATGTTGAATGTGACGGCATCTGTGTGAATCTTGCTGAACATTGAGATTCTGGTGGCCGGGGTTCATTTCTGCAAATACAGGCTGAAATAACCATATCAACAAAAGAAACTACTTCAAACCTTTGGGTATGAAACTGAAAACAAAGTCAGAAAGCAGAAAAGATGAGTTACACAATGTGTCAATGCCCAAAACGCAGATAATACCTGACCACTTAAAACAAAGATATGACATCAGTGTGTATCCTCCAATGAGGTGTTTATTAGAGAAGGTACAGCTGGATTCATTGATTTTATTTATTTTTTTTATTTTCCTTTTTTCTTTTCATACAATAGCTGTAGCTCAAAGTGCTTTACAAAAGAACAGAAATGCAACACAGAAGGGCAGAAAGACAATAAAAATGTACAATAAAATAAATATATAGTGAAATATGAATAAAAATACAAAATATATAGTGCAATTAAAAACTGAAATTTATTCTGAATGATAAAAAATTGGATAATTAGCAAAATAATAATAAAGAAAATAAAGAAAAAAAATAATTTAAAAAGCTGAAGAGGGACACAAACTTTTTAACAGAACTATAAAATCATTTCTTGTTGTGCATGGCACACGGTGCACCATCCCCAGAACACCATTAGTTTGAAAAAGAGGATGCTCGAGCTGGTTATCCATAACGATTAGTTATTCCAGTCAGCTGTTGCTCCTTTTGTGGTGTATTCAAGTCAGTGAACACATACTGGGAAAAAAAAATCAAAGTTAACACATACAAAACCTTGATCATGGCTGACTGACTGAAAAATGCCCTCATTGGATCTGCAGCTGGCAAAATTAATCCTCGAGAACTTATAGTGTGTCCTGGGCCTTTTTTTTTTTTTTTTTTTTTTTTTTTTTACAAGCCCATCAGCTGGAGCTGGAGTGTATAGCATGATGATGATGATGATGGAAAAATACATTTTTAAAGATGTCACTTGATATCATGAAACTTCTAACGTTAATGAGGGCGGTTCATGGCCACCCGGCACATTAAAACTCTGATGTCCTGTTGTGCGGGACATTGCGGTGCTCATAAAGATACCGGTTTACTGGAGTGGATACCCCAGTGTGTCATTTGGTGCTCATATGGTCCTCTCTTGCCCTGGTGGCATGATTGAACTTTAGGGGAGTCATCAGATTTGCTGGCACTTGGAGATTAAGCTGATCTCAGACAATCCCTCAAGCTGAGGCAACCCTCCACCATTGTAATTTTATGCTAATAGAGAGATATCTTTCACAATGTAGTAGTCAGCAATTCCAAATCTCTCTCTCTCTCCCTCACACTCATTGCCTCTTCTTTTCTCTCCCTTGCTAAGTCTTCCTCTTTGTCCCCCTCTCTTTACTTCTCTCTCCATCCCTCCCTCTTTCAGACTGTAAGAAATCCCAGTAACACTATTCAGCACCAGTCAGTCTAATCTTGTGAGTAGGACTCTGTGGTTGTGTAACGCTGTCCCAACCTTTTGTCAACACATTACGGAGGATATACGCCGTTGTTTTAAAGGATCACACAGACTGTTAAGCACTGTTTCCCATCTCCTCATATTTGTTTGTTTAATTGTATGTAAGCTGTTGTCAGCTGTTTTCCCGATACAGTTCAAAAGTGCATCTTAAGCCTGAATTGACTGTAGTTGTTGTGTCAACCATATTGCCAGAGTTGATCGTTGAAAATGGGCAATTTTGCAGAACCCCAGATTGCTTTCAGTGACAACATTTTCTAATGTACTTTCTACAATATCTGCGCATGACAACTATAGTATAGTTAAAGATTAGGGCTGTCCCCAATACTACTTTTTGGGCTTCGGTGAGAGATATTCAAAGGTGTTCGATGCTTGCATGAAAAATGTTGAATTTTAATAATAATGTTGTGGGATTATTCTTAGTTTCATGGGATATTTGAGATTTATACATTATATACAGTATACTATATACTATATATAACATTTGAATACTGATATATTCTCACTCCCAGCTCGTCAAATACCGCCGTTTGACCAGTGCCCCTCAGCATCGGATCCCAACGAACCAAGGGACCCTTTAGTGATGGTAAGCAATTTACCGGGCTTTCAACTAAATCCATTGTCAACCCATCCACACTGATGGTCATAGCAAGCGACGGCGTATAAAGACTGTGAGAGTCTGCTCAGGTGTGGTAGAGGGTGTCAAACAAACACAGGACTTGGTGACCTGGCGATTCCTTTTGTCACGTAGTCCTGTGAGTTATGTGATTGCTATTCACGTGAGTCATTCGTGAAGAGAGGCCACGACTGTTTCCTAAACCTTAGTTGTGTTACCTAAACCTACCTTCCGGTGAAAACGGAAGTCAAGAAATCGAGAAAAACAAGTTTTCAGAAACACAGAAGGACCACCACCACAACACGCACACCCTAATTTTGTGCCTCTTTACATCAAGGACAGACGATTTCCTGGATTGGCACTTAACATGGGATTGGTCATTGTGAGGCGCAGAATCTACCAATATGGACATGATTGCATTGGATAATGGGCTGATTGTTTGTGTTGGCATATCATTATAATTACAAACAATGTCGCAGCAAGCCTGGTTTGAATCAAGCAGGGGACCGTTGTTGCATCTCTGACTACCTTATTTCCTGTTCCTATTGCTATATAATAAATGCACTAAGAGACATAAGGATTATAAAACATATGTGGAACAACTGGGCTGCAGGGTCGCAGGTTTGAATCCAGCTTGGGGCCTCTTCTGTGTGGAGTTTGCTTGTTCTCCCTGTATTCTCCGGGTTCTCCGGTCAAAGACTTACAGGTTAATTGATGACTCTAAAAAAATTACCCATAGGTGTAAATGTGAGTGTCACTGAGACATAGAGACCTATGTATACCCTAACCTTCTCCCAGTGTCAGCTGGGATCGGCTCCAGCCCCCCGTGACCCTGAACAGGATAAGCGGTCGCAGATATCCATCTATAGATGTAGAACAATTCATCATTAACCTTCATTAAAACAGGAATCAATAAGGCATTCTGTTATTTTTCTTTTTATATAATTGCATCCATAAAGCTTTAGGTTTGAGCTTTCACCAGTTTTTCTGTACTTCTAGACTTGACTACATCGAGTCTCCAGTATCATCTTGAGCCAAATAATGTAATCCAGCTGTGAGGAGAACAATGATGCAATCACTTCCTGTGCATTTCATTGCCTGCCGGGGAGCCAGAAATGCAAGAGAGGTTGCTCGGGTCTCCTGACGGAGGCGGACTCCCATGCATAAGGCTTCACTGCGGCAGACATCTATTTCTGCCTCCTTTTGCAGAGTTTGTTTAGGTAAAATCAACCCACAATCAACCATTTGACAGTATTGTAATGATGTCATTATTGTTGAGATGACAGATGAGGACCGGCACAGCTTGGGGGGAAAAGAAGTGAAATATTTTGACTTCCCTCTGATCCACCTGTAGATCAGCCAGATGGTGGAGTTGAAAGAGAGTGTGTGGGGAGGGACATCTCGCTGATTATGTCCCTACTCACTTGAGGATGCATCTGGTGTATGAAGAGTCTGTTCATGCTGCCTCTCTGCGAGCGGCAAACACTACTTTTTTTTTTTTTTTTTTTTGATGTTTAATACGAAGCACTGTTTGTGCGATGAATTAGGCATAGCGAGGCAGTAGGCAGTCCACAAAGATGTCATTCAGCATACTAAGCTGCACAGTTTTGCTGTACAATGGGGTATCTTGTATTTAGAGCTGAAGAGCTTCCTTGATATTTGTCTATTCCACAAATCTGTTGCTGCATCGTGCAAAAATATGATTTGTGTTTACTTTGCGAGCATATTCCAGCTTGTTTTTTTATATATTTGTTCACTCTGGGTGATAATCTGACTCACTGGTTAACAGGTGGCTTGGTTGAAACTCACACTGGAGCTGTTAGAGGCTTTTATATAGCAGTAATAATACCACTAACTTTAAAACTGAGTTTACAAAGTGCTCTGACAGACAAAGGAGGCCTTTTCATGGCCTTAACAGTCACGTTTGAGAGATGCCATCAAAGGGAATGGAACAAGTACTATATTGAGCTACATAGTTCATTCTTTACCTTGGAAACAGCAGCTGATAAATATTATTTCACTTCAAGGTTCATTCAGTTGCTCGTTTTGAGCTTTGACAACAGATGGGTTTTGCCATGTTGCCATGGAAATTGAAGATGCATAAAGATTCCTTCCAGACATATAACAATACTTTTTTAACTTGTATTGTTAAAAAAACATATTGAAACAACATCTTCTCCTTCTCCCTTATTAAAAGATTCCACAATCTATTATTATGCAAATGTTTTCATCACGCTATTATCTTCTGGAAACAATTTGACTTTACTGTAAATTCCCTGTGTGCTCTGAAGCTTTTAGTTTCCACCTCACATAGAAGCGTAGTAGACCACAGTTGACTCCCAAACTTGTTGTGATGTCACAAAAATACTCTTGCATACACGTCTTACACTCAGATTTAGGATGAGCACAGACATACTTTCCGCCTTCTGCAGATGAAATGTGAAAACAGCCTTCAAGTGTCAAACTCAGCACCTACATCGTTGCACAAGGATGAAGGTCAACTGTCCAAGTAAGCGAGTTTTATTTATATAGCATCAAAACATAGCAGAAGTTATCACAATAGACTTTTCATAAAGAGCAGGTCTAGACCTTCCTATATAATTTAGAGAGTCAACATTCCTTCATGAGTGACAGTGCCAAGGAAAATCTTGAGAGGGAGCGAGACAGCAACAATATAATACAACAGTACAGTAATGTACCTTAACCTTTCTGTGGGTATATACCTTATCTATATACCAATGACCTGAAGGCTATGCCGTCTGGAGAGTTAAACTCCAGGTGGGTGCAACCTTGGCGGACAAGGTGGATAGGTAGTGGCCAGATGAAAGGATACCCAACCTTGCCCCAGCTATGAGTCAAATTGTCGGTGAGATGACAGTCATAGCCTGGTAAGGCAACTCATCGAAGTTTCACTCTGAAATCTAAATCACAGGCAGGCTAGGGCTTGGGCTTGTTAGCTGTGGCAGGCAACCCAACTATTGGTAGGAAACCAAATAAATAAATCACCAAAATTTTGCACAAGTTTGGAGCGTTATTTAACTTCCTTTGTGACAACCTAGTATAACATGGTTGGCACCAATGGATTCCTGAGGTTTTTTAGTTTCATGTGATTTCAGTATATTTACTGTAGCTTTAAAGCAGAGTCCGCTACAACCTTAAAATCCCAAGTTGTGTTAATAGGTTAAAGAAATTGTGTTGTAAAACAAATTTGTATTACCATGGTATCTTTTACAGCCCTAAAAAGTGTGTTTTTTGTGTTTAATCACCTGAAAATAAGAATCGGTGTGTTTTTGTTACCTTAGAATGAGTCTTTTATATCTACATACGGAGCGGGTCCTCTTCACTGATCCAGCCGCCGTGTTTCTACAGTAGTTCAGAACTGACAAAACCAAACACTGGCTCTAGATGGAGATTTTCACATTTTCATGTTTCAATCTGCAACGTCAGCACTAGCACTTCACACTGCACCTTTAAGCTTTCAGTTCAACAACAGAGCTACAACCCAAACATCACAAGTTGTGTTCAGGACAGTCGAGGCATTAAACTGTGTTAACTTTGATAGCCCTAATGATAATAGCAGAAATAATAATAGAAATATGGCTAATTTTCTAATAATGATAATTGCAGGAGTGGATGTAATAGAATGATAATGGCAGCAGGCGTAATCATGATCCAGGGATACCTACAAGACAAGAAAGCACCAAGACAATAGTTAACTGGGTCTTCATGTGGCCATTACAGGTTCAACAACCTGTAAGTAAAGAACAGCTGTGCAGAAAACCATTTAGATTTGCAACTGAAACAAAAATGAAGATATTTTACCAATATGTCACAGTGAAGTGTCCTGTTTACATGCCTGATAAATGCTATTTGACCTAGTGCATAGCAAGAATAATATATAGAGGAGCCCACACTGGAATCATGGCTCCATTAACGTTTTTTCCTCCGGCAGAGATTTCCCATGTCTCCTGAGGAAGACCTGTGTTGGACTGAAACATTGCTAATAAAAGCTTACCGGAGCTCTGATTCCAGTGTGCTGTATTTCTATTGTATAGTTGATTTTTTGGTATCCATGCAGCACACATTGAGGTCTTGTGGCTGCACATGTCTGTTCTAGCCCAAAATAGCACAAACGAATCTGAGACAGACAGCTGCAACAATCCAAAGAATAATCCAACGTAATTCCCATGAGCTGTTTCCTGCCATGCAGATTTAATCATTTGATTTCACATACCCTGACTACACTAAATACTAACACATCTTTGCTCACGTCGGCCTCCTTTTCCACCATGTCACCAGGCTTAAAAAATGATTCCATCTACATCTCCCTTCATGAGTGAAATGGGAGAGAAATCAATTAAAGATCATAACCTTCTCCTTATCAGTCTATTTCATGGCAAGAGCAGGTGCTCCTGATACTCGGTGCCTTCTGTATATTTGAGGAGCAGCAATCTTAACGCCAGGCGTCGACCCTCCAGCAGAATTTCTCTGTTATTTCTGAGCTTAAGCAATTGAATCCTAAAGCTTTAGTTGAACTGAGGCTCTAATTTGTGATGTGATGAAGAGAGAAAACCCAGAGCTGCTCCTTTGGCACTGGAGCCCACTGAAGCAGTAGATAGGATTCGTGGAGTCATCATGAAATGATGTGTCGTATTTCACACCCAAATGAGCTTTATTATATTATAGGGCACACTGTCATCAATCAGAAAAAAAATATCCATTTAGGCACCCTGAATGCAATTTGTGTCCAAAGGAGGAGGCTCTCTATTTAATGCATGTACAGTGGAACTGTTTCTGGACTTTCTCCTGATATTATACATCAGTGAACGAATTATGAACCGAAGTGTCCAATACTAAAACATAATGTGTGTAGTTTTCCTGTGAGCTGTGACTGTTATTGGTTCAAAGAAATGACGCAACGACAAGGAACCTGCAGTGTAATATCACCATCGTCTCGTTCATTTTGCTTCCCCCCCTTTTTTTCATGTTTTTCACACGTTAACTTGCATTTTTGAACCCAGTGCTTTTGAGTCAATATCAGAGGGGACAGCACGTGCTCTGATTCTGAGTCTTTTGATTTTTTTCGCTGGCATACAGTTGAACTCTCAGCTGTTAACATTAAACACTATCCCTCTTCCTCAGGCATTCTGGGAGGTGAAGGTTACGGAGCTATGAGAGCATGAAAGACCATTCAAGAGTGTATCACGGCTGTTCTGCAGGCGAGAAGTGTCTGCTTGTGTTGGCCTTGGAAGGTTCTGCGCTATGCCTTAATGCTGACACTGAACCTGAGGCCTCACACAACCCGCTAAGTGCTGTATCTGCTTTGCTGTTTAAGGGTAATACATTGTGGTCACAGCTGATACAAGTCACTTCAAGCAGGCTATTTTTCTGCATTTGTTTTCCACTTTTACACAAAACACTTACTGTACTTCACATTTGCTTTTCTCAGGTACCTGAACAATTGCCAGTGAGGGAAAACCCTCATTAAAACAGGTCTACTGAAGAAAAATGTCTCACACTACAGTATATGTACTCCCAGAATCACAAGCTGCTTCTTCACTTCCTACTGTGAATAAGAGGCACCTCTGCTGAACCCCCAACCCCTCCAGTCTATAGTGAGAGCTCCTGACATATCATGTATTAGAGAAAATGCAGTGAAAACAGTGGGGCGTTTTTCACATCAGGAATAACAGGCTGGGAACGCCATCGTGGCCCAGTGTCATGAATGGCGTATGAATAGCACATTACTAGGACATTCTGCATGTCGTGGGGCTGCATTTTAGGCCTTTTGTTTCACTTGTACATCATTTTTCACGTCATTTACGTGTGTCAATTACGTTAATGTCTGCAGTTAGGTTTAGTTAATAAAACCACTTAGGTTTAGAAAAAACATCATGGTTGGCCTTAAAATAGGTAAGTAAACTAAGTAAATACATACAGAAACAAAATCTATATCAACTACAGAAAACACATCACAAACGCTAAAAACACTAAATCACTAAGACAACAAAAAAAAATGCTGAACGCGGGTCTCCTGGTTGAAAGTCCTGTGCTTGTTGGGCCCATCCACCTCCCCTCGAACCCGCCATAACAACGTATTCTCATGTAAGAGTTTGAATGATATCTTACAAAATAAGTTATCCCTTTTTTGTTCGTTTTCCTACGAATTTCCAGCAACATGTGTCAGTTTCTACCTATTACATGCATACAGCCTTTTCAAAATAAACTTCTGTCTTCATGTTTATGCAACAAAACTACTTGGGTAGGTTTAGGAAAAGGTAGCAGTTTGGCTTAAATTAACTACAGAAGTGGCGTTACTTACTCAACGTAAGTTACATGACAGATAAATCAATGTTGACCTCTGGTTTCACATTCGGTACCAACGCTGTTCTCTTGGGTGAAAATCCAGTGTTTTTTGACCTACCCATCCACCCCAACCTCCTCCCTACGCACCATTCGCTGCTCTTTATTTCCTAGTTCACGATTACATGAATTACACATAAATTATGTGGGTATACACAATCTACAGTGCATTACTTTTTGTAGGTATAGCTTCAAACAGTGTATGTATGTCCCTCTCTGGGTGACGTATGTTTAAAGATTGTGTTTGCATTGCAGTCAGTACAGACTACATGCTGTAGAAATGACATGGCAAAAGCAAGAACAGCATCTTTCATATGCCATTTTCTGTAACTGCGCTGTGGTTCCAGTACATGCCGCATTATCGCAACAGCAGCTTCGATCCAAGCCTTGTTCCAACTTTTGTTGCATGTCATACCCCCAGTTTCTGTCTCTACACTGTCACAGTAAGGTAAAAGCTGTAGCTGTAAATATAGGAAGTTATTTTATACACAACATGGATGAATTCACTTTTTAGTGTTTGGTTTTGTGGGTTCAGGTCAGCTCAGTTACTTAAAGCAACATAAGCTCTACCTGCAGTCTGTTATATAGAAAACAGTAGAAAACTCAGCTTACTTTGATTCATTCTTAGAATTAAAAATGAATCTGGAAAGGAGGGGAAGTGAGGCTGTTCAATGACAAATGTACTGGGGTGGACAAGGGATAAATAAAAGTACACCATAATTGAGAAATTATTTTGGTGGGTACAAGTGATTACAAGTGGAAGAGAGGAGGAGGAAATATAAAACAGACTTGACTCCATGTGTTGTTGTACTTGTGAGACATTTCAAAACAAAAGTTACTTGAAGCAGGCACTTCCTCTAAACCATATAATGAACATTAACACAGGACACAGATTAAAATCCCAGGGGGAACAGTGCACACTCAGCAGGATACCACGCCACAGGAGTGGGTAATACTTCAACGTCTAACTCGAGTTCACTTCGACACATAGGCACAGATGGATGCAGCGGCTCAGTCTCGTAGCCTTTCGGTTAGAGGCTGCCCTCCAACCACCGAGTCGTCCTGCCGTCCCGGGGGGAGAACAGACACATGACTGACTGGATGGTACATTTGTAAGGGACAGGGAGTGAAACCATCATGACTGGATGAACAAGGATTGAAATGACAGGTGCACAGGTGTATGCCACTCTTGGTTGCCCTCGTTCCTTTAATGCACTGCAACAGAAATCACAGACTTTCCTTTTTAATGTTCAAGGTTCTCTGTGCGTTGCTGTGTTTCTCTTTGAGTATTCCTGCTGCATTTTCGTTTTTCTTGAGAATGGAGTAAGGTTTAGTAGCCTCTCCTTTGGAGGTCACGCAATAGCTTATAAGTAAATAAATAATCTGAAACGAGCTAAATCATTTAAAATTCCTTTGATAAGAAAAATAACGTCTGGGTGGATGACAGCTGGAGAAAAATAAGGCTTCTTTTACTTACAAGACTCTTTGAAGGTGTTTATAAGTACAAAAGGTCACCCCTTTATTTTCTGTTTTTATGTGGGTGTGGTTCTTTTGTATTGTGGAAATATGAATGACTTTTCATGGTTTTGCTCTACCACATGGAGAGGTGATTATTAAGGGCCAAAAAAGCTATGTGCTATGTACTGCGATAATAACACGTTAATGTAAATTTGTTTTCGCCACTAATCTCTTATGAACACAATTTCCGATTTTTAGGTTGTAGCTTTAGTTTTAAGCTAGAGTGAAGATCCTGGTATCATATGAAACTAGAAAACATGAGGAACGATAGATAACGCTCCAAAACTTGGGATAAATTTATCATGGAAAAACTGGCATGGCCATTTTTTTTAAAAGGGGTCCCTTGATCTCTGACCTTAAGATATGAACTACGGTGGCCGATGTGAAAACGTAAAAATGTGAATGTCCCTATCTAGAGCCAGGGTTTGGTTTGTCAATTCTGGGCTACTGAAGAAACATGGTGGCTGGATCCTTCAAGAGGACCTGCTCCGTATGTAGATATAAATCGGCACACCGATTCTATTTTTAGGTGATTAAACACTAAAACAAACTTTTTAGGGCTGCAAAAGATAACGCAGTAAAGCGAATTTGTTCGCCACTAATTTCTGAAATGCATTAACACAACTTGATTTTTTTTAAGGTTGTAGCAGAGTTTTAAAAACTAAAGGAAAGATACTGAAATCATATGAAACTAGAAAAACTCAAAAATCCATTGGTACCAACCATGTCATACTAGGTTGTCATGAATGAGGTTAAATAATGCTATGGGTCTAATGCTATGGCCACCAGTCTCCCCTTTACAGACATGCCCACTTTATGATGATCACATGCAGTTTTGTCAGCACACTGATCAGCACACTGACACACTGACAGCTGTTGAGTTTGCATTGTTATGATTTGAGCATATTTTTATGCTAAATGCAGTACCTGTGTTTCTGGACAATGTCATTGTTTTGTGTTGTTAATTGATTTCCAATAATACTTCGTACTTCATTTGCATCAAACAGCATATATGTTGATAAGAGTATTAAATACTGGACAAATCTTACCTATATGATACATTTTGAGCAGATAAAAAAATGTGATTATTTAATTGTGCAAAACTATGAACAATCATGCGATTTAAATATTTTAATGGACTGACAGCCCTAGTTCATATACATCTGCACTAAACATAACAGATGTTTATCTCTGTTGAGTGGCTACATAATCCTCTGATCTGATCAGGCACCATTTAAATGCAGCGCTGACAAATGCACCATAAATGTTCTTTAATAAACATGAGTCGGCAGATTAACCAATAGAATGAGGAAGCGGCATTTAATTACATGCTGCGCTAGATCCTAACAACTTATTGCCTTTTACATGCAATAAAGAAAAGTAAAACAATGCAATTTAACATCTGACTAAATGAACATTGAGCCGTAAATAGAAACGATAATTCATCCCGTGGTTTTACAAGCAAGCTCCTGAGAGCCAAACCTATTCTTAAATGTGGGTTTAGTCCAATATCTAACAGTATCTGTATGGTGAATATAAATGAATCTACAGTACGAAGGACTTGCTGGATCTATGAATTACTTTGCACCCCACAAAAAAGAGCAATGTTGCATAAGACATAAAGGAGCTTGTGTTTAAATGAAAGAATAAAGAGCTTCTGTGCAGTTGCTGAACCAGGAAGGATCCCATCCTTTCTGTGCCTTTTGGCTGAAATTGAGCCCATTAGACTGTTTTGCTTTCTGATGATATTACACTTCCACTTCCAGTGAAACTTCCCCTGACCCTTCCTCACTTACTCTCTAACGAAACCATTACGGGTTAAACATAATTTCTGCCCTTTCCCCAGTAGTGCCTCTTTTGAAAACCATTACCAGACTGGTAGAGCATGATGTAGAAATTCCATCAGAAAAAAAGGTCAAATATGAAACACATTCACAAACTGAAGAGACTCACGGACACACTGGAAGCTGTTATGAAAGGCCTAGTGAAATTCAACTGGACAACGGAGGTGGACTTGCTCAAATAGTTAAATGATCATGTTACTTGAACAATTCCTGTAGTTCCTGTACTGCTCTCCCTTAGGAAATAGTAGGGGTGGGAATCACCAGAGGCCCCACGATATGATATTATCATGATACTTAAGTCACAATACGATCTTATTGAAATGTTATACGTTATGCTGAGCATTAACATAAGATATATTACGATTTATGACCTTGGAAATTTTGTAGTTTGTCACCATTTGTTTTATCTCATAAGATAGCTTTCCCTCTGTATTCTCTGTTTATCTCAAAAAGGTCAAGCGACCCCTTTGAAAATGGGCACAGAGGCACAGAGGGGGACAACTGATTTAAAATCACTGCCTGCCATGGCTAAGTCATAGCACAGCTTAGACTGTCTAGCATTGCAGCATAGATCGGGCAATCATAGATCGATAGATCGGCAGATTGGCTGGCAATTGGATAAAGAGCCGGTGTCATAGAGAAAACAGGATCACGAAGGCAGGAAACACTGAGGGGCATCCAAGGAGGGCAGTCTGGAGGCGTCGCACTGAAAAGCGAGATAGCACAGCAGAACATAACAAAATACAAGCCTGTATCAAAGACAGTCCTTCCTCACAATTCCTCAGGTTTTGTAATTTTCATATAATACCAGTATCTTAACTGTGGCTTTAAGACTGAGCCCGCTACAACATCTGACAGACAGAATACTTGTTTTGGCCAAAGCTTACGTGCATGTCAAGGAGAAAAACTCTGCCTTCCTGTATATAGATAATTAGCATGCTACATGATGCATGTGCTGCATGATTTATGCAAGAGAGTCATTTTATAATTAGTAGCTGGCACATTTGCAGATTATGACCCAGGTCTGCTGTTTTCTGTCAGAATCACACATGGATAACAGCTGTCGTTCATGAGTTTAAAAGAGGTGTGACGCTGTCTTTTTATCAGGTGTCAGGTAAGGTCTCCCCTTCAGCTAGATGCAGTAACAAAACTCATGAAAACTCATGACTTCTGTGGCATCATGCAGGTACCTGACTGGTATTTGTTCACAGTCTGGCCAGTCATTGTGTTGCTTTACGACCTCTGTGCCTTTGTCTCGCCTGCCACCAAATAACTATCTGTTTCACAATTTCCAAATAAATGCTAAAGATTTTTGTCACCAGTTAGTTCCCAGTGTGAAGCTCGGTCCCCGTCACTGCCAGCCCATGTGTGAGCCTTGGCAGGGTGCACACTGCCGTTTGCCTCCTCTAATGCATGTGGACTCTCATGCCAGCCGCTGCTTTTCATTTGACAGTGGGGAGTTTCACTGCGAGAGTGCGACACATGCAGAGGTTCCTGCTATCTCCCCACACCATTACCTCTATTTTGACTCATGACAGAGCGAACAGTTTATACAAGTCTATTTTGAATCATCATATCTGCCTCTCTTCTGGGACACCCTGCCTCAGCAAGCTGGAGCCAAATCAGTGTAATTTTTAAAACTCCCTCAATATGTGGATATACGTATGAAGCCACGTTTCCACTGTCAAGACACTTCTTTTTTATCGGACTTTTTCCTTGTTTCCTTTTATTCTTTAGTAGTATGTAGGCTACATAACATAATAACAAAGTAGGACTTGGGTTAGGATGTGGGGGACCGGGGTGGGTCAAAGACAAAGACAAGACCAACTGGTGCTGGAGAGGGCATTACTTGGGGGGGGAGAAGGAAAACCAAGGGGGGGAATTAAAAAGGAAAAAAAAGGAAAAAAAAATAAAAATGTATATTGAGAAAAAAGTGTTTAAATACAAGGAAAAATAAAATACTAATTAAAAAAAAATAAATTAATAAATAGAAGTCAAGCCACTTAAATTTGAAATCTGGTTTTACACCACTGGCATGATGAAAGCCCTGCTGCTACTGACCATGAAGTGCATTATTTATTATAACTGCATGGGTTATAGCGGCTTAATCATCACTTTAAATAAAATGATAAAATACTTACAGCTTGAAGAGAAATTGTGTAGTATAGTACTCAACTATTTTCAGAATAGTCCAGTAATTTTAAAATCCATGGCTGAAAAGATTGATTTAGATATTGTGAATTGTAAATACTTGACGTTCACTGACAAGCCGCCGTGACATAATTAAGATAATCCATACTGAAACGTGGTTATGTCAACCCAGAAAAAATGTTGCCATTGTATATTTCTGCAAACCATGGCATACGTTGAATTTGATGTTTCTGAACCAAAAACGTTTGTTAAATACATTACAAATCAGCCCGTGTCACACTTGCCAAAACAATAACAAGTGGTTAACGTTGTGAAACAACTGGTTAGGTTTGAGCAACAAAACTACTTGGTTAAGGTTAGAAAGAAGATCATGGTCCGGGTTAAAATTAAAAAAGCACCAACATAGTGTAATAATAAATAATGATAATAAATTGGACTTGTATAGCGCCTTTCAAGAAACCCAAGGACCTAACAACAGTAACAATTTAACTAGCCTATTGTGAATAAATAAACACCCTTAGTGGACTTTCTCATGTAATGTTACATAAGAAGCATAACAACATTGCATAAAAAGCGTAATTACGGTGTGTAACAACGTTGCGTAGAAAGTGTAATGGCATTACGTAGTAAGCAAAACGATGTTGCCTAACAAGGGTAACAATGTTGCACAAAGACGTTGCACAAAGACGTTGCACAAAGACATTGCCTAATGACGCTGCGTAACGACGCTGCTTAGCGACAATGCGTAACAACGCTGCGTTAACAAGCATAAAGTCAACGTTTTGTGTCACACGGGACATGAACAGCAGTCTCCTTGGTGAAAGTCGTGTTTATTTGACCCGCCCACCATCACCAGACTTTCTAGCTTATTATTCTTGTTAATTATACCACAATAACTTTCAATAACGGTTGCTTGTTGTACTACATGACTTGCTATAAATAAAGCAGTACGCAGAAAACTGGTTATTATTACTATCACATAATTGTACTGGTCAAACTATATATAATATTGCGATATGTTTTGTGATACTGGATCAATTCTCAAAAAGACAATGAATTTTAATTAATAGTTAACATGCATTAACATTAACTCAGTCAATACATATTTAATTCGTAGAGATATGGTCCCTCTGTGGACTGTGATAAATGTAAATGCAGATCTCACTGTTCTAATTGCATAAAAAAGTAAACTTTTTACTCATTTTACTTTTTATGTATATGGTGACGTGTTCTTTAGGCTGACGGTTTCAGAAATCACATTATATCAAACTCACTTACAGTATCATAATACAGTATATCACAATACATTGGATCGTAACACCTGTATTGTGATATGTAGCGCATCACCAGATATGCAGCCATAGTTGTAAACATCCTCCACAGTTAACAGGTCAACTTCCTGGTTCAGCTTTTACCTACTGTTATGTGTATGTGTAAAGTGTAAGCTAATCTGGCTAAAGTGTTGGTGAGTTTACTACATGTATGGTTGTCTTGCCAATCCTGTTTCTTTCCCCATTGGACCTATTTGTAGCTGTAGTCTTAACAATTCTTTGGGTGGGTACAGCGTTACCAAAACTGACTGAACCAATGGTCAAAGAAATTAAAGATAAACCATAGTTGGGAGCGGCAGTAGGTCAGTCTGTAGGGAGTTGGCTTGGGAACCGGAGGGTCACCGGTTCAAGTCCCGACATGGACCAAAAACTGAGTGTGAACTGGTAGCTGGAGAGGTGCCAGTTTACCTCTTGGGCACTGCCGAGGTGCCCCTGAGCAAGGCACCAAACCCCCAACTGCTCGGGGCGCTGGTCAGGAGCAGCCCCCTCACTCTGACATCTCTCCATTAATGCATGTATGTGTGTTTCAGGTCTGCATGTACCATGTATGAGTTTAACAGAGTGTAAATTGAATTTCCCCATTGTGGGACTAATAAAGGTAGATCTTCTTCTTCTAGTGTAGTTTTCCTAGAAATACAGAATAGTGTGTGATGATTAAAATGTCCGTATTATTGGTAGTGATGAATTGGTTGCCTTGTTAAATAAAGACATGTTATCTCAGTAGTATCACAGAACTAATACGCTTCTGAATTAGCACTAGTGACACTGCAGTATAACCGTGGGAAGGTCTTGACTGGTACATTTCAACAGTCAGTAACCGCCCTTCCCTTTATTGAACAACACAGAGAAACTCTATTTAGAGCTCTTTCCTCAGTTTCTTCCACCGGGAAAATAGAAACATCACCACACTGAGAGGGGAAGGGAAGAACCAATCAGTCAACTCCCAGGCACCTGTCCAAGCCCGGCTTAATTGAGATGGGTTTCAATGACGGAGCATTAGGTTGCCTTGACATCTTTCCGCTCGCTGGTAATTCTGTTGTTTGCCAGACGTGCTGCAAGCTAGTCACGTAATTGTGACCACAGTCATTCTCCCAGCCACCATAACAGTAGGCTGACCTATGATGCATTATCACATTAAAGCCATTGGTCATGTCTGTGCAAATCAATCTAGTTTTGAAATTTAATCTGTGACTCTGGTGGCCTGGGACGAGGGGAAACCTGCAGCAGGTTTAACTGCATTAGTTATGTGTGCCTATTAAAGTTTAATGGTCATGGATGCTATTATATGGTCCTATGCTTCTTTTAGTCTGCTAGTATTGTGTACATGTGTCAGCCTGTGATGCCCTACAGCCAAAACACATTAAGGAGACATTAGCAAGTCTTGTGTTTGTCAGGTGCTCTCCTTCAAATGCCTTTTGTCCATTTTTCTTACCGTCATGAAACATGCAGCACCGTCACTGGCTCTTACTGCAATAATACTGTTTCTGTAGTTTCATTAGATGGAGTGCAGCGGCTGCTTATCTCATGCCAGGTGCTAATAAAGCTTTATTGTTACTGCACAGCCACCATCACTGTACTTTTTTTCTACTTAATATGCAAACACTACTGGTACTGGTCTTTAAAGTAGGGCTGCGACTAATAACTATATTGACAACTGATTAACATGTTGATCATTAATTTGATTAATTATTAATCAGTTAAAAAGAGCCTAAAAGCCTTGTGGTAGACCCATCCACCTGCCCTCCCGCCTGCCCTTGGTGTGTCTTTTTGTTCTTTAAACTACGTCACCACATAAGATGCACTTTATCTGAGCGTTTACTGTTGCCGTGGATGTGTTTACATTGTAGTTAATTGAACGCCCATTGCGTTTCATGCATGTTGCCTCGCTGACATCCGAGGCAAAGCATCTGTATTCGACACCCTGGGAATGAGAACAGGCTGAAAACGCCATGGCAGTGGCTGACTTACTGCCTCCACCTTATGAGACGTTGCCACAGCATGTAGTGTGCATCATAACATTAACCCAACTAATCAATGATGATTCGTTGCCAACTCTTTTTATAATCAATTTTAATCAGCCCTTCTTCAGAGTATCAAAGCTAGACTCACATAAAGTACAATATCAGCAGCACCAGTAGCTTTTTTGTCTCTGAAGTCAACCCGAACTTCTCTCCAAACCTGTGTTATTTCTGAACAAAGTCATAACAGAGTGTGAAATTACCCCGAGGCCCTCACTGTCTGTGTTCTGGGGCTGAGCAGGCTTTTGAGGGCACTGGTGCATTCTGAATGGCTCCATGCTGGGCCTGTGCCATCTCCGAGGATTACATGAATTTGCTGAAGATATCCTGCAAACTGAAGAAAATTCACACAATAAGTGTTTTTGCTGAGTGGATGCATTTCAGTCGAGATAGATGGCAAGCAGTCAGGAGGAAGACAAATGAGACTTTGAACAATACGCGGCATCTAAAGGGACTCTCATGCTTAAAAACCTATTGAGAGGTCATACTGTATGTGCAGACGTGGCATCAATGTGAGCGAAGATGGTAACTCCTCTCTAAACGTAACCTATAGCACTCTTTGATTTTAAAGGGGATACACGGAGAACTCACTTTTTCAGTGCTTGTGCACATGCGTCTGGGTATCTGGACTTCCTTCCAACCTACAAACTGGTAAATAAGACAATTGGCTCCCGTTCCTATGTCACATGCAGGCACATTGGAATATATCAGCCACAGCTTGAGAACTACCTTTGCAAAGGTTCACCATATTTTTCTCGCCAGTCAATCAGAGCAGACGGCTTTTTCCAGAGGGGGACTTAAGGGGACAGATGCAAAAACTGAGCATTAGGGGTGTAATGATCCAATGATCCAGATTGATGGATCGATTTAATCAACAATCCAGTATCATCGATGCAAAGTGAAAACATTGATACATATCATCGTTAAAATACGCCTTTATTTTGAAATTCCCATGTCACATCTGTTTCACTGTTTTCATCAAAGTGCACCTCATTCAGTTCTAGCTGTGTCAGCTTGGGTTATGCTTTCCGCAGGGACATCTGCACGGACACGAGCTGGCAAGAAAGCTTAGCGAGTGGTGCTAGGGATGCTAATTTTGCATCTTTTGTTTAACCAATAAGCAACCCTTGTTAACAAATTATTAACCAGCTGCAATATATGTGCAAAACAACAACTGACTCCTAAGTTCACCCATCCAGGAGGTGCTGCATGCACTGTTGTGGACACACCATTAGTTTAGCTGTGTTGTCAGCTGTGTGTCTGCCTGGTGTAACGTTAGCGAGTGTCCGACAGCCTGTGTGTGTGTGGCGGTGGTGAGTGTGGGGTTATCGGCGGTGTTGTAGCTGTGAACGTAGCAGTAGCAGTGTGCGTGCAGTTTATTTGTCGGTGAATAAATGCTACAGCTCTTCCTCTCAAGACCGGAGCCAACTTCCTGTATCTGAAACTCTGGCTCAGACTCACTTAAGGTGGGCTGTTAAAGCAGACCAGCTTTTCTCCTTAAAGTGACGAGCTGCTCCTCTCAGTTTTGCTCAACTTTTCATTTTTTAATATTACTTTTAAGTGTTTAACCGATTAGTTCAAATTCTTAATGTCAGTTAATGGTTAAACGGTTAATTATTAACATCCCAACTAGCGGCGAAATGTTTGCAAGTGTGAGGCCGGCTGCGAGAGAAAGCAAGCGTGTGTGACGGTTTATAGCAGTAACTTTATAGCTGTGAACTTCAACCCAGCAGTGCCGTGGGTGTAGGATTATTTCTCATTGAGTAAATTAAGGATGAGTCATGATTTTTGATTTTTTAACTAGTTATAATACAATTAAAAAAATAGTTTATGCTTAAAAAGTCTAAAAAATATGTTTCCTTGTCTTGTTGCAGGTACCACCTGGTTACTACCGGTCAAATGCATGTGCCACGTTCACGTCAGGTGTGTTTGTGAGTGTGCGTGGAGATGCACCCCCCATACTGTCAGCGGGTAGATCATCTTGATGAAACTGGTGATTTATAACCCCCAAATACAGGTATATTCAGACAGTGTGTTTTTTTGAACATTAAAACATGTAAACATGTTCCAGTAAAAACCCAAAATACAAGCATGAACCAGAAAATGAAAAAATCTCCCCTTTAAAACATGTAATTTTTGGTTCAATAATGAAAATACAGTAGATATATTTTCATTTTATCTTCTGACAATGAAAAACTTTATGGGACATTTGGATATTTTCAGAAAACCGTCTTCAGTGTTGCTGAGAGTTAGTTGAGCTGATCCGGCTCAGTCTTATAGTTGTCTGCTAAATATAAAGGAACAGGAGGAAACAGTGTGCCTGTTTGTCTGCAACAAAATCCATCTCACACCTCTTAAGCTCATTAATTAACACAGTATAAATTATATATCTCATTATCAGTGCGTTCAATCTATACAAACACTGAAGTTTAAATTACAAGACGTGGTCCTCAGGGGTTACGTGCCAGACTATTAATTGGCCAGGCACAGTGACTTCCTTGAGTTTCTGCTGGTTTCTTGGCAAACACACTGAGACAACAACACCCCATTTTGTTACCCTCACACAGTGCCAGGTGGTGAGCTATTTCACTTCCTGTTTCCAGTCAGCTAAGACAAGCTAACCAGCTGCTGGCTGTAGCCTTATATTTAACTGACAGACGTGAGAGTGGTATTGAGCTTCTCATCAAACTGCTGGCAAGTCAGTAAGCAAGTGTATTTCTCTAAATTTTTAACCATTCCTGTCATGAAGCACTTCATTAGTCACAGTATACAGTATTTACATATACAGTACGGTATATAATACACAATCTGTATCAGTGCCAACTCAAGTTAATCTATCCAAACCAGGGCTGTCAATCGATTAATTGCACATTTTTTATCTGTTCAAAATGTACCTTAAAGGGAGTTTTGACAAGTATTTAATACTCATATCAACATGTGAGTGGGTAAATTGGAAATCATTTAACAACACAAAACAATGGCAAATATTGTTTAGGGTTTAGCATAAAAATATGCTCAAATCATAACATGGCAAACTGCAGCTCAACAGGCAACAACAGCTGTCAGTGTGTCAGTGTGCTGACTTGACTATAACTTGCCCCAAACTGCATGTGATCATCATAAAGTGGGCATGTCTGAAGGGGAGACTGGTGGGTACCCAGAGAACCCATTTACATTCACATATGTGGAGATCAGAGGTCAAGGAAACCCTTTGAAAATGACCATGCCAGTTTTTTCTCACCAAAATTTAGCAGTTGGAGCACTATTGAACCCCCTTCAAGACAAGTTAGTATGGCATGGTTGGTACCAATGGATTCCTTAGGTTTTCATAGGTTTTTTCATATGATACCAGGTTTTTTCATATGATGCCAGTATCTTCACTCTCACTTTAAAACTGAGGCCAGTACAACCTGAAAATCATTAGTGGCATTAAAACAAATCTCAACTATCCACAGTTTAGAAAATTATCATATAATAAGTCTATTAGTTGGTAGTGCCATCCATTGCCAGTCTGAAAAGTGTGTAGGAAATGTTTTGAGGTATTTTTATTCCTGTGTATTTCATATTTAGTTTTAACATTCTGCTCATATTTTACATTGAGACACCAAACCTCTGGAGAGTGAACTGAGCTTGAGGCTTTTACCAGCATATAAAGAACGATTTCACATAATTTGCCTATGTGTAATTTTAGACAGACATGATGATACGTGCTTGTAAGCTTTGAGAACATACGTAACCTTTGCCATGTATAAAGACAAACCTGTCACTGTGTGCTTTTGGGGAAGGCTATCTTACTGTGTTGCAGACCTACAAAACAAAAAAAAAAAAAAACAGACAGAGAGCAGAAGGCTTGGGGGCTGATAAGGCTGCCACCGGTATTGTAGCCAAGCTAATTAGCCAAAAGGAAATTGGGCTCCAGTCCATATCAGTTAGCTCCAGAGAAGCCAATCTCCCAGGGACCCCTCAAGGTGAACAGCCACAGTACAGGCTGCCCGACATCGACAGCCATGAAAGCTGAGTGGGTTCAAGTGAAATTTGGAGGCAAATGAAGTATCCAGTTTTCCCCCCATAGCCGGTGTGCCAGGAAGCTAGTTTCTCTTGGTTACAGTCATTTAAGATTTTCCTCTGCGGCCAAACCTCTGCAAGTACCACTGGAGTACGACCATATGGGCATACAGCATGTGGCCCGCACGTCCTCAGAAACAACACGACGCCCTGTTTTCTTTGCACATGTGGTTCATTTGGGCAATTCATATTCATTCCTCATTCAGAAGCTGTTATTTTATTCAGAAAATGTTATGACACAACAAACTAGCAAACAAGCTAAGGCCACATGCGGGAATAAACACTCAGCGGGTGCTCAGTGCTGATGGGAAGTGTGTGCTTTATTCCTTCCATTATAATATATTTAATTTAGTTTAGTTTATTTGCATGTACATGAAACTGGAAGAATGAAAGAAATGCTAATTTGGCAAGTGAGACAAAGACCCAAGGGTCTTTAAAAAACACTTCACAACAAAAGGAGAATTTATGTATTACACTCACAAATCGTGACACAAGTGAATTGGACATCAGAAACCGACTGATAAGACTCTGGGAGTTTTGAGACGGGGGGGGGGGGTTCTTACAAAGCACGCGCTGCAAAGTGAGCTTTGGATATCACACATTTCAACACCAAAGAAGAAAAGCGAATCAATACAGCTTGATCAATAAGCCTTTCAGCAACCTGCAGACGGTGTAGTCATTTTGTGTCATGGGTGAGTAAATATTGTACTTTTTATTTCTTAAAGGAGAGAAAATGTAGTATTGCTTTGTTGCTGGGTGCACCTCCATGTAAGGTCCTGAACCAGCTCAGAGAGCACTTTGCCTTGCAGCTATTCAGCTAAATTTGGACTGTGGCAGAGGCATTGTGGAACAGCTGTAAATCAGTGCTTCTTGGCACACAAACCCCCGAGAAGTGCTTGTTTAACAAATTCATTTAAGGGACCAGCTTAAGATGCACAATAAGGATCAGTCCTTGTTTTCTAAACCCCACCAAACAGCTGAATAAATGCTGCTTCCCCTTCTGGAAAATCCAATATGTTGGAAGCCACACAGGGCAATGTTGTATTCATAAACTGTGGAGCATATATCATGTCATGCATCGAAGTGTTGACATTTTAATATGTGTCACAATTTCTCTCCAATTTTGGGTTCGTGCAAGGGTAAAGACATGTGCAGGTGCAGGTTACAGAATGTGTGGTCAAAAATAATAAGGTGCTAACCTCTGGAAATGAATTGAAACTGAGGAGGGAATGGAGATCCGCCGCAAACATAGATACAGTAATTGGATTGTGACAAGTGAGCTGTGGTAATTCCAGGAATTTCATAGCTCTCCTCTATTCCTTGTGTTATTTCCCAGCAGCAAAGTCTTAATAGTCAGGACATGATTACTGGTCATGGATGGCCAATTCACGCTTTACTGCACCTGCAGACATCCCCCAACAAATGGAACAAATGGATCAGCGCTATAGTTTATTATTATTCATTTGCAGTGCAACCTTTCAAGTAGAACTCTTGTGAATGAGGTCAGCGAGATATTACTTGCTTGTCTGGGTGTCTAGTGCTCTGCATTTAATGTGAACCTTAAGATTCTTTTTTTCTAGTGATTGCCTATGTTAATGTTGTTCGCTTCACATTTATCCAGTTAACAGTGTTCAGTTTCATGAGTATCTTCATTCAACATGTAAAACCACCACCACAGTATTTGTTTGGTATACTACAGGTGCTATACTGCAGTTAACGCTCAACACCAGCACTGTTATTTATTATTCATGAGAAGCATTAGTTTCCATTCATGTCTGCCAGCAGATAGTTGCCATAGCAAATCTTGGTTGCTATGTATGCTCTACATGCGGTATAGTAAACCACGCCATAAACATTCAGAATGACAGCATGTGAAGATGGGAGTGTATTCAGTCGAGTCCCATCTCTTGTCTCCTCCAGGAGATGGAGCCAGTTTGCCAACTCTCTCTGGTTTCCTGTGTTTCATTTGACATTGGCATGCTCACAAATGCATCTCATAGGGACCATATACTTGTATTCCATTTCTATTATAACATCCTTTAGCTGCAATTAAGCCTCTGAAGCAAGCAAGCAGTCATGATTGAAAGTCACTGCACACTAAAGGTGTTTTTGATGAGTGACTGCTATTTTTGTCCTCCACTGCACATGAAGTCGTGATGTCCCTAAACTTGCTCTGCCTTAGTAACAGGGCTCTTTTTTTCGGGTCAGGGATCCCTTAAAGGACCCCCTCATAATCATAACACAGATTAAGCATAATGTTTACTACCATTTTTACTTAGATGCCATTGGACCTATTTGTATTCTACAACTTTTCTACCTAAATATTTCAGATCTGTTCGATAGTAATAAACGCAAACAAATTTGAATTTGAGTCATGCTAATACCGCAGGTTTTCAGGGTACCTTGTAATCAGATGTTGCTTTAGCTCGGCTTCGTTTGCAAGCAGGGATCTATTGAGTATGTTAAATATAAATGTCATATACAGTATGTAAGGCATGAAGAAAAATATTTCTTGCATGTACAGTATAAATGCAGCATTGATTTATTGCACAAATTGTTGTACAGTTCAATCCATCCATCCATCTGCAACCGGTTATCCTGTTAGGGGTCGCGGGGGACTGGAGCAGATGCAGCTGGCATTTGGCGAAGGCGGGGTACACTCTGGACACGTCGCCAGTCCGTCGCAGGGCACATAGAGACAGACTACCATTCACACTCGCATTAACACCTACAGGCAATTTAGAGTCATCAATTAACCTGCATGTCTTTGGACTGTGGGAGGAAGCTGGAGAACCTGGTAACATGGGGAGAACATGCAACCTCCACACAGAAAGGCCCCAAGCCTGATTCAAAACTATGCCCAATGCAGCACCGTGCAAGTCAGTTAACAGCCAATATATTTTTGAAAGCTCTCACTGCCAGGATTTCAAACATATTCAGTCTAAACACACTGGAATCAGCTTCTAAAATAACAACCAAGTTTTAAAAGTGAATAAAACTAACCTCAGATTGCTAAAACCCCTGAATTAAACCAAGGGCATGACATCGGTGTTAGCTACTGCCCTGTCTCCTGGAAAATGTGATATGATTTCTTTATTCCTAGATAATTTATAGTAATGAATATATGAATGTAATGAATGATTATAATGAAAATGTGTCTGGCACGAAACTCAATTTTCTGGTTTGGCTGTCTGTGTGTGTTTTCTCTTGTTGTTCTTGTTCTTCTCTGCCTTTCTGATGTCTGGCAGCGTTCAATTACCTTCACACCTGTCACAAAATTAGATGTCTCCTTGTTGAAGACAACATGAAGCACAGCACTGTTTCTGTTGGGCCATCCATGATCAACATCTTCCGCTGATGATTTTACGCAATTACATTTCAATCAAGGAAAGCATGTGTGGGGCATAGCTGAAAATTGTCACTGATTAGCATAATTCTTTTTCACCCTGGAGCATGAGCAAACTAAGCTTACGAAACTAACTGCTCAGCCAGAGCTGGACTACAACCATAAACTGTTTAAATGAAATGGACGTAGTCTCTGTGATGTCACCCATTGGTTTGAAGACTACGGTTTTGAGACCTTGAGTTCAGTATTTTGGCCATTGTCATCTTGTTTTTTTGGAGCCAGAAGTGACATGAGCGGGTAAATGCTGAAAGACATTTTTTGGCGACCAAATGTTAAAGACCTAATGTAAAAGTTGGGAGGATCTACTGGCAGAAATGGAATATTAACAAGTATGTTTTCTTTAGTGCATAATCACCTGAAAATAGCAATGGTTGCATTTTTGTTAGCTTTGAATAAGCCGTTTATATCTAGATAGGGAGTGGGTCCTCTTCACGGTGACCACCATGTTGCACCGTCATGTTTCAACAGTATCCCAAAATGGACAAACCAAATTCTGGTAACTTTTCCAACTTGGGCCGGAGTCAATAATGTTATTCGCTGCTGTCACCGCTGCTCTCTTTCTCTTGCTTCACCACTCACTTCACACGTAAACACATTCTCTGCACACCGTCTCTGCTCCAACTGCCTTTAGAGAGGATGATTCGCGTTTTTGCATCAGCCACCATAGCAATCTTACACTCTTGGTGCACGGGAGAGGCTTCATTGCAAGACACTGCCACATCCTGCACACTGCTCCTTTAACTTTTGTGTGTGAAAGGGAAAAGTTTGAAGACGAAAACACAGACGTCATGGTAGCGACCTGTCAATCACAAGGTAGCCACACCCTAAAGTATCCCCTGCTTTATGGTCTATTTGACTCTAAATGGGAACATAAGTTACTAAAGGAACATCATGCTGTATTGAAGAAGACTTGAAATTAGTGATTGAGACCATAAACTCATGTTTACAATGTTTAGTGAGGTAATAAATCAAGTGAGAAGTAGGCTCATTTTCTCATAGACTTCTATACAATCAGACTTCTTTTTGGAACCAGAGGAGTCGCCTCCTGCTGGCTGTTGGAAAGAATGCAGGGTTAAGGCACTTAAGCATTGACTTCACTTTTCAGATCCTGGGGATTTCTGCGTGGGTAAAATACTTAGAGAAGTTAAGTTTAAACACACCTGAGCATAGCTATTCTTGGTAGACCAGCATGCACTGTGAAAACTGAAGCATGCATAGCGTTCACCATTTACTTAAAAGGGGCCAACAGCATCAGAAGACACAAAAGGGGAAGAGTATTCCACGTCACTGCACATCATTTCATGGGAAATATACCTTCGATTTCAGAGGAGGGACTTGCCCCTCGCCTCAGTCTCTTTGTTTCATCCCCACTTGTTAAAAATTTAAACAAGCCTGACAATGCCTGAAAAGCTCAACGTACCATGAAAGGATAGAAAACACACAAGAGGAATTTGAAAGTGGAAACCCAGAGAGAAATTGAGAGGAAAAAATCTCCTTTGTAAAGTAACTACACATTAGCTGTGTGTATAGTGTGTGTTTTTGTGTATGAGCGAGAGAGCCATACAGATGTGTGTCGAGAGAGGAGGAAAAAAGTTAAACGGTTTAGAGATGACACCTCACCTACTCAACTCGCCAACAGAAAACAATTCAGTGAAATCAAAGTTGTTTTAAGCTACATTCGTGCACTCTCACTGAAGCATTTTGGATATTTTTGTTTATTGATCCAAAAATCCTATTTCACAATTTGATAAGCATCCAGTCCAACTGAAAATACAATACGTACTGGGTCAGAACACCACAGGTCAATTGTTCAACTGCGAGCATGGAAATAAATAGAGAGGATTCTGGGAATTTATCAAGACTAGCCCTTAAGTTATACTGTATGAAAGGCTATTCTTATGTTTATGTTTTAACACTAGAACTGCCGACGGGTTAAATGCACATGCTATTAGAATACATTAGTTTTTGAGGCACAAGGTTCATTTAAGGTTCATTTATTTATTATTCTGCAACACAGGGTTGTATAATGGAATCCTGTAGTTGTAGTGCCTTTGTGTTACTCACAACAGCAGTCACAATCAACCCAGGACACATTGCTCAGTCCTGAAACCTCCAACCATCAGACTCTTATTCACTCAGTCCATTCAGCCAAGTCCAACGCCTGATGTACATTCATAAATCTCCCTCTTGTGTGGTGAAGGTTAGCCTAAGACTTATGATGCTGCAGCTCTATTATGCACAGTAGACAAAACGTGTTAAATGTAAAATGTTTATGTAAGCCTCCAAAATTAATAGAAAAAAAAAATTGAAACTTTCATGCCAATAAAGCCACTTAAAACTGAATAGTGCATTTGTTCATGCTGTAGCCATAGAAATAAAATAGGAGTAGAAAGGTCATTGAATGGTTTGCTGTGATAATGTGACTAGTACAAAAGAAAAGAGCAATAGTTGATAGTTGTTGTCATGACTGTATAAAGAGAACAGATACAGGGTTAGAGGCGGGCTCCCATTCATTCCTATGAGAGTTGCTCAGTGGTGCATGACGCCAAAATGGCTCGACTGCCGAGTAATAAAATACCCAGATCATCTGGCGAGCTTCTGCATCCATTGCGGCCATAGGTACAATAGCCTTGGTATGGATGCCATTCATACCAAATAATTCATTCAAATAATTCTTCTAATGTTTTAAATGAAGGCTATTCAAATGTTCAGACTGGGAAGCTGATTTACCTCAGATTATCTGCTGATTTACAGATGTCTGTCTGTCTAGCATTTTAACCATAATGCTATCGGTTAAAATGGTTAAATGAAATATTAACAATGAATTAAAAAGCTGAGAAAAATGCAGAGGAGGCTCGTCACTTTAAGGAGAAAAGCTGGTCCACCTTACGAGCCCATCTTGAGAGAGAGCTGGCACAGATACAGGAAGTTGGCTCCTGTCTTAGCTGAGGAGTTGTAGCTTGTAGCCTCGTAGCATTTATTCACCAACAAATAAACTGTACACACACTGTCTGCTACAGCTATGTTCACAATTACAATGACACCAACAAACCCCCAGTCACCGCCGCCACCACACGCAGAAACTCACTGAAGTTACGCCACAGTGGGCCCGAAGATACCGGTAACGCTAGCAGCTAGCAACTGCTAACTTAACACAAACACACAGTGTTTGTCAGACAATTGCTATGGTTAATCCGAGCAGACACACAGCTGACAACCTGCTGAACTAAACTAGATGTGTATTGGAGGCTTTTTACTGGGAAAGTGGCTGCATGTCCACGACACTACACGCAGCACCGTGGCTGCTAACGCTTCCAGACGGTGAACTGGAGACAGTGAACGCAACACCGTGTGCTTTCCTCTGCTGAGACGAGTGTTGGGATGAAGCATGAAGTTGTTGCATCGTAATATTGTACTCCGCTGCTTTAGTCAGAAGTCAGCCTGCTGTGACAGTCACTATGGCAATACTACACATCACCAGAGTAAATCCCTGTTCATGTACTGTATTACACAATGAAAGTGATTGATTCCAAAATGATAGATCTGATCCCTGGTGGATTCAAGAAATGCAAATACATGACCTAGTTTTTGGGTGATTTTCTCCAAAGTTCACGATCCAGTAGGCCTTTGTATTGATTATGTCCACTGTGACCACCTGATCAATCAGGGGCACCTTCCCTACTCACTGTGTATTGATTCCCATTGTGTGCCAGAGGCATGATGGAAGGGTTCCTGCACTTTCTGCAGCGTGCTGCATCGTAGCCTGTATTGACCCTTTCGTAGACGGAGTGCAACTGTTTTTAGTTGGCTCCCTAAAATCAATTAGAAATCTTTGGTTACTTTCTAGCTTGTGGGTATAAATAAAAGCTGCATCAAGATCCTGTTAGTGATACTTTCTTGCTGACTGATTTGTTTTTTATATTAGATTATATATTAAAGTATTGATGTCTGAGTCTGTTAGCTTCAGTATACTGTTTTGATCATACCATTTCCTGTGGGTGTGATCAATTGTGAGCTTCTAAGGTACTCTGATGCAGCAAAACCATGCCAACATTGCAGGGAAACAATAAGCAATAAGCAACAACAGTAAGCCAATGAAAAATAACAACAAACCTGTACAGAAACACAGCTGCAACATTTGTTCTGCAAAATCATCAAGCGTTGATCTCAGTGCCTGTGGTGGCTTTAGGGTGCCAGTCACCTCAGCGTCAGGCTGGATACTGTTTCAGAGTTGACAGACAGCTCATCAGGATGAATGATGTTGGGTCATGAACTTGCCCCACTGAGAGTTGGGGGTGTTTAGAAGGGTAGATTTCTGCCTGAAGGCGAACAGTTGCATATTGTAGCTTTAACTCTAAATTTTACATCATCATTAATGTGATGCAGGAGTTCCCATGCCCTCTGGGCTCATGAGGCAGATTTAAAATCCATTTCATCAATTTAGACATTCATGGCCATCAATTTGAAATTTGTTCCGAGATCTCTCGACAGCTATATGTTAGATTTTGTCCTTTTTCATCCAGTGACATTAATGTCCTGTATATTGACAGCATATGTAGGATGTGAACACCTTTCTACAATCTGACGCAATCCTATACAATAACCCTGCAAAAAACAGTAACTTTGAAAAGTTTGAGATGTTCAGTTTTTGTAGACTGTTCTGGGAAATGTCAACAGTATGGTACTTTATTTTGTCTGTGATGCTGTGTATTGAATTTCTTATTATTGTCAGGAGAAAGTGATATTTTGTCTATCCCTCCTACAATATATCATACATTTAGTTGAGGCAATGAAGAGGTGGATGTCTCAAAAAGGTATAGCTGTTTGTGTGTGCAATAGGCTTTTCCTGTGTTTGATGTTTGTCTTTGTAAGAACATGACATGTAGGTCAAATAGAGACAGAACATGGAGAATTTTCTGCTGATTTCAAAAGACCTTCACCTGCATACACTTGACATAAAAGCACCTCTGATCCAAAAGTAAAGAGCTGCCGACGCCAAAATTCAAAGGAAAGCTGAAGCTGCTATCACACGCTGGATCTATTGATACATACTCAATTTAAAGTTTTCTTTTTAGCACTTGTATTTGATTGTAAAGAGTTGTAGCATTTTCAATAATGCAATCTTGACATGAATGGCTTATTTTCCATCTATAAGTCAAATTCTTAAAATACATGCTTGTTTTTTTTCTCATCTTTGAGTTAAAGTGAGTAAATACTGTGCCGTCACGCCTCAGCGGTGATGGCAAGAATAGCATGCAGTATCTGTATTAAAGTGAATTAGTGATGAATCATGACGCATACATCAACAACAGCCTGATTTTACACGATTCATGATGATGAAGACACAGAAAAATAGAAATGCATGGCAAAAATGGCATGCTGTCAATAATTTAGAGACCCACCAAAATTTCACAAGTCAGTTGCCCTGTCTTATTAAGAGGAGCTCCTCCTGGCTCCCATGTAGTTCTCACCCTGCACACAAAACATTCACAGGAACTTTGGATTTTTTCATGTTTTACTAATATGAATTTAAAAATAAGCAACAGAAAATACTTGTTTAAAGGTATTCAACCTTATTCAAGATAAATAACACTCCAAACCCACAAATCTCCCTTTAAGGTACATTTTGAGCAGATGAAAAATCCATGATTAATTAATGAAACATTAATGCAACTTGCGTTTTTTTAGGTTATAAAGTTAAAGCTAGATGGCAGCTGGCAGCATATGAAACTAAAAAACCTGAGGAATCTATTGGTACCAGCTGTGTCATACTAGCTTGTCTCGAAGCAGGTTGAATAATGCTGAAAACTTGTGGCCTGTTGAGTGAGGGTTTCTGGACTGTATGTGTCATTGTTTTGTGTTAATTGATTCCAGTAATCATTATATAGATTTGCATAAAGCAGCATATTTGTCCATTCCAATGTTGATAAGTGTATTAAATACTTGACAAATCTCCCTTTAAGGTACATTTTGAACAATAAAAAAATACATGATTAATTTGCGATTCAATCATGTGATTAAATTAACCGATTCACAGCCCTGGGTTTCACATTTTTGCGTTGCCGCTGTAGTTTTTTTCTACATGCTTGGCAGGAAGCTCAGGTGGTAGCAATGTGCAACCTCACCATTAAATCCTACACTCTGCACCTTTAAGGTGTGAAATATCATAATTTTTGATCTTCATAAATATTAGCATGACACCGATCGTCCCTTTCGTTTGTATACAGCCATCCAGTAAATAGCAGTTTAGGCTGTTCTCATACACAGATCATAGTTATGCACATAATTAATTTGTGTGTAGTCCATGTAATTGTGAACCAGGAAATATAACTAGCAGCTAACGCCAACCTATAGGGAGGAGGTCAGGGTGGATGGATGCGTGAAAAATTATCAGACTTCCTCCCAGGAGACTGGCTTTCATGTCCCCTGTGAAACCAGAAGTCAGTGTTGACTTATTTGTCACATAAGTTACATAAGTTACGCCACTATTATTTATCTTAAGCCAAACCATGATGTTTTCCTAGAATTAACCATGTAACGGGAAAGGGAAGCTTATTTTGAATAGCCTATATGCATGTAACCAGCAGAAACTCATGTTACTGGACATTCGTAGGAAAATGAATGAACAAAGAGGAGTAATTTTTTTGAAAGATATCATACAAACCGTTGTATGAGAACTTATTGACCAATTAAATGCAACCATAATATGCTGAGGTTCACATTATCATGCATTACCATTTGCTGTACAGGACAAAAATGTGCATTAAAAAACAGGGCTGTTAGCCCAATATTAGGTCCTCCTAGCAGCAGGCTTCGTGATAAAGAAGAAATCATTTCACATCAACCCTCCACAGAAAGTTTTACAATATAGGCAGAAGTCTTCAGAACGAGGGTGCAAATGACAACCCCCTTACTTCGTTTCAATTAAATATCTGCCGCAGACAATGAGTTCTCCGGCTGTGTTTCGCTTTCAAGCTAAAGGCATTAACTGAATGAAAGAATCCATGGTTACCACCAAACTCTACAGCCTTGGAGCCCTTTGACTGAACTCCACTGAATAAGACTTCAGTACAAGTCCAATCATTTAAGGCTGTGTGAAATGAGCATACTGCTTTTCATATCAAGAGATTCCCTACCCTCTCTTTACAGTCCCACGATTATGGAGACCACTGCAAAATACATCTTATTTCACTTGTAGAATTACATCCTCTAGAACCTGTAATTACAATAATCTCCTGAGGGCAGAGAGAGTTTTCTCCCAGACCATTAACCTTGGGTGCCTAAGCCTCCACTGATGTATTTTTACCTTTATTTATCAAGGTTAATTGTTTTGCTGACCACAAATGCTGTTTTATCAGTACTACGCTGCTTCACATCCATGCATTGAACCAACTGTAAGCACACCTTTCCTCCGTATTATCACCTCTTCAACCATAAGCCCCAGTCTGATTAATACTTAAAAGTATGGCTGTCAAAGTTAATGTGATAATAGCACATTGACGCAACTAATTTCTCTAACACATTAACGCAAATTGCGATTTTTAGGTGTTTAAGTGGGCTCCGTTTTAAAGCTAGATACTAGCAGCATATGAAACCAGAAAACCTGAGGAATCCATTGGTACCAACCGTGTCATACCAGCTTGTCGTAAAGGTGGTTAAATAACGCTCCAAACTTACGCTATAATTCAGCTGTTGTTGTGAAGGGTTTCTGGAGTGTATGTGTCATTGTTTTGTGTTAATTGATTTCCAGTAATAGATATATAGATTTGCATAAAGCAGCGTATTTGTCGATTTCCCATGTTGGTAAGAGTATTAAATACTTGACAAATCGCCCTTTAAGGTACATTTTGAACAGATAAAAAATGTGGGATCAATTTGCAGTTAAATAAACTATGGACAATCATGCAACTAATTGCGATTGACAGTTGAAAGGTTTGATTTCAAGATGGCCGATCAAGCATTAATCAATCCACTGGTTGGGAGCGTCGCTGCAAGCGTCGGCCTCAAGTGCGAGGACTCTAATGAATCACTCCCCAATGTTGTTTTCACCTGCATGTCAACACTGTACACTCCTGTGTCACAATAGTGGGTTGAACCATTAATCTGACACTTGCCTTGTGCCACTTCGTATACATTCATCAGGAGCTGCGATCCGCCCTGGCAGTTGATTTGAATGATGTGAAACACTGACGTTCTACTTTAGTCTGACTCGAACAGCTCAGACTCTGCTGCATTATTATACACTTTAATTTACACCAGCCCATCCGGAATGAGTCGACTTCCACAGATGCATCTTAAAATGAGATTAATCACCGGGGACCGCCATGTTGAGATGAGTCGTTCACCTGCCATCGGAAATGTGCCATATCAATCAAACCCAGCACACTAATGATCATCTAGCAGAAGCTCCAGCAGAGGGGAATTGTCGTCCCCCGGCGCAGTCATTTGCGTCGATCTACGACCACAAGCGCATTTGGCCTCCTCCGCAGCCCTAATGGCTGTGCTGCTTTGTCGCCCGCCGATCTGCTCTCCTCAGCGAAAGATTAATTCCCTTCGTCACTGTTGAAGTTGAAGAGCCTGACAGTGTTCTCTGTGAACTTGTCCCCAAATGACAAGGAGCCAAAATAGCGGAAACATGCAGAAATAATATGCTGGAGAGGCAGCACTTCAAAGCAGGCGATAGGAAAGTGGCCGAGTGAAGTTCACTGGCATTCTAGACTTCTTTTTAACTTGTCGCAGCAGCTGATGAAACTCAAAATCTGCCACTTTGCTGGCTTTACTAGTAATTTCAGGTTTTATAGAAAACAGGCGAGCCAATGAGCGGCTGGTTTGCTGCCAATGTTGGTAGCAGAGAAGAGACTTTATCACTAAAAGAAATTACTAACATAGGCAGGCAGGTTGTCCAAAAAATAATAACTAGGTACCATTACTGGAAATGTCTTGACGCTTTTTCACTGATGTCTGCTTATTCTAACAGCCAAAATCCATCTGAAGATATATGTGAGACACGTTCTGTCTTGTTTTTTGTGTTGGCTCCATAGTTTCTCTCTATACTCCTCCTGTATCCCTCTCTTGGGCTGCCACATCAGCAGCAAACAATGTTCTCATTATCAGGAAAGTGCATATCTCCAGTTTGTAGCTATTCTTTATCAGACTTTTACATGTAATGGCAAAAATCAGTGACAGCGTTGGAGGTATACAGTGCAGTTGAAAGTAGTGGTGTGGAGGTCTGGCTTTAATTATACATCTTGGATTTCCATCTCATGCTAGTCAGCGCTGACATTTAGCCATGAGCACAATAACAGTGTTTATTGTTAGGTGTTGATTTGTGTTGGGACTCTGTAATGTAACGCATTATGTGTGACTGACGCCTTCCTGGTTGTGGGTGTTTGCCTTCAACACCAGTGTCCGAGGTTCTAGCTGACAGTCAACAGTCATGTTTTGATTATTTAACCAACGTTCCCCCCACCTTTAACAACTGGTTGTAATTTTGTTTAACATAAAGTGCATTTTACAAATTCAAAAAAGGATGCATGTGAATGTAATGTTATGATTTAGCATTGTTAGATGATCACACTCTTCTGAGAGGTAGCGCAAGTTTATTCAATATTTTTATTTTTGTCAAGAAATCCCATAAAAAGACAAAACCAACAATGCTGTAGTGTCTTAAAGGAACAGTGTGTAACATTTCAGGGGATCTATTATAAGAAATGGAATATAATATTCATAACTATGTTTATATTAGATTAATTAATAAAAAATGTTGTGAACAGTGCAGATTTCTTGGTAATTAAGTGATAATTAGCAAGTAACCTATTTGAAATTTCTTTGGAATTACTGCCAAATTACCCCAAATTTTACCTTAAAATTTTAATGTAAACAGTTATGTAATAATTATATGCTAAAATAGCATATAATGGTTAAAATAGGGCCCTTAGACTTGAGAAGCGAAAACCAAAACTAAACACTTCTGATCAGGCACAGATCTCACCATTGTGACTTACTGGTAGCTAATGTTATGATTCAGAGAGTTTTTTTTAAAGACATTTCAAATAAGTTATTTGCTTGGAAACAAAACATGTCAATCAACTTTGTATTCTTTTGCTGGAAATGTATTAAGTAAATTACCAGCTATTGGGAAATAGCAAAATATAATTTCTAAATAATGTTTATAATAAAGTACTGTTCGATAAATTTTGAGGCAAATATTGGTGTAATTTGGCAGTAATTCCAAGGAAATTTCAAATAGGTTACTTGCTAAGTATCACCTAATTACCATGAAATTTGCGGACCTGTGAAATGAAGTGTTTCCGTATCATAGTGGGTTTTTTTAGCTTAGAATGAGCCCTTCACATCTACATAGGGAGCAGGTCCTCATCATGGAGTATACCACGTTGTACCACCATGTAAGGCCACCTGAAGGCCACCCTAGTTCTCCAACACGCTTGTGAAACTGCCGCAGAGTGCAAAACCGTGGTACCGCCAGCCGCCGTCTGATTTCTGTTGCTCTAAAAGTAGTGTTATTATGGAAACGATGACCTCTGAGTGAGGAATCCGATCCGGTTTCCCCCCGTGTGTCCCAGTTTTTTCCTGCCCTTTTGTTTGTCGTTTTGTCTTCCTTGTCTGTGTTTTTGTATGTGTGTTGGTGTAGGGGGGCGTGGTCTCTGGTCTTCTCCTCAGGGCGTATGCGGCTGGCACACCTGACAGCAATCGACCACTGCAGTATATCTACCTGGGGATTCTTTCAGTACGCCGCCAGGTCATTCAATCACCCACCATGGTAGCGTACGTCTTAGGCCAACTACTTTTGAACCTCATTTTTCTTCCAGAAACCTGTCTTTTCCTGTGCCTAGTCCTTCAGTCTGCCAGCCGCTCCCGCTCCCTTACCTGCCACTCGCCTGCCTGCTGCCATCTTCTGATACTACACGCCGTGCTAAACCTCTGAGGATTCTGTGGATCTCGCTCCTCGCCACCTGCCATTTTCTCCTCCACCATTCCCCTTCCCCGAGCCAGAGGCCCCTCTTCTCATGAACCACCACTCGCAAGATTACATTTTTGTAATAAACTTCTTTTATGAACTAATTCTGGGCTACTTGTGGTCTGCTCTTGGGTCCACCATTTGCCTAAATCGCTCGGCAGCTCACATTACTGCAGTCAGCGGAACTCAGTTGGTTGCAATCTACAACCACAGCACCAGATGCCGCCAAATCCTACACACTGTGATACTTTACAGATTTTGGACCCTTTTCTCCATCATTTCCTCAAACGACTTTGAAAAGACGTCGGTGTCTCACTGACTGTGATATCATTGAACAGTTCACCACTGTGCCTCTTTATCGAGATTTTTAATGTTAAGTGGGATGTTGAACCTTGTGTTTCATTTTGTGATGTTTACCAGGCTGTTAACAAAGAGGCACTGGGACTGGGCTGGGATTAGTCTGCTTTTGTGCTTTGTTTTATTTTTAATCATCAGTTGTTGTTGCTCCTTTAGTTAATAGTACGTTTGATAGGGAGGTAATTGTTTCATTTGTAAATTATTTGGGTTTTGGTTTTTGGCCAGCTGAAAAGCTGTGAATTTATGTAAGTAGAGATTGTGTTGTTTGTTTGCCGGTTTGGCGCCATTCTCAGCCATTTTCTTTATGTGCCAGCCTCAGTTGTTTCATCTGTGATCGTGTACTTGTTTTCCAGTTTGTCGCTTGTTTTCTGCAATGTTGTAACAATAAATGACAATCAACGCCTGATTACACGGGCTTATGTTCTACTCTTAACCCCAGACTTCATAGGGACGCTGTACATTTAGTACATGCTAATATTTATTGTTAGTTTATTGTTATTTGATCGTATGCCTTGGAAGCAGTGCATTCCACTGAGTAGTGATTAAAAACCTCTGGCTACCTTCCTGCAGTATAGAAAAAATAACACAAGTACATATGTATCCACACAGGCCGGCTGTGGGAGGCTGTGGCTCAGACAGTAGAGCGGGTCCACCAATCGGAAGGTCGATGGTTCGATCCCCAGCTCCTCCAGTCCACGTCATAGTGTCTTTTGACAAGATACTGAACCAAATTGCTCCCGAAGGCTGTGCCATCAGTGTGTGAATGATATGATATGATATGAATGATATGAATGAATATGACTCCTTCTACTCTGAGCGGACACTGCGTATGCAGCTGAAACTTTCACAGTCAGCTTGTAGCATCCAATTTCCGACAATCTATTGATAACCTGGTACATGGGTGATGGGTACGTAACAAACGTGTGTACCCGACCACTGTGTTACACCGGTAACACAGACTACCGCGACGTATTCTCATTCTAGTTTACTTTTACACCATAGTGATCCATTTTGGTTTATATTATCAATATCCTCCTGACTACCAGGGAAAAAAAAAGTTAAAAAATTATTATTTTTTTTTTATCCCTATTTATGGGAAGGAAAAAAAAAAAAAAAAAAAAATTAAAAAAAAAAAAAATATTTTAAATAAAAAAAGTTTATTTTAGAGGAGAAGAGAAAAAGAAAAAAAAAAAAAAAAGAAATGGGAAGGAAAAGAATTATTTGGGAAAAAAAAAAAAAAAAAAAAAAAAGAAGAAAAATATAATAAATAATATTATATATAAATTTTTTGTTTTTTTTTTTTTGTGTTTATAAAAAATAAAGTGGGATGGGGGAGAAATGAAAAAAAAGAGAAAGAAAAAAAGGAAAAAGGGAAAAAAAAAACCAAAGAAAAGGAAAGGAATAAAAACTAAAAATAATAATTATTATTTTTTTTTTTTTTTTTTTTTTTTTTTAAGAAATAAAAAAAAAAAACAACTTGAAAAAAAAAGAAAAAAATATATTTTTCATATAATTTTTATAAAAAAAAAAATGGATGCAGGGGGGGGAAAAAAGAAAAGAAAAAAAAAAAAAAAACAAAAAACAATTAAAAAAAGAATGATGGAGAGAGAGAGAAGGAAAAAAAGGAAAAAGAAGAAGAAAGAAAAAAAATATAGTTCTCGTATTTTTATCTGTTTTTTGCTGTTTGTGTTGTCTCTGTACTCTTTCTTATTTGCTATCTTGTAAATATTTTCAATTCTTAGTTCCTACTTGTGTTATTTTAACTGTTACTTTGAGTATTATATGTTTACACTGTGGGTCTGAGAGAAACAGTGTTTCCATCCTCTGTATCGTACCTATCACAGAATTGATGATATAGTTGACACCCATGACTCATGATTCATTTACACACACACCCTGATGTGTGTGTGTAATATATATATATATATATATATATATATATATATATATACACACACACACACACACACACACACACACACACACACACACACACACACACATACAGACTCACACACACAACCTTGTACTACTATCTTTGTAAGGACACTCATTGAGGTAATGCATTCCCAAGACCCTTATCCCAGCCTTAGCCATCACAACTAAATGCCTGACAGGTGCAGACCGGCCAAAATGTCCTCACTGACGGTCTAAAACTCAAATTGGTCCTCACAAACATAGCTGTACAACAACACACAAACACACACTTGAACATGCACATAGACACAAACTACATACAGTCACTGTAGGCAATCAATAAAATGCAATGACACAGATGGTACACACATATATAGACCAAAGCTGAATAAAAATCAACAGCAGCTGAATAACTTAAATCAGCTTGTAAAGAGCAATAACTCATTCATGTTCATGGTCACCAGTCCCTCCAGTCTTACTGCCAGTGGTTAAAACTATCAGCCAGAGCATCCATCCATCCATCGTCAACCGCTTTTCCCGTTAGGGGTCGCGGGGGGACTGGAGCCGATCCCAGCTGGTATTGGGCGAAGGCAGGGTTCACCCTGGACAGGTCGCCGGTCCATCGCAGGGCACATAGAGACAGACAACATAGAGACAGACAACCATTCACGTTCACATTCACACCTACGGGCAATTTAGAGTCATCAATTAACCTAAACAGCATGTCTTTGGATGGTGGGAGGAAGCCAGAGTACCCGGAGAAAACCCACGCTTACACGGGGAGAACATGCAAACTCGCACAGAAGAGTCCCAAGCCAGAATCGAACCTGCGACCCTCTTGCTGTGAGGCAACAGCGCTAACCACTGCACCACCTGTGCAGCCCACCCAGAGCAATGGTTAAATATTTTTATAACCGTTGCTATTTATAATCTATTTTATAGATTATAATTTTTCTAATATATCCATCCGTGTGATGGAGAGTAATAACTGGCATATTTATTGTGGTTTGCTTGTCCTGGTAGACAATGCCAGAAGAGCCATCTCACTAAAACACCCACGATTTGCAGTGGCTGATTCATATAATGACAATAAAGTTTCATTTTTGATACTTTAACACAACGTTTTAACCAAAAACAGTGAGTTGCATGTTCTCACCCTGTCTGCGTGGGTTTACTCTGGGTGCTTCAGTTTCCTCCCACAGACCACATACATGCAAGTTAGGTGAACTGGAAACTAAATTGCCCGTAGGTGGGAATGTGAGTGTTAATGTGTTTGTCTCTATGTGTTAGCCCTGTGATAGACTGGCAACTAGTCCGGGATGTGCTCACTCAAATCATGATGGGATAGACTCCAGTCCCCCAAGACTCTGAGGAAGAAAAGCAGTTTAGAAAGGATTTTTATAGCAACTTTATATTTTTTGTGCCCTGTTTGCAAAGCAGGAAGGTATTTAAGTTATTGGTTATGTTTTAGACTTTGATGGCTGGTTTTATGGGTGAGGCAGATGTCTCGTTAAAGACTGATGACCTTATGTTCATGTAGAAGTTTAAAATCGAAGCTGCTGCCTTGTCTATACAACTAGAGGTTTCCATTACAGCCTTCTTAAAGTAAAACTTTACCAGTGCTTTGAGTTCTTGAGATTTTGTGACCGTACGCCAATGAATCTTGTATGGGATGATTTGGTTTTATTTGCCTTGGGGCTTTACCGCTGCGTTTTGTTGCCTTTATGCGCTGGTTGTTAATTTGGTGAAGATTCTCAATTAGCATAGGGACGGTTTGTGAATAAGGTATTCAGTGATGAGCTGACTTGTTTGCCGCTTTTGAGTTTGAGTTTGAGCAAAAGAGAACTGACACACAATTTTTGTCCTAGGAGTGAGACGATACACAATCTCAATATATTATAATGATAATGATGAAAATATGACTGAAAAAGTAGCTTTTTAATCAAAAGACACAAAATGCAAAACAGTGCTGTTTGTCCTCATTCATTTATGTTAACCAGCTATTCTACTCTTTAATAACTGTATTTCCCAAATTTCCCTCCGGGGATTAGTAAAGGTTCATCTTATCTTATCTTATCTTATCTTATTTAACTGTGTTCTATTTCTTACAAGTTAAATTAATTTAAATCAAGATAACGATGCACAATAGATACAATAAAAAATAGGTATCTTAAACCTGCGTACGCCAGCCAACTGCATATCCATATACACCATCAGCTGTTTTGTTTTTGTTTTGTTTTTGTTTTAAACGTTTCAGCAGACATGTTGGCACAGATGATCATTTCTGCCTTGATAGCATTGTGAGTCGTACAGACCTGCTAGCAAACAAACTACCTTGTTCGAAGCTCCACAGGGTCTGACGGACTGTGGGTTTTTTTTTTAACACGTTCATCACGTACACTGTGAACACTCAGGTCATGGCTGACGATCGGACCGTACTGTGTGAGCACATACAGCAGATCATGAGTTTTGGCTTTACATTGCAAACAGTCTACTCATAGTGCAGTAGGAATTAGACTGCAACATTTCTAAAGTCGTAGTGTATGCCCAGGTTTAGGTGGTCTTGTCTTGGCTAGCATGCTAGCTTGGCTCACAGAGTATTAGAGTTACAGTTTAGTGGTCCTGACGCTCCCTGCAAGTGTTGGCATACTACACTCAGTGTAATTCAGTTCTAATCTGCAGTTTGCTTCCTTCTGTTTTTTTGTCAATAAAAGTGTCAATGAAATCGCCCTTCCTGACTTAAACTGGACATCTCTATAGTTACTTACAAGCTCATCAGTGCCAACAAACTGCCTAGCTCTCAAGTAATTGAGTAGTTCCTGTGTACCAGCCTCAGGTGGTGAAAACATTAAGAGTGCAAAGCTTTTTCTGTAGCACCCTCTCTGGTTAAAGTAAGATAGAAATGTGTTTTGTGTCCCAATATATACCTAAGCATGGATAAGCTAATAAGCCATGTCTCACATTAGAACACATTAGCTACACAGAATAATGCATTAACACATTGTTGAAATCTCAAATAAATTTGTCACTCTTTGAACCAGTGGTCCAAACAGTGGCTCATATTAACATGACTATTAGCGGTATTTATCAGTTGTAGAAAATCTGGTAGTAGTGTCTTTATACTGTGTAATGTGTACATCTCTTAAAATGTGTTTTCCCAATTATTAACACAGCTGTTTGTTGGCTGCACTATGACTAATATTAGGTTATTTTTAGGCTGTAGTACATATTTAATGGTGATTTAGGCTGTCTTGGTTTGTGGGGGGTTGGGAGTCCATACTGGTGATGTTGCGCTGATGGCTCAATAATGAGAACAAAGGGATGCAGACACTGTTCAGCACAGCCTTGGGGGGAAACTAGGACCTGAAAAAAGCCAGGCGACTCCTGCGTTAATGTGTTTCCTGTGCATCACAAGACAAGTAACAGAGCTGAAGAGAGGCCACACCATCTGTGCCCACATTGCAGGTGCACATGTCAGACAGCAATTTGATTTTTAATGAGGAACTCCTCATTAAATGATTTTTGTGCTGTGCTCTTAATCACATAGATTCTTGTTGGCATATTGAAATACAGAAATGCCCTTTCTGCTTAAAAGTAGCTTGTTTGAGTCCCTTTGAAGTTGAAAGGTCAGGATAAAACCGGAACATTGGCTGACTCACTCTCGTATGGTTCGTCCGAGAGTGCTCTAGGAGTCGTCGCTGGCCATGATAGTTTAAAAAGTGGCTGATGCAGTAGTGGTGGTCATTACAACATATAGTCTAACACCATATTTTGGAGTGGTCTTTTTTTTCCCAAAAAGTTGACTGGTGATGCATTTCAAAGGATTGATCTTAACTTGGTGCAAATAAGCAGATTAGCCATGGAGCATGGTTACTATGGTGACCTGCTCCAGTCAATAAGGAGGCAACGCCCATGAGTTCTAGAGGCCTTGACACACCAAGCCATTGGTCGGCCGTCGGCCAGCTTTTGGCCGTTGGTGAGCATTTGTTGGCCTAGTTTCTGCAGCGTGTTCTGCACTGTCGGTTTTAGTCTGCCCGTGTCGGAGACTTTTTGGCCGTTTCAGCGTGTTGAATCGGACACAGAGCCTGTCTGTGAGAGAAATTTCTCTGATTGGCTGTTCAGTTAAAGCGAATCAGTGCACAAGAAGAGAGACGGAACTGAGGAAAGCAAGCCAACAAGTAAAGTCAAGAGGAAAAACACAGAAGGCTCTTCTTATTTTTCATCTTCATCTCATCTGATGATTACAATACACAGATATTTTCACAACGACATGGCCATCTGGAATGAAGCTAGATGGTGAGTGAGAGTGGTGTGAAAATGGTCAGCAGACGTCCCTTTGTTTCATCTATGTAACATAACAACAGCTTGCATATCTGCAGTCATCTGTCTTCCTTTTTCCCTTTTGGAGTAATGAATATAGATTACCGCTACCTGCTGGTAGGGAGCGTTATTTCATCTCATGCGGGTGCAAACCAAACATACTAGTTGGCTGTTGGCTGTTGGCTCTGCGGTGTGTTTGAGTGCAACTTGTTGGCCAAGACAAAGGTGACGTGAAGTGATGCAATGATTCGCCTTCATCGTAGCTAGTTCTTTGACGTCTGTTTGGTGTGTCTGAGCCTTAAAATCCAGGGTTATGCCCAAAATTAGTTGGCTGGCCATTGTAAGACAAGCTTCTGATGTAATTGAGTCAGTGGTAAATAAAACCATGCAGATTCATGGACATTTTTAAGACAATAAAACTTCACTCACTTCAAACTGTCAGCCAAGGTAAAGGCTGATTTGCATCCTGAACCACCCTCAGAGACCTAAATCCATTTCTTTCCTTGCTGGCAGGTTCTCCATTTTAACTGCCTCAGAAAACATGAAGTGCAGTTGAGGGCACGCTCCACAAGGTGGGAGGTCTCCTGCCTCAATGAGATCAACTCAATTCAACATATGGAGTGATGGTTTGTGCAGAACCAAAGGTCCTGCTGGAAATAGCATGGATCTGAGACACGCCAAGAGGGCAGAGCTGAGTCTGAGGCCGAAGAGGAAGGTAAAAGACGCGATGGGTTCAAAATGAAATAAAGGCTCAGGAGTGGGCAGAAGCTTTAACAGAGTAAATGCAACCAGGAAGCAGGAAGCGAGAATCAATACACACTCTAGCCAGATGTTGAAAAGGTGTAAATGCATCCATCTCTACAAGACACATACATGCTACTCCTCCAACTGCAAATATGTCAGTAAGTGGTCTGTGAAGGTAGCTATTACAGGTCTGTCCCCTGTGGTAACGCCATCGAAGTAAGACTGAAATTACACTATAATTAGACATCTCATTAACAGCGATTTCAGCACACAGTGCAATGTGTGTACAGTTTCGACTATTTGTAGGGGAATAAATGCTACAGCTACTGTGTCTTGCTTCCCACCTGCTGCTGATTGAAGTGAAGGCAGTTAACCCTGAAGGAAGAGATGAAGAAAAGAAACAACAGATACCGACCAAGCATGTAACATATATACAATATAAAATTATAGACAGCGATTGCGTATGAATGAACTGAATGTAAACATGAATTTAGTAATATATGTGTGTAATGACGACCTGTCCAGCATGTACCCCGTCTTCGCCCAATGTCAGCTGGGATCGGCTCCAGCCCCCCCCCCCCCCGTAACCCCTAACGGCATAAGCGGTTGAAGATGTATGGATGGATGGATATGTGTAATGAGAAGTAATAAATATATATATACAGCCAGTCCATAAATTCAAGTCATCAGTGTGTTGCAAACTAGCTAACATGGTATTATTATAACTAAGTAGCTTAAGTGCAGAAGTTATTCTTCTCCTAGCATCCAATAAGCCAGACCTGGGCATTATACGGCCCTCATGGTGGTTCTGCCGGGCCTGGGAGGTCTCAGACAAACCACACAATTTTACTTGCGAACTTAAAAAAAAAAACAGCAAAGAAAACAGCTTTTGTTTTGAAATGCTTGCATATTGTTAGTGTGCTTCTTCCTGTCACGCTTGACATTGATGTAAATTGATATGAGTGATGTTTGAAGTAGCGTCACCTGCTGAGGCGGCACATCTATAATAACTCATGGACTGCTAAGTATTTTTTTTCGCGGAGGTTGGAGGTAAAGCTGTGTGCTTGGACTTTTGCTGCATGAAGGAAGGAAAAATAAGTGTTAATGTTAAGTTAAATGTAAGTGTTAATGTTAAGTTAAATGTTGAGTTTTGTTGATGGAAACATTATCACCCAAAGCAGTCAGTCCTGTACGGTTCAAAGACTCCTGTATACAATGTCATTTCCTTAATAATGATTTTCAGTATAATAAATGCTGAAAAATAAGTTCAATCTGGGTTTCTCATGTGGCCCTCCCCCCATGAAAAATAATTGCCCAGCCCTGCTCTAAGCAGTTACCGAACAGCTTCAGTCAAACTAACACTGATGCACAGGGGTGGGGCTCACACTGATTTGCATGTGGACGGATGCAGTTGGTTCTGCAATCTAATGGAGACACATATACATGTCAAAGTCTAAACAAAAGGCTATTAAATACCATCTGCTTTTTATGTTCATGAGACACTAGAAATGACAAATGAACATGCATGGACAGATGAAGATGGTCACTGAACTTAAAGGCACATACCTGCCCACAACACATAGAAACTGGGCTGCTAATTAAGTAGTTTGCAGTTGTAACTACCACTCAGTAATTAGCTTGTTTATAAATCTCTATTTACCTCTCAGTTCCTTGACTGAAAATTGTTGACGGGGTCATTTTGATTCTCATTGGGGTTTACTAAATACAAATGACATAGCAAATGGTACATTGTGGCAGTACTGTACAAAATTACATTGCTTACAGTATTAACTACCAAATAAATCAGTTAAAGTGCGTGACATACTCATTTGTAGTACAATAATACTTATTAATTCTGATCAATGTTGTGTGTGTATTTATTAAGCCTTGAGTAAAAGTGGGCACATTCAGATATCCAGCTGTGAATTGGAGTTCTCACATGCAGATTGCCAGCAGTAATGCGTGACAAACAGTGTTTCCAAATGAAAACATCATTAGCACAAGCAACGGAAAACGTTCGGCTCGTGTATCACGACTCGGTTTTGCGTTCGAGCCCTCATGTGAAAAAAAGCTGTCACATTGAATCATCAGCGATCTGAGACATTTACGTGTCGGAGTGGGCGTTAAAGGAGATTCGCAACATCCGACATAAATAACACAATAAATTATTCAGATCTGTTTACAGGTGTTTCTTCATGTCACTAAAGTGTTACATACATCGAACCTTTTCTTTACAGTGCAGTGCTAAAAGCATTGTTCTTTTCTGTTGTCATAAACTTGGAAATTTACAAATTTTATGCTCTTTTTTGTTTGTTTTTTCATTGTTAGGTTGAAGGTTTGTTAAAGGCATGCTTAGATATACTCTAGACTAAACCTGCAGATAGTATGTGATTAAAAAGTCTTTCTGTCCTCATTGGCCAATCAAGGTGAATAGCATTGAATATGCTGCCTTTATTTCTTCAGACAGAGCACATTGCCGTAATGATACCCCACCATCATTATAACTCTATAGTATGTCTTTTCACTTGCCTCTTTTGTTCGCAGAGTCATATTATTAGCATGGCATTGACGGACACATTCTCCCTTTGTAGTACTGTTTGGCACCGTGGTGAGGTAATCCACCTAGTCTGCAAAAGGTTGCTTATCCAGTCCTCATACAACAAGGACACCTACTCTTCCCCCATGTGTGCATATGCAGACCTTCTCCAAGGACAGCTATGGAAAAGTGGTTGCCATTGCAATTACTAGAAAAATATTCGCTTCTACATATTGTCTGCTTATTCTTATTTGAATTTAGATAAGATATTGAATTCAAGCAAGCCTTTAGCATAGAATATTTTGATGTTAGTGCTGAGGTTTGATCATTGCAAACACGAACATGCACATGAGATTTTAGAGGTACCAAAAATATTAAGCACAGCTATTACATAGCAGGTGGCAGTAAAGTCCTGCAGTCTATGTGTCAAAGTGAGGAGAGGCTTAACTTCATGTAGATACCATGAACGTTTCATCAACTGTGGCGTGAACAACCACTATTGCTGCTTTGTACATGTTGTGGAAGTCCCAGATATGATGGAAAACTAATCGCTGTCATGCCTGGGTTCATAACATTATCCGGAGCTGCTCTGTGACTTTCACCAAGCTGTATTCACTCAGCTGAATCAATCTGGTTTACTACAGTGGTATGAACCCAGAATAAACAAATTTTGCTGTGATTAAATTGTAATAAATGGATCGAGTGGCCGTTGAAATAATTACATGATGATGTTGATGTGTAAAAAGTCTGAATTCATGGTTTGTCAGGTCTGTCTGCGAGACGTCAAGCAAACAACTTTTTAAAACACTTGTTTTACGAGTGGAGTTTGGATCAGTCAGTGCCAGGCTATACTAACACTGCAGCTGCTCCTTCAGCACTCAACATAATGTCATCTAGGCATCAATACAGCATTATAGTTTATACCAGGGGTCCCCAGCCACCAAGCCACAGACTGGTACTGGTCCGTAGGTCATTTGGTACCAGGTCGCACAGAAAGATTAGCAGTCTGAAAGATGTTTTATTTTGAAAAATGCCTGGATACATCCGTATCTGCTGTCTGCCTCTTGACACATGTCAAGACGCTTGTCTCTGTGATCTCACGTGATATGTTACCCAAACAATGAAGCCCACAAGCTAGCAAAAATGAGTAAAAACTCTCTTTGGAGAGAGGAAAAGACCCAGTGAGGAGACAGAAGAAAAAGACGGCTGCATTTATACCACAGACACTCTGTGGTGTATATGCATACATTTATGACAGAGTTTCTGTCTGTCTCTTCAACATGATGTTAAATATGAAATCAAATATGATTTCAATTATGATTTCTCACTTGAGTTAAAATATTTCCACAAATATTCCCTGTACCTGGCTTTAACTTGCGTGTGTTCGCTTCTTTGCATTGACTTTGTATGTAATCTCACTGTGCAGAAAGTTTGCTGTATAAGTGCAGTCCATTTATCAGCCCTACAGGTTTGATTGTCTAACTGTTTCCCGTCTCTCCTGGAACCGCCCCTGCTCTTTAGAACCTGATCGACAATATTCAGCACAATCAGTATGTGTTGTTCAGCATGTACATTGATGCAGTATCATCTAATACTACTCACAGGACCAGTATTTAGTTTGAAACCCCAACACGATCCTGCTGACAGATCTGCACCCAAGGCTTTAATTCTTGAGTGATACCTGAACAGTACCTATTTAATTTGAATCAATAATGCAGGTGTGGGGAATATACCAATACAAAATATAAAAAAATACATCAGCTTTGTTCATATTGATGAGAAAACATTATGAGTGTTTCACAAGTCTTTACCCCAAATGAAGGAGTTAGTACCTCGGGGTCTTGTTCACGAGTGAGGGAACAATGGAACGTGAGATTGGCCGGAGAATCGGAGCAGCGGGGGCGGTATTGCAGTCGCTGTACCCCACCGTTGTGACGAAGCAAGAGTTGAGCCGGAAGGCAAAGCTCTCTATCTACCGGTCAATCTTCGTGCCTACTCTCACCTATGGTCATGAGGGCTGGGTCATGACCGAAAGAACTAGCTCGCGAGTACAAGCGGCCAAAATGGGTTTTCTCAGGAGGGTGGCTGGCATCTCCCTTAGAGATAAGGTGAGAAGCTCAGTCATCCATGAGGGACTCGGAGTAGAGCCGCTGCTCCTTTGCGTTGAAAGGAGCCAGTTGAGGTGGTTTGGGCATCTGGTAAGGATGCCTCCTGGGCGCCTCCCTAGGGAGGTGTTCCAGGCATGACCAGCTGGGAGGAGGCCCCGGGGACGACCCAGGACTAGATGGAGAGATTAGATCTCCACTCTGGCCTGGGAACGCCTCGGGATCCCCCAGTCAGAGCTGGTTAATGTGGCCCGGGAAAGGGAAGTTTGGGGTCCCCTGCTGGAGCTGTTGCCCCCGCGACCCGACCCTGGATAAGCGGTTGAAGATGAAGATGAAGACATTTAATTCACCACACTGATCCACAACCCAAAGGATAAGGTCACAGGCAAAAATATGAGCATAGCTCAGGCTTGATTTCATCATCATTCACCTGTCTCCTTCTGTCATGCTAATCTATAAGGCCACAAACAGCCTGAGGGGATTTGTGTATTTTTGATGTAGGTTTTAGATATGATACCAACTTAGCTCCGGGGTTGTGAGCACCATATTTTTCGCACTATAAGGCGCACTGGATTATAAGGTGCATTAAGTGAAACAAAACAGTCAGATAGGTAAAACTTTATTCAGTTCATTTAATAACTCAATAACTTCAATAACTCTCAACATTTTTCAGTTGTCCGATATATGATGCCGATTTTTGTCTGTCTGGTAAAATATAAAAGCTTAATATTAACAAATGATAAACAGAATTTCTTAAACATTAATTGAACAACACTTATGGTCTTCTGTCTCTTTAATCTGTATTTTGTGTCTGTACGGTTTCTTCCAGTTAGGACGTTGTTCTTCTCACGCACTCTTGTAAAGGTAAGCCCATTAGGCTACATCGACTGAGGTCTGCTGGTAGGATGGTAGTTTGATTGACACAAGGGGCGGAATCACACCTGTTACACAGCAACAACACTGGGCTGCCCGCAGATGTGCCTGCTTTATAATCGGCTTAATATGCTCAAGCATCGGTTGATGCCAATTCAGAAAAATGTGTGTGTGCTGCACTGGGTCAGGAAAGAAAGTTGTTGAGGGAAAGAAGCGTGCTCTTCAAGGAAGGAGCAAGTAGTCAAATAACAATAAAAACAGTGACCGTTCAGCTTACTTTAAAAGGAAGTTTTTGCTATAGGTTGGCAGATTTACAAAGACATGGATAACACAAATGTGTTTTGACTCAAGAACCCTGATGAAGACTTGTACAGACTGCCATCCTGTACCAAGGATTTTTTTTTATTGTTATATCTCAACAAATATTGGACAGATTGCCATAAAATTTGGTGTCCCCAAAGGATTATTCTTCATGACTTTGGTGATCGTCTCCTACTGTAATTTAACATCAGTCAGATAACATTGATGTCTAGGGTATGCCTACACTTGCACATCTTTACTCTTTGCTATTACTTTGACTATAAACAGTATGTGCAAAATCAGTATGGCAGTGCAGTTTTTTTAATCTGAATTTGAATAGCAGCATCTCGAGAGAATCTCCTTTAATGGACATGAAGCTTTTCTTTTTCAAACTACATTTGATGTTTTTCTGCAGCTTTGATATAGTCTGTGCTTATAATCTATTTGGAAATATACAGTAGATCACAGAAATCCTCTGTAAGTTATATTTGCATATAGCTTAAAGTTCACACTTTCCATGAAAGTTTTCCACTTCTTGAAGATCTTCATCTTAATTGAGGTCATGCCATAGTCTTGAGTTTCCTTCAGTGCATAAATAGGATTTGTTTCTGCAGCTTCTTAAGGCTATACGGAAAATCTACAGAGTCTACTACCTAAATGGCAATGATGGCGAATGGTGTGCTACCATATTCTGGGTTTATCTCATTTCAACAAATTATTTAAATGCTAAAATGAATAAAACAAGGTCTTTGAATATCACAAAATGTAACTCACCTTGATTTCAGGGCTCTCTGTTTTCTCTCTTTGGCTCACTGTGTGTATTGTGAACGTTATATAAAATCATGCCAAAGTTGAGTTTTAATAAAAGGTTAAGATCTTACAAATCCGAGTTAAAAGATTGTTTTCATTACAGGATTTTCATAGTGACCCACAGTGTGGGCTGAGACATGGATCTGAGTAGAGGAGTGGGAGTAAGCGGTGTTTACAGTTTGAGTTTTTATGTGTAGATTGACGATTGATCGAAGGTGGGTGCAGCAGGTCTGGGCTGGGACGTAGGCCAGTAAGGCGCTCTTCATTTTTTTGCCCTCTCTTGGAAGCACAGATATGTCATTTTCATTTAACTTTAGTTTCCTAACATATGCAAGGGCCAATGTCTGTCTGTCACTAATTGGCTTTTTAGCAAGGGCTTTGGTACATGTCAACACCAGATGCAGTTACATGCATGTGCTCTCTCGAGGATGAAGGTTCAGCATATTGTTTGCCATGTACTCTGCCTCTTGGGATTAGCTGTGCACACATTTTCAAATATGTTGTATTTTGACAGCCTTTCACCCAGAAGTGAGCGTTTTTTTTTTTTTTTTTTTTTTTTACAGAGGCTGATTGTACATTATGTTTTCTGTTGCTTGGCTTTGACCTGTTAGCTCTTTTGATGGACTAGTGATGCACTGATTATGAAATTCTAGTCGATGTTTCAAATAACAATTTGGTCAATTGCTGATTCCGATACTGATGTTTTTGTTTAGTTTATTTTTGCAGTTATTTATTCCCCTTTTGGTGGGAAACAAACCTCTTCATTATAAAAAAAAAAAAAAAAATAACTGAGCTGTTTTAAAGTCATCCAGCATTTCATTACACTTTGAATGAGCAGTCATACAAATTTAAGAAAACAACCTTTAATATAACCTTCTTTCACATGAAAAACATATTTTTGGCTGCTAGACTTGGCGAGTCACCGATATGTTAATGCCCTCCTACAGTAAGTATATTTTGCGACCCATTTTGGCATTTTAATATTTTTTTTTTTTTTTTTTGGTCCATATGGGGCCTTGAACCGGCGACCCTTCAGTTCCCAAGCCAAGTTCCTATGAACTGAGTTATTGCCGTCCCAAACTGCTGGAGTTGTGTCCAGTCAGTGGCTTCTTCTCTAAATCAGCTAACCACAAAGAGCCAACACAATATTTAACCAGCGCAAAATTGATGCAACGCAGCAGAGAAACATCGGCCACTGCCATCGGCAAACGGCACCTTATCTGCCGATAGATCGATGGCAGTCCACAAGGGGAATATTTTCTGACACCGATGTTATCCGATGTCGATAAATCAGTGCATCCCTAAAATTAATAAATAAATCTGCATGTTGTTCTCAGTTCCCTTACAGAGAAGACAGCACAAGTTTTCCTTAAATGGCCACATGTGATGAATATGAAGAGGAAAGATGAGCCAGCGGAAAAGATGAAAAAAATCTGATTATAGTTTACTCTTCTGTAAAAATCACCATACATGAGAGGCTGAGTCAAAATGTCACTATTTATGAGTGTTCCACGTAGTTGCTATGTAACTCATTTGCAGGCATTGTGAATGAAGAACTGGATTTCAAGCAAAGTTTTAGCCCGTCTCCAAAACAATCATCTAAAACATATTCAAAGGAGAGTTAAACCAAGCTCTGGCTCAAGTCATTTAGACGGTTCAGAAACCATTTTCTGATGTAATTCAGTCTGTGAAAGCAATAATTATTTTCTATTAATTACGGTTTCAGCACCAAAAGCTTTGGGATTGTACATTAGTCTGTCATTTTCCAGAGTGTGTGGTCCTCGGGTTCCCTTATTAAGCCTGTTAGATTTAAATTGCTGCACATATGAAGGCTTTTGAAAAAGTAATGGCATAATGAGACCTTTCACCTCGGACCGATGGGAGAAATGAATCCTGAATGTGGCAAAAACTCCATTTGATTGATGGATTAATTGAAGATCGCTTAATTGTGGGACAACTGCCAGCGTGTGCCACTGTGATTCGCACAATATAATGTGTATGTACACATTCTGATCACTTTTTCAGTCATTGTTTTTGCCTTAAGAAGACCCTGTATTTCACAAATAGTCATATTTAACATTATCTCTGTCAGGGGTTCAGAGCACATTTTATTAATCAGGATAATTTCACCCAACGTCAGAATTAAAAGGGAAAAGCTCAGGAAATAGAGGTTTCTTGATGTAGTCCAGTTTATGAGTATGTGCTCTGCCCAGTAGGCAACATCAATAGTTAAGCCCTGCCCAGAAACCTGAGAAAGATGCATGCACTGACTGCCCAATCAGGTGGTTGCATGCCCTTTTAAATTTTCATACTTACACACTCTACCCTCTGATGGATTTTGCTGTTAGTTGTAACCAGAGGTGAAAGCCAAAAGGGAGCGATGCACTCCAGTGTTTGACTTGAATACACAATGATGTGCGAGCGCTCAGCCCACCTGGGCCAAAATGTTATTAAACGAGTGGAGCGCCACCCACCACGGGCCCCTGCTGTCCAACCAATCACCTGTGCCCAAGAGCTAGAAAGGAAGTAAGAGAAGTTCAGATATTTCCTGTGAATATGTATGTTCCCTTCTCATTCATCATATATTACTGTGATCTATCTGCAATGACGTTCATTCAAGTTAAACAAATAATGTCAGGAGTGTTGGAACTCGATAAAAAGCTTCAGAGTGGGAGATATGCAGCATAGACCTTATTCCATTACACACGATGTATGTCCCTCCAAACCTTTTATCAAGTTTAAATCCTTAACATTTAGTCTTGGACAGTCAAGCACGCCTCCCTTCAGGTTTCACTGTGCAAATTGTTTCAGCGTCGTGGTTCTGAATGAGCAAGTACAAGAAAGGTCTAAAGATGTCACGAGAACCACCAAAACCACCAAAATAAAATGTGACAGTGCTTGTTTTTCTCTGTACCATCAGGGTTCGAGACAAATGACATCCTGTTGATAGAAAATGTGTTTGGGACTCAGTAAACTCAACTCAACAAATCCTATAATAATATATATATATATATATATATATATATATATATATATATATATATATATATATATATATATATATATATATATATATATATATATATATATATATAACCCTCAAATTTCCTGCATTTAGCATTCAAAAAATATGTTCAAATTGTAACATGGCAAACAGCCCAACAGGCAACAACAGCTGTCAGTGTGTCGGTGTGTTGACTTGACGATGACTTGCTCCAAACTGCATGTGATTATCATTAAGTGGGCATGTCTATAAAAGAGAGACTTATGGGTACCCATAGAACCCATTTTCATTCATATACGTTGAGGTCAGAGGTCAAGGGACCCCTTTGAAAATGGCCATGACAGTTTTTTTTTTTGGTTTTTCGCCAAAATTTAGCATAACTTTGGAGCGTTATTTCGTCTCCTTCTCAAGTTAGCATGCCATGGTTGGTACCAGTGGATTCACTAGGTTTTCTCGTTTTGTATGATACCAAGATCTTCAGTCTAGCTTTAAAACTGAGCTCGCTACAAACTAAAAGTTTGCAGTGTTATTTAGCCTCCTTCGTGACTAGGTTTTCTGGTCTCATATGATGCTCATATCTTCACTCTAGCTTTGTGTTAATTGCGTTAACTTTGTCAGCCCTGGTTCAAATGTAATCTTGCAGAATGTACTCTTTGGCAAGGAACTTGAATGAATGCAGTTACTTGAAGGCAATGTTTTCTCAGCAATATAAAACAGATAATAGGGAGGAAATTATGACCTGTTTAACTTCCTAAAAAAACCCAGCATACAAATGGTAATGAGGTGTATGTTGAAATACATGGGATTTATGTTTTCATGATTTTTTTTTTATTGTGGTGTTGAATTGGTATAGGTAATGGTGGTATTTCACTGGTACGGGTGCTACAGAAGTTTTTGGATTGAGACATCCTGAGAAAGGATGACACTCCCTGACCTCTCCACGATGTACAGGGAATAAAGCCACATGTGTACCTTCCTGGGAGGAATCTCAATAATGGCTTTATTACTCAGGGAAGAGACCTCCATCTCAGCGTGGTCGGAGAGAGAGCAGTGTGGAAGGCAGCCTATAAGTAAGGGGGTTGATAGCTGAATTGGAGTGCATATCCTCTCCTCTGTGCCCTGTCTGGGGAGAGAGGAGCACAGACCTCCAACCACCCAAAGTGACGCCGTGAAAGTGGGTGCGCAGTGGGATTAGGCGTGTGAAGCTCTGTGGGCCCACCTGCTGTCTTCCTACCACTGAGGACGGAGACACATGGGAGTCCTGGCGAAAAGGGTCACTGCAATAAGGAACTGCAGACAGAAAGAGACGCTCCATTAACCTCTGTCTCTCTCTGAAGCACAGTAAGTGGAGAATTAATCCCACACAGTTGTCACTGCAGCTTCTCATCGAAGCAAAGAGTTCGCCATTCCTGACGGGGCGCCTCTGCTGATTTTTGCAGCACTCATTGTTCTTCTGCAAATGACAGTGAAAGGCCTGAGACATCCTAACCTAATGTGTCATAAAATGAGGTGCTGGGCCAAATTAGGCCCAGCACCTCATTTTATGTGGCCCGCGAGGCCTTGCAAAGAATATATTATGCTTATTAGAGGTTGACCGATATTGTTTTTTACAGAATCAGGACAGCCGATGGACAATATATGATGCTGATTTTTTTATTTACTTTTTTTTTTTTGAGTGGGAAGTCGCAATGCTAATCGGGTAATGTTGCAGCTAGCCATGCTAATCGCGCCGGCCACGCTAATTGCGCTAACTGCGCAAGCCGCGCTAGCTCGTGCTAATCGCGCTAGCCACGGTAATCGCATTATAAGCACGCTAATCGCGTTAGCCGTGATGCTAACAGTATAATAGAGGGAACACCATAAGCCATGCTAACCTAATGTGTCAAACTCAAGGCCTGTGGGCCAAATTAGGCCCAGCACCTCATTTTATGTGGCCCGCAAGGCTTTGCAAATGAATATAATGTGATTTATATAACTCTGGCATTATGAAATGAAGATGTAGTTGTTTTAGTTTTATATATATTTTCATTGTGGGCTGTGCCGTGGTGCAGTGGTTAGCAGTGGTTAGCACTCTGCCTCACAGCAAGAGTCTTTTTGGAGTTTCCATGGAGAAAAGTGGTTTACACTACATGTCAGCATTCACCTATTCATGCACACATTCATACGCTGATATCAGGATCTGATCTAAATACTCATCCACGCACCGATGGCTCAGCCTTTGGGAACAATTTGGGGTTAATTGTCTTGACCAAGGACACATCGACGTGACCGGAGCAGCCGGAGATCAAACCACCGATCTTCCGATTGGCGGACGACCTACTCTACCCTCTGAGCCACAGCCGCCCTTAGAATCAATGTATACCGTACCTTATTGACAATGACTATGACTTTAATGTGATTGCACAAGTGTAAAAATAACTATTGCACAATGACTGGAAGGAAATCCCACCTGACAGTATTTCACAGTATGAGTTGAATATACAGTATTTATAAAGTCTTACAAATACAACCGGCCCTTTGAGGGAAACCATAATGCTGATAAGATAAGATAAGATAAGATATTCCTTTAATGGTCCCACAGTGGAGAAATTCACAATGTGGCTGATGATGTGGCTCCGGATCAAACTGAGTTTGACACCCCTGTCCTAAGGGCTCATTCACACCAGCGTTTATTACAGGAAAATGTCAGACCAAAATCAATTCATTTCAATGGAATCACTGCAATCAACTGAGGCCAAATGTGTTTGTGCTGTGTTTTCGCATCAAGCTCAACTTGAGTGAACTTTAATCTGCAATGGCACTGATATGTTGACAGTGCTGAACTTTATGGGAACAAAGAGACAGAAAGAGTCCAACATGGATGAAGCAATCATATTAGCTGTGTCATGCCATCCATTTTCATATAACCCTGCTCTGCCAGGATATAAACTGCTCCACAAAAGAGATGTGGCATGTTTTGCAGTCAGTTGTGATATACTGTGAAGGTATGAATGAGCTGCCTTGAATAATTTTTTAAAAATTTCTTTCTTTCTTTCTTTCTTTCTTTCCACCACACGTCACTACACAAGACTTTCAGCACCGGCTATTCTGCAAGGTTGCATGACTGAATTTCGTTGTGCAACTATCCAGTTGTTGCCAGGCACTAAGGTTACCAGTCTGAAACTCAACAGTTTCTTCCAACAGTTTAGTGATAGGTGAGAAAGCTGAGGGAGCCCATCAAAGGTTGTCCTGCTCGCTAGTCTTCCACCTTGAGCATTGTTAAGGTAGCAACAGGTCGAACCCTCTCCTGTCTCTCTTGAAAGGAAGTAAACCCTGAATGTATCCTCGACACGTGGAACTGTTTTTCCCCACTACCAGATGTTGACCCTGCAGTAGGGAGCATGCGCCATGGTAGGGAGCTTAGTGGTCAGAGGCAAATATAGCCTTGGCTTAAAAGAGTAAATAATTTAAACTGCTAGACTATATTAATGATATGATTACATTAATAATTGGCTTAGTATTCTGCTGTAGTATCGTGATTAATACCAGCAGGGAGCAGATGGCCTGACCTGCAGTGTCAGATTGTAGCCAATCAGGTGAGACTCCCAGCATTCCTTGCTGGCTGTTCTGAGATCTGCTGTTTTGTAATGTCACTGTCAGGGCCATTGCTCCACAGCATCATCCTGCTCTGCCCAGGCTTTGAGCATGATAACTTCGACTCTGCATCCTAAACTTGCAGGAGATACTGCAATTGCAGTAATTCAGTGGTGAGTAAAGAAAGTCTGCTAGCTGTTTGATATGAACATTTAAAAGCATGAGAGGGAAGTCGCGATGCTAATCAGGTAATGTTGCAGTTAGCCGCGCTAATCGCGCTAATCACGCTAACTGCGCTACCCGCGCTAGCCGCGCGCTAATCGCGTTAGTCGCGCGCTAATCGCGCTAGCCTCGCTAGCCGCGCGCCTCGCTAGCGAGCCTCGCTAGCTCGTTAGCCGCGCTAGCCGCGCGCTAATCGCGCTAGCCGCGATGCTAACAGCATAATAGAGGGAACACCATAAGTCATGATAACCTAAGTGTCAAACTCAAGGCCCGTGGGCCAAATTAGGCCCAGCACCTCATTTTATGTGGCCCACGAGGCCTTGCAAAGAATATATTATGCTTATTAGAGGTTGACCGATTTTTTACAGAATCAGGACAGCCGATGGACAATATATGATGCTGATTTTTTTTGTTTGTTTGTTTTTTTGGGCCGATATGTTTGGTTGGTTGATTTTCTTTTTTTTTCTTTCTCCTCTATCTGGTAAAATATAACAGCTTGATAAAAACAAATGATGAACAAAATTTCTCAACTTCAGTAATCCTATAGTCTGTCTCTCCAATCTACATTTTGTGTTTGCACTACAGTGTACTTATATATTTAAAATAAAAATAATGTATAAACTAAACATCCAATACATGAAACAGCTAATCAAAAAAGGGGCTGCGCGATGCGATGGTTAGCACTCTCGCTTCACAGCAAGAGAGTCACAGGTTTGAATAATTTCACAAAACAAAAAGCAAGTCAAGCCTTTGAGTGATTAAATGAATATAATGTGATTCATATAACTCTGGCATTATGAAATGAAGATGTAGTTGTTTTCGTTTTATATATATCTTCATTGTGGGCTGTGCGGTTGTGCAGTGGTTAGCAGTGGTTAGCACTCTGCCTCACAGCAAGAGTCTTTTTGGAGTTTCCATGGAGATCCCCCCCCCCCCCCCCCCCCCCCCACCCCGCCCCCACCTTGACTGAATTCTAATTCTGAGTTCTTTGATTTTGTCATAAATTCTGGTCTGAGGGTATAAATAGAAGGCCAGATTGGCTCAAGTCAGTTGAAATTGGAGCAAACTCAAGATCACACCATTGTGAGAGAGAGTGAGAGCCAAGCCTTAACAGTCCCATATAGAGACAGACCTGTCGATTGTTGATAGACTGCATCTATATAAGACATCTGGAGGAGGAATGTACCAGCAACCTATGATGCCTGGAAAAAACAACATGAGGCCTCAGGGCGACAACCTGCAGGACCAAGTGCGTGAGCTCAAACACTTGTTGGAGCGGGAAAGGGCACTGAGACTGCAGCTCAGCAATGAGGTGGAGAGACTGAAGAAGTCCAACGCCCCGGAGACCTCCGCAAAGCTGAGGACACAAGTGTACATCAACGGGGAGCTGGTCAGTAAGCTCAAGGCTGAGCAGAAGATCAGCCAGGGTCTTACAGCTGAACTTACCCAGCTCAAACAAGAGCACCAGGGTGACAGGCAGGAGAAGGAGGCTTTTCTCAAGGAGAATGAGGAGCTGAGGACTCAACTGTCAAATCACAGTTCCTTGCAGGAGGAGAACCACCTCCTGAAGGTGAAGAACAGCTCACTGGAGGAGGAGAACCATCTCCTGCAGGTGAAGAACAGCTCACTGGAGGAGGAGAACCATCTCCTGCAGGTTAAGAACAGCTCCCTTGAGGAGGAAAACCACTTTCTCCAGGCGAAGAAAAGCTTCCCACAGGAGGAATTCAACACCCTGTTGGAGGAGAAAAGCTGCCTGCAGGCAGAAAACCACATCCTGCAGATGAACAGCAGGTCCCTGCAGGAGGAGAACCACATCCTACAGTTAAGAAACAGCTCCCTGCAGGAGGAGAACACCACCCTGCAGGAGGAGAGAGATGAATACCAGAAGAAGCTGAGGTTACAGGTCAGGAAGCGCTTGTACGCCACAGAAGAGCTGGAAAAGCAGCTCCAAGCTGAGCAGGAGGTCAGCCAGGGCCTCCGAACTGAGCTCAGTCAGCTCACAGAGCACCAGGTCAACATCGGGGAGCAGGAGGCTCTTGAGAGGACGGTGCTGGAGCTGAAGGCTCAGCTGCAAAGAGTTGAGAACAACAGTGATGGTCACCTGATCAAGTTGAACCTGCTCAACCAGCAGCTGGAGACACAACAGAAACAAAATGAGTCTCTTCAGGCAGAAGTGGAGAATCTGAAAACAGCACCTCAGCAGAGCCCCAGTCGCCAGCCAAAGAAGAAGAAAAGGGGTAAGGGAGCGGGAGCTGGACCGCGTCCCTGAATAACACTGAATACTATATATATATATATATATATATATATATATATATATATATATATATATATATGCATATATATGTGTGTGTGTATATATATGTATGTATATAGTGTAATGTGGATTTATATGTATGCATTTACTGTAATATGTATATATGTGTGTACATAGTGTAATATGCATAAATATGTGTATAATGTAATATATGTCTATATATATTGTGTAATATGCATATACGTTTACTGTATGTGTAAAAAATATAAATAAATTCAACACAGAATAAAAATTAAATGTTTATTCTTCATTTCTATATAATAAATAACCACTAAATCAATCAATCATTATATTAATCAATAAGATTAGACAAGATAAGATATTCCTTAATTTGTCCCACAGTGGGGACATTTATGGTGTTCTGGAGCGAAGGTCCGGTGTCAAGAAACAAGCGAGATACAACACAGTAAAAAAATAGTAATTTTTAAAAATTTTTTTTTTTTTTTTTTTTTTCTTTCCACTACACGTCACTACACCAGACTTTCAGCACCGGCTATTCTGCAAGGTTGCATGACTGAATTTCGCTGTGCAACTATCCAGTTGTTGCCAGGCACTAAGGTTACCAGTCTGAAACTCAACAGTTTCTTCCAACAGTTTACTGATAGGTGAGAAAGCTGAGGGAGCCCATCAAAGGTTGTCCTGCTCGCTAGTCTTCCACCTTGAGCATTGTTAAGGTAGCAACAGGTCGAACCCTCTCCTGTCTCTCTTGAAAGGAAGTAAACCCTGAATGTATCCTCGACACGTGGAACTGTTTTTCCCCACTACCAGATGTTGACCCTGCAGTAGGGAGCATGCGCCATGGTAGGGAGCTTAGTGGTCAGAGGCAAATATAGCCTTGGCTTAAAAGACTAAATAATTTAAACTGCTAGACTATATTAATAATATGATTACATCAATAATTGGCTTAGTATTCTGCTGTAGTATCGTGATTAATACCAGCAGGGAGCAGATGGCCTGACCTGCAGTGTCAGATTGTAGCCAGTCAGGTGAGACTCCCAGCATTCCTTGCTGGCTGTTCTGAGATCTGCTGTTTTGTAATGTCACTGTCAGGGCCATTGCTCCACAGCATCATCCTGCTTTGCCCAGGCTTTGAGCATGATAACTTCGACTCTGCATCCTAAACTTGCAGGAGATACTGCAATTGTAACCATTCAGTGGTGAGTAAAGAAAGTCTGCTAGCTGTTTGATATGAACATTTAAAAGCATGAGAGGGAAGTCGCGATGCTAATCGGGTAATGTTGCATCTAGCCGCGATGCTAACAGTATAATAGAGAGAGCACCATAAGCCATGCTAATGGCGGTAGCATTAGGATGCAGGTGGAAAATGTGGACCTCAGCCCATGATTCTGTCATTTACTACAATGAATGGTTTACTCTGCAGGTGGCAGAAAACCAGACTGAAATATTGAAAGAAGCCTTGAAAAAAGCACGTTGTTTCTCAGAAAATCTTCCAAAGAGAGATGAACACAGCTACAGCTGCATGCCAGCTGGGGGCCTCTCTCTCTCTCTCTCTCTCTCTCTCTCTCTCTCTCTCTCTCTCTCTCTCTCTCTCTCTCTCAATGTAAAGAATTGTATCTTGCAACTTCCTCACAGTGCTGAGCGTGTTTAAAAACTCAACACAGTGGGTGCTGAAAGTTAAAAAATGTATATCGTCGTCAGACTTGAGTAAAGGTGCCATGCTTCAACTGAGTTTTCTGCGGTTGCATAGCAACAGACTACCATTTCCCCCAAAAACTCCTATTTGGAGGAGAGGTTTCGTGGAAGCATTGTAGAAACCTTTACAATGCACTGAAAAGACAGACTTCTTTTTGTCTTTGAAACACTGAGTAAGAATTACTCCATTTTGATCTCAGTCACAAACCAGGGAAGTCTTTACAACAGGGTTTCATGTTTTTAGCTCTTTGCAGTAAATGGAGAGTCCACTGGTTATAAAATCTACATCACCACCAGGAGCGAGACTCAGTGTGACTCCCTGCACCAGGATAATGTATCACTGTGTGGATAATGAGCAGTTTACTGCTCGTAGACCATGCGTTTATTTTGGAAAGCATTCACATAGCGCGTTTACACAAGTTTTTGTCTGTGAAGTTTCCTCTCAAAGCATGGGCCCATATTTCCAACTGTTTACACCTACAAGAGCAACTGTGCCAAAGATGTTTGAAAGCAGCCAGACTCGGGGCTCATTATGACTCCAGACAATGCTGTCATTAATGTCCAACAGAGTCTTCACATTATGAAACCAAGCAGCTCCTCCAGATGGCTCTCCAGTCTCACCTTGCTCTCCCTGTGCATCTCTCAGCTGTCCTACAGGAGGTGGGATGTTGGCCAGAGGCCCACATCTTTCCAGGAAGAGAGAGAAGATTCAGCTGCAGAGTTAAAGTCATAGACCATCCGATCAGAAGACCATGAAGGAACCACTTCGGCAAACAGAGCTGCGGGGAGGAGGAGGGATGAATCATTGAAAGCACAGCTAATAAAGAGCGTACTTCATAAGGTAATGGTCCTCTGTCAATATACAGCATTTGTCCAAGGTCAGTTTTGATTCAAACGCAATAATGCTGAAAGACCTCATAAAGAGTTGAGACTCTCAAATGACTTTTGAATGAAATTTCCAGGTAGTCAGAAGTAATGATTCCCGTCTTTCGCATAACGTTTGCCGAGCAAAACACTTTAGGGCTTGTGTGTGAACAAATGTTAGAAATTAAAGTAAAAGACCTGAGAGCATCCTGTATCAAGGGCATCGACATTTTTATTATCTATGTCTCTCTATTACAGCTGTAAATCGATTAAAATGTGTAAATGTTATTAATCGCATGATTGTCCATGATTAATCAGGATTAATTGCAAATTAATTGCACATTATTTAGCTGTTTAAAATGTACCATAAATGGAGATTTGTCAGGTATTTAATACTCTTATCAACATGGGAGTGGTCAAATCTTTTGCTTTATGCAAATGTATGTCTATATTATTGAAAATCAATTAACAACACAAAACAGTGACAAATATTATGAGGGTACTCACAGGTACTGCGTTTAGATTAAAAGATATGCCGTATTTTCCGGACCATAAGGCGCACTGGATTTTAAGTCGCACCGGATTATAAGGGAAACAAAACGGTCAGATAAGTCAAACTTGATTCTATTAATTTAACAACTCGATAACTTCAATAACTCTCAACATTTTTCAGTTGGAACACAAGAAATACAAAACAATACACTTACTTTCAGTTTTTTGCAGTTCATTCCTCGTCCACAAATCCATAAAATCCTTCATCAGTGTCTGAGTTAAACAGTTGGGCGACTTCGGCATCGAGCATGCCCAAATCCGTCTCGTCATTATCCGAGTCAGTCTTGTTGCTGTTACTTAGCTGTTCAGTGATGATTCCTGCCTTCATGATCCATTGGAGTAACTCGCCCGGCGTTGCCTCCCTGTCGTTGTCCTCCTTTACCACATAAAATTGGTACGAGGAGGTCAGTAAGCACAACCAGAATTCATATATGAGCTGGACCGTATTATAAGGTGCACTGTCGACTTTTGAGGAAATTATAGGATTTTAAGTGCGCCTCATAGTCTAGAAAATACAGTACTCAAATTATAACATGACAAATAGCCCAACAGGCAACAACAACTGTCAGTGTGTCAGAGTGCTGACTTGACTATGACTTGTCCCAAACTGCATGTGATTATCATAAAGTGGACATGTCTGTAAAGGAGAGACTTTATTCACATATCTTGAGGTCAGAGGTCAAGGGACCCATTTGAAAATGGCTGTGTCAGTTTTTCCTTGACAAAATTTTGTGCAAAGTTGGAGCATTATTTCTCCTTTCTAGTTTAATTACATGGCCTGCAGTTCAGACTGTAGCCACTTTTGTCAAAATTGCCTTACAGCCTAACTAGTGTTAGTTACTAATCATTAATTAATATCTATTAGTTAACATACTTTAACCTTGGGAAATATTGTACTTACATACTGTTACAGTGATCTAACAGTTGTTTTTTTTTTTTTTTTTATTAATTTTATATACAAAACACATGATTAGCTCCTAAAATATGATTTATTAGCTCCATCTCAACCAGCTATAACAGTAAAATCCTGCTTACACATAAATGCATCCAATACTCTAAATAAAATGTGGCCTCTTTGCATAAAGAGTACTTTCACTTTTCACACTTTAAGGACATTTTAGTTCATGGGCCATGTATAGTCCAATTTGATGTCAGGTGGGCCGGGCCAGTACAACCATTGCATAATAACCTATAAATAACAACACCCTCCTTCCTGTTAGGGCAAAGAAGTACAAGTACATTATGATAATGTTCACAATTAATGAAAAATCTATTTACAAAAGAGATGATGAACAACCTGAGATATTGCACTGATTAAAAACAGACTACTGTTTCCTCAAACATCTGTTTTCACTTTTCCTGGAAAGTAATTGTATATTTCGCCATGATGGGTCTGATAGTGGCTCCGAATGTTATATTCCTTGAGTGCTGACAGGTGCCCAACACACCAAGCACACTGGCTTCCCATTCACCTCTGTGAGGAAATAAGAACTGATCATTTTTGTCTTGGAAGTCCCAACACTGTGTCCACTTTTATCCTTTTTGACAGAGACATTTTCCACCGGCGGCTCCTGCGTGAACAGTAGCTTGACAGTGTTGTGTCACATAGCCTATACATAAGCATGTGGACTCAATAATATAATATATGCATCCAGCATAGGTCCTGCTGCTCTTATCAGGACAGCACAGCTCCCAAATAGGAATGACAGTGTATTTTATTGAAAAATTGGAAATTAATGACTTGTGGGCCAGATTGGGCCCTTTGAGGGGCTGCTTGTGGCCCCCGGGCCGTATGTTTGACACCCTTGCTCTAATATCTCAGCACTGTGAAACCAGACATTTGTTAAGCAAATTAGCACATATTTCATAAGATAAAGCCTCATTTGCATATTCAAACTTGTAATACAAAAAATAATTGTCTTAATGTAAATAATCATGTGGGGGAGTTTCATGGTGATATTGTTTAGTTACATTTTTTACCTGATTCACCCTGAACTTAATGTACTTTTACGCTACATTACATCTTGGAGAGAATTATTGTACTTGTGTACTTATTCATTAGCTTTACACTATACAGTAGACTGAATTAGCTCCAACTCAACTAACTACAACAGTCAAATACTGCTTAAACATTAAATAATCTAGAATAATATTAAAAAATAAAATGCTAAAACTTTAATCCCATTGCTCCCAAGGATGGGTTAAATGCAGAGGTCAAATTTCATTTATGTACCTGTATGTGACAAATCTAATAAATTTTTTTAAGTTAAAGTTTATGAGTAACAAATGACAACCAGAATAAATTACTAAATGTTAAATATGATAAATGTAGGACTGTCCTGAATACAATTTTGGGGGCTTTGAATCTTCAATGAGAAATATTCAGAGGTATTTGAAGCTTTGCTGAGCAGCAGACTGACATGTTCCCCTGTTTCAGTGCTGCTGCAGTGATATCCGTCTGAGAAAAACTAACAATAATAAATGTTAAATATAAATAATGTTGTGTGATTATTCCTTATTTCATGGGCTATTTTGTGATTTAGTTTTACATACGTACGAAGCATTCAAATACTGATTTGGAGGGTGATTACTGCAAACATGGTCTAATCATTCAGGTCAGCCCTAGTTCAATGCTACAGGAAAACATTTGATTGGATGCAGTTTGCACGCAAAAAGCCTTTTCACTACCTGTAATTTCTTTTCTTTTTATCACGGTAATGCTTTGTGTTTCATTTTCTCATCAGTCCGTCTGATATTGTGAAGCACCAGGAGGCCTTTAATGAATGTGATCAGCTTCTCGTTTATTTCACCTGAATTTCATTCAACATCAAATTGGCCAGCTGTTGTCGCGATGCATGTGTTTGTTTTTATTAATCGCCTCCACGGCTATGTACCGTTTGAGCTGATATGTGTGTCATACAGAGGGAAAACAAGCTGTGTCACGAGGTGCTGCAGGTAACTGATCTGAGGTCTCCTCTTCACGGGTATAATTTTGTATCTGTATAGCTTTTGTTTTTGAACTGAAAGTGGCCCTTGTGCCAGCTCTCAAGCCAAACCGGTTAATCACACTCCCACACAGTGCATTCTGCTAGGAACAACAATTACCATCTCTGCAATGAGCTGCTAGGTAATATTGTTTGTCTTCTTGGAGATTTTCATCAACGGAGAGCAGAGAATTGTTTCGCAACGAAGTGATGATCCGCATATTACAACAGTTTGCTCTTTCTGATTTCTTTTACATCGAGATTGCTTTCCTGAGAGTTAATTAACTGAATATTGGGAACTGTCACACAAAAGTACAGAGTACTTCTTCTCCCCCTCAGAGTTGACATACACTTTTTTTTTTGTAACTAAAATGGATAGTCATTTTGTTCAGCACCTCCGAAATGGCAGCAATTTATTACAAATGTACATAATTTAATCCTCTAACTAGCAATTCTTCTAACCTGACCTTAGCTAATTAACTTTGTTATTTTAATGTGCACAGTAATTACAAGAGGACATTTGTCCCTGTAATGTAGATTGAAATACTTTACAGCTCATTATCAATGCAAAGTGATACTGGGCTGGGTAATCTTGTGAGTTTAAAAAGCAGCATCTCACAGCTGTCTGCTGTGGGACTCAGTCATCTCACAAGACAGCAGCTCTGCATCTGTCTCCGTCTGAGTCATCCGTCATCTCCACAACACGTACAGTATCAAATGAGATGATGGGAGATTTGTAAAATCACATTGAAAGAGAGGAATCGAGGTCACAAGTCAAGGCACTGAGAAGAAGGTTGTTGAAGGATTTAGCGTTGTCGTAAGTTCGTATAACACAACTGTTTCCATTTTGAGCGTGTATATTGTAAGACGGAATGATACTGTGTTTGCATTTCTGAGCTTATGTTTGTGTGTGCACAGCCCCACTCCTACAAAATGTGTTAACTCTTAAATATGTTTTGGATCATTTGTAATTGCTGCTTGGATTTTGTTAATGAGGTATTTTTTTTGCCATTGATACAGGACAGAAGGCTAAGAGGACGTCAGGGTGGATGGGTGGTCGTACAAAGAAAAGAGGCCGAGGTCTGTGTCCTGAGTCGTATGTGTTGGTAAGTTTTGGCTGATACAACGCTTGGTTAAGGCCAGAAAAGACTGGTTGCATTTCAGTTTTCAGAACTGACTTCAGGTCACAGTTTTCCCTCCAGCTGTACTGCGGTAAATGCTCCATATGCGTAAGGGATGAGGTCCCACTTCACGCCAGGGTCCTGCATCACCCTGTCAGGGTTCATTCTGCAACACTGTCCCTGCTTATTACATGCTGCTGACTAACGAAATTAAAAATTTGACACAATATGGATTTGAAATATGATTTTATTGATTTAAAAATAATTGTATTGCTTCCTCTAAGAAAAATAACCTGTCAGATTAGTTAAGGGACAGCATTCATAGCAACGTAACTAGGCGGCCTTATATTAGCCAACTAAAACTGTGTTCAGACTGAGACAAATGCAATGAAACGGCCAGCGTGGCCAGCTACGCTGTTGTTGTGTTGCTCAGATGCTCATTGACGTAGCTGATGTTAGAAGATTAACTAACTCAACTCTATTTGTAGCGTGTCATGTTTGTATTGGGTCAGTTTGTAGCTTTGTGTTTCGGCTTCCATTCAAAATGACTTGTAGCCTGTTGATGCGTCGCTCGTAGTGTGAACGCAGGATTAGCTGTAATTCATGTTATGCTGAATATTTCCATTGATGGTGTGAGACAAGGCGAGTTGGACTTCTTTGGGAATGCTGATGTTGATATTTCTGTCCTCATTCATCTGGGGCTTTGCAGTTGACACACCTTGAAACACAACTGTTACTATAACAGTTACTATTATCTGTAGCGCTTATCGCAAAGTGTGTAGCGAGAGGCACTCGCCAGATGTGCTGCCACTGCTGGGATTCGAGGACATGAGGACATTCCCTCTCTGTAATAGTAGTAAATCTAACTCTTTTTTGTCACAACTGACATTAAATTTACCAGACTGGTTTCTGCGGATTGATATGATAGGACGGGGTCCTCCAACATCCATAGCGGTAGTCTGCCATCCAGAAGCAGACCATAGAATACCATAATTATCCAATCAGAATCAATTATTCAACAAAAACATGTGATAAGGAAGACATCAGAACAATGTTCTGTTATATACAGCAACTGTCTCCTGTGCAGAAATCAAATAAAGCAGTGTAATAACGTTGCATATTTTAGTTTGTAGCAGCTTAATGCAGCTATATAATGCATTTTACAGTACGTATGTAACAAATGCCAAGCTTTGATTCATCTTCACATGCCATCTGTCTCTTTGGAAGGTTGTGCATTAAAGCAGCCCCTCCACCATCCACAGTTGGGCTAGCTTCATTTATATTTTTTTCTCCAGATACTGGTGACAGAAAGGGACTGAACCAGACCACAATGTCACTGATTAATGATGAGTTTTGAACAAAGCCGCAGCACCACCCAGTCCCCTTCACACTCCTTCCCACCCTCCATGCTTTCGAATCTTCACAGTGGGCGTCAGCTTTGGAAATTAACACAGACGCTGAACTTGCGGAGCCCCGCTGGTGTACCATGTCACTGAGACTTGCATCCACAATTTCAAACATTAGAGTCGACACCAGACGCTTTCTTATGAGCTTGTCAGTGTTCGCTTACATTGGCTTCCAAAACTTACAAATTCACCCAAATAAATGGGCAAATCTAAGTGGAGCGAATGGGAGACATGTACTGCACAACCTTTCATATTCAATAATATTCAATTGGCACTTGCTAATATAATGTAACGCAGTCCAGATCACAACATTTTGGCCCAAAGCAGGAAGTAGCTGAAATTGTGATCTATGATGAAATGTAACAAGGTGTTGAGAAAACTTAAATCTCACCACAAGGTCCATTTAATAGTGTAATTTAGTAGAATCTAGGCATCATTATATTTCTCAAAAACAGGTTTGTTATTGGCAGGTAGTTGTATTTGAAAGGTGTTTTCAGGAGACACAGTTGTTTGTTTTGTTAAGCTGAAGCCACAATCTAGTACAATGTGAAAACACAGCTGTTCTTTGGTGTCTTAAACCTGCTGTGCTGCTTTCCCTTTTTGTATACAAAACAAAACAGTTGTGGATTTTGGGTTTACTGTAACTGAAAAATAGTCTGAAGTGGATGGCATACTGACAACCTATCTGAAGTTTCCGTGGTAATCTTTCACCTGAAGAACTGATAGCAGTACATGTGCAGCTGTTCACTATGGCAGTTTTCACTCCTGAAGCAAACAATAGCAGATGGCTCAGACTCTTTGAAAAGGTGTCACTGCTCCTATTTTGGTGGGAATCAAAGACATTGCATTTTTTTTTTTAATCTGCATAAACACTACTTTTGCACTTCTACTAAAGAGGAATGAAGCTCCAATGCTCACTCTTTATCTGCCAGAGATGGGCATCAGTACTCAGTACCTTTAAGGTATCGACCGAAACAACCCCCAAGTACAATCAAAACTTATCCAGTCAAACAATATCTGGAATCAATCCTTTTTATGCCCGGCTCTAGAAACAAAACCCAACTATTTTTATTGCACGCAGCCAATCACTGTAAGCATTCTTCAGTTTAATGTGGCGTGTGATTGGTCCACTGCTGCAACAGCCACAGCCCATACAGCCGGGATCAGTGTTTCCAACTTAGCGACTTTGTGGTTTTGAGTTTTCAGAGCCCTCTAGCAACTCTTTTTCAAAAACACGACAAATCTAGCACCTTTTCTGGTGTTATTGTAGACCTTTGGAGACTGACGTAAAGGCACGTATCGTTCTCACTCTTCTTCGTTCTCGCTGCCGTGGGCCCCCTCCCCCCGTCCCAAAGCAGTCACAGGCGGCCCAGTCCTCGTAGTGCAGCAGTCCCTCCTAGCTGCAGTACCAGCAGGAGATGGTCATCCCTCCGTGTCCGGACTGTAAATGAATGGCGCATGCACAAAGCCGCCGTTGGCTGATGTAAATATAAAATTTTCTTTTTCTTAAATAAAACACTACACTGATATAAAACACAAAATTTAACTTACTTCGTTTTTTCTGCGTCCATTACAATTTCAAGCACATGGTCAATTATGCAAATTAAGTGATGACGTAATTTAGTGACATCTAGCGACGTTTAGGACAGCCAATAGCTGCTTTCCTTACTGAGGACTTCCAAACACTGGCCGGGATTGCCGGCATGCAGAGATGTCTGAGCTAAAGCTGCTAACAACTTTATATTTCCAACAAGAGTTCGGAATATAAATTGACCTGCAAAATGCCCCCAGCGTGCATACAATATGTCAAAGTATATACTACATGGTACATAGCTAATGTAGTGCTTTTGCACTTTTTTACCTGAGTTGTCTGTTTGAATTCTTCAGTGTTATACTACTGCAATACAAGTCTTAACTTGACATTACTTGATTTGTTTAGCCTTTGTGTGCTGGAGTAAAGGGGAAGTTACACAAATATATTACGAAGATCAAAGCTTATAATCACAGATGATTAATTACAGAATGGTGAGCACATCAATTGGAAACTGATTTTTGCCAAAATAAATGAAGACAATGAAATAAAGGTATTCTTTCCTTTTTCCTTTTTCCTAGTTATGATTTATTATTAGGATGGAGCGACTGCAAAATTATGGGCCGATAGTGATATTGATGGTTGAAATAAAAACGTGGCAGATAGCCGATATAGATGTGTTGTTGCTATTTATGTGGTTATTTATTCCCCCTTTGGTGCCAGGAAATGAAGTCATCTTCATTATACAAAAATAGCTGAGCTGTCTTCGATCTTCACTCTTAACGTCATCCAGCCATTCATTCATATCTTGAATGAGCACAAATGATCTTTAAAATAACCTTCTATCACACGCAACAAAATAACTGCTTCAAAAGCCCCATTTTGTGAAATACAAATCAAATGTAATTAAATCAGCAGCTAACAACACGACATTTAGCCGGCACAAAATGAATGCAACACAAAACATAAACATGCCGTCTGTGAATGTTGTCTTATTTGCAGATTGCAGTCAACAGGGAGAAAATTGGCGGATACCAATGTTCGGCCGCTGAATCAGAGCATCCCTACCTATTATGTCAGATTTATGAAGACTCTTAATGACTAATAAATTCATATTTATGTATATGCCATGAATCAGAACTACCACGTGTAATTTTGAAGTCTTAGTAATATTTTCCTTGCCTCCAACCTCCCAGTCAACAGTTGGTTCACAAAAATACTTTGAGTGTCAGCCAAGAATATTATTAAGTAAAAGGAGAAGGGGAGTTTAATCTAAATAAACACCTTGTTCAAAAGTGAGCCAGGGTCACACAGGGTGTTCACCCACAGGCTCTGTATAATTACCTTCATGCTCATGCCTCTGCCAATAAAAACATGCCCAGCAGTGACTTTGGAGTGGCAGCAAACGTATCTCCTCTCAGTTAGGTTTTGTAGCGTATGAGCTTGTTGAATTGTCACTGCATATTCCCCGGGCATCTATTTTTGATGCTGGTGCTGAAGTGGGGCATCAGGGCTAATTTGAATAAGTGCCACTGTTAGTCAGACCATCAATATCAGCATGAATGCTGCACGGCTGTTAAAAAATATAAATATACACTGCAGGGGGATTAATCATTAAGATGTAAGAAGAAAATTAGCCGTCCATCATCCTGAATGATTTAGAAGGTTGATTGCTCTGCCTGTCAACCCTCTAGATTAGATGCTGCTGTCCGGGATGTCCCCCCCATTTCCTCCATTTCACATTCAGAATTATTTCAGTTCCAGATACACAAAACAACTTCAGCAGCATTGCTAGATAATATGCACACAACTGCAAATGACATATAGAAGAAGCAGCCTCTCACTTACCAACTGTCTGTGAGACTTACAGCTGGAAAACTCTGCATATGACTCAGTGAAGAGGTTTCAAAAATGTGACACCTTCCTCCTCCTCCTCCTTTCAAAATGATTAATACTGTGCTAAAAGAGCAAATCTAGAATTGTGGTTGTGACATGAAAAGCAAAATCTGTCAGACAGTTTGATAAGAAATGAATCCGCTTATATAGTGTGCTCACAGTAACTTAGGTTACACAATAAATTATCTGTGTATGACCAATCAGACCACTTCTATTCATATGCAGTTTGCAATCTTTACTCCACAATCTACTGAGAGAAATGTCCATAAAGGGGCCTTGATTGTACAGTAGTTTAGAGTATATGATAAATATAGAAGTGGAGCTAGGATACAATCTCAGCTGCAGCTTTTCTGGTGGATGTGATGAAGTACCCACCCATCAAATGCAGACTGGCCAATCATAGCATAGCATCAGCCAGCCTTGATTAAGATCTGACCACAACTGTACTGTATAACTGTTTATTTTGGAGTCTGAGTTGTGGTGGGAGATGGTTTAGCCCTGAAATGGAGTTGAAGAGAGTTAAGGCGCTTGTGGGGAAAATGGGTATTTACATGAAAAGCAGTTAGGCTGATATAGGAAACCCAGAAAGTTGCAGAAGGTCCATCCATCTTCAACCGATTATCCCATTAGGGGTTGCTGCAGTTGATCCCAGCTGGATGAAAGGCGGGGTACACCTTGGACAGGTCGCCAGTCCATCGTAGGACACATAGAGACAAGCAACCATTTACACTCATATTCACATCTATGGGCAATTTAGAGTCATCAGTTAACCTAAACTGCATGTGTTTGGACTGTGGGAGGAAGCCAGAGAACCCATAGAAAACCCACGCCTATACGGGGAGGACATGCAAACTCCACACAGAAGAGCCCCAAGCCTGGGAATCAAACCTGCGACCCTCTTGCTGTGAGGCGACAGTGCTAACCACTGCACCACTGTGCAGCCCTTGTTGCGGGGGGGGGTCTCATTTTTAAAGTTAGGTTACAACCTGTTCATACCTTGGTGACATACAGTATTTATATGGCTTTAATTATTACAACTACATGCTTAACCACAAGCCTTAAACCGTAGCTTATCCTTATCTTAAACCTAATTCTAACCTTAAAGAAATACTTCAAAAGAAAATCTGTCTTTTTACTATAAATAATTCAATTCCTTCAAACTTCAAAGTTGTTAACTGGAAGCTTAGATTCACAGCAGTTACAGTGGATTTCATCGGTGTCCCAAAAAACATGTCAAAATGCATCAAAACTCAACAACATCGCTAAGTACACAACTTCTGTGTCACACTATTGCCTCATATCTCAGGAGCTCGTGGAAGTAGAAGATTTGCAAATTCTTGGTAAAGCAATGAGCGTTCAGAACACGGTGAGCATCCAGATCAACGGCGGAGAAGTGATTTATGACGTTTTTATGCTTTATTTATGTCGTTATTGCAGTGAATCTGGGTTGCTGCTGGAATTAGTTGTACCTGCCACGACTCTAAGCTGAGTTGCTGTGTTCTGTGAAGTAACAACCTTTTAGAGGATCCTTTTAAAACCGGTAGACAGTATTCAAAGGATGGGTTTTCAGTGGAATATTCCTTTAACTATTAGACAGCCTTTTGGATAATAGAGAGCTGAAGTCCCTACCTTTCCGGTGGACCCCATGGTGCCTTCTTTCAGGAAAAATATATACATTACTCAATGGTGAGAGACCAATATTTTTTTTTACCCTGAATTGCACCATGAATCCCACATGATGTTTGTCAGTTTAAAAGGTAATTTTGCAAGTCAAGAAAGTCAAAGTTTGTGGTAGGTTTGTTGTAGTATCATTTAGTTTTGTGTGAAACCGCTCCGTGAACTACATCTCTCGCACAATACACATCACCAGCGCTAGCTAGCTAAGTGAGCTGTGACCACTAACAAATGAAACGTCGTCTCACGTGATGTGTTTTAGCCAGCGACTTCTGTTCTTTTTATCAGCCGAGAAGCAAAAGAACGATCAGAACCGTTACGTTACGAAACACAAAGGCATCGTAGCTTCAGAGAAAGAGACGTCACTGCATAACTTTTGGGTGTGTCGTCTTTCTAATTACGTATTTTTACAGTCTGATACTTCAGCAGTTTTACAACAAACTGTGACTTTCTTGACTTGCAAAATCAGCTTTTAAATTGACAAACATCATACGTGTGATCCATGGAGCAATTCAAACAGGATCAAAAGAATATTGGTACCTCACTGTTGATTATTGGTCATATTTTTTTCCAAAATAAGGTCCCATGGTGGTCCTCTGGGCGGGCGGGACTTAGCCTTTCTATTGAGCACTGGCCAACATGTCTTCCCTTTTTAAAAGCGTCCTCATAAGATCTAAAAGTGAAATTAGTCCTCAAAAGGAAAGAACAGTACACACACACTTGTTTTTGCCACTAATTGCTTTCATTTCCTGACCTACTCTAACCAGCACTACATGCTTGACTCTGCCTTTAAGGATGTAACCCTGAAATGTAGTTTTGTTCCTACTAAGCACCTATATTTAGTCCCGAAAAGAATGGCGAGTCCCCAAAATGTGACTGTATGTGCAGATTTTAGCCCCAGCGTGATTAATACTACTATACACATTCACACATCATTGGCGCACAACAGCAAAATAAATGTTTGATTTGTTTTTGCTATGCATATTATCACGGTGAAAAATGTTCTCTGCCTGAAGAATATAGATGTATGTGAGAGGCTGAGCGCCGCGGCGTTCAGTCATCAGCCTGAAGGTCACGTTCTGCTATCAGATGAAGGCCAGAGGGCACAGAGACTTGGACAGCGGGACACATCCAAAGGGAGTTTCCACACATAATGGGCTCTAACACCCATTGCAGAGAGAACAGGGGATGTTTACTTTGTTGACTGACCTTGCACCCTCTCACTCCCTGCAGGACAGACATTGATTGTTGTATGATCTGTTCCGGCATCCGAGCATCCAGTTGTCTGATGCACAGTTAAAGAAAAACTCATAATATTTCATTCGATTAATAGTTTTATTTGTTTTTGAAATATTTGTTTTATAATAGAAATTTATGTATGTTTACCCTGCCTTCGCTCAATGCCAGCTGGGGTCGGCTTCAACCCCCGCGACCCCTAACGGGATAAGCGGTTTAAGATGGATGGATGGATGGAAATTTATGTTATCAACAACTTCTGACTTGATTGGACATGACCTCCTACTGGAACAAGAAGCTTTCATTTGAGTGAAACTAAAGACCTGACATTTTAATTTCTTAAATACAATAGACAATAATCTGGACATGAGATGAAATTATTAAAATTGGTTATGTAATTTTCATGATGAAATGGATATCATATACTATTAAAAATACATTTTCAAAGAGAAGTGGTTATCAGTTCAGTGTATACAAAATATTTAAAAATATATTAAAAACAAAAGATGATTTGTGAAAATTATAAAGTTTGTCCTCATTTTAAAACAATAGACTGACTTTATTGTCCACTTCCAAATACAGTTACATACAATACACATAACACAACATAGGCATATACAGTAGTATATTACTCCTAGCAAAGTGAAATCTTATGCTAACATTTAAATTGAAGCACTATTGACGTTACAGAGCTGCCCGCCGTTGTGTGTCATGAACGTTGTCACTACCCCATTGCATTGTGATATTTATGGTGATGATAATAATATTTCAGAATATTTCACCAAAAATAGTATGCAATTCATGTACTATTGGTTTTGAACATACGGTACTAAAAAAAATCTTGCAGTTTTGACATGCCAGATAGTAAATAGCATGTTAGCAATATCAGAGCCAGTTGCCTCCACACTAACTGATTTCTATGAGGGAGAAACACACACACACACACACACACACACACACACACACACACACACACACACACACACACACACACACACACACACACATGGTGCACATTGTTTTTCAACCAAGAAGCTGTTATTTCATGTCATGATGCTGGGGACAAAGCAGTCGACTCGGTGGAGTGGGTGGATTCAAAGGTCTGGACCCAGGCAAACTTTTTAGTGATTTATGGCAAGTGACATGCTCATTTATCAGGGCAGCAGAGAATATTCAATATATTTCTTATTTTAAAATTCAAATGTACTGTATACTATACAGTATAGTGCATTTGTTGGCCTCTTATACACAGTAATAAATTACACAGTGTTGTGCTGTCATGATTGAATGAGTTGAGTCAAATATATCTTAAATTATGGCTATCAGATGCAAAAAAAATTCTTATATTGTGTAATCAACATTAGCCATTACCGCTCACAGAAACTACACCGGATTCACTTGATTTTGGTTAACTTAAGCCATTGTGTCTGCACACTTGCATGCATGTAGACTTGCTTCAAAGTAAACTCATTGTGACACCCTGCTGCTATGATTTTGGACCTACTTATTATATTTGATAGCACCCTAACTGGTAGTTGTGTCCCTTTTGTAACAACAAGCCTTTAATGCTTCCAGCCTTGGGCAATTTTAGGAAAATTTGGATAACAATAAACCTCCTGCTGCTCTTGGATTTGTTAAGACATATGACATTATTTGTTTGACTTGGTTGGTGGTGAAAATCCAAACTTTTGAAGAACATTTTAATCTCTTTTCAAAGTAATGCAGCCCCCAAAACTACTGATTGAACACGTGCATTTGCATAAAGAATAAAAATGAAAAGTCCTGATTCATTTAGACTTTGGATTTTGTAACATGAAAACACCCTCAGCTCCATTTGAAAAGGCTTTGAAAAGCACAGAGCAAATTCAGCAGATTTGACAAGCAGGAGAAGGAGCATGATAGATCACCTTGAGACCGCACAGCACCGCTCACAAATCCATTCCAATGCATCAACCTTTCCGTTTATACACGTGGATGTAAATGTTTCCTCCTCTGCCATGAAAGCAGAAGGTAACAATAACAAATGCACAGTCTACGTACAGCTTCCTTAATCATAGAAGCATATGCTGGTAAATCAATGAAGCTTTTTTTCTTCCTGATGAATGAAAATGAATGCATTCAACAAAAATCACTAGCAGTTTCAAGCAATAGTTTTCCCGTTGGGCTGCTTTTGTAGAAAACCTTAAAAATTATTTTTTTTTCCTCCGCACTGCTGCAAAGCTCTCACCTGAATTTGATGCTTGTCGATTATTCTCTCCACACCGCTGGATTACCTGAGGCTACATCAAACCAGGACCGAGCATGTCAGATCTAAGACTTGGATCCACCTGTTTTGTTTTTTGTTGTCATGACTTACCCACTTACTACTGTACAGTAACAATACAACTTAACATGAAAGTGCAACTAACTTTTTAATCTATTTCTGTGTGCCGTACAAGGGAGACATAACCAAGATGGTATCAGTTCAGTCTGCATCAGTAAGGTGTCTTTTCTCCCCATTCTCAATATGTTAACGCTGAAAATGAAAGATTTTAGAAGCAAGGAGACGTGTGAAAGATGTTTGTACTTAAATTTTAGTTTTGATGAATTAGTTACATATGTAACGTTAGAAAAATCAGGATTAATGCACAGTTTGACGATGATGAAAAATATACAAAGATGCCTGTTTTTCACAACTAAAACAAGAATAATGCTAGTTCACAAAACATAGCGTTAGCCCTGATTTTCAGCTCCCTGACAGTCTTTTGGAGATTCCTGAAAAAAGCTCCAGATTGGACGAAAATGGGTACCGGCTCGCTCCTCATATTACGGCACTTTAGTGTCATGTGTGAGCTGCTCAAAGACGCAGATTCCAGCTATCTAGCAGGCTAAATATCTGGATCTGTTGGGACTCTGGGCGTGAGCTACAGCCAATGAGAGTTCAAGGCAGGGGTTGATGGGAAACCTGGCAGAAGAGGGGTCCTCTGTAACAACAGGAACTGACTGTATGTGCTGCATTTGCAACACGGATCAAAGTTGCTGTTGCACCTGGAGGAATAAATAGAAATAGTGTGGAAACAATTTGGTAACTACTGTACATGCTACAACAACATCAACAATGTGTTTTGCATCCAGTATGATATAATTTACTGTGTATTTCTCACATCTTTTCAAGACTAAATGTGGTATGGAGACCTCATCTGGGATTCCTCCTGGTGAAAGATCTCGTTGTGTGCAACACCCTGTCATCACTCAGTTGTAGTGTGAAAACCACAGCTTAAGGACACCTGATTACTGAGAACAGCGATCTGATGACATTGAAAGTGGTGTAACTTCGCTGTAGACCATGTCCTTCATAAATGAGAACTCTGTCAATGAATAAAAACTAAATACAGATGAACAGGCAAATGAACTAATAAGTGTTTTGATGTGAATATTCAATAATATGGACGCATTCCTCTAAAACTGAACTAATTGGCTAACTGACACATGATCAAAAACATGATTTCTGATACTAAAGAAAAATTAATAATTCAAGTGATAAAGGAAAGTTTAAATAAATGGGTGCTACAAACCTGGGTGGGCTGAAATTGGGTTACTGCCATAGTATAAAATATGGATGTAGTCTCCATGATGTCACCCACAGGTTTCTGAAGAGGCGTTGTAAAGCTCAAAGTGGGTGTTTCCAGCTGTTGCCATCTTGGCAGTGACGACGAACTCATGGCTAATCCAAAAATGGGCAAAGAGGTGTGCTTTGGGTGGAGCTAAGGCAGCCTGGGTAGCACAACAGAGCAGACAGCTAGCATCTAGCAACATGAGACGGCACCGGCCACACCCTCAATTATGCCAAACTTTAAGCTGTAATATAATTTTAAGTCACCCCCCGTACAGCTGTTATGAACGGGGAAATTAGAGACCAAAACTGTTTTTTGTACCAGGCTGTAAACCTGTTTCTTCTGTAAAGATGGCCATTTTAACACAGGAGTCTATGGGAATTCACTCATTTTTAGAGCCTCAAGTGGCCAGATGTGGCACTTCAGTGTTGGCTTCATTTCTCAGCTCTGGAGGTTGTCACGTGGTTCCCATATCCTGCCAGGGTATAACACTTTATCTGTCCTCTCCAGTAGCTAGTAGTAGTAGTAGTAGGAACAGTAGTAGTCTGGCTGTAATATGTACAAGTAATATGAGTCACATCCTGGACCTGCACCTGCTGAACACCTGCATGGACATTTATCAGAGCAGACATTTTTGACCCGTTATATAGCAGCAAAAACACAGGTGGTACAAATAACATTAGTAATGACTCTGTTTCATTTGTGTGTCCCGCTGAGACAACATGCACGTAACCAAGGCCTTGGAATTAACACAGCCATTGTTTTTAATGTTAGTAGATACACCTGTGCTTTTCCTGCTATGACATGTTTGAATGTCTGCTGTGAAAATGGCCGGTTGCATAAAGACTGCAGTTAATTCGCGCCACCAGGCCAGTCATCAGAGTAGAGATCCCACCTTATCAGAATCAGGCCAAAGGCAGTAGCGCCTCCAGGGTCAGAGCCTGGGTTTCTGTTTGAAATATGTATTATAAAGGTATGCGCCGCTGATCCTTTCAGACGAAAACATCCATTAAATACCAAAGGCTGGGTTAGAGTACCTAGGCAAATAATGGCACATCCCAAAAGACACAAATTGACACTGTCAGTATGGTCGTTCATTGTCTCCTACATGCTGTACATCTACACAGAGCTTGCTACTATACTATACTATACTTTTAACAACATGGGAGTGGTATTTATATGCTTGTGTTTGCATATTATCTTGTTTATCATTGGTAATCAATTAACAAGACAAAACAATGACATATTGTCCAGAAACCCTCACAGGTACTGCATTTAGCATGAAATATATGCTCAAATCATAACATGACAAACTGCAGCCCAACAGGCAACAACAGCTGTCAGTGTGTCAGTGTGCTGACTTGACTATAACTTGCCCCAAACTGCATGTGATTATCATTAAGTGGACATGTCTGTAAAGGAGAGACTTGTGAGTACCCATAGAAACCATTTTCATTCACATCTCTTGAGGTTAGAGGTCAAGGGACCCCCTTGAAAATGGCTATACCAGTTTTTTCTCGCCAAAATTTAGCTTTGGCGAGGTATTTAACCTCCTTCCTGACAAGCTAGTGTGACATGCGGGTACCAGTTTATTCATTAGGTTTTCTAGTGTCACTGTATGTGATACCTTTGATATTTTCAAAGGGGCCCTTGACCTCTGACCTCGAGATATCGCATATCTCGAGGTCAGAGGTCAAGGAACCCCTTTGGCTATACCAGTTTTTCCTCACCAAAATTTATTCTAACTTAAGCATTATTTTGCCTCCTTCCCAGCAAGCTGGTGTGACATGTTGGTCCTAGTGTATTTCTCTGTTTTTCTACTTTCAAATGTCAGTATGTTTACTCCAGATTTAAAACTGAGCCCACTGCAGCCTAAACATTACAATTTCCATGAATGCTTTAAAGACATTAGTGGCATTAAAACAAATTTGCATTAACATGTTATTATCAGCTTACCTTTGACAACCGTAATGAAAGTTAAATATTGTGCTAAATTATGTGTCTGTTTGGAGTATGATCGTTTTGTTGATTTTACTTTCAGTTGTTCTCTGTTCAGTGTCTATTTTTGAATCTACAGTGCAACTGTTCTTGGAGTATATAAAAAGATGGATAACATCATTATTTAATGGAACCCGACACAATCCCTTACTCGCAGTCTAATGTGAGATAAACAGGTGCTGTACGTGCCCACATGCACAATTCCAGGTGCACAACCACACACAAAATCTCATGATGACACCTCATCGGCCAAGGGCAAACTGCCAACCACCTCACACTCTGCCTGTCTCAGAGAAAAGCTGTGGATTTGTTGAGGTGCGGCGGGGTGGACGTCACTATCACACATCCACCAAAAACGCACTAGATGTGCTCTGACATACCCAGCTACACCAGTCCTCTCTGTTCACTGCCAATTTAGAGAAGGGTGTGCTTCTGAAAAGGCTTGGTAAATGCTTTACTGATGAGTGAATGGAATCTGTAACATCCTACACAGATGTCATCTTCTTCCTTTGATTTTAAGTATTACATTTTATGAAGTACTGTATGGATAGAAGAAGTATGTACATTACCTCTCTCCCAGGTGGGAGATTTAGTTCGAGAAAAATGTACTGTTGGTGCTGAAAGGACATTTTTTGTTTCCCTCAGGGTCACTTAGATAGCACGAATGTTTGCTGACATAAGGACCTGAGGCATTTTTGAGTTACAGATTACATGTTGGCAGCAGCCGGGTGGCTAAAGTCACCTTTACGAAACCTAAAAAACACATGCTTTTTATAAAAAAATGCATTCTGAAGTCAATTACAGTTGTTCATTTGCATGTTTGCAACTCACGTCTTTTCTGCTTTGCACATCTGCAGATTTAGGAGTGTTTCATTTTAGTTACACACTCAAGGTGTGAATGATCTCATGATCATTAAAACTTTCACGGGGTTAGTAGTTTAGCATTGACAGTGTCGCCTCTGAGACCCATGGATTCGCCAACGATTCCTGCTGATTGTTTCCAGAGGCTTAAGAGGACTCAGTTATAAAAAAGGGAAGATCGTATTTATACGAAACTAGACCAAACCATGTCATGTTGGTTGTTGGGAAGGGGTAAATAACGCTGAAATTTTGGGGAGGGAAAAAAATTAGTGGAGAGGGCCTGCCCTCATAGGAAAAGAGTACGGGGGGGGGGGGTGGGGGGGGGGGGGGGGGGGGGGGGGGGGGGGGGACCCCCGGAAGGGGGGGGGGGGGCCCGGGGGGCGGGGGCCCCGGGGAGGGGGGGGGGGGGGGGGGGGGCCCCCCTCACTAAAAAAGGAAAAAGAAACACGGGAGAAAAAAAATATCTTCTTCTTCTCCCTCCCAACCCCACAAAAAAAAAAAGGGGGGGAGAAGGATAAGAGAAAAACATGATTTTTGAAGATCATTCAAATATTTTTTTTTCTATAAATCATGATGAACCTTAATGGTCTGAAGTAAAACATTTCGTGTGGATTTTCAGTGTTCTGAGACAAAACATTCTCTAAAGACCAGTATTGTTTTTTCTTACCTTACAAATGCTAAAATAAGTTTGCTGTAAACTTCAAACAGCTGTTAGTTGGTTTGTCATTTCTAGTTTCTAGTGTACAAGAATCTTCATCTGTGCAGAAGGGCAGCCTCTGGTTATTTTGTCATTTCTATGCAAAACCACCTGGCCAAGGTCAACGAAGTTTAACTAGTGTATCGCTTGAGATATTTGTGCATATTTTTGAAAAACAAGACTCCATTACCATGACTGCTCGAAGCACAAACTTTGTCATCCAAAAAATGAAGGATGAAACTCCCTGTTACGTCTATATGTAATTCAAATATGTTAAAAATGCATCTGTCATCAACCATACATAACATAAATAACGATTCTAAGAAGTTCAATCAAAATCATTTTGCTGATATAAAATATTACTAAATTTCTTGTGATGTCATTCGACATATATGCAGATGTATATATGCAGTAAAGAAACACACATACAGACATGAAGAGCTTAAAGGGCAGCCACTTGTAGAGGTTTTGTTTGTTTCTGTGTCTTGTGTTCAACATAATTGTAAATACTTCAAAACTTAGTGTTTAAAATTATATAAACTAAAAGCAATGAATAGTATACATAGAGGACATGAATTTGTAGAAACTGTAGTTAACTTAGCACAGCAGCGCTTTGAGATAAATGCTGACACGCAGATGTTGTGCAGGTATAATGTTTACCATGTTCACCATCTTACCTTAATGTGTTAACTATTATTATTGTTTAACTGTTTCTAAAAGCACTAAATGCAAAGTACAGCTGAGGCTGATGGGAATGTCATTAGCAGGTAGGTCTATTTGGTCATAAGGCGTTAGATGACTAGTTTAGGGATCACCAATGTTCTTGATGGGGACATGAATGTCTACACCTAATATCATGGCAACCCATCCAATAGTTGCTGACACATTTTAAGCTATGTGGCAAATTCAACAAATCAGCGTTTCACACAGAGTACGAACACCAGTCTCCTGGGTGGAAGTCTGATGTTTCTTGACCCACCCATCCACCTCGACCTCCCCTGCAACCTGTTTCATAATTACGTGGATTACATACAAACAGATTTTGTGGGAAGTAAACAAATTGCAGGGCTTTATTCTTCGTAGGTATAGCTACAAATGGTGTATAAGAACACCCTGTAATTACAGGTGATAAAAGTTGAAAAATTATAGGTGTCTAAGTTACCTTAACTCTGGTACATACGTAGGTCTGTGAAATATAAATAACGGAAAAGGGTAAAAAGTGCAATAAGCACTGATACAAATGTGGTATTTACCTGTAACAATAAAATAAACATGAATATACTGCGATAATTAATTCAAAAAACAAATTACTTATAGTTAACAATTTCAGAATACCAATATGCATCATATATGATCTGTCAAATTACCAAGTATCCAAGTACCGTGTGAAAAAGGTGACACTTGGCTATAAAATTAAGTGAGGTCTGTTTCTATGTAATTATACACTTCCCACCATATAATTATTCTTCTTACACACTGAATATATTTAAATACATTGATTGGTACTTTGGCAGAGCACATGTACAGTCAGAATATGATGAATTATTAAAGGACAGCATGGATGTAGCAGTAAAAGTAACACCATATCATATAGCTGCAGGGCAAATGCACAAATATTTCCTTTACTTTTTTTAAATTAATTTCTTGCACAGAAATGCTGTAAACTATAATAGCGGTGTGTAATGGATGGGTACAACACCATGTGGAAATCTAATTCTGGATGATGGATGGTTATGACAGCCATCCAGCACTCTACTAACCAGCACCAGGGCTGCAATCAAAATTACTGTAATCAAAGCATCATGTTCAGAAAGTAACTCGTTAACTACTTCAGTGCAGACACATAATATTATCCTCCTCTTCGTCTCTGAGCTCAGTCTTTTTGTCTCCATTTGCAGATGTTGACACGCTGTTGCTGTTATTCCGTGACTGAGCGTTTTCCAGTCAGTGAGGACAATCCGAGCTTTGGCTGCCACTTGTAGCGCGGCGATTCAGCGTCATCTCTCCTGCATCTAATCTCTTTGTCACCTCCGTCGCCGAAGCGGCCAGGTCGCTCTCCATTCTGCATGGCTGGTAACCCAATTAATTTGTTCCTTATCAATCATGGGCTCCTTCTCGATGTCTTTCATCATTCAGAGGAGTAAAGGGGATCTGAATGTGGGTGCACGGTTTACACTCATCAATATGAAATACGAAAAGTGTTAATAGTTTCATTTGTAAAGGTGTAAATAATTCACACAACTAACGTTCATCAAGAACATTTAGCAGCAGTTAGAGGTTTTGGGAGGTTATCGCTACAAACAACACATCTCATACCATGTGGGAAACACTGGTCCACATTGAAGCGAATCCTCCTTTATCCCAGCTGTAATTGCAATGCTACTGAATACTTTGCCACAGCGCATGGAAGGTATAATTGAGACTACCTTTCAGTTCTAATGCCGGTGCATGACTATCATACAGAACACACCGTGCTGCAGCTTTCAGTTCAGAGACATGAAAGTTTAAAATCACAGCGAGGCATCTGAGCCTGCACTCCTAAAGTGGATTTATATCAGGTATCAACATGTGACTTAGCTGGAGTGCATTCACTTTTCTCACAAATGAGCTACCCCCAGTTGCTTCTTAGCTCTCAAAGTCCAAACTGGCACCTGTTGACGTCGCTGCACTTTATTTCCTGGTGTGCTGTGTGTCACGGAAAGCACTCTGCGATATTGAGTCTAATGAAAGCTTGATATTGTTTGACACATGGTTTGACTCATTCTCACTCCCAACTCATCAAATCTGTCAGCTTGGTCAGGGGCCCTGCACTTCAAACTATGACGCTTCAGGTACCCCTACAGCATCCGTTTTAGACGTGTCAGGTCAGTTTTGGATGTTTCAAGGGCTGCGTGCCAGTTTCTGCTTGTTACTGTACATCGGGCTCTTTTCAAAGTTAACTTCAGTGTTCATAGGAAATGTACAGTTATGACTTACACAGGCTCTGCCCTCAGCTGAATTCTGTAGGTAATCCTCCAATCACAGGCACACATGTGCCCACTAAGATTTGCATAAATGTAAACGACCAATCAGGATGTGTCTCACAACCGTATATAAGGCGGCTTCGAGCGATGCTTTCATCTTCTGCGACCAGTGATTGCCCTCTGATCTCACATCTCCATGGATGGAATTGCAGCAAAGAGAAACTCGGCATTGCCCATCGTGCTCGGCCTCATCGCCGGTGTTCGCAATGTTTACTTCCTGTGCCTCAGACCACACAGAGTAGGGCATTCAGCAACCTCCAGACTGACTGGCATGCGCGTTGATTCCCAAGATGCAGTGCCAGTAGAGATGGGATCATATTCAACACTGAGTAGTCAGACTGCTGTAATGACAGTGATCCGCAGTGTAAGCTTGCCGCCGCCGTGATCCCCGCTGCGGCCTCCGACGTTCCACCACTGCCTCCGGTCAAACCTGCCAAGATGCTGTTGAAGATGATGGTGTTTCCTTGGTGCCTGAAAGCGAACCAAAAGTATTAATTTCACTCTGATTCGGACTAGCCAAATGGACTATGTCTTGTGAAAACAGCCTAAGTTTTCATCATATAACGACATATGGTAGACATCCGTATGTGCTGGAAGATCAAACACTTTTACAAAGTAATGTAGAGTCCTGGTCAGCCTTCCCTACAGTAAAGCGCCACCACAGCTGCACCATTTGATGAAAGCTAACAAGGAGTGGTCAGCCTTGAAGGCTGCAGCCATGTGTGACAGTGCTCCCTCTCTCTCCATCTCTTCCCGTTGCATATTTCATCCTCACTCACCTTTTAGTCATTATAGTGACTCCAAATGTCACTGATTTCTATCATCCAAATCCCCCAGACCCCTCATATGGACATTATGGCAGAAAAAAAAAAAAATCATCCAGCACAACACTACACAAAAGACACCCATGGGTGCACTACACACTGTTTATGATCTATATCACAATTACAAATCAAAGGTCTCTCTCTGTGAAAATGTCAGTGGGGTTTGAAACAGTTCAGGTTTTTTTTTTCTTTGCCTGGTGTGGGAATAGATGGAGAAAGGGTAAATGGTAATGATTCTCTCAGAAGGTTCTTGATGTCTTTCTTGACCTCATGAGTGCTGTTGGTGGCGGGTTACACTGGTACACGTTGCTAATGATTTAATTGCTGTCACTGGCAAGCATATACGCTGAAAAACAATTGGGAATTGTGAAATGTTGAGATGTTAATAACAGTGATGCTTAAGTTTGTATTTGTCCTCTCATCCCATTTGGGTCTAGTGTATTATTAAATAAGACAATTGTATATTTATAGCAATATGAATGGACAATTAAAACAAACGCAGGTACTCAAAATCTTGAGTAGTAAACACTGAATGGGCAACGAATCAGGACCCAAGTGCTAATTAATGAATTACAAATATTTATGAATATTAATGACTTACTGAATGCAGGCTGTTCTTATAAACCATTCGTAGCTATACCTATGAAAAGTAATGCGCTGTTGTGATTCGTGTATATCCCACAAAATCAGCTTGTATGAAATCCATGTAATCACAAATCAGGAAGTATAAAAACCGACAAACTCCGTGTATTGGGGGGGTGTTTGTGTTTTTGCCGATGTTGATTTATTTGTCACATAACTTCCATACTTAAGTTCGACCACTTCTGGACTTATTTTAACCCAAGCCACGATCTTTTCCTAAAGCTAACAGTAGTTTTTGTCCTGTAACCTTCGTACTTAAGTTATGCCACCTTTGGTATTTTTTTAAACCCCATCTGCGATCTTTTTGTGTTAGCACGTAACAAGCGGAAACTGACGCATGTTGCTGGACATCATAGGAAAACACGCAGAAAATGAGGAATACATTTTCCTCAAGATATCATATGAACTGTTGTATGAGGACACATACAGTTTCCCTCAAAACATAAGATAAGATAAGATAAGATAAGATTGAACTTTATTCATCCCGAAGGAAATTGTTGTGCCATAGATGCTCAGTATTTACAAAAAGTAAAAAACACAACACAATTAACATCACACAGTGCATAGAGAAACAAGTTTAAAAAAGAGATAAGAACTGAGGATTGATAAGTACAAATAGGAGGGGAAAAGTACTTTTCTCATCAATAGTGAGAAATCAAATAACTGAAAAATAACCATATTGCACAGATAACATCAGTAATGTAGTGTTAATTGAACAGCATTACCATATGTGAAGTATTGCACATGCCAATAAAAACTGATGACAGTAATGGTGTTATTGCACATGAAATAAATAAATAAAGGTGGTGATTTTAAAGCCGTATTATTGCATATGATAGTAGAAAGATGATGATATTAAAGCCGTATTATTGCACTGATGCTGGTGTTCATAAAGTCCAGTATTGTCAACTGTCCGTCCAGCAGAAAGGGGAGGAGTTATATAGTCTGATGGCCACAGGGAGAAAAGACCTCCTGTGACATTCTGTTGAGCATCTCGGTGGTCTCAGTCTACGGCTGAAGGTGCTCTGGTAGGACTCCAGAGTGGCATGCAGGGGATGAGAGGTGTTGTCTTTGATACTGAGTAGCTTCCTCAGCATCCTCTTCTCCGACACCTCCGCCAAAGACTCTAGTTCCACTCCCAGGACAGAACCCGCCTTCCTGATGAGCTTGTTGAGTCTGTTGGCGTCGGCTACCTTCACCCTGCTGCCCCAGCACACTACAGCGTAGAAGATGACGCTGGCCACCACCGAGTGATAGAACGTCTGCAGCATGGTTCTGCAGACATTAAAGGATCTGAGTCTCCTGAGTAGATACAGTCGACTCAGACCCTTCTTGTATAGAGCTTGTGAGTTTATTGTCCAGTCCATTTTATTGTCGAGGTGGACACCAAGGTATTTGTAATCCAACATGGCAGTAACTTCGTAGAATAACAGTAAGCGTACACTGACAAAAAAAAAATCACATCAGTAGTATTAACACTGAAACCTGCAGCTTCCTGTTACAACCCTGCAAAACCAAAAATCCCTTCAGGGGATTAACTTCAGGCAATTGTCCATTTTATCCCTCACTGCTGATCTATAAATATGTCACTGCCACCAAAATGCTGGCGTTAAATGGGAGGATGACATTTGTCTTTGTGTGAAATACCCAGATGAGACAATTAAAACCCCTGCATGTGAAAGCTAAATACGGATCTGTCAAAGCAGTCTGGTCTGCTCCTGCTGACTCGTGTTTATGCTAATGTTTAACATGAGAACAGATAGCAGAGGCAGCGCTCTGCTTAAACTAACATATATGTGTCAAATCTAACAATTCTCCAATGAGACTGCAGCATCTGCAAGTAACAACTGGAGCTAAATCAGTAGGTGTCAGTGATGTAATATCCCTTTTATTCCCTGCTTTAACTCCAATTAACATGTGACATAACCTGCATAATTATTTTTATTAGTTTAATTGTTTCTAATGTTTGTATTGCATATTAAGTGTTTATTGAATCCAACAACTATTAGTGCTGTAATTATCCAGTTTCATCAAACTATAGCCTATAACTATAGCTTAAAAATGATGATGCCTTTAGGAAACCCACCTAATGTTTGTAGGAGCTCCGCCTGAGAGGCGACTATATGGCTGGAAACACGATGAGGACATCTGGTTTTTCTGTCTCTTTTAGAGGCTTTGCAATTTTAATGTGCTGGAATTTGTAATGATCATTACGCAGGTCTAATTTTCCCCTTCATAAGTTGTTGCTTGTCCTCAAACAAAACATCATCATGTTTTGCTAATGCTCTGCATTAAACAGTTTGTTAGTTACAAATTTCATCTCATTCACAGTCCTGTAGCTACAAGAACAAGACAGTGTGGTGTTTTCCAGTCATGATGCAAGCTCACAGAAAGTGTTGATAGTGACAAACTTAAACTTAGAGAATGTCTGTTGTTGTTACTACTACTAGTATAAAACTGTCAATTGATTGAAATGTTTAATTATGATTAACCCCAAATTAATTGCACATTTTTTATCTGTTCAAAATGTACCTTAAAGATAAGATAAGATAAGACAAGATATTCCTTTATTAGTCCCACAGTGGAGAAATTCACAGATTTCATAGATCAGTATTTAATGCTTTTATCAACATGGGGATGGGAAAATATGCTGCTTTATACAAATGTATGTGCATATGTATTATTGGAAATCAGTTAACAACACAAAATAATGACAAATATTGTCCAGAAACCCTCACAGGTACTGCATTTAGCATAAAAAATATGCTCAAATCATAACATGGCAAACTGCAGCCCAACAGGAAACAACAGCTGTCAGTGTGTCAGTGTGCTGACTTGACTATGACTTGGCCCAGACTGCATGTGATTATCATAAAGTGGGCATGTCTGTAAAGGAGAGACTCGTGGGTACCCAGAGAACCCATTTTCATTCACATATCTTGAGGTCAGAGGTCAAGGGACCCCTTTGAAAATCGTCAAGGCAGTTTTTCCATGCCAAAATTTATCTCAAGTTTGGAGGGTTATTTAGCCTCCTTCTTAACAAGCTAATATGACATGGCTGGCACCAATAGATTCATTAGGTTTTCTGGTTTTACTGTATGTGATACCAATATCTATTGTATTAACTTTGACAGCCCTAACATAAAACTGCTTTAAATTTTAGAGTCATAACATCATTGATGTGACTCAGTGATGTCAGTTAAACCATAATATCTATCTAAAGTTTAACATTAGCTAACTATAAGTTAGCTAATTAGCCACTATAAGCTAGTGGTCATACCTAACCAAGCAAGGCTGTAGCAGCAAAACTATTGATTATATAACACTTAGCAAGGGGAGATAATATTGCTTATAAATTACAGTTTTCATCTGAAACTGTAACCCTTAGCCCTGCTAGTGCTAATGCTAAATATGGTAGCTAGTAAGTAAATTGAATGAGTCTAACCCATGAAAATACCGCCCCCCCCCCCCAAAAATTGAGTACTTCAATTTTTCTGTCTTTCAAAGTCCTTTTTAGCATCAAATCTGAATGTGTTGCACCGTCTCCTCTGGATAACCAGACCTATTTGAAAATAAAGAATCATCTGCATTCAGTAAATATAATGGATGGAATAATTGTACACATAAAACATCACTGGGTCAGAACTGACCTAGTTTAGGTCGATAGAGCAGCACCAACCCACCACAGGGAGAACTTTATCAAGTATGTTTGGGACGAAAAACCAACCATGATTGTTTTGACCCACTTTTTGGTGTTATTACTCTTTAATACACGGCTTTGTTGGATACTCAGTTCTGATTGGTTTGTCACGGTGTTGTATGGTCAGTTGCTATGGATAGTAGACAGTTGCTATGGACTCAGCTCTGATCTGGGACTCTGGCGGACTGTTTTTGTGTATATTGTTGATTTCTTTAGTAAGTAGCCGTGTAATAAACGGATAATGTGCAGCTAGCGGACATGCAGTTGTGTTTAAGAGCTTGTTGTGCGTAACACAGCTTCAAAATAATATTTTAGTTTAAGTAAGATAACAATAGTATAGAAAAATAAATCAACACTAAGTTTAAATAACCACATGGAATAATGCTGGTGCTATATTGCCGAGTGTCATTTTTAGTGTGTAGAAAAATGCTGTTACAAAATGCTTTTCTTTTGAGTTGTCATTGTGTTGAGAAGCAGTGTGTTTACAGAAAGAACTTAACAAGCAGGCAGGTAAAAGAAAATTGCTAAAAGAAGAAATATCAAAGAAACCAACAAAACTAAAAGCAGAGCTGTTTCTTGACAGATGATCTGAACACTGTTTCAGCCAGCAGAGCCCTGCCGGGGGCTCTAAGGCTGAACAATGGCTCATAGACGGTTAAAAGGTCCGAAATATAGCTGGGAGCAAGGCCTTGACAAGCACTAAAAGTTATCAATCAAATTTTAAAATCAATCATGAAACTGACAGGCAACCAGTGTAAGGATGCCAGAATAAGAGTAATGTGGTCCCGTCTCTTTGAGCTGATTAAAAGCCCTGCTGCAGCACTGAGCCGACGCTTGTGGGTAAATAAAGTGTCATAGTAACACCAGAAAATATAAAAGCATGTATGACTCTTTTATGTTAGTGATAGACATGACTAATCTAATTTTGGCAATGTTAAAAACTGGCGACAACATGGCTGTAGCTTTAATGTTGGTCAAGGCTTCACTTTGAGCGAACAGTGTTTTAGGTGCAGCCTTCACAATATTTGTCAAAAGATGAAGAGACTGCTGAATTTGTCAAGTTATCATACTTCAACTCCTTGAAGCCCTTAGACGTCTCAGCCCTTTTATTGCTGCTTGAATTAAGAAATGTTTGCTGAAAGATTTGTATCGTCTTGTCTTCGCTCTGAGGTCAGACAGAGTTTTCAGGGTTGCGATGTGCAGTGTCACCCATGTATTTTATGATCTGACTGCCTTGCTCAAGGGTGTTACAGAGTTCCTTCATTCTTAAGTCAATGGCACTAGCTATTGAAAACCTTCAAAAACAAAAAAAAAAAAAAAAAAATGGCACTTTGTTTTATAAGGAAAACCTTGCAAGGTTTTGAGTATTCATCTTTGAGTAACCTCATCTCTCTGACCTTTTATGCACAGCAGCTTCTCTTGTGCATAGTTCAGTCTTGCATACTGAATTTCCCAAGGTTTTCTCTGAATCGACCTCCCTCCTCACTGTGAAGCGTTATGAAACTGACCAACTTGACAGCCTCCCACATAATGAGAAAATAAGCTTAAGTATATCAGCATTAGTCAGAATATAATTTGTCTATTTTCCTGTCTGAATCATCTAACACTTTGAACACACTTTTATTTAAAAATTAGTCGGACAGTAGACCGACGCAGTGTGCAAGAGTTTTCGCATTTTCATACAGAATATTGAATGATGGTACGAGGCTTAGCGAGCCATTAAAAAGTTCTTTTGAAGGTCTGTTAAAAGACTGAATGGATTATTTTACCGTAATGGGCCATGGTGTTAAAATTGTATTTCATTTGATGGGGTTGTTATCTGCTTTTATGTTTATTCTTGGGCTAATTCTTTATCACCAGGTATCCAATAGGCCATGGATAGTGACTGTGCAGAAAGCCTCACTTCACTGCAGAAGTACATGCCAGACTTTGGCTGGTCAGATTTTCCACAAAATATGTTGAATGAAAAACACATGAATCACTAACTTAATTATTTCCAATATTACAAGGACTAAGTAATAATACCCTGCTCTCTTTGATTTTGTAAATTACAGTACCATCAGTTGAGTGTTAAAAAAGTAGTATAGCATAAAGTATTTATTTTCCCTAATGAAATTTTATATGAAAATTATGGCTGTCAATTGATTACACTATGTAATTGCGATTAATTGCATGATTGTCCATGATTAGTCATGATTAATTGCAAATAAGTAATTTTTTATCAGTTCAAAATGTACCTCAAAGGGAGATTTGTCAACTATTTAATACTCTTGTCAATATGGGGTGAGTAAATGTGCTTTCTTTGTGCAAATGTATGTATATATTTATTATTGGAAATCAATTAACAACACAAAACAATGACTAATATTGTCCAGAAGCCCTCACAGGTACTGTTTTTACTATAAAAAATGTGCTCAAATCATTGGGGATTGACAACAGCAAAGGTAGCAGTGCTGCGAGGTTTAGTGTCTTAGCTCTCTCCGTTGAAAAATAATTAGGGTTGTCAATTGATTAACATAGTTAATTGCGATTAATCGCATGTTTGTCCATAGTTATTTATGATTCATTGCAAATTAATTGCACGTTTTTTTATTTGTTCAAAATATACCTTATAGATAGATATTCCTTTATTAGTCCCACAGTGGGGAAATTTGCAAATTTTGGGAGATTTGTCATGTATTTAATACTCTCATCAACAAATAGGTGGGCAAATATGATGAGTTATGCAAATGTATTTATATATTTATCATTTAAAATCAATTAACAAAACAAAACAACAACAAATATTGTCCCTCTCAGGTACTGCATTTAGCATAAAAAATATGCTCAAATCATAACATGGCAAACTGCAGTCCAACAGGCAACAACAGCTGTCAGTGTGTCAGTGTGCTGACTTGACTATGACTTGGCCCAAACAGCATGTGATTATCATAAAGTGGGCATGTCTGTAAAGGGGAGACTAGTGGGTACCCACAGAACCCATTTACATTCACATATCTTGAGGTCAGAGGTCAAGGGACCCCTGAAAATGGCCATACCAGTTTGGAGCATTATTTAACCTCCTTCGTGACAAGCTAGTATAACTTGGTTGGTACCAATGGATTTATTAGGTTTTCTAATTTCATGTGATTCCTGTATCTGAGCCCAATACATACAAAAAAATTCAATTTACGTTGATACTAAAACAAATATGCATTAACGCCTTATTATTGCATTAATTTTGACAGGCTTAGTAAAAACTATGATGCCCTGCTAAGTTTTGAAAAAAAAAATAAATATATATTCAGGACTCGTTTTTAAAGATTTATGTTTTCAGAAGGGAAAAAAAGGGATTTGGGTCTCACAATAAAATATTGCCTGCCGTATCTTTCAATAGTTATATGTTATGACATGGAAGACAGAAAAGTCTCAACGTTGTGACAACAGTCTATCTTGGTGACACAAAATAATGACACGGAGACTCTATACTAATATATGTAGTGAAAACTGTGATAGCCTCATAGTTTTGCTGAACTGTTTTGGCTGCAATTGATTTTTTTACTAAAAGTATTGCTTTGTATTTGAAACAAGTCTGGCGTAGAGCCTGCCTCTTGCATCCTGATATATGCTGCAGTGGACTGAGATAACCTCTCTGCACATGCTCCCTTGTGCTTGAGGTTTAATGGGTTAGTGGTCTACATCAGGCTGCATCTAAGAAACCTACTGGGCCATTTTAGTGGTGCATGGAAAGACAATGTGTGAACTAAATTGACACTTGCTAACCAATTAACAAGTCATCAACATTTCACATGTATAGCTTTGGGAATTTAAGCCATCAATAAATGGACTTTGGGACTAGAGGTCTTTCAGTATCTCTAGAAGACCCTGTTAAAACAATCGTTCCTCAGGTTTAAAAGACACCATTAAAAGTGTTCCTCAAGTAAAAGAAAGAAAAAGTCTTAAGGATTTGAGGCACTCACTGGAGAGCCATCAAGATAGAGCCTTAGTCTCCTTCTCTGTGAAAGTGCTGTATGTGTTTCACAAGGTAACAATTAAATTGCAGTTGTCAGCAGTCGAGATATTAAACTCGTTGCCGGTTCTGTCTCCCTTTCTGCTGACGGTGACCTTGGCGGGAAGACGGGGGCCGGCCGCTGAAGCCTCACGCTGGTTGAGAGGGTTCGCGCGCTCCGTCTCGTGGAGAGCCAGCCATCTGGGATAGGGATATTCATCACACGCTGAAACAGAACACACACAGCCACTGGCACAGACACTATCATCATCATCATCACCACCACCACCACCGTCATCGTCATCATCAACACTCGCCAGCATCATCACATGTTCCCAGGCTCTGTGAAAATCCTGGACCGCCAGCTCTACTGTCTAACAAGCTGATGTCACACAATGTCATCTTATCACCTAAGGAGATACTATTGGCTGGGTTGCCAGGGTTGAGCTGCTTGTTGTTTTATTTAAAATGTGAAGCAAAAACACTTCCCAACCTGCTTGTTCATGTACTGAAAATGTTTGAGGTTTTTATGTCAAACTACAGACCAGTGTCCATGTTTTAAAGCCATAAACTAATACCTTAATTGCTAATCTCATTGTTTTTCAGTGCCATCCAAAGCAACCTTCTTCATATGTCTGGGATTTGTTAACAGACCTCCCGGTCAACCAATGATCATTTTAACCTATTTGACATAAACATATTTCAATGTGTCCATTGTGACTCTATTAATCATGCTAACTTTGCACTAACCCTCCAATGTGTCCTCTGTTCATTTATCTCATGAAAAGTTATTCCTCATTTTTCTTGCGTTTTCCCACGAATGTTCAGCAACATATGTCAATGTCTGATTGGTACCGTGTCATGGTCCTGGCGTTTGGTTTAGGTTATTTCCTTCTTTATTTTGAAAGTCACTCCTCTTGTATCGTGTCTGGTTTCATTTCCCGCCTTTGTGATTTTTCCGCCTGTGTTCAACCATCCTGTTCTCCTTGTGTATATATGGAGCCTTCAAATGGAAGCCGTGATCACGCCGTGTGGCATTCAAGTGGTTAAGTCGTGACAAACGCCGCTGCTAAGCAACAGCGATTTTAAAGTTACTGTCTGAGTCTAGAAGCCACAGAGGCTAACAATCTAGCAAGCTAGCTAGTGGATAGCATAATACAGGAAATGGAAAAGACATAATGACAGAGGTGACTTGTGAGTGATGTTTCTCCTGATTTTTCCCTCTTGTGAGTTTTTTCCCAGTATTTGAGTTTCTAGATTACTCTTTGTGATATTACTTTGTGGATTGTCTTTCTGCAAACTTCTTTCCAACTTTCATTTTTGTATAAATCATTGAATTAAGCCTCTTAATCCTGACCTGCGTTTTGATGCAAGTCTTGTTATAAGCCTGACATACAGTCTTTTCAAAATAAGCTTCTGTCTTCACAGGAAACAACTTGGTTTGGTTTAGGCAACAAAACTACATTGTCAGGTTTAGAAAAAGATCATAGTTTGGTTAATTGATGGAAGTTACATGACAAAGAAATCAACGTTGACTTCTGGTTTCACATAGTGTACAAACACCAGTCTGCTGAGCGAAAGTCCAGTGTTTTGTTTTATTCAGTGCTTGTCACTTTTTATACTTCCTGGTTCATGACTGAGTGGATTAAATATAAATTTCCTAGGTATCAGTACAAACGGTGTATGAGAACAACCTGCACCACCTCCACTGTGGAGACTCAGGGATTCTCTCCAAATAAACCTAACTGGTTCATGAAAACTTTCAAATGCGTGTCTGAATCAGACCAGAAGTAGTCTCCTGTAGCCAGAGCTATCTCTACAGCGCTGTGTCAGCGTTTAAGAAAAGTCTGGCTCCACACATTATCATTCTGGGTATAGGGGGGAAAAACACTCTGGCTTGTTTGTATTTCTTTAAGCCAATCACAGTCATCTTGGACGGCGCTATAAGCCCTGGATGCAAACTGGAGCTTAACAGTGATCGCCCACTTTTTGAACGGCTCTGGTTCATTTACTTCACTGACGTTTGACCTTATTTCCCACCTCAGATGTTTTCAGAAACACATTTCGGTGAACTCTTTTAAAACATGTTTTTCTTAAAACATCAAGTCTGTCATACAGACTTGTGGCTTCCACAGGAGCATATGCCGTTGATTCACAGTCTTGTAGCTCATGGAAAGTCCACCTTGGATGGTTACAGCATTATGGCTAATAATCAAATGGAATTCAGAGTATGAATGGGATTTTCACGTCCAGTACTTCACCACTGAGCTCTATAGATGGCACAGATATTAGAAAGGCAGGAGAATGCCTGATGAAAAACATCATGTCACCCCCTTGAGTAACTACACAGGGAGTCAAATTTGTCACATTTACAATAAATACATCAGGGGGGAATGTCCTGGATTTATTTATTTATTTATTTATTTTTTAAATTTAAATCATTTTTCCTTTTGTGCTTCTCTGCAGTCATTGGCATCTACGCTGCTTGGCTCCTGCATCATCCCTACCTCCTGTGGTGGCAAGGCCCTGTACAGCACACCGATCTCCACATGGCTGCTATTAATAGGTATTTACCCCTATGATATAAGGTAATTGACATCATCAATGCCCAAGTCTCTAAATTCATTAAAATAAAGCACCTGCCCTTTGTTCTCTTGTGGTCTCCTTTCAGATATTACTGCTCTCTGATCTGCCGGCCCTGCAGTTAAGGTACGGTTACATTCATGCAACTAAAACTTTTTAGCTCAGGTTAAGGAAAGCTTGGTTTAACATTATAAAGAAACCAACACTGACTGTTTGACAATACATTTTTCAGTGTCAGTCACACATTTTACATCCAAATGTTCAACATAACCTCCATTATAATGTCATGCTTACTTTTGCCTTTATTACTGAACATGAACATATATTGTTTGAGCTGATTAAAGATGTCATCTCCTTTGTGGAGAGATCATTATTAGTACAACCGTGGGAAATGTAAAAATAGGTTGTTTTAATCATCTGAACAAATGAGGAATGCTGTGATTTTTTTTATGGTACATTAAGAAAAATAATGTATACTACGACTGTATGCCCCCATCCATCCAGCCACAAATGCAAATGTCTGCTAAAGTGCAGACTTACTTGATGTTAGTCCAGTACATGCCGATACTTGAAGTGAAATTATCAATTTAATTAGAAAGTTAACACACTTGTGAAGTCAATCCATCCTCTATCCTTGAGTATATCTTATATTTTGTGTTAGTTATTGTGTGTAGGTTGCTTTCTTTGTATATGTCAGTTAATCATCGTTATGGCCGTTGTGTTGTTGTGTTTTTGAATTGTTTTTTTGCCTCCCTTGAGTGTGTCTGTGAGACCAATAATTATTGATTGACGTTTGTCAAATGTGTGCATCCTTGATTTGATTGACTGTGCCAGTTCTTGGCAATTGGTCCATTAGCTGGAGGCACTTGCAGCTGATTGGCTGGCCAGGCAACACCAGGTTACATACAGAGCCGAGCTGACTTGTGATTCTGTGGCAGAGCTCGTTCTGCCTCACCTCCTGACCCAGCTACGCTCGCCTTCTTTGTATGCAACATGGTGATAGTTAGATGTTGTACAAATCTGTTGGAGATCTCTGTTGGAGAATTTCAGGTGTAACTGTGAGCTGTCTATAATGGTATCTTTGTTTTGATGGTATTTTAGTAGGTCACAAACTGCTATTTGCTATCAGAGTTGCAGTGGTGAAGTACTCATTAGCAATACTAATACTGTGTATAAATACTCCGGTTACAAGTTGATAGATAGATAGATAGATAGATAGATAGATAGATAGATACTTTATTGATCCTGCAGGAATTTAGGAAAGACCTGATTCAAAATTTTACACTAAAGGTATAAAAGTATGTGCATCAAAATACAAAAAGTATATATATGTATAAAATATTTATATGTATTATTGCAGTATAACTATTGATGCATTAATGCATACACCACTTAAGTGTTCCAGATGGTAAAGAAGGAGCTTATTGTTTTTTAGCCGGGTAGCTTGTGACTCAGGGATCAATAAATCTTCAGTATCTTTATCCATAAATCCTAGGGCTGCCCCGAATGCTTTGAAGTGTCAACCATTGCCATACAAATCGACCTCCAAATCATTTTTTTTGTTGTTGTTATAAATCCCAAAATGAAATGAGGAATAAACCCAAAATATTATTAATCATTCATGTTTAACATTATTATAACTTATTCTCAAACGGATAGGGCTGTTTGTTGTTTGTGTGTTTGTGTTGTGTGCTTATAGCGTATACACTGTAAGACACTGAAACAGGGAGATTGAAACAGACAGCCCGAAGCATGTTAGCCTGCTGCACCGCGCTGCACTTTAAAGCTTCTGTTGAGCATTGTGGCCTCACAGCCAGAGGGTCGCAGGTTCGAATCCGGCTTGGGGTTCCTCTGTGTGGGGTTTTACATGTTCTCTCCATGTTAGCGTAGGTTTTCTCCTGGTTCTCCAGCTTCCTCCCACATTCCAAAGATATTCAGTTTTTATCCCCTAACGGGATGAGTGGTTACAGATGGATGGATTTCTCACCGAAGCTTTGAAGCCCAAAAAATGGTATTCAGGACAGCCCTAATAAATACATCCTCATTTATTTGTTGATAATTTTTTGTATTATGACCGTAATCTGAATCTGCAGAGGAACTAATGGTATCAACATTGTCTAGTAAAAAGTACAATAGTTCCATCTGAACTGTAGTGGAGTATGAGTAGAAGTTAACAGAAAATAAAATACTCAAGTAAAGTACAAAAACCTCAAAACCACACAGTACTTGAGTAGATATACATAGTCACTTTCCACCACTGAAGGGTTGTAAATAAACAAGCTTGTCATGGTGCATCAGGTATTCTGTGGTGGTCTGGTTTGGGGAATTGAACAAAAAGAGTTGCATTCATGTTGTGCTTTAGCCTCCCCGAGACAGTGAATGACACTCTGTTAATGTTAATAGTTCATGAATCAAATGCTGCTATGTTTTTAATCAAAAATAAGTGACATCGAATCACACAAAACATTTCAAAATCTGTAATTTTCACACTAAATATTAAGCATCACAGCATGCACAACAAGGAAGAAAACTCTGCTTTAAATAGATGTGACAGCAGATTTAGCAGCTGTCATTGTTGTCTATCAATGAACCCTCAGCTCATACTGCCATGTGAAGGCATAATTCTTCTGAAAAATACACATTATAGGCAATTGTGAATCACGTGCACTCATCGCTCACTGAAAAAGAATGGGCTATTTTGGTGTACCTGCATATAATCCTGCACTATACCCCTATAGGTTGTGACGTGTCATTAAACAACGTTTAGCTACACAGTAACTTAAAAACAATGTGCTCATATACTGTATCACTGTGAATATACATCTTCCTGTGTTAAACACATACTACTGTATATCCAGTAAAATGTTATTGTGTGACAGGATGAAAGCAGCAAACTGATATTCTCCATCCATACATATTTCACTGACCCTTCTCTCATGGTCTCCCACTCTGTCTGCTTGACTGGGTGGCTGTGAAGGTTGTTTACTGGTGAATGACAACGGCTCCACCAGAATAGCACCCTGAATTGCATGCATTATTAAAAAATGTCAGCTCTGCCTGAGTGTTTGCATCCCCAAACCCAGTGACAGGCTGAGCGGCAAGACGTACTTGATATGCATGATCATGAACTCGTTACGGAATAGTCGGAGATTCAAAGAAAGCTAAGGAAGAACATTCTCTGAATAAAGCATTCACAGAAATGGACATGTTTTTTAAGTTGCCCCCCCCCCATGTTTTCAGCTTAATCTGTTTACTATTAGACCCTGGTTTATTTGTAATGTCATTGTTTTCTACACTACTAGTGAAAGCATCTTGATTTGTAAAAGAAGCAGTATCAACACACACCATTTATAGCCTGTAATATTTATAGCACATTACCCTTCGTTTGTGACTTTTATATAGGGCATATTTTTTTTGCTGGTCCACCAGTATACCAGTATAATTTTATATATACATTTTAATAACCATTATTGAAGGTTAGCTACTGCTTGCTACCCAACCAAACAACTACCCCACAGGTTTGTTTTTGAGGGGAAAAAAAAGTATGTGGAAACTAACTTTGAGATGTAATTTAATAAAACAAAAAACAAAATAAAAAAAATAAATAAAAAACAAGCAAAAAACAACCACAGTACTGAACACTGTTGAATTATGACCTGAAAAGACTTAGAAATAGTCTTCAAAAAAGTGACAACCTGTATTAAACCTCTTGCATTCTTTCTAACAGCCAGCAGGGGGCGACTCCTGTCAAGTCTGATTGTATAGAAGTCTATGAGAAAATGAGCCTACTTCTCACTTGATTTATTACCTCAGTAAACATTGTAAACATGAGTTTACATGAGTCTCGATTGCTAGTTTCAAGTCATCTTCAATGCAACACAATGTGGTCCCATTTAGAGTCAGATAGACCATAAAGCAGGGGTGATTTGTGATTGACAGGTCGGTACCACAGTGTTCTCCGGTCTGGATGTAGTGTGTTTTCCTCTTTCAACTTTAACCCTTTCACAGTGTGCTTTCAGTTTATGAAAGTCAATTATAACATTTTGGTTGCCTGAAAATGTCTTATTCAAAGTTCAGTTGTATGTAGCGCCACCCTCTTTTGTCACTTCTGGTTGCAAAAAAACCAAGATGGCTGACAGCCAAAATGCCAAACTCGAGGCTTCAAAACCGTAGTCCACAAACCAATGGGTGACATTGCGGTGACTGCGTCCCCTTCTTTTGTACAGTCTATAGATTCGACCATCACTGTTGAACACTGTTGAATGATGAGCAATAACAGAAATGGCACAAGATGAGAGCTGTGTAGAGGTTACAGGATTACCCAAAATACAAAGATACTAATAGTACAAGTACTCATAAATAGTAGGCCTATAAAATGTTTGTCACACAATGAGTCAGGCTCTCTACACATGACCAGTCTCATTTTTTTGAAGTGATCTGTTGTATTTAGGGCTGTCAAAGTTAACATGATAATAATGCATATATGCAAATTCATTTTAATGACATTAATTTCTTTAACGCATTAACACAACTTGAGATTTTTAGGTTGCAACAGGCTCAGTTTAAAAGCTAGAGTGAAGATAGTGGTATCATATGAAACTAGAAACCTGAGGAATCCATTAGTACCAATCATGTCATACTGGTTTGTCATAAAGACTAAATAACGCTCCAAACACGTGCAAAATTTTGGTAAAGATAAACTGCTATGGCCATTTTCAAAGGGTTCCCTTGATCTCTGACCTCCAGATATGTGGATGAAAATGGGTTCTATGGGTACCCACAAGTCTCCCCTTTACAGACATGTCCACTTTATGATAATGAAAGGCAGTTTGGGTCAAGTCATAGTCAAGTCAGCACACTGACACACTGACAGCTGTTGTTGCCTGTTAGGCTGCAGTTTGCCATGTTATTATTTGAGCATATTGTTATACTAAATGCAGTACCTGTGAGGGTTTCTGGACAATATTTGTCATTGTTTTGTGTTGTTAATTGATTTCCAATGATAAATATATACATACATTTGCATAAAGCAGTACATATGTGCACACCTACATGTTGATGATAGTTTTGACAAATCTCCCTTTGAAGTACATCATGAACAGATAAAAAATGTGCAATTAATTTGCAATGAATTGCAAGTAACTACAGACAATCATGTGATTAATCATGATTAAATATGTTAATCAATTGACAGCCCGAATTACTTTTCAATGGAGAGAGCCAAGACACTAAAGCTTGCAGAACTGCTACCTTTGCTGTTGTCAATCCCTCTGGGATTTTACATGTCACCGCTGCACTCAAATTACAACCTTTACTTTGTCAGTCATGACCTTTTTAATGCTTAGCCAATAAGGTGACACCTATTTATGACCTTACCAGAAAGCAAGTTAATGAAGGAAAGGGTCGACAAAGGTTTCATGACCTCGAACCCTTTTTGATCGTAGTAATATAAAGAATCTTCTTCTGTGTTACACTGACATGCATAATACATAAGTCTTCAACAGGCTTGTCCCATTTTTTTTCACTTCAGTATTCGTGCCATCTGGCACATGTTGGTGACCTACGCTACACGTTTCCTCTGCACTGTGCTCTAATGTGTCCAGTTGGAGGAAATTCATTTTCTGGCTTTGCCATCATGGTGGATGCTTGCTGGTTCCACCAAGGCTCCATCACACTGACCGGATTTAGATTTGTTTTTTTTTTTTTGGTGCCAAACATCTGCCAACATGGCAGCGAGCAGCAAACCAAAACCAGCATTCCTCCCAAAATGTTTGGGCCATGTTTAATATCTCCACTCTAGCTCTTCATATGTTTTCCATTGGTACAGTGACAGTATGAACGGATGATGCAGTCCTGCTCATAGCTCGTCAATGACAAATGTGTCTCATTGTTTTGACTTTTAATTCAGCCGGTATGTAGAGAATAGTTAACAGTTTTGCTAATTTTTGTCCCCACCACACATCTTATATGTTACATGGTCCACATGTATGAGTTCCTGTTTTAACCTTGTTGAAATTCATAGAGGATTGTGATTTGTTGTAGAGCTCTGGGTGAGAGGTAATTTTCGAGATACATGAGTTTATTTGTCCATGCAGACATGCAGTGTGTGCTTCATTAATACGGGTTTCACACCTGAGGTGCAGTGATGTCAGATGTTAATATTTATACTAAATGACTTTATTTATAATGGGAAGTTTTGTCGGAGCCGCACCTGGCTTGCAGTCTGCAATCTCTACATCTCTACTGACATATTTCAAGATATGAAATCAGTCAGAGGCTGATTCATGGAGATGGTTGCTGTTGGCTTCTTTTTAATTAGGCTCTCTTGCAAGTTTGTTGCATCATTGTGACTAATCTGGATTGTTAAGAAATTTCTGTAATTAGTGAAAATGTTAGTTATATCTTATGCAGAGGGTCTGGCTGAGGGTCCCAGAAGCTTTGTAAAGCTTTGATACAAACAACCAAACTGAGGTTGTTAATTTTCATGAACAAATCAGCGTAGTCACACACGGTGAATATTTTACATTGCATTAAAACTTAATTTCATTATCTTCTTATTGCTCCACATTGCAGTGTTGCTTTGACTGAACTAAAAGTTTTTATGGTCATTTATACGTTGAGTCAGTTTCATAACCTTTTGACCTCTAAAGCCTGTGTCCGTTGATGGGTCCATCCATCATGGGGGGGGGGGGGGGCACCCTGGACGGGTCGCCAGTCCATCGCAGGGCACATAGAGACAGACAACCATTCATGCTAAAACATACATAAAGGATCATTTTTACCCAGCAACAGTGTTCTATTGTTTCTGCTTACACTGTGATCCATCTATCACTAGTAATCCCTAGTTTACTGTGCTGCAGCTCACTATTGTGACCAAAGGATCAATTCTGTATTGTGCTCCATAGCATGCTCCGCTGAATGGCTGATAATTAAGACATACCGTACTGTATGAGTCAGGAGCTGTTTTGTGTGATCTCGGCTGCTGAAATGAATGAATGAGGCTTTAAAGGAAATTTAATCTTTAAGTTCTTTAGGAAAGTAAAACTGAATTTACTCAACATTATGTGGAAAAAAAGCAACCCTGCCTCCTACAAAATTACGTTCCCGTACAGTGAAACTGCATTCTCAGTATCGTTTTTAACGCTCTAAAGGGTAATTGATGACTCTAAATTGCCCGTAGGTGTGAATGGTTGTCTGTCTCTATGTGTCAGCCCTGCGATGGACTGGCGACCTGTCCAGGGTTTACCTCGTACATCGCCCAACGTCAGCTGGGATCGACTCCAGCCTCCCCGTGACCCCTAATGGGATGGATGGATGGATGGATGGTCCTAAAAGATGTAAAATGCACTAATAGCTGAATCCAGACTTATTTCCGTTCCTCTGTTCATGTGAATGAGACCCAGACCGAGGCTGAATGGAAGCATAAGATCGAATGATCTGAGTAATTTTATACCCAGAAGTTGAGCTTTTTTTCATTTTTTCCATGCACCACTGAGCCACACTAATACAGTAGAAATGAACGGGAGCCCTCCTTCAATGCTGTATTAAGTTCTCTTTATACATCCATGACTCATAAATGTACGATTACATCAAACACAAATGTAATCTGTGACAAGTACATTTCCCATCAAAAGTAATTGAGAATGCAGTTTAGTTGTATGGGAATGTAATGAGCAAGATAGAAAGCAGCATGACTGCTCAAAATAAAATAAAAAAAAAAAATCTGTTAATATTGATTGATGGCACCATACATAGTATTTGATGTTAAAGAAAATATTTTATATTCTCTTACTAAATAAGATAAGATATTCCTTTATTAGTCTCACAGTGGAGAAATTCTACTTACTACTATCAACAAATCCCATGAAAAGACCAAACTCAACATCCGACTAACAAGTGTTGCCAAAGCCTGACCCTTTTCTTCTGTGCCACAGACCTCCATTGTTGTTCAAAACCCATTAACAAGAACCATTACAGACTGTGAGGCTGCTCTGAGCTAAATGCAAGCATCAGCATGTGTTACATTAGTATACATACCCAACATTTGCTGCTTAGCACTAAATACAAAGCACAGCTGAGACTGATGGGATTTTTTTCTTCAGTGAGTAGGATTCATCCTCTGGGGATTGATTGCAATTTCATGGCAATCAATCCAATAGTTGTTGAGATATTTCAGTCTGGACTTGTGTGTTGGACCGAAAACACGTCAGTGAGCCACACTTTGTCTTCTGTCCTACGCTCTACAAATAAAAACACAACCCATCCAAAATCTGCCAACCAGGAGAACTCAGCAGAACTTTGTAAAAAGCCTAGCCTGTAAATTATCATATTATGAGCAATAAGACATGAAATGGTCAATCTCATTTGAATCACAACAAACAAAGCCTTTTCACTTAAGGGAAACGATTAAACCTACTCTTTTCTATAGCTAATGCAACTTCTCATGGGACTCCACTCTAGAATACACTCATAATGTGTTTGTAATTTAGATTCTTGGCAAACATCAGTCAATCTTTCCTTATACACCAGGAGCAATTTGCTCTGAGCATCACAAATTACACTGCAACCTATACTTTACTTTGCAGGATGAAAACAAGAATGAGGGGATTTGTCAGTACTATTATTATTAGTATTCAGAGCGATGTGAGTCACATTATACTGTTTTTATATTTCATATGAAAATCACGTCAGCTTGAGAAAAAAAAGAAAGAAAAACCCTGAAAGATATGAACACATGCATAACAGCTTGTTTTTCTGACATTAAGATTGGTGCTGTACCGTAAGCCACTTGTTTCCTGTAGAGAAGAGAAGGCTCGACAACACAAACATAGGGGCACTCACAGGCTTTCCTGCCATGATGTTGGAAAAATATTCTACTTGAGTGCCCACGCCGCTCTCACAACCCCCTCCCCCCTCCACAAACCTCTATCCCTGCTGCTTTCCAGTGCACTTTCCCAGCCCCATTCTCTCTCCATTTCCTGAGTCACTGCTTCCCCATCTCCTCTTTCTCTCTCACCTCTCCGACACCCCTTCCTCATTTCCTACATCTCTCTCTCTGTCTCTGTCCCAACTTCTGCCTCGCTGTCTCTGGTAACGATGCTTTGAACCCGCATTGTGTGTGGGTGAGCGACCCCTAAAAGCAAAGGGCTCCTCTTGCCACAGGTGAATCACTTTGCTTTGCTTTTATCTGGCTGCCATCGAGTCCCGCGAAGTCAGGCATGTGTGCATGAGAGGGAGCAAAGGGTTTCAGATGTCCAACACTGTATAGCTAGACAGCTATGAATAATGAAACAGAGGTGAAATATAACAGGTGTGCTGTAGATACAAAGAGGAGGCATTCAACGCACACTTTCCACAGGTTTTCAACCAGGAGCAGATATTTTTACATGTCCTTAAAGCAGCAGTAGGCAGAATGTTTTAGCATCATTGGGCAAACAATCCATAATAACCTATCAGCATGTTGTAATTCAAGTGTTCAGAGAGAAAACTAGACCTCCTCATGGCTCTGTTTTCAGGCTTTAAAAAACTCTATCCTGTGATGGGACACTTTGGCCAATCACAGATCATTTCCTATTGGCTGTTCATTCAACGGAGGCAGGTGTCTGAGGCCGTATCTGAACCTGCATACTATACTAGTAGTAAATGGAAAAATGGTACATGGACTTGCGTTTATATAACACTTTTCTAGTCTGACCATTCAAAGCGCTTTATACTACATGTCAGCATTCACACACATTCATACACTGATGGCAGAGGCTGCTAAGGTGCCAACAATCTAAATATTCATTCATCTCATTCACACACCAATGGCTATGCTTTCGGTAGCAATTTAGGGTTAAATGTCCTGCTCAAGGACTCATCGACATATGAAGCTGGGGATCAAACCACAACCTACCACTTACCTACCAAGGTTGGTGGATGACCTGCTCTACCCTCTGAGCCACAGCCGCCCCATGATTTGGTCAAAATGTAGTCTGTCGTATACAGTATGTGAACAAAAGCATAATCTACAGTACGGAGATTGGAGCAGTCCGCATCTCCTACTGTATCACAATGGTAGGCACACAATGCAATGGTAGGCACTGCTGGAGCAGAACAGGCTATATCATAGCTTACTAAATTCATAGCATTACTAAATTAACTTTCTCACCTCAATTAAATGGTTGAGGTGAGAAATCAAACTGATATATATATGATCTGATATATGATCTGATATATATATATATATATATATATATATATATATATATATATATATATATATATATATATATATATATATATATATAGATAGATAGATAGATAGATAGATAGATAGATATCGAGATCAGTCCACTGTTTTGTTGCTGCTACTGAAAAAGCAGTTAGTACATTGGATTTTATAGCACTATTATTATAACACTGGTCATAAACAAAAAAAGTTGTATTTTTTGATAATATTGCAAGAGTGGTACAGAGTGGTATTTTTTTTTGTCCAGTGCTTTAAGAGCTTGTTTAAAGGTTAAAACATAGCATACAGCGAAATACATCACTTTATCTGTTTCATACTGCATACTAGTGAGGAATTCAGTATGCAGTATGTACTGTGTGTTCGTCAGTAGTTTGTCGTAGGCGGGTTTGAATGCAGCCAGTCCCTCAGAAAATCTGATCAAACGGTCAAAATAGGCAGTGCTGATCAAATATTAATCAATATCATCAGGAGCACTAGAGGTCCCAGAGGAACATGATTTTTATTTTTTTAATCAGATTACCTGTCTCATGCATTACTGTCCGGATATAGGGACCGTTTTATCTATTTATTTATTTTATTGTTTATTTTTTTAATCCCACTTGCCCCATTTCTACCCACTGCAGCTTTAATGTACTCTCTTCAAAGCTGCCAGGCTCCATTGACAGAAACAGTAATTTTAACTCACTTGTTGTAAAACACTCTCCCCGCTGCTGCTTTAAATAGTTTGAGAGGAAGATGTGGCTTGTACAAGATATAGAGTACCATATAACAATTAGATTTTATACCCACTCTGAATATTTATTTGAATACACGATGAAATCTCTTTTTGGAGCTGAAGGGGTACATAATTCTTCATCTCGCAAAGTGAACAAGGTGGCCTATTTAATAATCCTATCCAAAATTCATTCACTCTCCAAAATACTGATTCATCCCATCAACTTGCTCTGACACTTCTCTGTGTTGAAAAAAAAAAAAAAAAAGTCCCAGTGAGCTTCCAAACAGTAACACTGGCCTGCGATATTATGGGAGACATCTCAAGGTCTTCCAGAGCAGCTCTCTGGGGTTGCCTAGCTACCAGGCAATTGCATGTCTCACAGCTCCCACTCTTTTCTTGTGTCTTGTTCAACATGAACTGAATGTTTGCATCTCTACAGAGAGAGCGAGGCTAGCTGCCGAACACTACAAAAGAAGGCACATCAACACATGTTAATCATGCTCGATAAAAAGCCCCATTCCTGTTTATACAAAGGGGGTCTTTCACTAAATAATTAAAGGCTGACTGGGATTGATGAAGTCAGTATAATGTCAGTGCAGCCTTTAATAAACTCTGTTTTGCATATTATATAACCGAGTGGCTCAGCAGGACATGTGAGGCAGGCATGATTGGTATATCCACAGTATCTACATCTATCTATATCTATCTATCTATCTATGTATCTATCTAAAATAACACTTCTCCCAGTATGGACCAGAGTAATAGGTAATAAAACCCTTACTTACTGTTTTGCAACACTATGTTTAAAGGTGCAGTGTGTAACACCTGGCTGCATCTAGCAGTGAGGTTCTAACATTGCAACCAACTGAAACTTCTCCAGTTTGTTGGAGAACTACGGCGGTCGACAGGAAAACAGGAAAATGTGGATAGCCCTATCTACAGCCAGCGTTTGGTTTGTCTGTTCTGGGCTACTGTAGAAACATGGCGGTCGGCTCTGATTGTACATATTAACGGCTCATTTAAATTTAAAGGAAACAGGATTTGTATTTGCAGGTGATTATACACTAAAGAAAACATACCTCTTAATATTAGCTTTCATTTCTAACTATAGATCCCCGTAATTGCAACAAACTGTTTGTTTCAAAACTGACTAATATGTAATGTGAAAGGTGTCGCTTATAATAATAATAATAATAATTATCACCCAACTCTGCAGTTCCCTTTTCATTGTTTTGGTGTTACGAACCACAACTTTTCTCTTTTGGTTGAGTCTCACCACTCTCTGCTGTGTAATTTTCAGTGAAAAGTGGAGATGCCAACAATATGGACTCAGACACAATCCCCCTGCTGTGGCTCAGAGGGAAGAGCAGGTCGTCCACCAATCGGAAAGTCGGTGGTTCAGTCACACGTCACTTGTCCTTGGGCAAGACAAATTGCTCCTGAAGGCTTAGCCATTGGTGTGTGAGTGAGTATCTAGATTAGATCCTGATGGGTAACCCTTGCATGGCCGCCTCTGCCATCAGTGTATGAATGCGTGTGAACGGCTGAAGGCTGACATGTAGTGTAGAGCTCGTTGAGTGGTCGGAAGACTAGAAAAGCACTAGATAAATGCAAGTCCATCTGTGAACGTTGAAGTTTTTTTTGTGAAGACTGGAGCGGAAACAGACACGCGTCACGTTGCTGGACATGCATAGGAAAAGTGAGGACTAACTTTTTGTAAGATATCATGTGAACCATTGTATGAGAGCATGTTGTGAGTGAGACAGAGAAGCCACAGAGACAGGTCTGCAGTGGGAGATTGCACAGTTTTCACCCCTCATATCATCAAACTTGTGTTTACAGTGAACTTTACAGGAGTAAAGGAGTCTATTCAGCACCACAAAACAACAACACAAGATTGTGTCTTGTGGAAATAGGAGTACAGTATTTTCCTGTGTATGGCCTGATAAAATTATATATTTCTATTTTTCTCTTACGTTATGGGTGTCCCACATTTGCCTTTACTCGAATCTCAGAGTATGCTTTTTTTCGTAACATCATACAACTCTAGATGTCATTTTGCAGTTCAGAATCACTTGCAGTTTGACTTTGACAAGATCCTCTGACCTTTGGTTCTGTTTGTTGGTCCAAAGCTGTGTCACAGAAGGCATTTAAATATATTCACTTTTTCAACATACTCATGCTTTTTGTTTAAAATGTCAAGCTTCTGCTGGGGGAATCTTTCTGAGAATTGTGCTAGCATTATTCCCATAAACCTCATCCTTTGCTTCTGATCAGTTGAGAGCGAAGGTTGGCCATGACAGAAAGTTAGTCTGTGACAGCGGCATTGTTTCTCTCCAACTTAACAAAAAAAAAAAAACACTTTATTGAAAAACACCTTAATCTTATGCTTCTGAGAGGAAGCAGGACCGAAGAGGAGGCCAGCTGTGCAGGATGCACTCAACAGTTGTGCCAACAGGCTGCAGCACTTCTTGAAAATCCATTTCAAGAAAATCAAAGAATGAATGCTTGACACTCTTGGCCAACGCTGAAAATTCACCGTAGGTTTTCTTCAACATCAGAACTCTTTCATTCTGCTTTTAAGGCAGCATTCACACTGTATCAGCCCTGTGATTAGCTGCTTTACTTTCTGCTTTCTTACTTCTACTTTTACCAGTACAGGGCAAAGACTGGTAACTTTCATGATGGCTGGATAGAGCACAGGGGATAGTAAAAGGAAATAAGTTCACAGTTGTGCTGATCTAATTTTATGGCAATCTGGGCAACACTCTGACCTGGTGAATCATGATATATGTTGTGCACAACGTTGATTTTATTTTGGCCTGAGAGTTGTACTGTTAAAAAGTGAGCAGAGTAGGGCTGTGGCTTTTTTTCATTAGCGATTAATGTGATCAAATATTTTCTCCTGTAATTATTTAGTCTTTTAAATGTAAAAAAATAATGAAAAAAATGGCCATTAAAACTCCAAAATATTTCATTTCCAATGATAAAAAACAGATGCTCCAGAGATGCTGGAACCAGAGTAAAAATATTTACTGTAATCAATTAGCGAAATAGTGTCCAAATAATTGTGTAAAAAAAAAACGAAAAAAAAAACAGCCATTCAGTTTCAATTTCAGTTGTGCACACGTGAAAATGTCTCAGTGATGGCACCTAAAGGTTGAAAATATTTAGATCCATCTCCTGGAGCCATGAATGTACAAAGTGAATTTCATTAAAATCTGACTGTTACTTTCGGCGCAAATGTCTGTTAGAAGGTAGTTTTACCTGACAGTGGCACTATGGGTGAAAGGTCAGGAGGTCACCGGGGTCATTGGGAGAGTCATGATCTGTGGACATCATCATCCGGACGGTGCTGTTAATAGTAACACACTGGAGAAATACCTTGGGGACAAACACACCCCTTTTTTAACAGCATTAGTGAGTTATTTTAAAATGACACGTGACTGATTTAGAGCAGAAAATAACCTTTGTTTTTTTAAATTATTATTTACCTAAGTGGCGCAAAGCGAGGATCTCAATCGCAGCTTGAATGTTGCACCATTACACGCCATCTCTCTGAAAACAGCCAGATAAATAAATAAAATATGTTGAGTGCATCACAGTCAAAACACCATCGGGAAAAGCTAAACTGTAAAACCTTCTAACAGGCTTGAAAAGCAACAATCTGCGCAAATTATAGCCCTCTGCCACCTCATAAAACACACATCTGCAGATATCTGCTTCCTGCTCTGCTTTTATCTTGTTGTTTTTACATTGTGGGTGTGTCTGAATTCGCCATTTAATCAAAGACATAAGATACACAGCAGTGAAACTGCTTCGGATCCCTCTACTGTATTTCCAGTGACTTCAGTTAAGAGTCTGAAGATAATTTGTCCTAACTGTGACTATTGTGCTGTAAGCCCTGGGGGAGTCCTGGCTGCCAAGTCTTTAATGCCATCTCCTCATTTCTTTGGTCCTTCTCTCACGTTGTGGTTTCAAGCTAATTTAAGGTTAAGGGTGTTTGTGCTCCTTCTACGTGAAGGTTTTAATGTCCTACGTGATGAATCGGATAAACTAAATTCAAAAGACTTTTACGTTAACTAATAATCTTTTTGCTGCAAATAAAACTACTACTACTTGAAATTGATTACTGTTGCTTTCCTGCTTATATATCAAGTTAAGAGCATTGAATTTGTGTGTGTGTTCTAGTGCAGGATCATTGGTGTGTGTGTGTGGTGCCAACATGATAAATGACCACTTTTTTCAGCACAATCTCCTTCTGAACTTACACCATTTAAAACCGCCTCACAGACACCCAGCGCTATTCCTTTTGTTTTTGTAGATGTACCCAACCATTTGTAGATCATGTGACACAAATGGCAGAGTATTACCGTCACTGTGATGGGCGGTCTCGAATTGCCTGCTGGCAGTCACTCCTCACCTTTATTCTGTGGCAGGCTAAGTGGCCTTTTCAGTCAGAGTAAACATTACCAAAGGGACATCCAATCATCTGAATGAATAGCTCATGGCAGAGAAGGCCAATGAGGGCCCCGGACAGCCTTGATAAAACAGCTTTTAGCTGGCGTTCACTTCCTCGCTCAAACCTGTGAAAGACAGATGCATCAGAATAAATTGTAAGTGGTGATAAATAATATTTTAGCTGCCCTGCAGTCCAAAATAACCAATGTGTATCTCCAGGGTGTTCATAGAGTTCCTGATCAATAGTTTTTAGCTTTAATAGACTCTGTTCTGCAGCAAAAATGTAACTCCACTGGAGTTTCAATAGTTCAACTGTTGAACAGGCACTTTTTTGATTCTTCACATGTTTACATTTACAGTCCTTACGGTCAGTCAAAAGCTTTGAGTCTAGGCTTCATCATGGCCAAGAGACTGATGTGAAATTCCTCTTGAAATTGCTTTTTTGCCAAAACCACTCCGTTCTCATTCCCAGGGCATCAAATACCGACGCTTTGTCACAGTTGTTGGCGTGTGATGCCATCGCAGAGGCACCCTTTAGTGCTAGTTTGAGGCACACCGGGCTTTCCATTAACTACAATGTAAACCCATCTAGAGCAACAGTAGATGCTCGGAGAAAATGTGAATACTGATCAATTCAGTTCCTGTGTTTTTACCTTCTCTGGTACATAGATCATCATACAAACTGTCCATATTTATGCCCCTTATAACAGGAAATACACCCTATCAGTGCGGCTGCTGCTTCTTTTTAAAATTTTCAAGTCTCTGCTGGAACCTTTTGGAGAACTGTGCTGGTCTTATTCACATAAACCTCGTCCTGTTTCCTTTTGACCAGTTTAGAGAGAAGCTCAACCAGACAGATCTAACTCTGTGACAGTGGCATCGTTTCTCTCTAACTTAAAGAAAAACATAATTTTTTTTTTTTCATTAATTGTAATATAAACCCATCTGCAGTAACAGTGAATGCTCAGAGAAAGTACAGCTGTGGTGATGTACTTTACGTAGCACTAATTTGTTTTCCCAATCACATTGTGATGACAAACATAATCGCTGCCTGGGTTGGTTGTTCACAGGCTACTTTTTTTTTTTTTTTCCCATTCAAGTGAGTGAAACGTACGTGGAGGTGGATGGTGGGCGTACAAAGCTCATGACTTTAAAACTGTAGACCAGGATTTGCATCCTGACTCCTGTGTGGTTATGAAACACAGCGTGTCTTGTGTTTCAAGTCACTGCAGACTTCTTCTGGATCAAACCAGACCTGATCTTTCTCTAACCTTGCTCTGAGGGCCTTAACATAACCATAAAATGCGTATGCTGTATTAGCTACGAGCAGATATTAGATTGCAAGAGGAGATATCGGGGGAATAAACAGATGGAATACATGTTCAGCAAACATTTTAACAATATAGTCACTTTTAACATTTTTCAACTTGTCACAGGAACATTAATTAACAACATTTTCTTGTTATGCTGATGAAAAATGTAATCCAGTAATTATGTTTATTGTGAGACAGGGTTGTTTGTTTAATTAAAGAAACACAAATCTGAAAGTGTGAAAGTTGTTCAAGATGCTTCAGTGACTGAACCAAATGACATGTAACATCTCGGCCTTAATTAGCTTCCATTCTTAATCATCTCCGATCTGAAAATGTGACACAGGAGAATCAAAACAATATTTTACGTCATCATTCATCTTTACAAGACATTTTGTTGTTAACTCGCTCCACTGTCATTGGGTGGGGAGTTGTGGCAAAATCTTCAAGAGTCATGCACTGCTCAATTTTGATATTTTGCTTCTTCAACTTGTCTTCTTTCAAATTAGTGGAAAGAAAACACCCAAAATACACACATAGGTGTTTATTTTAGTACGCTAAAATGTATTTATATGTATTTGCACATGCAGATTTCTCCAAATGTTTGCATTAGATAATGACTCATTTGCATATTTAAAGACAGACTTTCAGAAAATGTGTGATACAAAAAATAATTGTCTTAATTAGGGCTGTAAAAGTTAATGGGATAATCATGCTTAAATGCAAATTTGTTTTAATGCCACTAATTTCTTTAACACATTAACACAACTTGTGATTTTTAGGTTGTAAGTGGCTCATGAAGGCTTGTTGTGAAGGAGGTCACATAACACTCCTAACTTACCCAAAGGTTTGGCGTTTTCAAAGGGGTCCCTTGACCTCTGACCTCAAGATATGTGAATGTAAATGGGTTCTCTGGGTCCCCACGAGTCTCCTCTTTACAGACATGTCCACTTTATGATAATCACATGCAGTTTGAGGCAAGTCAGAGTCAAGTCAGCACACTGACACACTGACAGCTGTTGTTGTCATGTCATGATTTGAGCACTTTTTATGCTAAATACAGCTCCTATGAGGGTTTCTGGACAATATTTTGCCCACTCCAATGGGCTAAAATGTGTGATTAATTTGCGATTCATCCTGATTAACTATGGACAGTCATACAATTTATCAAATATTTCAATTGATTGACAGCGCTAGTGTTAATGAAATAAATCAACTGGGGAAGTTTTGTGTTGATATATATTGGTTAACGTTTCATATCCTACCTGTAGTGTTTTGCAAAACTTATGGACTTTTACAATACACATCTTTTATCATCTCAAAATGATTTTTTCTCACTCTGAGCCAGAAATCTCCATTACAGTAGCACTTACATCCACCAAACTCTTCCAGTTTCATTCCTATCTATATTCTGAAGGTTCTTACAGGGTGGTTTGTTCATATATCATTTACAGCCTGATTTACAGATGGATTTTTGTCCTAAAAACAAGGCGAAAATGGATCTTTTATGGCTGTTGACAGTACTTTATGATTCTGAGAAGTGATAAAAAGAGATATCCTTGATTCCCTCAGGAAAAACTTTTGACTCTGATGTGTCAACACAATGAAACAATAATTTTGAACCTGGCAGTGTTCACATTTCTGTTCTGGTAATGCATGCAAATTAGCGCATATTTGATATGATAATGCGTAGTATGGATATTTAAACATGCATTTTTCACAAAACTTGTAATAAAAAAAATAATTAGTGGTAGTTTCATGGTGATGTCTGTTAGTTAATGTTTTTACCCTGTTCACCTGTGGTGAACCATCTCCGTGGTGCATGCTGCACAAGAGTCTCTGCATCAGCATCAAGGAGATGGTTTCAAGCTTGATCCTCCAAATTAGAGGCATAGGCAGCACCACAGACTGCTATTACCAGTGACACTGAAATTAATCTGACTTTCTATCTGCTGCCAAAGTGATTTACCGGGACAATTTTGCTGCGACTTGCACATTAAATTACATCTATTTTCCACCTTTTGTTAGAACACACACGGAGAGGGCTGACATGGCGGCTATGAGTGGTTTTGAAAGGTACATCAAAAGAGTGCATCCAAATTCCTTAAACATAACAATGAGATGCCTGATTTTCAGCTGGCTTTGATGTGAAATTTCTTGATGTTCTCTCATATTTTTTTTGCTCTTGTAATGCAAAATATCTGCACATAGTGAGAGACTTGGAAATGATGCATGACTTCTGTAGACCTGTAATAGTCTCAAACCTTTGCTCCCTGATCATACACTCATTATCAGTAGCAGAAAAGCGGACTCCTATCTGTAAAGTGTCAGATCCTGATCAGGTTGAAGACATGTAAATAGTTATTCATAACAGAGTACTTGTTTACTCTCCAAATGCTCCAAAAAGCCACTGCCGACCGCTCGGCAGGCTCTAACTTTTCCAAATGATATCATATTTGAATATTTAATTGGGCACTTGATATTAAATCATGAAATCAGGATATAAATATTTATAAACTACTCATCGCCCAGCTTTAAACGTACACAATGGAAATGAAATTTGAATGATTAATCAATCAAACAGATCTTGATGGAGAAGAAAATGGTTTGGTGGTGAAGATAATATCATTCAGTCATTATAAGCTCATGAATTGGTAATGGAGCAAGCTTGCTTTCAGCTGAAGATTTTCTCACTTCCAATAAACCTGTGGAATGACCTTGGTCACATACTGAAGATAATTATCTCCCAAAATCAATGGTGGGGCCTTTGACAAATGTGATCATCAAGACAACTCAGCATGCTTGAGTACCACTTCCTACTTCAATAACATCTTCTCCATAGTCTATACAAACTAGTGTTTTGTACTTTCTAGTTTGGCTGTTAAAGAGATTCTCCTACTGAAATCACAACAAGATAATGGTAAAGATTACACTTATTGAAGCTGCCTAACAAATTGTTCTGATTACAGAGAGAAAGATTGGAAAAGAAAACGGGCTAAAACGTGTATATATACACATACTTTATGGTGCCTCAACCTGTCATGTTCATTGGAAGTTCATGTTTATTGATTAGCTTTTTTTTCCCCCAACTTCAAAATCAGATGATATTTTTGTAAAAACAATTTAATGAGTTTCGTAGTCCGTTTGATGCACACGTACTGTAAACACACACATACTGAATTTCCATATGAGATGTCTGCGTTATGTCATGAGTAACCGTGATCAGAGACTGAGCTGCAAGCTGAGTGCAGATGTTTTTTATTTTTTTCCATGCGGCTGGAACGGCACAGAAAAAGGTGTTTCTTACTGTGATGTAAAACCACCCACGCCTACTGCGCTTCATTTAATGAGTTGACTTTTTCACTTCATGTGAAACTCATCTGCCAATGAAAAGTCTAGACCAATGAGGCTATTTTATCAAACCATGATGACCAACAAAGCTTTCCTTTGGTATTTTTCAGTCTATGTCATGCTATGTTCTCTTGTCGTTGTGTCTCACTGACTAATAGTAACAACAATTTCTGACATTGTTTCAGTATTGAGGGAGAACGCTGTGGACGGCAGCTGCTCACATTTTGCAGTGTAATCCTATTGGGGGACGCTGGCACCGCCATTTACATCCACTAAAAGCCACTAAAAGTGATTGTCAACCATGTGGATAAGGTCCATATTTATTTGAGTACATGGACGTTCAGATTCCACAAGACTTCTCCATGGGCACAATAACAAACAGACCACATCAAGAGAAAGGTAAAGAAAAATGTTTAAGGCTGTCACAATATTGTAATACTGCACTATTGACAAGCCAACTGCAGGGGGTGGCAAGCAACTGCCACAAACACTGTGTTCACGTTTTTTTTTTCTTTTTTGTATTATTTGCAATGGTTGTGCTTTGTATTTACACGCTGTTACGAACACCGCGCTGAACACTGCACGTTTTGGTGTTTTTTTTTTCTGGGTGATCTGCAAACCCTCCTCCCCCCAACTACGCCTCGATATCTTGTCGATGAATATCACGAACCGGACATGGTGACAAAGTGCGACACTGGTGGAGGCCAACCCCCACCGGAAATGAGTCTGTTACTGCCAAGAACCCGAACACAGCTCTTGCTTTGGGCATACAGAGATTGATGGCCCGGGGAAGTGACCTCCTCTCCCCATACTCCCACAGAACCCCCCACAGTATCTCCCGGGGGACCCAGTCATACGCCTTCTCAAAGTCCACAAAACACATGTAGACTGGATGGGCATATTCCCAGACCCCCTCCTGGATCCTTGCGAGCGTGAAGAGCTGGTCCGTTGATCCACAGCCAGGATGGAATCTGTATTGTTTCTCTTCAATCCGAGGTTTGGCTAGACTAACAATAAAGCTTTCTAGATTTATAGATTTATATAGCACTGAAGTGCAAAACAAAAAGGCAACAATATCACATATTGTGCTGTTGAGCCAATAATTATCACAGCAGGACAAATCCCTTCAATAATGTTGTCAGACAATCTGAGCCTGTCAGTGGCAAAAACAAGCACTTTCAGTGTAACGTAACATAACACTGATACTGCTCACTTGCCTTTGCGGCTCATTTCGCGGCTGCTAGTTACAGTGTTCTCCCTCAGTACTGGACCAATTAAATTGTTGACCCCATTAGTCTCCTATAGAGACCACATTGACAAATAGCAAAGTTACCTTTCAGGCTATAGATATGTTACATGAAAGTAAGGAAATAAAGGTAGGAGTAAGACATTACCTTGTTACATGTGAGCCTCGACCACAATGGTGGACAATGTTAAAGTTTGGTCAAAGGCAAGTCAAAGAGGTCTACTGTTTCTATAAGGGTCCAGCAAACTGGAACAAACAGTATAAATAGAGATGTAAGTAATTATCGCTCTCACAGCTAAACCCAAAATGTGTATGACACATTTAAATGAAGCAACAGTGCAATTAACAGGTAGCTGTAATTTACCAGCTGCTAAGACGCAGCATGGGCTCAGAGAACACGCTGTAAAGCTTCGTGTTTTTCCTGTTGGTGTTTATATTCTTAATTTTGGCAAACATAGAGTATGGAAACACTGTCTCAAAGCCATAGCACCCTGGAGTCCTTTTTTGTTCAAGACAACAGGTACTTCAGTGCAGCTGTGCCTTTTACATAGTCACATCATCATAGCTGTAATGACAGCAAAGGCTGCCCTCAAAGGTGCAGTACTGTTGCTGTAATCTGCACTGCTGCATCTTAAAAATCTCCAAGGCTCTTCACATGGTGTTGCTCTTTCTGACGATTCCTGTGTTTTCTTTGAGATGACTGACACAAAGCGATGTATCACTAAAAACATCAGGGAATTATTCATTCAGGCTTCAGTTCCACACCTGCAACTGCTTGGGTCTCTTTTATTGACTTTGTCGATAATTTCAGGTCTGAAATTACAAATGTTATTGACGCCTTTGCCCCCACTGGTAGTCTGCGGTTCGAGAAGATCACTATTGAGAAATGCCACGCTGGAAAAAAAAAAGACAGACTTTGCATTTGTAATATAGAACAGAACAAGGCAGTTTGTTTTCTCTGACATCATTGCCAAAAACAATAATACAAGCCTTCCTTCTCAGTAGCCTGCTCGGTGGCACATAAAGGTATATGAATGACACAATAATGCACAAGGCAAACGTGCAATAAGAATGGTGTTCCTGCTTTTGGCGCATCCTTTGTAGGCCTTGTAGTATTTAATGACTGCAGCGTAAATACATTTGCGTTAATATGCAACACTCAGAGCTAGTGACGTAAAATAAAAAGTGAGATAGACTACAGTGGGTGGGTCCAACATACACAGGACTTTGAACCAGGAGAGCGGTGTTTGAGACCGGTGTTTTGTGTTGTAAGTTATGTGAGTGACGTTTGTGATGTGTTTTCTGTACTTCTGTGACGTTGTTTCCGTATATATTTTACTTTGTTTACATAGCCATTTTAAACCCAACCTCGACATTTTTCCTAAGTGGTTTTGTTGCTTAAATCTGACCGCGAACGTTAGTCTAGTTTTGTTGCATGGCGTTTAAATGACACGCAAAAAGCCAAAAATGCGTCCTTGTGTTGATGGCTCGTCTAATACACCGTTTGTAGCTATACTTATGAAAAGTAATGCACTGTAATCTGTGCATATCTCGCAAAATTATTTTGTGTGTAGTTCATGTAGTCATGAAATATAAATAGCAGCAAACACCCTGCAGGGAGGAGGTTGGAGTGGATGGGTGGGTCAAAAAATACCAGACTTTCACCCAGGAGGCCGGCGTGTGTACTCAGTGTGAAACCAGAAGTTAACACTGAATTATGTGTCACGCTTCCTGAGGTCTTTCCCATGATCTTTTCCTAAACTTAACCAAGTTGTTTCCTGTGAAGACAAAAAAGGAGGAATAATGTTTTAATCATGCAATCCACTGTATGAGAATATGTTATGAATTTGCCGCATGCTTAATTAGACAAGCTGTCAGTACTTCCATATCCGGTATCAGTTCTGTACTTTGTCCACTTGAAACCGATTCAATTAACGTGACATAATTTGATCCTGAAATTGTGCAAGTGAAATCCTCCTCCTGACCTGCTGCCTTGATATTGATTCTGCCTACAGACTCTTTCAGAAGCGTTTCTAACCGCACGCCATCAGATCTTCTGCAAAGAATCAACACCTCTCTACTCTCAGGCTATTTCCCACAGGCTCTGAAAATTGCAGTTATTAAGCCATTCTTTAAAAAGAACAATGTGGACGCCTCACTAATGAACAACTGTAGACCCATATTATCTAACCTCCCACTTTTAAGTAAAATCATTGCAAAAGCTGTTTTTCAGCAACTGAACAACATCCTGGCCCTAAACAATGGTTTAAATTGTTTTCCAGTCAGGATTTCAACCGCAGCCCCGAGACTGCTCCTGTTAAAGGGATAGTCTGTGTGTTTGGGGTTGTATGAGGTACTTATCCATAGTTACCTACAGCAGATGGCGGTCTGCGCGCCCCCAGTTTGGAGAAGCAGACAGGAGTTACTGCACAGATGCAAACATGTACAGGGATGACAGCAAAACGTATTTTAGCCACCTAAGAGAAAGGCTCATCTAAAAAAATCAGTTTAAGTGTACGTTATATTTAGGATATTTTCACTGGTTTATCTTCAGACAGCCTTTTCCAATGGGGAGCTGAAGCCGTTGTATCTATCTGTGCTCTCGCCAAAGCCATCAGACTCCATTAAAAAAAAACAAAAAAACCCTGTAAATTGGTGAATCCGAAACTCACACAATAACACAAATAAACTCATCGCTCGAGGCAGTGAGACCGGCAATTACAGTTTTTTTTTTCAGTCTGGTTCTTTGGCGAGAGCATAGATGACGGCTTCAGTTCCCTGTTGGACACTGACTGTACCACTGTCTCACAGCAAGGTAAACTACAAGCAAGGAAAATATTCTAAAAATGATGTACAGTTGATAGCTGTTTCATGAAAAATGTATAATAAAGCTCCCCTACATGCCATTTTTGTGGCATGTAAAGATAAAAGGTTATTATATAAACAAATAATTATTTCTTTCACTCCCCTCCCAAATCCCGGGCTTACATTTTTCCCTTCCTCTCTCTTAATTACCTTGGGGAGGTTTGGATGTAAGTGGCTCTCTGGCCAGCCCTTCCTGACAAGACCTCTGTGAATCAGATCTTGACGGGGCAGATGGCTGCTTCAAATTATGTGCAAGTCATGGTGCTATCAATGGCTGCCATCCATTTTTTGTGAATTCGCCCCTCAGTTCTTTTAAAATCAGCACCGAAGATTTTACTGTTTACTGCTACCCTTTATGAAATTAAACTTGGGACCACTTATTCATATGTTGCACTGCACTGTAACTTTTATTCTCTGGTTTTATCATCAGTTTTATTTTCTTTCACCTTATTTCAGCTTGTTTTTTTTCTCTTTTAAAATCATTTTTAAATGTCTTATATTGAAGGTCAGGTCAATTTTATTTATACAGCCCAGTGCCACAAATCACAAATACAGCATTTGACACCCTCTGTGCTTTTGACTCAGATAGGAAAGACTACCCCATAAAAAACTGGGGCTGTCAAAGTTAATGCAATAATCATGCATTAAAGCAAATTTGTGTTAATGCCACTAATTTATTTAACACAACTTGCGATTTCTAGGTAGTTGTGGGCTCATTTTTGAGCTCAGAGTGAAGATACTACATCATATGAAACTAAAAAAGCTAATCTCATCCGTTGGTACACCCATCTCATACTAGCTTGTCACAAAGGAGGCTTAAATTAAATTTTGGCAAGGAAAATCTGTCATGGTAATTTGCAAAGGGGTCCCTTGACCTCTGACCTCAAGATATGTGAATGTAAATGGGTAAACAGCTGTTGTTGCCTGTTGGGCTGCAGTTCGCCATGTTATGATTTGAGCCTTCTTTATAAGCTAAATGCAGTACCTGTGAGGGTTTCTGGGTAATATGTGGCATTGTTTTGTGTTGTTAATTGATTTCCAATGAATATATACATGCATTTGTAGTCAGCAAGTTTGCCCACTCCTATGTTGATGAGTATTAAATTCTTGACAATGTCCTTTAAGGAACAGATAAACAAATGTTTGATTAATTTGCTGTTAACCACCAATAGTCAACATGATTAAAAACTGTAATTGATGGACAGCCCTAAAAAATAACAAGGGAAAATGGAAGAAACCTGTGGAAGAGCAAAAGCATTTTGTCATGTTTCTCATTTATGTCGTATGTAAAGCGCGTTGAATTGCCTTGCTGTTGAAAGGTGCTGTGCAAATAAACTTCCCTCGCTCTGCATCAACATGGATGACTTCACAGTAATTTGCAGTTATCAACATTAAATACACTATAATCATCTGGATTCTGTGTTTACAGAAAAAAATGTGGTTTATTTACAACAAAAGAAGTGCAGCTGCTTCAGGTCTGTTTTTCAGCCTCGAGATAGACTAAAGTCCCCCGAACCATTTGGCTAAAGAGAATGAACTTTGTAACTCCTTTTATTGGCAGCACTTTTATTTTTTATTGTTTTTTTACTGAAGTATCTCTACAGCTTGAGAAAATGCAATCAACCGTCCAATCCAATTACTGTCATCATTATGATATATTAAAGGCAATTCTGTAGTGCTTGGCTTATTACAGTGGATTCTAGGGGTCATTTGCTGCTTAATTGACTTGCCAGAGAACAGGAAATCACATAGCCAAAGGGTTTTCTCGCTGTTTGTGTTTCCCCCGTGGCTGTCTCTGCTGTTGATCATGGCAGCAGGTGCATATCGCTGGATTACTTTCAGGTGATATGGATAGCCTTGGGAAAGTGGGGGAAGAAATGGGCTTTGAGAGAACAAGGAGTAAGTGTGCAGTTTAGTTGACACAGGAGTGAGAGAGTGCTGTGCTTTGCTTTGCAGGGTCAAGTAGAAAATGCTGAAATGGCTCAGTGACAGTCGGAAATAATTTACTGCGAGCGGCAAAGTTGTTGTTGGACGTGATAGGATTTTGAGAGAATGCAATTGGTCTGCAGGAAATTACAAAGGTTGGTATGGCTAGACTTGCGAGATTTAAGGACAATTTAAATTAGCCATGATTCAACCTTAGGGTAATGGATTCTGGCCTGTAATAGTGTTTGTAGCAATGAAGAGATTTTGACAAAGCTGGATACTGAATGGTGACTTAAACGGATTTAAAAGTTGGCTGCATTTTGGAGGATATCTAGTAAGAAAGTAACAGTTCATATTAAAGGACCAGTGTGTAACATCTGTTGGGATCTATTAGCACAAATGGAATGTAATATTAATATGCTTGTTTCCTTTAGTGTATGATCACCTGAAAATATGAATTGTTGTGTTTTTGTTACCTTAGAATGAACATTTATATCTACGTACAGAGCCGATCCTCTTCACGGAGCCAGCCGCCATGTTTCTACAGTAGCTCAGAACGGGCAAACCGCTCTGTTAGTGTTTCCTGCTTGGGCCAGAGTTGATAACGTTACGGGGTTAACCCCAGTCACCCCACTCAGCCACGGGGGAAAACACAGGAGGCCTTTGTTTTTAAGGAGCTGCTGCATTTATTTTAGCACAAACTGTGCAACTTCCACTGAACATTGCCTTGATGTAATCAGAGTTAAACTAACTGTCTGTTGCTCCATTCACTCACACAGTCGCCGCTGACGCTGCTCTCTGTCTCTTGCTTCACTACTCACTTCCCATGTACAGCAAGCCCCCAGAAAGAGCGCTAGGCTTTGAAGAAAATTTTCATAGTGGCCAAACGGCGGTACTACAACGTCTCCTACAACTTCAAATCTGCTTCCCAGTACAAACACTTGAATATCCCTTATTTAAATAATTAGGTCCTAAAAGTTGTAAAATGCACTAATAGCCGAATCCAGACTCATTTTCCTGCCTCCATTCATGTGAATGAGCCCCAGACTGAAGCGATGGCTGGGAGGCGGAGTTAAAGGAAACGCTACTGTGCCTGCTCTATGGGCCCAATGGATGTAGAATATCGCTGGAAGATCTGGGTATTTTAGCACTCGCCAGTCTAATTATTTTAGCTTCTAGCGCCACTGAGCAACTCTCATAGGAATGAACGTCAGCCCGCCTCCAAGGTGGTAACCAGTTCTCTTTATGCATGTATGACATACATGCACAGCTCTAAATAGGACCATTTACGTTTTAACGTCGGCCACCCCAGTTCCTCTACATGCTTGGCATACGGGAGGTTACAATCTGCAACATCACCGCTGGATGTCTTCTGTCAGCTGTTACACATTTAAGGTAAAATGTCCAAATTACTTGGTGTACAGTGGTTAGCACTGTTGCCTCACAGCAAGAGGGTCGCAGGTTCGAATTTGGAATGGGTCCTTTCTGCATGGGCATGTTTTCCCCGTGTTAGCGTGGGTTTTCTCTGGGTTCTCCAGCTTCCTGGTGTGTGAATGTGAGCTGTGAATGGTTGTCTGTCTCTATGTGGTCTGTGATCTGTGATGGACTGGCGACGTGTCCAGAGTGTACCCCGCCTTTGCCCAATGCCAGCTGGGATGGGCTCCAGTCGCCCCCCCCCCCCCCCAAGATGGATGGGTGATGTAGCTGTTGCAATGCGAACAGAAGGGTCTATTTTACCAAGCCTGGAAATATAGACTATTTATCATGTTAATGATTCAATCCTCAGTGCAATTGTTGCGTAATAGGACATCTGAACAATATCTGATGCTCCTTTTCATGGTAGAGAAATTAATTATGAAGAGGATGGGATATCAACCAGAGGGACGCTTCACACAAACTCTGGGGTCCTCCACAAACCTAATCACATCACTTAAAACATCTTCAGATAAGATTTTTAATGAACTTCCGAGAATCACTTCAGAAAGCCCTGTTGGCTTCGTGTTATGATGTTCTAGGATCACTGATGGCTTGATGAGGTGTAGGGAAGGGGGAAAGTGTCAAGGGCATGAGTAAGAGTCATCAGACAAGAAAACAAGACCGTGCAATATAAACAGTGTACTGCTGTATTTCAATTAGCATCTGACTATGCTGCTTCATTACATTTCTTCTCTGGCACTGTGTGGGCAACAGGTTCATCACATTTAGTGGCTTTAATTTGATGTATTTTATTGAAAAAACGTTTCAGCTGTGTGCTAAAAGGAAAGATGGGTAAACTACCCCATGTGATGCAGCACAGATGCAGCTGTCTTTGCATTTGTTTTCCCTCTGGGAGTAGCTCTTATATCCTTAGACAGACCTAGATCCACTCAGAGCTGAGCTGTGCTGAGTGATCTTATCTAATACTGTGAGCCCTGGAAGAAGCACCGAATTGGGATACTGTCCTGCCAAATGGAAAGACAAAATAGATTCCACATTGAATCCTATTTAATGTTACTCAAATATTTGGTTATTGCTTTGTAAAAAAATAACAAGTGCTGCATTGCTAATCCTTATGCAAAACACGGAAGAGGGAGAATTCAAAAGGAATGGTTTGAATAATAAATGCCCACAGCTGGAGAAAAAAGAGAGGGAGAGGACTGCATCAGCAGATCTGGGACAAGCAAGTAGGACAAGGGGGCTTGGCACAGGCTGCAAATTTTGACTAGTCACCCTGTTTTCCTACAGGCTATGTGAGCAACTGGAAAACAAAGAACTCAGCACTTGACTACTGCTGAAGCCCCCCAGACTAATTTGCACTCTGCTTACTGCATCATATTCATGTGCTCTCTCTCCACCCCGAGAACCGCCCCCCTCATATCACTTCCTGTGTCTTTACCTTGCTCTCTCCGGCTTTCAGTCGTCCGGAGCCAGTTGAGAGACAGCTTACACTGGCCCTGTCCCAGTTGTTGCAGATAACTGTGATTGTACCTCGTAAATCTCTTCCTGCTTGTCGCCTTTTGTTCACAAGCAGGAAAATAGAAGTGACACCGTTTGCTGTTTGCTTATGCACAATGCAGAAGGACGTGCAAAACACCTGCAAATCCAGAGCTACATACAGTACTGCATGGAACAGCTCTGGACGTCAAACAACAGGAGGGAGGATGGAAAAGCTACCTTGTGGAGCACATCTGCCATGGTCAATGAGTGATGTCTGTTATTTGTAGAAACAGTATATAAAGACTGCAGTGTGAGGTGCTATTAGGGGTGCAATGGCATTCGATTGTAATGTTTAATTGGCTGGAATTTGCCTGTGTAATTGTTTTTTCTTCATACTGGACGATCCAAGGTATGCAGACTATTTCCTTGACTACCTGATTACTTTTTCAGACAGTAATATATGGAGGTTTTATTAGCCTGTCACAAAGCTGCCACTGTCATCATAGAAAAAGGCACATGTGACATTAGGTATGCCTCCCTATCCTTTGCAGATTACCACCCCGTTCTCATTTCCAGAGCATGAAATACCAACACTTTGTCACACCTTCTATCCTGTGAATCGCACACGGCACACTTCAGCGTCTGTATGAGGCTCTGGGCATTCAAGTAACTACAATGTGAACCCATCCACGTCAATACATCCGAGATAGTTTAAAGAGCAGAATAACAGTGGGCTAACACTAATAACTAGACCGCTGCTCATGTCCCATTTTACTTAAATTCTACTATTGTTTATCCTCTTTTCTTGTCATGTTTTTAAATATTCTTGTGTTCTTGTTAATGCTCTTTCTATATTGGGAAGCACTTTGAATTGCAATGTTGTATGAAAGGTGCTATGCAATTAAAGGTTATTATTATTATTATTATTATTATTATTATTAGTAGTAGTAGTAGTATCTGTTTGTGTCCTATTGTCAAACGTTATGTTTCATTATTTTATAAATAGAGTAATTTAAAAACAAAAATCTAAGCATCACAGTTTGACGTACCATTAGAAACTCGACGCTGAGAGGTCCTGACAAAGCGTCAATATATGACGAGTTGGGATGGGGATGTGTAGCTATTACTGTGATCAAGGTCCCATCTATTGGTCACAGTACACAGGTATCAACAACAATAAAAGTAGCTTATGTTTTCACTTCATGAAAGACAATTCAAGTTCAAGTCTTCAGCCACACCAGCACCACCAACACTTTCTCATCCCAACTTGTCACATGGTGACGCTTCATCAGACCCCTCGGCGTCACTTTTTCCATCACAGTAAACACGTGTTTAATGTTGTGTATTAAACAAAAACACTTGTTTAGGATTAGGCAACGACATCACTTAGGTATGTTTCAGAAAAAAACAACATGGTTGTGCTGAAAATTACTCGCTTTGTACAGTGAAAATGTGACATGACGTGAACACACAGGACACAAACAATCAGCTGACTGTAAAGTAAAAGTGAAATGTAACGCACGGGACATGAACAACGGTCTCCTGGATGAAAATCTTGTGTTGTTGGACCCATCCACCTCCCTCCCGCCCTGTTTGACTCTTTTGCTCTTTATAGTACGTCACCACAGTCACTCCTGGGGCATTTTCTCACAGCGTTTACTGTTGCCGCAGATGGGTTTACATCGTGGTTAATGGAAAGCACGGTGCGTCTCTCATCCGCTGCACATGGCACCCTTTCGCGGCAGTATCTAAGCCATCAGCCGTGACAAAGCATTGGTATTTGACGGACTGGGAATGAGAACAGGGTAGTAGTTAAGTACAGTGATGTATGTTTCATGCTGATGTTCAGCAGCCACTGTATACCATGTTCATCTTGGTATTTGTCTGATAGCATGCTGACATTAGCTAATTAGTGCAAACCAAAAAGAACAGATGAGGGTGCTGGGAATGTCATATATTTTGCAGGTATCGGTCATAAAAAAAAGAATTGAGGACGGGAGGGTCACAGAAAAAATTATAATTCATCCTGTTGGGGAAATGGATGTCATCACCAGAAAACATGGAAAAACATCAAAAAAAAGTAAAAAAAATTAATTAAAAAACCAGAAAAAACATCATGAAATTAACAAAAAAAAAAAAGAGAGAAAAAAAAAAAAAAAAAAATAATTTTTTGAGGGGGAAAAAAAAAATATAAAAAAAAAGGGGGGGAACCACCAATGAGATATTCCAGTGTTGACCACAGTGGTGGGCCAAGTGACAGACTGACATCGCCATCCCTGGAGCCACATTGTTAGCATGACTAAATACAAAGAGTGTTTGCAGTAGAGTTATGTAGTGCAGATATGTAAAGTAGCTGCTTCTACAATGTGTGACTGACAGATTGGTACTTTTTGTGGAAAGTGAACTACTTAACTACATTTTGCACTGTTGAGTTGACATGTTTGTCAGTGTTCAGAATGAATGCAGCGGCAGAGAGGCAAACAGGCAATAACAGAAACAGTGTTCCAGCAAACGATACCAAACAGCCTTTTAGTGTGGCAGGCCACTTACATGCAGTCGAAACACTCACAATAGACACTTGAATAATGAACTGAAGCATAACTACAGGACAATACAGGGCCATTCATTCCCTGTGACTGCCACTGCTTAAGCTCTTTGACACTGCTGAAAACCACATGTTTATTTTCATGCTGACCATTGCATTTAGTGTGGATTTGTACCCTTAAAGTGCTTCAAAAGACAGAAAGTACTCAGTTTCACCGCTCTCAAAGCCAACCAATATCTGGCTCTACTAGCACTCAATCAAATACTAAATTTACAGATAATTGTCCAATGACTGGCCCAATTTGACGATTTTCATTAAAATCATCATTTTGCCCCTCCGCTCTAAGCCACACTTAGTTAATAGTCATTAGATGGGCATCATTAATTATGTCTTTCCTTCCAGACTGAAAACCATTTGCAGCTGGTGGGTTTCATGCCAATAGACCATGATTTTAAAGAGCTGTTAAAGTCTTCCTTCAGTCTGAATTAAAAAAAAATAAAAAAGTTTGAATAATGGAAAAGGGTCATGATAGTCCAAAGTCCAATTTGGTCCAGTGCAATCCTTTCTTTGTCTTCTAATCACTTTGGTACGTCCCGTTCTCCATCTGGAAAGGCCAAAGGATTTCATGGGTTTAAGATGAGGCCACCAAGCCACCAGTTGAATCTGCTAAAAATAATTATAACTACTGTTTCCCCGTGGGATTTTAAAATCCTACACTGCTAATTTGAATCAGTTTTGAGTTTGATCCTCCTCCAGTGATTTCCATAATGACAGTAAGAGGCCTGCCAAAGAGAACTAGTATAAATATGCAGTCATTTACAGGCCAGCAGCTGTTTAGTACGGCAGTATATCTGATTTCTCATTGAAGGTATAATATTAATGCACCAGCTAATCACAGACTGGATGAAAACAAGGAAATAAAACAAAACTTGTCGACGTGTTTATCATGTACTGTATGAGTACAGGACTTGTGTCATCTGTGTGTTGATCTTAATGGATGTGTGAGGTCATCTTCACATTAAAAATGAATGTGATGAACAGGAATGCAAGGTTTCAGTATTGACCACCTCACCTGTGTGAAGTTTCACACTACCTGCAGTTTAACGGCACATTTTATTCCCATGTCAGTGCAGCAGGAAAGCTTTCTGTGGGATTCGCTCCAAGAGAGTCAAGAGAGACTATGAGAGGAAATAATAACTTTGAGAGAAGATATTAATTTATCATGCTCTGACAATGAAAACCATTGTATTGTACCAGGCAGCATGCTGTCTCTGGTCCTGAAAAGTGAAGCCAATGCTGCAGAGCCTTAAACTTGTATTCTTTCTAATAACCAGCAGGGCGCGACTCCTCTGGTTGCAAAAGTCTGAGAAAATGACCCTACCTCTCACTAGATTTATTACCTCAGTAAACATTGAGAACATGATTTTATTGTCTCAATCGCTAGTTTCAAGTCTTCTTCAATACAGCATGATGTTCCTTTAGTAAATTATGGTCCCATTTAGTATAAAATGGACCATAAACAGTTGTTTTCATCTTACAACTTTAACCCTTTCACCGTGTGTTTTCAGTTCATGAAAGTAAATTATAACCTTATTCAGCATTCAGTTGATCTTAGCTCCACCCTCTCATGTCACCTCTGGCTGTTAAACCCAGATGGTGACAGCCAAAAACCAAAATGGCGACGGCCAAAATGCTGAACTCACAGCTTCGACACCGTAGTACCCACGTCAATGGGTGACGTCACAGTATACAGTCTATTGCAACTCCAAATTATTTTCAAAACTACATTTCTGTTGGTGAAAGTAAGTCATTGTTCCTAGATACACTGCTGGGTTTCCGTGATGATGACTTTCAACTCCAGCCACTGAGGACAGGATGTGTTCACCACATAACATTCAACCTTCCTATTTAATTTCCCCCTAAACAGTGGTTTAACGTTGAAAAATCATCTTCTTTCATGCTGTGTGAAAGTGTTTTATATATGTTGTATCATCGTGGTCCAGCTCTACATGAGAGGCTATATGAGATTTATTCCACTTTGTTTTACACTTTCCAAACCCAAGACTCCATATGTTTAATGGCTGCACAAATCCAAGAAATTGAAGTTTTCTGGATATGGTTTGCATCATTTTATCCACATTTCCCAAACATGAAACATAACATATCCAATAGTACTAATATCAATCCAATCCAATATCCAGTGTTTGTAATGACTGACCAGCAGGTCAGTGGGATTTAAGAGGTTAAAGAGCAAACATGCGAACAGACATGCTCTTTAACTATGGATGCGTGGTGTTTTAAATGGTTACAAAGAGAAATTCAAATGATTAAAAATGACTTACTGTAAGACTCCACTTTGTTTCATCACTCTGAACAACTGCACTCCCCTCAAAAACAGGCAGTATAGTTGAATTCTTAATGTTTTGTGTTGGTTGTTGTGATTTGTTCGCTTTCACTAACAGCTCCACTAACGTGGAGGATTTGTCTTGGAGATGGAGGAGTTCATACGCGGTGGTTTATGTTGACAATTTTTCTCAGAGACATTGGTGTATTATTCAGATCTGGTAAATATCAAATGGCAGCTCTCCACTTAACTGAGAAGACGGAGCATGTTTCTCTCCACAGGCTTATTAGTAGTGAGAGAAAACACTCAGCTGTACAGAACTACGGATGGAAAGTTTTTATTTTGCTGAGCATGTGGTGACTCTTGACTTTACCCACGGGCCTCGCATTGTTTGGATTCCTCGCTTTTTCAAGAGAGAGACATGAGGAAGTAAAAACAGAAAGAACAAGACTTAATTTATGGACCAACAAGTGGAAGCTTATCAAGCCAGATGGTTAAATAAATGGGTTTAAGGTCATCGGTTCAAATCCAGAGACCTGATTGTTTGCCAGTGAGAGAGAATTAGTAATATTGTCTGTTAATAAACTGGTATCCTTGAACATGGCGCAGAGCCCAGATCCCACACTACAGTAGATGACAGTGATTGTTCACTAGTATAAACTTGTTTGACTGGACACTATAAAAGGTTTAGAAATATTTCATCTACATTTTGATCTCAGTTCACGGTGAAAAGAGCACATGACTTCAATAGAGGAGCAATTTAGCATTACAGCAATAATTAACTTTCAAAAATGAAGCATCAGAGGCCCAGATATCCTAAATTTTAGGCCACATATATTATTTTGATATTGCCTGCATTGTGATAGGACCTCAATATGTAAATCAGTTAGGCAGGGTGACTTGTCAACAGAGTTATTTTCTGAAGATGATAGTCACACTGTGCAGGTTGCACGTACGACTGGCTGAGATCCAATCAGAGTTATATTTGAACCACCTCTAGATTTGGTGACCAATCCAATTGCATGCTGATGTCAGTGTGTTCTGCTTGCATTTATATGTCTTGCATCAACATGTAATTTTCTTATCCACATTGGATATCCAGGTATCAGATAGAAATCGCACTATTACTGTACTGCGTTCTACATACTCAATCAGTATGAACTGCGTACTGCGTATTAAATTAACGATTGAGATGCCATTACCGGCAGATTGGTCACACTGAAGGAAATTCAAGCAATTCGTCTTCTCTGCATCACATGACGATGACATATAAATCACCACGTTGCCGAGCTTCCGTTGAATGAAAATTGTTCATCACAAACCTTAATCAACATTACCTCTTCCACTCAATGTTATGTTTTCCAGTATGATTATATAAGACTAGTTCAAATTCTTAGTTATTTTATGTTAAATATGATTTATACAAGCATCTCTCAGTCATTACTTCAGTCTGGCTGTCCATTTAAATGCGTTGCCTTATAAAAAAAGATATGGAGGACCTGTGCTTCACAACTTCCATAGAGAGGGGTATCAGCTTTCTGGGTTCATTAGGGCTGTCAATCGATTAAAATATTGTCATAATTATCATGACAAATCGCATGATTGTCCATAGTTACTCGTCATCAAACATGGCAACCTGCAGCCCAACAGCTGTCACTGTGTCAGTGTGCTGACTTGACTATGACTTGCCCCAAACTGCATGTGATTATCATAAAGTGGGCATGTCTGTAAAGGGGAGACTTGTGGGTACCCAGAGAACCCATTATACTCGCATATCTTGAGGTCAGAGGTCAAGGGACCCCTTTGAAAATGATTTACAAAGTTTTTACTTGCCAGGATTTACTTGCCAGAAGTTTGGAGCGAGCTCGTATATGGTTGGTAGCAGTGGATTCCTCAGGTTTTCCAGTTTCATATGATGCCAGTATCTTCACTCCACTCTTGCTCAGTGCTTTACACTTGAGCCTGCTGCAAACTCCAAAAGACAGCAGCCCATCGGATTTTTAAGAGTTTAATTAAAAATCGTGAATGCCGTTAAAGAAATGAATGCCATTAAAATGAATTAGCATTAAAACTGTTATTTTTGCTACGCTCAGTGTTACATCATACTTTCCCATCATGCAACTCAAGTGTGTCTTTTATTAGACTTCTCATACAGTAGTTTGAAACGCAGTCTTTTCCATTCTAAATCTGAAGGCCCAAGCTGAGGTAATGACAGGATTTTCATAGCTCTTTCTCTCAGACTTTTGAAATCTGCTCCAAGTGTACAGAAGACATTGTCCACTGTAAAGGAGTAGAAAAAGACCTCGCTTCACTCTAACTTCATGTGCCCTATTACTGTATATACAGTAGGTGCGCCGCTCCCCCATCTCTCCTCTTGTTGTCTTGCAGCCTTTTGCTTCAAACCACATTTAAGCTTCCTCTCCTACTCTCTCATTAAAGGAACCACAGGGGGGTCGATGAAGCCTCACCGAAGTGTTCTCCCACCCTATGGGATGTCTGACCCCCTGGGTTTCATGCTACAACACCTCCAGGCATCATCATTGATCTGTTTGCTCCCCTTTGTTCATCTCTTTGTGCCACCTTATCAGTGTTGTTTGATCAATCGTGGTCATGGTTAACGGAAACTAGTGTTGACAGTTGGAAACCAGAAGCGGACGATGTTTTGTTGATCCCCTTTTCAGACTTCAGCGCTCTGTAACATTACAGCATTTTGCCGTAACAACTGATGATGTTCTTGAGAGGACAGTCTTAAGGAGGTTAAATTTATGAGGAAATGTTTCATGTAATCTATTTTCTAAAGTGCAACTTACCAAAATATGAATGGTGCTGAGAAACAAATGGTTTAACTGCAGGCTCAGGAGGAAAAGATTTTTATTTTGTTTCTCGGCTGAAATGCACAGGTGTCTTCATGTTCACCTTGTTTAAATGTAATTCCCTCTTGAAACTATTGCAGCTTAAAATGAACTTCAAGGGAGGTGTTTGTTTTTAAAATTTATTACTGTCATTACACAACCAGCAGCGCGCTGCGATAAGAGTTGATTGAGTGACCGAGAAATGCTGATAACAGGAGAATTAGGTGGCTTCATTCTCTATCTCTTGCTATGCAAATCAATGCTACCCAGCTGTGAGACACAACAACCCCATAACAAAGAGAAGCTGCTGAATAAAAGACATTCCCTATGTAGTGTTTCACCAGGAGCGAAGCAAACAAGCTCCGGCACCACTGCACTTGCTGTTACTTTGCAATGCAGATGTAATTGCATCCTTAAAAAACATAATAATTCAAGCAGGAAGAGTATGAGTATGCATATGGTTGAAGGTCTGAGGATAATTAAGCAGCCACAATGAGGAACATCCAGTGCCATGTCTGTGTAACAACATCTAGAAATGTCTTGGTAAATATGTGAACACGCTGCTTCACCTTTCAAAACTGACCGTGAAGTGCTGTGAACTCCCGTTCTCTGTTTTCCAAAAGTGAGAGCAAAACTGAAAAAAACGATAATTTGACACAATTTGACATGTGGTGTAGTGTGGCATGGAAGAAGTTTGAGGATTTTGTGTTTGGTCTTTCTGCTGCAATTCATGAAAATCTTTCCAAGCTAACAGCTGATAGTCTGTCAAGCCAGCAGCCAGCAATCTGACAGTTGTTTTTGAGTCTGGTGTGAAAAGTACTTGATGCTCAACTCGTGAAGTTTTCACTTTTAACTGTTCTTTAGTCCATCGGCTTCCACCTCACCATAACACTATACTAAATCCTGCATCCGAAAAATTCTGTTCATATAAAACTAATTTACGGCCGGTATGCACAAATGTCATTAGTTTTCCCATAATATTCTTTCTTACTAACCTAATAATCACACAACTACTGAACAACACAATTAATAGACTTCTTGTTACATTCAGGTAACTCAAAGCAATTGGTAAAAGCGATAGTTTAGGTGTTGTGAAGTGGGTTGAATGAGGTACTTATCCATAGCGTATAACTCACAATAAATGACGGTCGACGCACCCCCAGTTTGGAGAAGCAGAAATAGAAGTAAATGTACTGCTGTCAATGGTGCCGTCAGCAAAATGTATTTCAGTCACCTAAAATAAAGGCTCACCTAAGAAAATCCATATCAGTTTAAATGTACACTGTATTTCAGATATTTTCACTGCTTTACCTTGCAGTCAGACAGCCCTTTCCGATGGGGAACTGAACCTTTTGTATCCATCTATGCTCTCGCCAAAGACACCAGACTCCACTGAAGAAACCTGTAATTTTACCTTGCAGAATTCGGGGTGTGCTGGTCTACGGCTGCCTTGATCGGTTTCAGTTCCTTGTTGGAAACATAGACTGTATTGCTGTCTCGTGCCAAGGTAAAACACTGAAAATATTCTAAATATTGCTGATTTTTTTAGGTTGGTCTTTCTTTTAGGTGGCTAAAATTATATGCATTGCTGCTGCCCTGTCCACAGCAGTACATGGCTTTGCTTCCATGCCTGGTAATCTAGTCTAGTCTGTTTCTCCTAACTGGTGCTGATCGTCATCTACTGTTGGTAGTACAGGATAAGTGCCTCATACAACCTCACTTCAAAACACACAAATAATCCCTTTAAGGCTAGGGAAGGGCCAGGCTCTATTGGGATAAATACTGAGGGCAACACTGACCTGCAACATGCGAAGGTATTTTATCCAAAATCAGGATGTATTCTAACCTTAAAATGTCCCTTCCTTACCTTTAATAATGACCTTTAATGTGTGTTTTAGTAGACTAATCTGAACAACATGTGGGATGCAGGACATAAAGTCTGATCTTTTTACAGCATTGGACAGGAAGCAAGTACTATGCTATGCTTTTACTGTGAAGCACATTAGTATGATATACTCAAATGTCGTAGGAGATAAGGTTGAATGAAGACACTTATTGTGGAGACACCAGTTTTTTAGTTAGAAATGCCCATTTGACTATATCTTAAAACCAGTATGAGGTTACAGTAAATCCAAGTGTGACATAAAGCAAACAGACACACACACCTTTCATGGTTAAATGTCACCATTCATTTGCATTCTGCAAATGGATCTTTCAAGGCTTTCCCATCCCTCACAGACATAATTGACCATCAGTTCAGCACCTTCAGCAACCTCTTATAGCCTGACCTGTTGAGTTGCTCCAGTGCCAGACCTGGCAGGGTTGGGGCGTGTTAGTCAGGGTGAAAGGGTGTGGAGTTTGCTCAGCGATGAGTGGAAATTAACATTTTGCGAAGCCCCATTTAAAGCCATTTGCACCTGCTTGTTGGTGCAGTCACCCGCTGGTTGCTGTGGCCCCAGTGATTTGATGTCTCGTCAGCGGTCGCTCCGTTCGTGTAATGGCAGATTGATTTACCACAAAGGAGGCGACGCATGAAAATCCGGCTGCTGTTGTCTTGAGTATTAATGAAGGTACTAACCTGAAGTCCCTTTTAAGTGAAGCAAACTAAAAAACGTAGAACATGAGATCATCCTGTAACTTCCCATCATGTCTAAAATCTAAGAAATGTCACTCAGTGGCTTGTTAAAAACATTGGAAACAGAAGACAGGGTGTAAATGAAAAATGATCAGAAACAGTCAACATCCAAGCTTAATGTCTGCCACTATTTGGTCATGCAACAGTCACAAACACCAAGTAAACATTTATCAGAAAGAAAAACACAAAAATAAGTTAGTTAGCTATAAAAACACAACTGTCATGTGGGTCTTTTGGGGTTTATAGACATGCAGAGTGCCCAGCCAGGTTGTAGGATGAGGAGCCAAACTTCTTGACAATAACCATTTTCTCCCCTCAGAAGATACTTTTTCAAAACGTAAACTTTAGTTTAGTTTATCCTAGTTGTAAGTATGGCCATTCCTGCTCTCTTTAATACATTTTCACAACAGCAGAGCAACAATTTTAGCAGCATAGCCTCAAAATTATAATCATTATCAACTATGTGAAGACAAAATATGGAACGCTCACAACTTGAGATTGGGTACTCCTTTATAATCTCAATCATTTACTTGAGGTTTGCTTGTTTTAGAAATATTATTCTTCTTGTAAATATTTGTATTTTGACAGAAATAATTCAACTGCAAGACTAAGGGTGCCTTCAGTCCGCATGCTAACACGCTCAGGGCAATATGTAGTGCAAACAGCTAGTGTTTAAAATGGGTGCCGCAGTCCAAATTGTGGTCCGTACGCTCCTCCTGTTTGACTGATAGCAGTTAGCGTGCGTTAGCATCACGGCTTTAGCCTGTGGAACAGTATTAATGTTAGTCAGAATCACGTCACCGGCTGTGTGTCTCAGATACCCGCTGCCTTGATAACCCAGCTGCACGCAGACCACATCCAGATGTGCCGAGGCTTTTCAGGTCGGGTGGAATCTGATATTAACTTTAGCTCTGTTGATCCAGTTTGTTTGCTTGCTCCCATTGCTGCAGAAAACTGTGTTTGCGTGCCAATGTCTTTCATATGTGGCAACAAGGTGTTGAAATGGGCTGTGGATGGGATCACACCAGCCAAAACACAAACAGACATTCTGGAGTATATACTGGCTGTAGCATTGTTTCTTTAATATCTGATGACATATCATGGTCATTTTATGATTTATTACAGTAAATATATTACATATGGATCCTTTAAAATGCTTGTTACCAATACTTATGGAGATATGTCACCCAAATCCATAAATATCAACCTTGTGGTGCTAGAGGAAAAGTTAAGGGATGATACGTGTGCCAATCCCTCCATTAGATGTGGAGATATTTCACTGCAAAACAATGAACTGAAAAGATGTCAGGGGATCCCTGAAGTCAGTAGGATACATCCTCTGTGGACCATGAATGTCTGTACAGTTTTTCCTGACAGTCCATCAAATATTTGCTAGGATATATTAGTGCTGGAATAACCAAAATTTAGCAAAAACAACTTTCAAGTTTTGATGCTGACACTAATGTTTTTTTAATGAATTTTGGAGCTTTCACAGGTTCCAAGGCTCATTACTCTTTAAGAGAATCACAAAACATAACACTATAAAAATGAACATTTGGGAGAAAAAGAACCACAAGTTTAGTCATTTCAGGTAGGTATGTGCACAGATACGCATCAGGAGTCCTACCTTACCCGAGCACTAGCCAACAGAAACGTCCAACGGCTGTTAATGTGTCATTATGAAAATCTCCATCGGCAGACAGCCTCTGCTGCTGGGCATGTGGAGTGTGGGTTTTCATGTGGCTATTTAAAGGAGTTTAAAAAAACACATATACTGTAGTAGCTCTCCCAGGGGACTATGCAAATGAGATTACAGAGTTTTACTCATCCAATAACAGGATTTTTTTTTTTCATCTAAATATTTGCTGTCTCTCCCTGAAGGTTGTTGCATGTGTTTGAGCTAATGTGCTCAACTGGGCCTGATTCCCAGATTGCTGAATATGCAATTTCAAGCCACCGGGGTCAGCTGTCACTTCAGTCTGTTATGTCTGAGATGGATGGTGATCTGAGATTTTATTTGTAAAGGTTCAAACCCACATAAAGTTCACTATCACTGGTTAAACAACAGTTGAAAAGTTCTTGTTTCTTGCGTAGGCGGGGTGTTAATTATCACTGTGACAAATTATAAAGTACCGTTCCTTGCAAGGTTTGCAAACTAGTCACATGACCTCTTAAATAGCTCAAGTATTGATCAGCGATTTGGTAACACAATATCCCACGAGGTTAGAGATGTTGGTCCTGGGGCCAAACTGATCTGCAGCCAGTGACTGCAGTTGGCTCGGAGGACAACCGAGACTTGCAGTTTCAGACATCCTGGTGCCATTATTTAGGGAGCTCTCCAGTTTAAAGGCCACCTTTCTGTTCCCCTTGTAACAGTCCTATAAAGTTTGGATATACAGCTCCAAACAAGCTTGGTGGCACACGTCCTAGCCACAATTGCAAACATGGTTCTAGATATGCATTGACCTGAGGGACCAACGGGTCACATTAAAAATCTTACGCTTGGACACAAGATTGAATGGCATTTCAAAAACAGAGCATTTTAGGCTGGTTTCAAAACAAAACTAAGCAACTGTTGCTGAAATTGTTATATATATATTTTTGTAAGCAAGCGCAAGAAACAGAAGCAGGAATGAATCTCTTACCCATGAAATAAAATGTATTGTCATAAAGACTCCCCAAATCCTGCCGTGAATTTAAATTCGGCCATTCAGAAACTCATCAAAACTCAAAACTTGCCTGAATGTCTCTGAATCCATTGGCATGATTGCCAGTGGTCCAAAGTTCAAACTATTTAGGTCAGCAATGTCACCGAATCCAAGCTGAGTTAAGACTGATCGGTGTTAAACCTGCGTTAATAGATTGTTTTGGCCACTTGAGGGTAGTACAGCAAGCTGTAAACTTACCATCTTATAGATGGATAGATTTGTTTTGGCTGTGCTCATACACCATTTTTAGCTATTCCTACAAAAAGTAATACACTGCAATCTGTACAGATCCCATAAAAACAATTTGTATGTAATCATGAAGTATAAAGAGTGACAAACGCTGCATAGTGAAGAGGTCGAGGTGGATGGTTGAGTCAAAAAAACAGACTTTTGCTCAGGAGGCTGCTGTTTATACTGTGTGAAACCAGAACGTAACGTTGATTTATTTCTCACGTAACTTCTGTACTTAAGTCACGCCCCTCTTACACCACAGTCTCTTCTTAAACCTAACCAAGCTGTTTCCTGTGGTAAATGGCCTTGCATTTATATAGCGCTTTCCCCATTCATACACCGATGGCAGAGGCTGCTCATCAGGATCTAATCTAAATATTCATTCACACACCGATGGCTATTCCTTCAGGACCAATCTGGAGTTAAGTGTCTTGCTCAAGGACACAGTGACATGTGACCAGAGCAGCTTCTGATTCGTCGACGACGTGCTCTACCCTCTGAGCCACAGCCGGCCCTCTGTATACATGTAATGTGCGGAAATTGACACTTGTCTGGTTATGTGTTGCTGGACTGGATTAGGATACATTGCTCATTAATATTCATCTAGAGTCATGTTTGTGTCTCATATTCACTCTTCTTTTAGCTTTGCTTTTGGTCTCCACCTCAGAAATGTCTGGTTCTACTTCGCTGCCAGATGTTTCACTTTATCCCCATGTAGCTGCTAACTTTGTCTGTCTGCCGTTTTGTGCTCAGCAGGTATCGTATGAAAATATAATGAAAATAGCTGATCCTCAATAGAGCGGTGAGTGAACCAAAACAGTGATGGAACTTATTCCAAGTTAGTTCATCACCACAAGTGACCCCTTTCCATTGTTAACATGAAATTAAAATGTGAACTAAAGACAGGTCTAGTGTGTAGGATTTGGCGGTATATAACAGTGAGATTGCAACCAACTGAAACTTCTCCCATGTACCAAGCATGTAGGAGAACTATGGCAGCCAACTGGAAACATGAATGACTCTCAGCAGTGTTTGGTTTGTCCATTCTGGGCTGCTGTAGAAACATGGCGGCTGGCTCCGTCAAGAGGACCTGCTCCATATGTAGATATAAGTGGCTCACTCTGAGGTTATGAAAGCACAATGATTCATATTTTCAGGTGGTTATACACTAAAGAAAACATAGTTATTCATATTGTATTCCACATCTGCTGATGGATCCCCCCAATTGGTACACACTGTTCCTTTAAAGCATCTAAAAAAACAAATTGAAAGTGGTCTAATTTTCACCTTGAACCTTGCTTGGATCCAGGTTTTGTGACTCCAGCTATTTAAGATCCTTTGATGCTGTCAGTCGTAATGAGTCACGGTGTCACTTGTTTGTCAAGCGGACAGTCCACTGAAGCTTTTTTTCATTTTCATTAAGATGACAAGAAGCCTGAGAGGGCTGAACAGAGTAAACAAAGCACAGGACACTGTGATGTGAGAAAGTAAATACAATGCTGGCGCTGCACGGGCAGCATTATAATTTGGAGCTGGTTTGAGAAATCAGATGTTTATGTAGCAACTCACAATTACCTCAACTGTATACTCTTTACTGCCTGAGAGTAATTACAGACCGCTACCTGCTAAATCCACAAAGATACAAAATGAAAGTGTTGAAAGTCTAACTGACAATAACATTCAAAGATTTTGATGATGTCCATTTAACTTTTAGAAGTCATTGTGCTCCATGTTCAGCATATTAAAAAATGACTGAATATTTTGTTTATCCACACAAACACCTTTGGCACCCCAAAATAAGGAACCAGGGACCAAAAAAACACAGGTTATGTGAAGATGCTGAGTGATTTGATCACCCGTAATTCATTGGAAACATCTTTTCATCCAACCAAAAAGAAGCTTTCAACGAGTCCCACTACAAATACGTCCAAGTCAAGACAAATTGCACTTTGTGTCATCACCAGTCAAAGAATATGTTCAACTCATGTCAACACATGTTAAGCCAAATCATATTAGCAATATGTTTTTTGGAAGCAGAGCAAAAGGCAGACGGAAAAGCGTTTTGTGTACTTCTTATAATTCATGATTTCTGGTACTCGAGGAACATCCAATTCGCATCTCCCACTGAGTATTTCATCCATTGTGCACAGCAGCAAATCTCTGCCCCACTTGTCTGGAAGTGATTCAGCTTACAAAGACTTCTCAAGGCAGCAGGGTTTTCCTGGGGGTAGTGCTCCTTACATGGGGATGGGGCTGAATAGGAGACGAGGTAGCATAGCCAGACGTTTCTCTTTTTTTGTCTGTGAAAGCATTTAGAGTGTCTGTGTGGTAGCCAGAACACATAGATGCTCTGCAAATATAATATAAAACTTAAAAGATTGTGAAGACCTTACATTTAAGCCAACAATTATTCTGGATAATTCCTTGAGAAAATACTTTGCCAGTCCCTCATCTCTACCTACACAATACTTAACAGGATATATAATCCGAGCAATGCAAGCATAACTTTATTTATATATTACATTTCAGTCAATGTAAAATACATTGTGCTTCACGGAAAAGCAGTTACTACAACCATCAGTGCTAGACATGGGAAATTAAATACTATGTAACAGCTAACACGGCCTTACAGTCATGGTAGATGTAAAAAACAAGACAGAGACATAGACTGAGCCAAAATCTAGGGTTGTCTGGGGGCATCTTCCACTGAGGAGATTTTATTCAGATTTATTGCAGCTATATGCTCTATTTCTCAAGCCATTTGATAATGGAATGCATAAATATCTGTACAATACTTGGGAAAAAAGCATGATGTTACCAAGGGGAAAAAAAATCATCCTGTAGAGACTACATCTTATTTTCTGTCTGTAGTTAGCGTACAGTTGGTTGGTTTTACATTACACATAGTGATTAGATAGTGATAAATATAACAGCTTTATTTGTCAACTTTTATCCAACTTTAAATAAAATATAACTGCTGGATTTTGTTTGTGTACATATGGTGACGCAAAAAATAGGAAGAAAAATGATAGCCCACTCCTTAAACGATACTGGGAATTGGAGAAACGTTGCTTTCTTTAGTCTATAATCATTATGTGGCGCTGCACGGAGGTGCAGTGGTTAGCGATAGCAAGAAGGTCGTAGGTTTGAATCCAGCTTGGTGCTCTTCTGTGTGGAGTTTGCATGTTCTCCCCTGTTAGCGTGGGTTTTCTCCGGGTTCTCCGGCGTACCGTCAAAGTCCAAAGACATAAGATAAGATAAGATAAGATGAATCTTTATTAATCCCCGTAGGGAAATTCAGTTTTTACACTGTTGTTAATTTCACACAGTACACATACATGCATTAATGGAGAGATGTCAGAGTGAGGGGGCTGCTCCTGACAAGCGCCCCGAGCAGTTGGGGGATTGGTGCCTTGCTCAGGAGCACCTTGGCAGTGCCCAGGAGGTAAACTGGCACCTCTCCAGGGGCACCTTGGCAGTGCCCAAGAGGTAAACTGGCACCTCTCCAGCAACCAGTTGGTCTTGGTCCATGTTGGGACTTGAACCGGTACCTCTGATTCCTAAACCAAGTCCCTATGGACTGAGCTACTGCCGCCCCCCTAATTGATGAGGCTGAATTGCCTGTAGGTGTGAATATGAGCGTGAATGAATGGCTGTCTGTCTCTGTGTGACCTGTGACGGACCGCCGACCTGTCCGGAATGTGCCCCGCCTTCGCCGAATGCCAGCTAGGATCGGCTCCAGACCCCCCACGACCTTTGACGGGAAAACCGATTGCAAATGGATGGTTGCCACTGAAGTACATTGATAGATAGAGGGATTGATGGATAGATAGATTAGGATGAGAATGTGTTGGTATAGTACAGTATATCTGTAGAATACACAATATAAAGAATAGGATAACATGCTATATACATTAGCAAAGTGTACTTTTTTTTTTTTTTGCCCACTCTACAAAATGATCCATCAGTGCTCTGTACTACTCCTCTTGCCCATCACGTATACACCCAACCACTGCAGAGTCGTCAGAAGACTCCTGCAAGTGGCATGACCCAGAGTTGAACTGAGCGTCTGTGGTGTTGAGGTGAAAAGGAGACAGTACAGTCCCCTGTGGAGCTCCAGGGCTACCAACCACCACTTCACACAGAGCACTGCCTAATTGTTCTCCGGTTGCCTTCATCATTCTGAAACCATAACACAAAACAAACGCTGAAACCTTTATTTGTTATACTGTTTTGTCTGTTTCCTCAGTAATAGAGCTCCATTCATTTGTCCAGTCAGAGAGACTGAGGGGAAACGACACAAAGTTGGCGCTAGTTTACTTTGCCCCTGACACAGACTTGTCGGCGTCCCCGGGCGACACTTCACCTGTTTCCAAAACGCTGAAGGACGAGTGTCCTGGCGTGCATCGCTGACAGCAGACAGAATCAGTGATCCACCAAAGCGAGGTTCTTTCGTGTATTATGTTCAGACAATAGATTGTGAAAAGCTATTGTATGTGGTGGGGAGGCTTCAGCCTTGGATCAAAGCTACAAAAGGAAAACTGAGACAGGGATGGGTTATTATACAGCTGTCATGACAAAAATAATAAAAATTCTGATGTCTTTTACTTTCTTGAAAGGAGCATTTCAGTATCTGCACATACAAGGCTTTGATGTTTTCTCTTTATATATCTATCCATCTATCTATCTACAGTATTTATCCATTTATCCATCTATCTGCAAGTACTCTGGTGGCAACCGCATAATGAGTACTGTAAATAATAAATATGTTATAATTACTACTTGGCTTAGCAGACTTTTAAAAGAAGCAACATTTCTCCAGTTCCCAGCGTCTTTTAGGGAATGGGCTATCATTTCTCTTTTTCTTTTTATTGCATGTTTTGCATCAGCATGTGTACACAAACAAAATCCAGTCATTGTATTTCTTTTCTGGTTGGATAAAAGTTTACTAATTTAAAGCTGCTATACTCTAAAACTACCTCTCTTCAGCACTTTCTATTAGGACTGGAAAGATTCACCTATCTACAGATTTGATACTATTATGATACTTGGGTGCTGATTCGATATGTATTGCGATTTTTGAGTTAATTGCGATTCAGCATAACGATTTTTGTTAACCTTTTAAACACTAGACCATGGGAATAAGTTGAATCATACACTTTTAGGGAACTTTTTCTTTTTTTTTTTTTTCCAACAACCCAAAAATCAAAGAATAAAGACATTTCCCTGACAAATTAGGGGTATTATCTTTTTAGCTTTTAAGAGACATGTAACATGTTTTATGCTGGTGAATATAATCCAATCACCCTTACTTCCATATATGTATTTTGTATATACAGTTCTCTTTGTTAACATCTTATTTTGAAAACCAGATGTAGTTATATGTGAACACTTCCGCTAAATAGTCCATCGTGAGCTCAAGACTGCAGCTCTCCCATCAGCTCTGTTTTCTTTATACATCCATGATCAGCTCCATCTGCGTTTGAATGCATTTAACATAAATGTCAGTATACGGGTGCTCTACGGTTGTAGTGTCGGCCGGTTTGACCTCGGAGATGAGACTGACAGCTGGCTTGACGGCACATTACCACAATACGATGGTCTTTCCTGTCCATGACAGAATTAGCATGCGGCTTTAGCCATGATGTCTAGCTCTGCTTTTCCTGCAGTGTGTGAAACCCAAAGTGTTTCCACACTTTACTGTGTGTGTAATAGTAGTAGTTTACCACTTTGGATTTAAAATGTGAGGGCCGAGGTCTGCTTTCACAGCTCACTACGGCCGGCTGCGTTTTGCTTTGTTTGATGGATACAGAACGGGTACGACGTCACATCACTCAGAAATAACAAAGACCATCAATTAAAGTGGTAACTTCTACCTAAAAAGACTTAAATGAAGCAAAAATATTGATTTTGTCATTAAAAATAGATTTCAAAATAGTAAAAAAAAAAAAAAATTTCCCACCACTACAATCGAATCACTGACATAAAAGGAATCGCTCGTAATGACAAACCAACTAAGACAAACCGCAGACAAATCATCTCAACATGACGATTTGTCCCCTAAATACCTCATATTTTCTCCTCATCCTGGGCACTTCATGCCCCCCTTTCACAACATTTAACACCTGGTTGCATGTTACCCCTTGCATCAACATTTCACGGGACCCATTTAACCTTTAGGTGCAGTCTGCGACAGATAGCAACAAAAAAAAGTAATTTTGACTTTATCCAGTATTATACTGGCTCTGGATGTGAATTGTCCTCTAATACAAGGCTTGTGTTGTAAATTTCAGTTTAGATTAATTAAACCTAGCACGCTCGGGAAGGGTTTCTACACGGCCAGGTGATAAAACTGCTGATTTGAAAATTGTGATAAATACAATGAAGTCCACAGAGGGAGGAGGCTCTATATCTGGTAGGAGGTAATTTAATTGCCTCCCCATATCTAACAGATCCTTTAACACATAAGCACTATTAGAATCCTAATAATATTTTATGATAACGTAACTGTCAGAGAACGCTGTAGGGGAGATTTTGTGCTGTGTTTTTTTCAAGATGACCATCGACCTGAGCTGAATTAATGAGGAGAGGTTGCAGGAAAACTTGGCACGCCAGCTGTCAGCATCAGGGTGCAGCACAGCTTCGCTTATCCCTGTCAGAGCAGGTCACTGTTTCAGAGACGTGGGGAAAAAAAAATGTCAACACATCTGCAAATGGCTGACTGTGGTCCCTGCAATCGGGATGTATAGGGCCATATATAATGTAGATCATTTTCATATACTTACTCTCATGAAAAATAGATAGAACATGTTTAATTTCAGAAAATGATAGATGAATTACTTCCATAAAACCACTCTATGCACAACAATATGAAATAAAATAACTCCTATGTATAAGTGCTTGTGAGCAGTTTCCCTGTCTGTCAGTCTGGCGTCATCCTCATTCATATTTTGATGCATGTGTGGGTGTTTCTGTGTGGATGAAACATAACGTGAGGCTTGTATGTACATCTCTGCCATATGCCGAGTTAACCTCCTCTCTGGATGTCAGCAATATTGTTTCGTGAAAGACAGGAAATAGAACAGCATGCGAGTCATAACATTTTTGCACCTGTAATTTCTATCCCGTCTCTGGTGTTAATAAGTAATGACTGCACCACTGATTAGTGGAATACTTCCAATTATTTCCTCTGTAGCTTCTACTCCTACTTATGAAATAAAAGGTCATCAATGAGACACCACTGTTTGCACGGCGTTGGAAGAATACTTACATCTTTTATTTGTGCAATAATAGAAATACAGCAATAAAAATACTCCATAACAAATAAAAGTCCTACAGAAAACTGTTCTTATATAAAGGACAGATATAAACAAGTAAACATACGAGATATTCTAATTTTGTTTTTATTATTACTGATATCTTAGCATTTAGGAGGCATGTAAATGGTGCAGCTGGTCTGGATGGATGAAATTTAAACTACTATTTACAGGATACAGTTGGTTAGTTCAACCATTGACTGTATGTAAGAAGTGGACGTAGTCAGCGTGACGTCACTCAGTGGTTTGTGAACTGCCATTTTGAGGCCTCGAGGTCAGCACTTTGGCTGTTTTTTTTTTTTTGCAGCCAAAAGAGACACAAGAGGGTTGTCAAGTTATCAGTAGCTATCGCTGTCAAATATCATGGAATTGAAAGCACAGTATTTTTGTGTGTGTGTGTGTGTGTGTGCGTGTGTGTGTGCGTGTGCGTGTGATAATAGGGCGTTACCACAAATTTGTTTTAACGGCACTAATGTCTTTAATGCAACTTGTTATTTTTAGGTTGTATACCGGGCTCACTTTTAAAGTTTGAGTGACACTATTATCATATGAAACTAGAAAACTTAAGCAATCCATTGATACCAACCACGGCATACTAGCTTGTTGCGAAAGAGGCTAAATAACGCTCAAAACTTACTTAGGAATAACTGGCATGGCTATTTTCAAAGGGGTCTCTTGACCTCTGACCTCAAGGTATGTGAATGAAAATGGGTTCTCTGGGTAACCACCAGTCTCCCCTTTACAGACATGTTCACTTTGTGGTAATCACATGCAGTTTGGATCAAGTCATAGTCAAGTCAGCACACTGACAGCTGTTGTTGCCTGTTGGGCTGCAGTTTGCCATGTTATGTTTTATGCTAAATGCAGAACCTGTGAGGGTTTCTGGACAATATCTGTCATTGTTTTGTGTTGTTAATTGATTTCCCATAATAAAAATATACATACATTTGCATAAAGCATCTTATTTGCCCACTCACATGTTGATAAGAGTATTAAATACTTGACAAATCTCCCTTTTAACTTAAAGGGAAATTTTGAACAGATAAAAAAATGTGTGATTAATTTGCGATTCATTATGATTTACAATCATGCAATTAATCACAAATATTTCATACTGTAAGATATAGATATATATCTATAAGATTAAGATTAAGAATCTTATACTGATAACATTTTCATAAATGGGATCTAATGAAATGAAGCATTTTAGAAGAAAATCATTCACTTCATTGCATTTGTGCAGTGGCGTTTATGTCGAAATTACACATAAGGAGAATTACTGTGTTTTTCAGAAATCTTTTGTCCAAATTTCAGTAGCATGCATGAATGATGGCTAGTCTTATACATTTTAGCTTCAGTTTGGGGTTAGCTGCCTGGCTGTCTGTGATATATTCTAATGCAAATGACAGCAGTCAGTCTCCACTATGCTCAGTAAGGCTCACTGAGCAGAATGACATCTTCTAAGAAAGACCATTGTCATTATGTTTCATGTGTACTTCCTACCTTGTAAGCCAGCAATAGAAATAAAACCTCTACACAGTAAATGCCAGGTTTGTGGATTTCAAGAGCATCCCACTATACACCTGCTTGAATAAATATTAACTTTCTCTTGACAGCAGTAGATTGCAAATAGAAAGTAGGCTGAGAAACCTGCACAGTTAAAAGTTAGCTCACCATTAGTCAACTACACGTGGTACCTTTTTCCATTCTGTCAAAGAGAAGGTGACCTTTTCGCAGGCAGATACTGAAAGACAGCCAACAAATGAAGATGCCCCACACAAAGGTCATGTGCTTCTTTTAAAAAGGACATCAGAGAAAAACATCTGACTGCAGTCATGAAGAAAGTGGTTGGGGACTGAGTATAAACTGTTTTTATAAGGCAAACTGGTTGTGCGAGTTTGATAAGTATTATTTAGGGCTGAATGTCAGACAGATGCTGACAAAAAAATTTGTGGTGTGTCTTTTCTGCTTTTGCAAGACTGGACTGTGTGTCTGTGATCGCATGTGTGTGAGTAGATGTGCAGTCTTGATGTAATTTAGTCTGACAAGTGACAGTGATGCTTTACTACTCAGAGAACCCACAACAGAGCTTGAATGATAAATTTTGAAAGAGCTATATGGGGCTCTCTGGAAGAGAAACAGCGCTAGTCTCCCAACCACGTGATCCTGCCATCTGGCTCTTGAAATGACTTAAATGGGTGGTGGTTTGGGAATCGTTCTACTGTCTTCAGTCAAAAGCTACTGTTTTCTAAAGTGAGGAGAGTGCATGCAGCCTGGAGGGGGGTCTGCACGGCTCTCATGAGGACTCATCATGGTGATCTGCTGAATTGGAGAGACTGTGAGTGACAAGGGTGTATCTTCTTAGTATAGGCAGAAAGCGAAGGTCTTCACACCAAACTTAGCTTTCGACCGAGGGGGCCACAGAGAGCTGGGACTGTCATGTTTGATTTAGATTTGCTCAACCCAGGTAGTGTTTGACAGAAGGAAAGGGGCCGCCGTTACAGTATGTAGAGAAGTATGCTTTTACTCTAAGCAACAACTGATTTTAGAAAGTGAGGCTTGTTATTGAAGAAAGAGGGCGCATAGTGCAAGAATAAGTCTTATCACACAGAATGTGTTTAAATTAGGGCTGTCAAAGTTAATTTGGTGATAACAGGTTTACGCAGATTTGTTTGGACACCACTAATTTATTAAACACGTTCACAAAACATCTGATTGCTCAGGTTATACCAGGCTTAGTTTTAAAGTGAGAGTGAAGGTTCAGGAATCATATGAAACGAATGAAAACCTAATGAATCTATTGGTATAAATCATGTCACACTAACTTGTTGGGAAGAAGAAGAAGAAGAAGAAGATCAACCTTTATTAGTCCCACTAGGGGAAATTCAATTTACACTCTGTTGTTAACACACACATGCACATACAGGACCCATATACATGCAACAATGGAGAGATGTCAGAGTGAGGGGGCTGCTCCTGACAAGCGCCCCGAGCAGTTGGGGGTTTGGTGCCTTGCTCAGGGGCACCTCGGCAGTGCCCAAGAGGTAAACTGGCACCTCTCCAGCTACCAGTTCACACTCAGTTCTTGGTCCATGTCGGGACTTGAACCGGTGACCCTCCGGTTCCCAAGCCAACTCCCTACAGACTGAGCTACTGCCGCCCCCAGGAGGTTCCAAATCCAAATTTACACATTTTGGCGAGGAATAACTGGCATGGCGATTTTCAGAGGGATCCCTTGACCTCTGACCTCAAGATTTGTGAATGTAAATCGTTTCTATGTACCCACGAGTCTCCCCTTTACAGACACACCCATTTTATGATAATCACAGTCAGTTTGGTGGAAGTCATAGTCAAGTCTGCACACTGACACACTGACAGCTATTGTTGCCTGTTGGGCTGCAGTTTGCCATGTTATGATTTGATCATATTTCTCATGCTAAATGCAGTACCTGAGAGGGTTTCTGGAAAACAGTGTTAATGTTAATTGATTTCCAATAATAAATATATACATACATTTGCATAAAGCAGCATATTTGCAGACTATGTTGATAACTGTATTAAACACTTAACAAATCTTCCTTTAGAATTAACTGAAAAAAAAAACAATGTACAGGCTGATGCAGAAATAATCCCTCTCAATCATCAGGTTTCTGCAGAGACCCTGCCCTCGGCCTGTATTTTCTCTTTTCTTCTTATTTTGATTTACTCTGGATGTTTCTGGGTGTCTGCAACCAGCCTTTGGGCTCTAGGTGGGTTTGTAACCCTCGGCCAATAGCAGCACACAAGTGGTCAGATGCCATCGCTTTGTCACGCCCCTCATCTTCTGACACTGAGGCACAAGACTCCACATACTGTACAAAGCTGCCGTATTTCACGGATGAAAATGGGTTGTGTTATATGCATGTGTTGCAGCGATCCCCTGTTCCTCTCTGTGCTCTGAGTGTTGTTGTGTGTCTGTAGTTTGATGAGAGCAATGCTGAGTCACAGCTAGCAGACAGGAAGTCTGCATTCATTCAAACAAACCAACAAGCTCAAGGCTTTCATCCAGGAGACTGCTGCTCGTGTCTCGTGCGTCACATTACAATCAGCACTTTGTTCATGTCCCATGTTCACAACGTCATTTTCACTGTGCAAACATAGCAGTTTTAAGTTCAACCATGTTATTATATCCTAAACCTACAGTGGCTTTGTTGCCAAAAATAAAGAGACACCAAAGAGCGCCAACGTTGGGATGTTGACACAACTCACACAAGGAAGAAAATGACACAAGGAAACTGAACTCAATCAAAACATAATCACTGTTCACTCACTTTCACATAACCTCTACAGGAAATCTGTCTTGTTATTAGTGATTTGCATGCATGTAGATTGACAACCGTAGCCAAGAATTCACCATTAAATTAGTCTTCTATAAATGCTGAAAAGCAGCTGCTATGTCCGATTTAATCAGGAAGTTTTGGAGTGTTGCCAATTCAAATTTACTGTAAGCTGGAAAGTGATTATGCAAATGTAGATTGAGAATGCTGAAAAAAATTGCTATACTGTCAATAACTGGAGTTTACGTGGTGTGTATACTCTATATCTCAAGCTGTTGTCTGTGCTGGCAGGATGGGCAACAATATCTATGTTGCTTAAATGTACCCCAGTATAAAGCAAGGAACCTGTCTGAATGTTGGTATTCCCGTAGTGTATCTCGAAGATTGTTCATCCGATTTACTTCTCACTCGGCGGGTGTATTGCTGGGGACCCAAGGGAGTGCCGTGTCAAATTTGGATGAACGTCATGATCAATATTAATAAACTTTGAATGAAGATGGGCAATGGAGGGAGGCTTTATGGTTCTGCACACTGATGGCGGAGATACAACAAATCTGTCAAACAAACAGAAAGATGTGTTAGAACCCAAAGCTGTCCGGTTCACTCTGGCCAGTGGGCAGTGCTTGGTTTTGACTGTTTTCAACATGGCGGCTTGGTGACAATCTTTCTCATTTTACAGCTAAACAGCACACTACAAGATATGTCTGATACCACTTGAGGTGAGAAATAATCATTTCTCAGTCAGTAACGGAATATTGATTCATATTTGATCCGCGCTGTCTAGTTTGACCGTTTGCCTAGTCATGGACGGACCTCGTTTGCATAAAGTTGGGGTTGCAAAGTCCAACCTGTTCTCACTCTCAACTTGACAAATACCGCCGTTTGGTCAGTGATCTCAGCTTTGGAAACCGATGCGCGGAGGTAGCCTTTAGTAACAGTTTGACAAACCAGGCTGTCAACTACCTCCTATGCAAACCCACTTATGTTGTCCCATGTGAAACTTAAAGTAACATTGACTTATTTTGTCACATCAGTTTTAAGTCGTGTGACTCGTCTGTATCATCAGTCCTATGAGTCACGTGAGGTGTTAGTCAGTGAAGTTAACGTCAACTACGACCGTTTCCTAACCCTAACTAAGTGGTTGCGTTGCCTAAACTTAACTTTGTGTGAAAACAGAAGTTTATTTTGAAAGGACATTATGCAAGTAATGAGCGTAAACTGACACGCCATCCCTAGTCCCTCCAAAACTAACGCAAGAGGGGTATCACATGTGTGTTTCTGATGTCAAGGGGTACTGACCAAGTGGTGGTATTTGATGAGTTGGGAGAGAGAAGGTTTTGCAAATTCAGATAGCAAACGGTCGGTCAACTTGCAGAGGGGTATCTCTCATGCAATGTGCGACCAGATTTCCTGCTCCTCATAGAAACTGAATCACAGATCTGGTGTATCTCCACCTTGAGTTGAGCGTGTCGTCTGTGGTGGACTTTTTAAGGCCGTTACAAACGATTTCTTCTTCACTTCCCTGGAATTAATCAACTCGCTCTGATTGGGCATGTGCTCCTAATGGCCACGCCCTGATGGGTAAATGAGTAAATTAAGTGGCAGCTTTAGTTTGATATTAATACAGATATTTCCCAAAGAAAAATATGATAGTAAAAATATGACTTGCAATTGTTAAAAAAGACAACAAATAATGCTTTCTGGAAGTGAATCAGCCTCCATTTTGGCTCCATTTCAACTGAGACAATGCCCGATGCATTGTGAATTCTAGCCAACATCATTCTGTTCAGGTCTGCCTTTCATCACATTTTTAAGTGTTGTGCTCAGCATCTGCAGTAAAAGCGCTGAGGCTCTCTGCTGACCTTGGCCCATAGTTTTGCATGAAGTCTGTGATCTCTCCTTGCACCTTGTACAACATCATGCTGACCTCTTTCAGACCATCAGTCCAATGAGGCCTCATTAAAATGAGCTGTGTGGAGAGGTTAGATGCAAAGACTCCACTTGTCCCTCCCACTGTTGCAACATCAAAACATGTAACAACACACAATATAAACCATATACGTACATTATTATTATCAAGGTGGCTCATTTATAGGTGAAATGTGTGTGCTTTGATTCATGATCTTCTACAAACACATGGATGTGATATGCATGTAAGCATAACACTATATCACTCAAGTTACACTATAAACAGAGCAGCTTGTCCTGAAATGCTTTTATGATCCTCTAGCATAAAAACATTTTAGTATATGCGGTGTGGCACTTTGGATAAAGCAATTAGAAAATGTGATATAGTGGAACATTATCACTTTGTGCACCATGTGGTACTGATTTATCGACGCAAAATTGCCATACAGTAATTTTCAAGGTCATTTAGTCTATTGGTACCTTTAGAGTGTAAACAACTTACTAAGTAACATACAATAGTGAAAAAGACTTTGTAGTCCTCTGAGGAAAACCAATATTTTCATTCCCAGTTCCAAAATTATTCACCATTTAGGCCACAAAGGCACAACCTGGTTTCCGAGAAATGATCTCTATATATAAGTAACTTGACAAAAGGAAATATTTAGAAGTTTGGAAGGAAATGTAATGCTGATCAGATTACATTTTCTATTAACATATTGATGAAATTGTGTTAATTTAAGGGCAGATCCATCTGCTTTCTTTTCTGGATTTTTTTTTTTTTCCCCAATGAAAACGCCCACTCAACCGTTTGCAAAAGTAGTGACGTAGGTCAGGAAGAGCACCAGTCATTGATCCCAACATGGTCGTAGTGGCCAGTGGTGGTACTGCAACTTCTGTGTCAGTCACGTGATGCCATTGGGACCAAAAAGACTTTTTCTCATGGACAATGAAAAAGAAACGTCTGTAACTCAGGTAAATCAACTCCCTAATACAAACACTCTAATAGTCTTTAAATCATTAGGTCCTTAAAGTTGTAAAACCAGACCCGGAAGTCTACCCATTGACCTCATGCATCACTGAGCAGCTTTCATAGGAATGAACAGGGCCCCACCTCCAGCGCTGTATCCATATGTAGTTGTATGTAGTCTATACTCCTGTGTTCTACAAGGTAAAATTACTGCTATGGCTTTGGTTTCTCGTCAGAAAAGGCTGTTTGAGGGTGAGGCAAAGTGGCTGTGGACAACAGCAATAGTAGTTTAAGTGTAAGTGTACACTATATTTGAAATAATTTCCAGCTTTACCTCATCGTCAGACAGTCTTTTCCGACGTAGAACTGAAGCTGCTGTATCACTGTCTCTGAAGTCACCAGACTCCATTCATAAAAACAGTCATTTTTCCTTCTGGTTTGTGTTATTCTGTGACTTTCAGATCCAAACCCGACATGGCGTCCACACAGCAGTACATTGCTTAGCCGGTACTCTTCTCTGCTTCTCCAAACAGGGAGCATTCTGACTGCCAGCCAAGTTACTGTATGTAACGTTAATACATAAGGATGTATACATACGGTACATGTAACAGCATCATCACGCAGAAACCTATCTTAGGTCATGTGGGAAAAGGTTGTAGAAGGGCTTTGGAAAATAGTATTTTTACACTTTTTTTTTTCCTTGCGTCTGCATTTATTCTCATGGTTTAACACCATAGTGGGCCCGCCCGCCCAGTATTTTTACACTAAAACATGCTTCGACCAAAATTTGGACGCTAGCTACAGCTACAGAATGATGTAAAATCCTCAAAAAACAAACAAACAAACAAAAAAAAAACAAAAAAACAAAAATAAATAATGGACCCACCTTTTACATATCTGTAACATATCTGGTAAGTGGCAAAGGGCCAAAATATTCAATCTTGCAATACAATATCTGTTTGTAGTGACTACAGAATGATTACACCTTTTAATGTTTAAGTTCAGGCTCTGGCAGCACTTGGTGATGGTTAGGGAAAGCTTGTGGTCTAGTTTAACATAAAAAATCAGCAGTGTTTTAAAATATAGCATGTTTATTAACATTCAACCCAAACCACAATTCCCTTAACTGAACCAGTGTTTTAGTTGCCGAAACCAACCGGAGGCAGAACTCAGGATGGAAAACCTCAGACTCTGGTGTGCTGTGTTTTGTACACCTGACAGCCACCACAACACCTCCATGTGTCTTTGACGCATTATATAAATGTCACACTTCAGTCACTAAAACACGTTGCTTCAGGGAGCGATTATCTTTGACACCACAACGAAGTGGAGAAACAATTTGGTACTATATAAATATACTTTCGTGGAGGCAGAATTGGTAGGCAACGCAGGTTATGTATGGTTATAGACACCAATACACTGATGACGTGAGTTTAATAATACAGCACTTATGATATGCAATTTGAAGTCTTAATCTTGTCGTATTAGTTTGCATCAAGGCAGATTAAGTTATTTCCACACTATGCTTAGCCCTTCAGCACAAAGCCTCCCTCAAAGGACTCTGTCAGTAAATAATCAGCTGTCACAAAACAAAATGATGCAACGCAGAATGAGAAACCAAAGCAGAGGACGCAAAACGGCAACGACAACTGAGGCGAGTGTGATTGAGGTTGCAGCCATGCGAAGCAACCCGCTGAACACCGATGTTGAACGGATAAATTCAGTGATGACATGTTTGACGTTCGTTGCTAATGTGTTCTCGTTTATTAGTGTGAACGGTTATCGTCAAACATTAAGGTCATTTCTGTGGAGAGGTTGTTTAAAGCACATAAAAGCCAATGCTACTTTACATATCTGATGTCCCTACCAATTTGTGATGTCAAGGAATATGAATTAAAGTCATTAAAGGTATAAATACAACTTTAACTCTCAACTTAAAAGCATAAATACAACTTTAAATGTCCCATAATGTACAGTATGTTATCTGCAGGGATTTGATCAAGCTGTTAAAATAGCAGTATTCAGCCTACTTTGTGCAAGTGTCTAGGATTTCTGGCTTCCGAAGGGCTCATTTTTATAAATGCATGAAATTACAGTCACTAGTACTTTCCAGCCCTGTCTGTACACACTGTGGGGACAGCTCGATCTGAACGTGCCTCTTGAAAACCAGTCCTTAAGCTATTATTGAGAACAGAGCGATGTGTTCGAAATGCACATATACGTCAAAAGCGCTAAACCAAACTTGGTATCAAGATCAAAACTTTGTAGTATCAAAGGTGTGCTGCGTAATCCCCGTTTTCATGTCCCCCCTATACCAGTCTGTTCCAATTCATTTCCCTAACTTTAGAAGTAAGCCCCTCTCATTGGAGCGTGAGCGCCAGCGATTGGCTGCTTCGTATGTTTGTTTGTTGTTTGCTTTGACCGGAGAGACAGTCTTTCAGTACCTTTGATGTGAGGACCGTCTATGATTTGAAATGGGAGCATAAGCACTGGTGAACGTCCCAGCTGACTTATCCCTCTTTCAGTGTTACTGGAGGCTCATCCTATCAAACAGTAGGAAACAAAATCATAATTAAGGACATTTGTAGTGGGGATTCAACTTTCATTATAGCACAAGCCAGCATAAAACCCCCAAGCCTGGTACATGCTCGGCCAACAATGTCATAAAGGACAATGTGGCTGCTGTAAGGTCCACAGTGACAAGACCAAATGACTCTCAAGCCAGAGATAATCAGCTTTGTATGTCATGTTGACATGAACAGAGTGTTAAGGCATATTGCACTTTGATGCTGGCAACGCTGGCACAAAGCTGATTTCGAAAAATGCAATAGGAGAATACAAAGGGAGACATCCCCACTGTGCCCAACTGGCATCTGTATTAAACAACAATCAGGGAGCGTAAACTGGTTAGGAGGGGCTTAGTGCATTAGGGTTTAAACTAGTGAGGGCACTTTACGTCCATCCTTCAAAGCTCCAGGCTGATACTGGATCCATTCAAGGATCATCCCTCTAGAAAGGTAGACAAACGGCTGGCTTGGTTACCAAGAAATGAGAAGCGCTGATGTACTCCTCCGCAACGGTCACCAAATGAACAGCAGCCAGTGCAGAGAGTAGCCAGAGCCCAGGCGCTGGTTGTTCTCAACATAAGCAATGTTTAATAGCCGGTGTGAGGGATTTCTGCTTCGTGAGGAGCAAGTACAGAGTGGAAAGATACATGCGAGGACAGAACAAGAAGGGGAAATCAACTGCAGCAAAGGTTTTGAGTCTGATTTTTATTCGTCTTGTCATGAGCACATAATGTAGTACACACCCTAGCCTGCTGAGCCACAGGAGCCCCAGCAGGGTTGGAGAATTGTTTTGGCAGCGACGATAATGAGACAGAAACCTTAACATCTTCAGTATTTTTTTTTTTTTTTTTTTTTTTTTATTCAAGAAACATGAGCCACCTCTCATAGCAGTAGTGGCTAATCTATTCCACCCACAAGCTGGCGAGGAATGTATTATACAACCTGTAGTTGATGCTCTGGGTTTTAAAACGGCATATCAAAAACTGTCTGAACCACCCTTGACCGCAATCTTTATTCAAGCCAAGACAACGCGCAGTAATATTGTATGTGCACACATACTGTACAGTATATCTGCACAGACTGCTCGGCTGCACAAATCAATATCAAGACCCAGTTTCCTAATTTCTGCAGTCATTTGACAAATGAGGGGATGAGGTAGCAGAGACGTGAAGTGGAGAATATCAGTACACACAGCAGTGAACAGGAACGTTATCTTAGACCTGGACAGGGCAATGGGTCATTAAATTGTCTGAACAGAATGAGATTTCCTGCGGGCAGACTTGTAAATTGTGATAATCATCTTTTGCTGTTTGCCTCATACATAAATTTATCTTACCTCTAGAGATGGTGAATTAACTTCACAGTGTGGGACAGTTTATTGAAACATTACTGATAAGAGTTCGCTTATTCAACATACTGTATATTTATGCATTTTGGTAACACTTTCTGTGACGCCCATATCTATAATGTATTATAGATAGGGGTGGGAATCACCACAGGCCACGCTATATGATATTATGATACTTAAATCACAATATGATCTTACTGCGATTTTGAACATTTTGCGATAACATCTATTTTAGCTAATAAGATCCAGTCTTCACTCTGTTCATCTCAGAGTTTTCATTCACATATCTTGAGGTCAGAGGTCAAGGCACTCCTCTGAAAATGGCCCTGCCAGTTTTTTCTTCACCAAAATGTAGCTTAACTTTATTTAACCTGACAAACTAACATGAATATGGTTGGTAACACCTGATTCTTTAGGTTTTCTGTTTTCATACGTTACCATCTTCCGTCTAGCTTTAAGACTGAGCATGTCACTTCTGTAAGACAGTATCGCGGGTCGTTGGATTGTTAACAGATTAATAGTTTATATAATAAAAGATTGATACGTGATGTTCCTGTATCAATAAAATATTGCCCTCACAATACTATGCTACTATGTACTATACTATCGACTTTTCCCCCACCCCTAATTCTAAACATATTTATGAAGTATTAGAATCTAATCTATAATTATAGCACTTTATAATTATAACTATAAGCTCACATACATACTCATAATACTTAATAACAATAATGGTCAAGTATCATTATACTTCATAATTACTGCTCACTCTGACTTTTCTTTGCCGGGATTGCTGTGTATTATAATTTTGAATTGTTTTAATATATATTCATATTTTATAAGGAATTATAATGATTGTTATAAGGCTTTATAATGTGATTATAAGTTACTCTGGTCATTGTTTGCTCTAAGTATTGTGCGTTTTTCTTGCATATATTTTATATATTTTTTTCACTTTCACTTTTCACAGTGACCTCTTAGAGTGATTATAATATCTTATGAAATTCCAATAAGGCATAACAACTATGGGAATTATAATATACAAGTATACATGCAAAATACCTCACAAGTCATTATAAAAGGTTTTATAAAGTGTTATGATTATTGTTAAAAATCATTATGGATATTTATGAGTACTTGAAGCTATGACTATACAGTGTTATGAGCAGAATGTAACACATATGTATGTTTATAATTCATTATATGCTAATAATACTGTGTAATTATAGTTATCAGCACATTAATAATTGCTGCTCACTCATTGCCATTTTTGCAAGGATCATAGTGTATTCCCATAATTGCAATGCAGTCTAATTTAATTATGCATTATAATATGATTATAAGTTACTATAAGTGGTCATGTTTGCTTTAAGTAAATGTTTTTTAAATGTTTTGTGTTGTTCTTGCACATATTTATTGATATGTTGACGGTAAAATCATAAGTGAATGACCAGCAGTTATGGAGTATTTTGATACTCAATCTCATAAGTCATTAGTCAGTGATATAAGCAGATTATAGCAGATCATAAATATCTTTATAATGCATTATAGACATGGGCATTACCATATTTACTTTTCATGCTGAGGGCAAGACAGACTGGAGTGACACTGGAATAGTCTGAGCATTCAAAGTTGACAAAACCTAGGCGTCACTTTTAAACCCATCATAAGTCTCTTTACATAATGATGAGCGTGCACGCCTATTATAAAAGCCATAATTTAAAACAAACTCGTAAAGGCATTTCCACAGATAGCTAAGAGCCCCACCTCTCCATCAGGCTCAGACAGAGGGGCGAAGTAATGCCTGATAGGCGGCATTTAATTTCAATCCATTATTAAGAGCAGGTGTGTATATGATCCTGCAGCACAGCAGCCCACACTTTGTATTCAAAAGCGTTTTCTGGCCCCATGCAGTTGTATTACTTTCAGTTACAGCTCATGAATAACATCAAACAGACCATGAAGTGCATAGAAATAGAAAATGTGATAACTATGAGGGTGTATCCAGCCACTGTTTGAAGTACCTTTGAGCCTCCGGATCTTGAAATGTGGGTACAAGGAAATGCACATTGCTGTAGTGCTGTGTAATAAAAATCGCTGGGTAAATTGGTTGATTATAAGATTATAGACATAGTATGAGAGAAATAGCCAAAGGCGCACTAATAATAAAATCAGAGGCTGCAGCTTTCTAATGTTGGCGTCAAACCAATATTTATTCAAAACCCACATCAGCCTGCCTCCTGCCTTTTGGAGGATCTTGGAAAAATTGTGTATTTCATTATCTATCTCCACCACTTAGGTGAGGCACACAGGCTTATAAGTGTGATTTGGAAGTCCTATATTTGGAGCAGATTATCTATTGTACACCTACCACTGAAGCATGCCAAATGGTTGTAGAAATGCAAATGGGTGTTTTCTAAAGACCGCGTTATGCATTTCAGCAAAGGAGCCATCAAGCTGATCCCCGAACACAAAGAGGAAGGCTTGCTCATCAAATTCTTTGATCTGCGTGAGGTTAAATTCATTACGTATTCAAGGATAACAAGGCACTTAGCTATATGGTCTTACTAACTATTCCCTGTCAACATGGATAGGGAAGGCTTACCTTTATTGGGATAAATGAAACATGACTGCGACATTCAACTCCAAATTCATGGTCAAAGTTGTAATTCCATTGTGTGAAACACTGTTTGACCCGCTGCACAATAGCGGGGGACGTATACTCAAAGGGGACAGGGTGTATTTTTAAAATTCATTGTGAAGCACCAATAGCAGCAATTCAGTAGTTAATCCACCCACTTTGCCCTTAGGGGGGAGTTTATCCTCCACTATCTAATTAAAATGCTTCAACGTATTACACTGAAACAGCAAAGGAATGCACATAGGCACTTCCGGGTGATTTTTTTTTTTTTTTTCAGCATTTTACAGCGTTTGGGTTTCTGCCATCGCAGTTTCAAATGTGTTTTTGATTGATGCTGATCCTGTGATAAAAATTCAATGAATCTGAGTCGTTGTAATGTTGGGTAATAACTGTTTATTCCATCTTTGATAATGTTGAGAAACACCAATTTTTAATCCTTTTAGAATTAAATATTTGGTTTCAGTTCAGTAAGTTAAGCAAATAATCATGTATTTAACGAATGGTAATGTTTATTTTAAAGGGCTGACAACCAGTTAAAATATTTAATCGAAGAGTTGTCCACGATTAATCACGATTAATCGCAAATTAATCACACATTTTTTATATGCTCAGAATGTACCTTCAAGGGAGATTTGTTAAGTATTTAATACTCTTATCAACATGAGGATGGGCATATATGCTGCTTTATGCAAATGTATGTATGTATTTATCATTGAACATAAATTAACAACACAAAACAATGACAAACATTGTCCAGAAACCCTCATGAGTACTGCATTTAGCATAAAAAATATGCTCAAATCATAACATGGCAAACTGCAGCTGTCAGTGTGTCAGTGTGCTGACTTGTCCCAAACTTCATGTGATTATCATAAAGTGGTCATGTCTGTAAAGGGGAGACTGGTGGGAACCCAGAGAACCCATTTACATTCACATATCTAGAGGTCAGAGGTCAAAGGACCCCTTTGAAAGTGACCATTCCAGTTTTTCTTTGCCAAAATTCAGCAAGTTTGGAGCTGACAAGCTAGTTTGACATGGTTGGTACTAATGGATTCATTTTTAAAGATTTTTAAGAGGTTAGTTAAAAATTGCAAGTTGTGTGAATGCATACAAGAAATTTGTGGTGTTCAAAGAAATTTTCATTAACACGGTATTATCGCATTAACTTTGACAGCCAATATACTGTATGTTTTATATAAATTTTTGTATTGTTTGCAGCAGTTCTAAAAACCAACTGTATGTTACCTTCCCAGCACCAAATGACCAACTCGGTCTGCTACAACATTACGTTTCCATACAATTATACTGCATTCTCAATTACATTTAGAGGGTAAAATATTTACAAATTATTAAATTGAAATTGCAAATTGAACTAAAATGAAACAAAAATGCATAGAAATCACTTGGTTATGTTTAGGCAACAAAACTAACTGGTTAAGTTTAGTAAAACATTCTGGTTTGGCTTATAAAAGTTTATTACGTTATTTAAGTGTTAGATGACGTTTTGCCTAATGTATCCTCATATAACGGTATGTGTGATACCTTACAAAAATATATTTTGTTATTTTTCGTGCATATTCCTACGAAGGTCAGACAATATCAGTACGCCTGTGCAAATCCCTGTAGTGTTCAGGCAACAAAACTACTTAGTTAGTTTTAGGAAAATATTGTGGTTTGGGTTAAAATAACTACCAAAGTGGCGTTACTTAAGTACCTAAGTTACATGACAAATAAGTCAACTTTGACTTTGTCTTTTTATTAACCATTCAATCTATTTAATATACAGTGAATTGTGTATTGGGTCTTGTTTGAATATAAATGGTATACCTTGTGAGATTTAGTTTTAGTGGGGGCGGCAGTAGCTCAGTCTGTAGGGAGTTGGCTTGGGAACCGGAGGGTCACCGGTTCAAGTCCCGACATGGACTAAGAACTGAGTGTGAACTGGTAGCTGGAGAGGTGCCAGTTTACCTCTTGGGCACTGCCGAGGTGCCCCTGAGCAAGGCACCAAACCCCCAACTGCTCGGGGCGCTTTTCAGGAGCAGCCCCATCACTCTGACATCTCTCCATTGTTGCATGTTTGTGCATGTGTGTGTTCGGGTCTGCATGTACCGTGTATAAGTTAACAACAGAGTGTAAAAATTGAATTTCCCCTCGTGGGACTAATAAAGGATTATCTTCTTCTCTTCTTCTTCTTTTCACTTTTTGTTTTTAAATTTTCTAGTTGTCACTGCTGTTAACAAGCTTTTTTAAATATGCACTGTTTAGGTGCATGTAAAAAGACAGAAAGAAGAAAGTGAGAAAAACAACAAGGAAGGATTTTTCTTTCTTTTTTGTCACATTCAGATTATTTGTATGCTGTTTAAAAATATCTGATAGAAAAAGGCAGGCATATTTGTTGGATAAAAATATCCGATTATAAAAAGAAAAGATGGGAGCGTGTCATGGATCTCGGAGGTCATTCATAGCTGATGCCATCCACATTCTTGAAAGGAGGTAGGGTTATGATCTCTCTCTTTCATGTACTGTGTGACCTCCTGTTATCATGTGACTGAGGTTGTACACTTGTGTAATGACATCTGAGCCAGTTTCATTCACTGAAAAAGACAGCAAGTGAAGTAGAAAGCACTCAAAGCTCTGGAGAAATATAGGTGGACCTCTGAGCTTGAATTATCTTTCCACAAAGCCGCATGGTGTCTTTGAAGATGTACCCTGTAAATTGGTTTATTTTTCTCTATGTCTACCTGTTCGACATATCCTCATACATCAGTTCTTATGATAACTTATGAAAATTTATTCCTCAGTTTGCCTGCAAATGTCCGTCAACACGTACCAATTTCCTCTCATTACATGCATACAGACTTTTCTAAATACACTTTCATTTTAACAGGAAAGAACTTGGTTAGTTTTAGGGAACAAAACTACTTGGTTAGGTTTAGGAAAAGATTGTGGAGGAGGCGTTACTTAAGTATGGAAATTACGTGTCAAATAATGCCGGGTACACACTACACGAGAATCAAATTTTGGGCCTGATTCCTTTCCAGATGTTTCTGTGGAGTGAGGCATGTTAAGAGCTTGCTGTACATCCACCGATTTCAAATCACAACTATTATATGTTAAGTATTTATGATCATATATATTCTGTTGTGTGTGGGGAACCTGAGGTCAGGCAATGACGGAGTCACATGGAAAAGAACCATATATAGCTAATCAGGAACCAAGCTGACTGAAACATAAGGACAACAACCGCCATTATGGCAGCCGTGGCTAACGCATGAGCTAAAGTAAAACACAAAGCATAAAGTAGTAGTAAGATGGACTTCTTCCTGCCCGTTTGTTTACACTAAAGTCATGTTTCATCTCGAGATTTTCCAAGATTCCCATTTTTTATAGTCGGGACTCTTGTTCGTGATTGGAATCTGTTCATGTGTGGTGGACTGTTTTGGCCAAATCTTTGCCCAACACACAGCACAAAACTCTTTAATTAAAATGTGGCTCACATTTTCAAAATCTGCTAAGACTTGAAAACCCTTTTAGTGTGGGTCAGCCTTAAGTCAGTGGTTGGGTTAAGACACTGGAGTGGCAGAACTTGAGTATGGAAGTTACGTGACTCAAACGGGTACAAACAGCGGCCTCCTGGGTGAAAGTCTGGTGTTTTTTGACCCACCCGTCCAACCCAACGTCCTCCCTACTTCCTCACTCTTTATACTTTCTGGTTCAGGATTATGTGGATTAAGTCCAAACTGATTTCATGTGATATATGCTAATTACAAGGCATTACGTTTCATAGGTATAGCAACAAGCCGTGTATGAAAACACCCTGTTCTGTTAGGGACAGACAGAGTTAAAGTCCTTGTACAGTCTGCGCCGTAATATTTGACAATAAACTTGATTCTTATTCTGCATGCCACAAACCCTCCTTCATCCCAACAGGTATCTTTAATCCAGTAATTTGATGGAAAACGATTTCTTCCCTTCCATGTTAAGCACCCGCTCTCCCAGAGCGGTTTCAGAGCGCAGGCTGTGAGGGGACTGAATATGTGTTTCTACCGCTTCAGCAAATATTTAAGCTATTAAAAATGAGAGCAGAATAGAACTTGCATGCTGTTCCTCTTATAATTTATTATTTATTATAATTCCGCTTTTATGCTTATCTCGGCGCAGTCAAGACTAAAGTTGTGTTGAGTGAACCCCTATCAGCCTCGCAGGTCTTCACTCTCACTGTCAGCTCTGATCCAAACAAAAGCAGTCTTTGACTAATCACTACACCCTGGCACTAATACAGATCAAATAAGGGATGACGGTGAACCTGATTCAAACACAATTTTTCTTCCCTTCACAGAGGGGTGAGGCACACTCTGTATTCAACAAACACTGACACATTTAATATGAAGTGCTTTCACAGACACTTTTTCTTATTGACCACTTTCCCGACTTGGCAGGCGTGCAGTTATTAAGCCATAATAAATAACTGCAGGCGTTTCCCGTAGGCTGTCCTGAGTGCAGTGGCAATGAGAACGCGCATGGGAAATAATACAGTATTAGACTTAGAGAAACCACACATATTGTTGTCTTTTTGTTTTTAAGCATGCTGTGGTGGGCTACCAAACTAAGCAGAGAGGTAAAGATTTCTCACTGGGTTTAAGATGTCATCTATTTTTTAACACTAGAGAAAATTAAATATATACTCAAGGGGTCCTCTCAAACCTTTGTTTAGTTGTGGAGACCCTTTCTGGGGTTTTATGATTCTTTGCAAAAACCCCTTCATAAAGGGTAGGGTGGAACCCTTAAATGTCCCATTACAGTTATTTTATTTTTTGTTTTGTTTTATTTTATTGTTTATTTATGTATTTACTATTTTATTCTAATTCTATTCTTCTTCTTCTTCTTCTTATTATTATTATTATTAGATAATAATAATGAAAAATAATAATAACAATAATAATCCTATTATTTATAGGATTTTTTATTAATAATGATATAGCAATTATAGATTTATAATAATTGTGTTATTTATATATATTTTTTCACTTTTACTTTGTTTCAGTAATCAATACAATTATTGGTTATCTTGTGTTTTTCTGTGCTTCACCTGAATGTATTCTGTAACCTGTCAAAACTTTGAAAATCAGTAAAATATATTTACAACAGAAAGGTGAAGACAGAATACGCTGCCTTAGATCCACAGATACATTTCCTCTCAGATCTAATTTTTCACCGTATAATCTCACTTTGACAAATGAGCATCAGTGATAACTGGGAATTTGTGCACAGCGATTGATCAGCTGTGCTCAACCTGCATGAGATATTGGCTCAAATGCTGTGAGGAGAGTCATGTTTTTGAAAGCCCTAATTGGTGATCTAAATCTAAATTATTTACTCGTTTAGCAGACAACAGTTTATGGCGCCGTTTGATCCTGTTCTGTGCAAACAAAGGCGTGAACACCGATAGCAATATGGCTGCTCATTCTGTTAGCTGCTCAGACCAAATAAGAGAAATGAGTAACAGAGACACCTTTGTGCACTGCGCCACTTTAGCTTCCATAATTGTGGTCATAACTTATTTCAGGCATTTCATCCCACGCAGCAACCTACCTGATGGCACATTACTTCACCGCTTCGCTTGAGACACACTAACCGTGTGCGCTCATATTGTATTCCACTACTGTTACCTGAGAGCCCAGCGGACTGGTAGATGCTTAATGTATATTCTTAATATATGCATAGTCTACCTTGAGCTGTACATGATGTGTGGCTCTGCTGTCCCTGATCTGCACGTGTGTTCTGTGTCGCAAGGTGACACATATTGACCTGCCTGCATACTGTAAATATCAAACGGCATATTCCTGCTGTCATGACTGATTCAGATTACATCCACTCATGAATTCAGTTCACATGCTACATATGGCATGTGGTACTGGAACATTTTTACCACTGCATTTCACAATGTCCAGGTTTATTTATTATTTAAATAAATAAATTAATAAATAAATAGAGACAATTTGGCTTTTTACAAACCGTCATTCATCAGTACAATTCATTAATAGTTATTTTACTGTTCACAAATGTTAAAAGTAAAAATGTGTTATTAGTATTAATTTGTAATAATGTTTACTAATTATAAATAATTATGATTTAGTATATGAACTATATATTTGAACAGTTTCTTGTTGCACACATTATATCTTTATATATACTACATAAAGTATTTTTTAATGATTACCTAACGATTTGTAAAACATCTATAAACATTACATTTTTAGTTGGACCAGTTGTTAATGGTTAATAATTGGTTTGCAATCTGTCTAAGCACATTATTTGGATGGCTTTTATAAAGTTGCAACTGATGATTATATTACCTTGTTAAATGGTTAGTAAATTTATATAGATAGTTAGTATTATGTCAGTGTCAATCATTGGTCCATCTATTAATGTGATATTGATAGTCAGGGTCCAGAATTAACAAGCTCAGTGCCAGGTGAGGGTACATTTTACGTTTGGCGAATAAATCTCAGAAGGCTATCCGGCACACAGGCAGCTAAATGTTTGTACCAAATAAGATATTTCACAAAAAAAACCTATATTGAAAGACTCAATTTGATCCTTAAGTACATTTAATAGCAAATAATTCAAGAAGAATTTGGAGATCAAGATTTCTTGACTTGTATTCAGACGTGAATTGATTAACAAATGATCACTGTATTAAAATAATATAGCTTCAAGCATTATTTTAACCGGTAAAAAAATATGCTTGAGCAGTGGATTTAACTTTGAACTTGTTTACAGATGTTTTACAAATTGTTTGGTAATCACATACAAAAACTTATAGTATATAAAATGTTTAATGTGTGAAACAATAATTTAATAACTAGTTTATTAATGAATCAGAGCGTGGCTTTAGAATCTTCAGTGACCACTTGTGATCGGATCTCACCTCCCCGCTCTATTTGCAAATAACACGTAATAAAGACTTGGCCGATACAGCAGACGTGACGCAGTATTACAGGAATGTCAGTAGTAATATCCTACATATTTGTGAGTTTGGGTAGACTTTATTATCTCTTGTACTAAAATTTCATTAACTATCAATTTACCCTTTAATAATGATTGTTATTTTGAAGTATTTCACTGTGTAGTTGGATGTGTTACAACTTGCATTAAATGTGTGGAGTGGAAAGTGGCTTCTTATGAACTTTAGTTGGAATTCTGCAGCACAACAAGAATGGAAATAGCTGACATACAGAATCCATTTTCACAGATTACACAGTACAGTTCCTGCCAAAGACATGGATGATGTCCGCATTAATATTTATAAGTTGAGGTTAACCATACATCTGTAAGCTTGTGTAATTGAATACTCCTTTTTCTATATGTGTGGCTTTTTTTTTGTCATTACTTGTTTTGGGGTAACGCGTTCAAGTGCCACATTTTCACATTATGGCCCTCATAAATCTCTCTGTCACAAAGAGCAGTTTTGCATAAGTGCCACTTTGATTATCCGGTGCACTTGTGCAGATTTAAATTAACTTCGTGCCAAATCTGCTGTGACACACAGCGCAGGTATATGCCACATAAAGATTCAGCTCACAGTGAGTTGTTGTTATACCAATGCGAGCCTGTTAGAGCTTGGGTTACGCCTTGGATTACTGGTATTATTCTAGTGGATGGTGTTGATTTTGCCGTGATCATCATGATGATTAATATTGCTGTCAGCTACAGCAACAAGTGGAAGAATCAGGTGAGCAGAGGGGGGTTTGGCTCTCCAAGGAAACAGACGCTCACCTTTCCCTCCTTGATGAAGCAGTGGTATTTGTAAAGCTGCTGGGCATCCGTCCATCACTGCGGGGGCGCTGAGCTTCTGTGAAAACTTAATGTTTCCATTGATATTCTTATAGAACGTATCCGACGAGTACAAGTGTTGGAGTATGACACTTTACTACCACCTGGAAAATATATTCAGTCTCAGATGAGTGTGCCAAGCCACTACAGATGACAAGAAATCAAAGTCTTACATGATGTAAACCCGTAAAAGATAAAATCACACCAGCTGTTAATTGCATTTGTCTTTTGTATACCAGAGGATCTCAAACATTTTGGGGTCAGGCCTATTTCTGAGGAGCCCCTCATAATTATAACAATTAATCCTAATCAACAATTGTAATTAAGCATATGCTTACTCCCATTTGTACTTAGCCATTGGAACTATTTGTATAATAAAACTTTTTAACATAAATACTTGTTTCATAGTGATAAAAAGAAATATATGTCAATGTGAATCATGTTAACACCGCTGTCCTGTTGAATCCGGACATTTAAAATCATAATCATATCAGAGTTTCTATTGGCCCAGAGCTACTCTGAATGGGAGTGATGGACACAATATTCTTGTTTTATTGGTGTAAATGGTCTCCATCTAGTACAGACCCCACTGCTCTATATGATATCCAGAGCACAGCACACACGGTGGTTTCAGCCGATAACCCCCCCCCCCCCCCCCAAAGTTAACACTGTTAGCTCTGTCAGCGCTGTTGCCGTTGTTTTCACTGTTAGCGCTGTTAGCCGAGAGCCACTATCTCAGCCATCGCCATGTTGAGAGCCGTGCAGAGGCAATAGAAATGCTCCTTCAAACAGTTTTTCTTCTCTTCTGTTTGCTTTTCATTTTCATTGAAGTCTTTCAGTCAATACATGTTGCCATGTTCTTGTCTTGTGCTGCTGCACTGTTCTCTGAAGCAGGTCCTATTTGTTTTTTTTCCTGGGTCTCCATTAAAGTTAAAAATAGGTTATTTCTAGTTATTACACAGCTTTGGTGAATACTCTGTTCTGATTGGTCATCATGGCATTCTTCAGTGTGTACATTTTTTTTTATAACAGACCGTTGCTATGAATACAGTTCTGAAGTCAGAGTCTGGCGAACCATTTTTGTGTCAAATTATTGTTTTTTTAAGTAACTGTGTAATAAGCAGATTAATGTACAGCTAGCAGAAATAAACCCAGACTGAGCGATACGGCCCTGAAGGGATTTATTTCACAACGATGTCCATCTTGCTGTACACTATCCCAGCTTATACATGTACTTTATATTTCAAAAACTAATCTAAACTAGTCACTTTTTCTTTTTAATCAAGGACAGGTATACAGAGGTGACTTTTAACATGGATATTACTGTGTGTACTAGATTTTGAAATTAAGACTGGGCACAGAGAACAATAACCCATTAAGACTGAGAAAAGGTCTAATAAAAAGCTGTCTGCATGTATGACAATAACAAGTGCTTGACTGCATGCCAACATTAACCTTTTAAAGTTTTTACTGATTTTGTTTTTTTTTAATGGATTTTATGCCTCAATGCACTTTAAAGGTTTTTTGTTTTCCTGCTGCAAGAAGATGCTGATCACCACTGTGAACAGTAAACTAGGCCCTCTCGCAATGTTGACAGCTCAGAAAAGGCATCTCGTAATAGAAAGTGAGAAAAATGGGGAGAAAGCGCAAATTAGCCTCATGTCTTAACACTGGAGGAAAAAAAAGAATGTCAACATTAAAGGAATGGGATACACAAAAAGGAAAATAAATCATGATCTAAACATCCTTGTTTCTGAAGAGGGTTATAAGACTATTAAACGCTATGTTGGCCAGCGTAGTTAACATGGATCTTATTCCAGCTCCAGAAGTAAAGAGAGGGGAACAGCAGAGGCTAGAGCATTGCCAGTGAAAATACAGACAGCAACTTGTGCTTCTCAAACAGCAGTACTTCCAGATGGGTTGTACAAACAAAACAGTTTCCTGTCTTAATAGCTTAATGTCTTGAAAGAATCAAATCTAAATACTTTTTAGTTGTTAAGTGCTTTGCCATTACCAATTCTCCACTTATCGCAAATCACCACCGTTCTTGTCAATCGGGTCTCACTTCAAACTCAAATACTGCAGCTTGGTCAGTGCCCGTCTTTATGAGAGGCACCAGGCGTTCAACTAATTCCAGTGTAAACCCCTCCACGTCATTATTAAACGCTCAGAGCAATTGACGATGCATAAACAGTGAGAAATTTTGTGTAGGGTGGATGTGAAGGGGGATGGATGGGTCAAACAAACACAGGACTTTCACTCAGGAGACCGCTGTTCTGATGTGAAACCAAGTGAATGTTTGTTTATTTCACCATCATTCTGTTATGTAACTAACAACAAATATAGGCTACCTATTTAACGTAACAATCGTACGTATTGAAACCCAAACCACGATCTTTTCCTAACACTAATGATGTAGTTTTGTTGCGTCAGTAAACCTAAAAACTAAGTAAATCTATGATGAGAGACTATATGCATGTAACGAACACCGTCCGTGATGCATCCAAAACTGATGCTAGATGGGTCAGGCTGTTCTCATACACCATTCGTAGCTGTACTTATGAAAAGTAATGCACTGTTATTTGTGTAGATCCCATGAAATCATTTTGTGTGTAAGTCACATAACCATGAATCAGGAAATATAAAAAGTGGCAAATGCTGCGTAGGGAGAGGGTCGGGGTGGATGGGTGGGTCAAAACAATACCAGTTTTGCCCAGGAGACCAGCATTTGTGTCCCATGAGAAACCAGAATTCAGTGTTGATTTTTTTGTCATGTAACTTGCGTACTTCAGTAACGCCACTTCCGGTGTTATTTTAAACCAAACCACAATCTTTTCCTAAACCAAGTAGCGTTCTTGCCTGAATTTAAATACCTTGTTTCCTGTGAAGACGGGAGTTTATTTTGTATGCATGTAACGAGTAGAAATTGACACGTGTTGCTGGACATTTGTAGAAAAAAGAAAAAAAAAGGAGGAATAACTTTTTCGAAAAATACACAAACTACTGTATGAAAATACATCAGAGGAGTACCTACAGCGTTGAGTTGGAAGTTAGAACATGTTGGTCAAGTGTTGGTTGAGGAAGGATGCGACCGCTAAAGGTTTTTAAACACTTAAAGTTTCACATCATAATTTCTGAACAACAAAATCAAGATCATTTAAATTACAGGAAAAACCAGATGAGTAGATGAAGTGGGGAGCTGTTTAGAGCCACCAACAGTCAGATCTGCAGCACAATGCACCACAAAGAGCCGGTTGTGATGACAATATAATACGCATCAGATCAAATCAAGCAAGCAGTACAAATAAATAAAAATGGAATAGACATGATAACAGGACATAGGAAAACACCCAAATTGTCAGATGAGAATCGTATTATACTTTGTATTGGATTCAAATTCCTTCACACTTGGAGATGATAATTATATAGTAATATTTTCCTCACTGGTTGCTGGCTCACCACACAATGCAAATGAATAGACACTTCTGATTTTCTTCAATATCTGGAAAAAATGTGGTCCGCATGACATGTTTGTTTTTCCATAAATCACATCTACAGAAAGGGAGACTTTGTCTTTCCTCTCACCATTAAAGTATGCCTGTTTGGTGCCTCCCATGTCTTATTAAAATGTGCCATATACCATTATTTGCTTCTAGGGAAGGCACACCATAAAGCACCTGCATGATAAATTATGCACCATAAAAATATATATCTTCATAGTGTAATACGTTTGCAGTCAGTGAATGAAGAATACATCTATACGTACTTTTCAAAGTAGTGCTATGCACGGTTTTGGTGTCTTTAGATGCATTATATTGATGTAAAGCTGACCTTGTACTCATTTATAATTGGTGGCCATGCCTTATAGGCATGTTTCTAAGAATTGCATTCATCGACAGCTATTCAGCCTGCTCAACTTGTCTGACATTAGACAGACTTGTCACACTCGGTGGAGTGGGCGGATTCAGTCGTCTGGACCCAGCAAACATTCAATGGCAGCGCTCAGTTTCAATGTGCTGTAGTAAGCAGTGTGTCTTTCATACAGTTCAGTGAGGTCAGGGCAATGGCTGGCTTTTATATAAATCCACACAATATCTTGTCTAACATCTCTAGTGAGTGTTGACATTTTGAATGCATTCTTTCCCAGTTCTGCTTATCCCTAACCAACAGTGTGTAGCATTGAGGGGATCTATTGGCAGAAGTGTAATATGATATTAAACAGTATGTTTTCTTAAGTGTATAATCCATAGGCTGTATATAAGAGGTGGACATAGTCACCATCACATCACCCAGTGGTTGGTGGACTGCCATTTTGAAGCCTCAAGCTCAGGATTTTGGCTGTTGCCATCTTGGCAAGCAGAAGTGACATGAAAGGGTGGAGCTAAGTAAAAATCAAATGCTGAAGAACACATTTTTAGGACACCAAAAAGATAGTAATTAACTTTTATGAACTGAAAACACACTGTGAAAGGGTTAAAGTTCCACGACGAAAACACGGACAACACTGTGGTAGTGACCTGTCAATCACAAGGTAGCCACACCCTAAAGCATCTTCTGCTCTATGGTCTATTTGACTCTAAACGGGACCATAATTTACTAAATGAACATCATGCTGTATTGAAGTCTTGAAACTTGCGATTGAGACCATAAACTCATGTTTACAATGTTTACTGAGGTAATAAATCAAGTGAGAAGTAGACTCATTTTCTCATAGACTTCTATACAATCAGACTTCTTTTTGCAACCAGAGGAGTCGCCCCCTGCTGGTTGTTAGAAAGAATGCAAGTTTACGAAACTTCCGTATTGGCCTCATTTTCAGACCCCGGAGTTGCCCACTGGCATATCCAGGTATAACCTGAAAATAAAAATCCTGTTTACGATACCTGTCCAGACCCGGAAGTCTACTTTCATAGGAATGAACGGGGCCCCGCCTCCAACGCTGTATCTAGTTCTCTTAATACATCCATGGCCCCCTCTTCATGGAGCTGTCCACCACATTTCTACAGTAGCCCAGAATGGACAAACCAAACACTTGCTCTTGATGGGGGTGTTTGTGTTTTTGCACCAGCCACCGTAGTCAACAGTATTTTGCCAAGAAGTGAAAGTCAGTTGTTTGTTCCATTGCTACATCAGCGCCCAGCAGCAGAGCTACGCCTCCACCATGTTGGACTGAAAACCACTACCAGACGGCAGTAAACCGTCTGCCTACAAAGGGCTGTACAAAATTATTTTTAGTGTATAGTATTATTTCTATTCTATTGTCATATTCTATCGAAATGACCTGTGTAAATATGATAAGCGTTTTCGGTCCAGAATGGCGAGTTTTGTCTCTTTGCTTCAACACTCGTTATCATATCAGTCGTTGGCACACAGGGGAAGTTTCATTTGGTTGCAATCTGCAACCTCACCTATTCTGGCTAATACACTGACAAATATGAATAAATAACTTGGGCAGGATGACATTTCCTCAAAAATTTAAGCAAAATTGCCGAGGGATCTTAGGCTAGAATAATTAACTGACGGGAACATAACAAGCTAAAATGTACATAAGGGCAAGCACAGTCAAGAATAATCACACTTTTGCTTATACAGTACATCAGAGACTTATTTAGGGAGAATGGAGTCATTGTGATGAGTCTTCCCGGTTTCAGCTCAGCAAGAGTTCAGTATCTATGGGGAACAATTAGACATTAATTAACCCTGCATTCAATTTTAACTCTGACGTCAGCATTTCTTACATGCAGTCAGAACAAGCAGCCTCATTAGCTGTTCCTCCTTGAGAGGTTAGCTATGTTTCCTCAAATCCCAGCTCGCAACACAACGTCAAACGGATTGGTGATATTCACTGCAATCAAACAATGTCACCTAACTGTTCCAACATTAGTGCACACCACGATGTCTTGTTAAGTGAAGGATTATAAAGCTTATGAGCAAAACATCTCCTCTCAGTATTACTTTTCTGCTAAAATGTCTGCATTATCACTGAGTCATGTATTTGCTAATAAACTCACAACACAGCACTGAAAGTGGGTAAGTCTTAATTCTACCCATTAAAGCGACTTTGCTATCACAATTTTGAGGTGAATGTATGCATACTTCTAATACACTGTGTGTATTAAATGGCAAAAAGTCAAAGAGGATTATTGCAGTATTAATGTGTGCCTGTGAGCAGCAGGGAGTTGTGAAGGACAGGACAGTCTTCAGGGCTTACTTGTCCATTCACTTGTAATTTTAAATGTTTAATCCTTAATGACCACCACATTATATTCGTTTTATTATCTATGAAGCTATTATCTCCTTGGATAAGTCTTGATTAAAGAAATATACTTACGACATCAAAGCACCCGGAGCTCCAGCATACACTTATTCAGCAATTGTTGACAGCGCAACACAGCGCTTCAGGGGGAAATCTCTCACACAAGAGAGCAGGACAACCTCTTTCAAGGTTTTAGAGATAATTATAGATTATTATACAGTAAGTCAGGGTGTTGGGTGGGATCCAGCCAGTGCCAGGTGGTTAATGCTGGGGTCATAGTGGGGTCATGTTGACTGAGGGTTAAGGCAATACAAGCATGATGACTTTTAAATACTACACTCTTTGAATATGCAGTACAAAGTGAGACTGATGGTGAAGGGCTTTGAATGCATTTTATCTATGGTGCATCAGAATGACTTGGTGGTTTCTTTTAACACTTGCTCTGCAGCGTTGAAATGCTCATTTAATTAATTACAGGAACACACATCAAGCACAGGTCCTCTATGGATTCAGCTTCATAAAAATAACTTGCTATACCAGTGAGTGTGGTTATTTATAGTGTCTGTTGTTGTTCAGAGTTGCATTAGGTGAAGTACTGATGCTAAAAAACAAGAACTTAGACTAAATCACAAATTGCAATAAAGAGATAACATCTGGGATCACCCAGAAACAAGGACACTACAGTATAGATCTGTCCACTAGGTCCAGACTTCTAGTCAGAAAATACTGTCTTTTAGCCTGCATATCTTGTTACTGCATCAGTATAGTGGCTGCTCATAGGTCACTGATTAAAAGTATGTCATTTTTCTTTAAATTTCACCATGTGGCTTCTCTTTTTACATTAAGGAGAGGAGACCATTTGTTGTTGTAGAATGTAAATGAGGTTTACCAGTGAAGGTTTCCTCAAATTGAATGTGACTGTTGTTTGATGCTGATAACATTACCATTGCATGTAAACAGAGTATGTCCTTGAACTAGTAATACAGTATTTTTGTCTGAGCATATACATACTGGTATCTTCACATGTGCTTCCTGACCTTTGCCTACAGGATGCAACCATTATGTTTTTTTTTTTACTGTAATTAGTGATATGTCATGTTGGTATCCTATATTCCAGCTCAACGTATGTATCCTCATATACAATGGTTCATATGATATCTCCTGGAAAAGTTATTCCTCACACGCATAAATTCTTTTCAAAGTAAACATCCTTCTTCACAGGAAACAACTTGGTTAGGTTTAGGAAACAAAACTACTTAGGTTTAGGAAAAGATTGTGACTTGGGTTAAAATAACTATGGAAGTGAAGTTACATAAGTATGGAAATCAACTTGAGCTGACGGGGTGAAAGTTGTATTTTTGGACCCACCCATCCTCTCCGACCATCTTCCTCCACTGACTTTGTTGCTCTTTATACTTTCTGGTTCACAGTTATGTGTATTACAAACAAACTGTATTTTGTGGGATACGTACAAATGAAAAAGTGCATTACTTTTCATTTGTATAGCTACCAACGGTGTAAGAGAACAGCCTGTCCAGCTATATTAAACTTGTACTGTGCCAAGAGGAGGCCTTTAAAATTAGGATTTCAGTTGATATTTTGTGATGACCATGGATGAAAGCAAGTAAAAAGAAATTGAATGATAAGCTTAAAGGCAGAATGAGTTGGTTGTGGTTTGTAAACACAATATTCAACTTTGGCCCCTCCTCACCGGCTCAACGACCCCAGAGTTCATGGCCCCCTGACCACGGTTAAGGTTGAGGTGCTCACCAGCAGGTGAAAGCCAATCCCAGATTCACTCTTTCTGGAACGAGCTTAGTTTGCTTGCCGTTTCGCCTCTCTGTATTTGCATTATATTGGCGTCATTTTTGTAGCTTTCTCTTGGATGGTTTACAGAGCAGTATCTCTGCAGATACAGACGTCACACATTTTCTGTTAGTCATTAGTCATGATTGAGAAGGGCTATTTTAGTCTATACATTGATTTTTAGAAAAAATCCTACTAATTCTGCCTTTAAATACTTTCAATACACACCTAAGACACTGACAGTACACATTATATGAACCCTGGTGTATTATTGGATGACGTCCAGTTCTCATTTGACATCTAGTGTGTATATGCTGACAAAGGCGGTCTAGCATCATTTAAGAGCTCATTGTTCACACCTTTGTTTAACTGTAAGATAAGGGGGGAGACAATGTTTTTAATGTGAAAGCATGTTACGAAATATACATATGTAAATCTTAAAATCTTAATCCCAAAACCAATGAATTTACACAAGCTTGTCTCAGTCACTGTGTGGAGATTTTCTCAGTCTGTTCCCTGCAGCTTGTCGCATTTTTACTTTGTTTCAGAAAGTAATACATCAACTTGCCTCGTCAGCAAAGCAAAGTAAAAAAAGAAGCATTGTTTGCATAAAACAAGCATCAAAAGGAGACAGAAAATAAGAAGAGGCTTATCAGAGAAAACGGTTCCTCATGACAAGTCTGCATTTTACTGTGTACTCAGGACGTCTACCTTTGCCTCTCTTCTTTTCATCAAATACGGTTTCTCCAACACACACACACACACACACACACACACACACACACACACACGGAGGAAGGAAGGTAATTCATCACTCCACATTTCTTTGTCACACCTATCACAGTCAACTGGTACGAATCAGGTGTGCCAGTTCAAACACCTGCTATCTATTTTGCATTAAAATACGGCCTCACTGTTTTGCAGTTTTTCACTTGATCTCATTTTTGTATTCATCAAACCTCTGAAAACACAAAAAAGCATCTGCAATATATTTTAATAGCTTCTACCATATAAATCAATTTTGCATTTATTTTTTTGCCCCCCCCCCCAAAGTGAGAACACCAAAAAGGGAACAAAGAGAGCATGCTGCAGAATCAAACTATCATCCACAAGAAGGAGACACATTGTCCAACCAAGATTATTACACAGAATCCAAATTGGTGAATGTTTGTGACAGAATACAGTGAAGGACTTGATGTCCGTTACAAGCATATAATAAACGTATATGTACTTCTGATCTCAACTGTAGAAAGACAGCATCTCGTTCACAGTGATTAATATTTGAATAATTCACATTATATTCTTTTTTAATTTTTCCTTCATGCTGCCTGTTATTGTACACCGTTGTTACCTATGGAAAGTAAGGGACTGTAATTTCTATATATTCCACAAAATCCGTTCATATTTATTCCATGTAATTGTGAACCAGGAAGTATAAAGAGCAACCGACACTGTGTAAGGAGGTGATTGGGGTGGATGGGTGGGTCAAAAAACACTTTCGCCCAGGAAACCGCCGTTTGTGTCATGTGTGAAACCTGAAAGTCAACCTTAATTTATTTTGTTGCATAACTTCTGTACTTAAGTTACGTCACTTCCAGTGTCAGTTTAATCCAAACCACGATCTTTTCTTTAACCTAGACAGTGGCCTTTCACCCAAGAGACTGGTGTTCGTACAGAAGTCAATGTTAAATTATTTGCGACGTAACATCCATGCTTACGTTACGTCACTTCCGATGTTATTTTAATCCAAACCATGATCTTTTGCTAAACCTAACTAAGTGTTTTCATGGCCTAAACACTGGCCGTTCGCCCAAGAGAACAGTGTTCATACCCTGAGTGAAACCAGAAGACAATGTTAATTTATTTGTGATGTAACTTCCACACTGATACAGTTATACCACTTCTGGTGTTATTTTAATCCAAACTGTGATATTTGCCTCAACCTAAGTAGTTTTGTTGCCTAAATTTGGTTTCGCTGCTTCATTGCTACCTAAAGGATACAACATAATACTGACTGAAAAAGTGTCATTGCATCCATTGTGATATTTACCGTATTTTTCGCACTATAAGGCGCACTTAAAAACGCCCAACTGCTTAACTCAGACACTGATGATGAAGGATTTGATGGATTTGTGGAAGAGGAATGAACTGAAAAGTGAGTGTATTGTTTAGTATTTCATGTCTTACAACTGAAAAATGTTGAGTTATTGAAGTTATTGAGTTATTAAATGAACTGAATAAAGTTTGACTTATCTGACCGTTTTGTTTCACTTAATGCGCCTTGTAATCCGGTGCGCCTTATAGTGCGAAAAATATGGTTACTAGAATAAATCCTTCACCACGATGGCTTTAAAATGAAAGTCAAATTTTTCTTTTATTACAGTAACTTTTATTACCCAATAGCCTTTGTTTTAGAAATGTAAAGGAAATGCAAAATGATGTATGCTATCAAGTGCAATTATCATAGATTCATCTGTGTGTGTGCTGTGTATCATTGGAAATTCTTCCATATGATCGACATGTTTGTGTAGATTGAAATGTGACAGGGTGGATACGCACAAGAGGTTTATAATTAGTTTTTTTCTTGATGCGATGTCTCTATAATACATGACAATATTGTATAAACAAAGCTACATCTTATGAACAAATTTAGAAGCCATTGTATTTAATTAGAAACAGTTGATCAAGGTAATTAATTATGATATAAACACTTGCATGAATGGAGTCAAATCCAAGAATGGCTTGTTGTTACTGAACTTTCTGTGGGAGACTATAGATGGTTGGGCCAGTATATCACATGCTCCCAAATGCGGGGGATAGAGTCATTTAGCTCGCTGGTACCAGGAAACACAAATCAAATTATTCTATTTTACAGAAGAACAGACTGAGAAAAACAAAAGGGTTTAAATACTGTTGCTGTTCTGCCAAACACGTTTGGCGCAACAAGCCGTTTTTGCACCGAAGCAACATCTCTAAAAGCATTTTCCCATTTAAATTACAAACAATCAGCCTCAATAACACACCAATCTGCAAGGCCAACCTAAATGAATTGAAGCTACATTAAGCAGGATCTCATGGACATCTAATTTGTCTTTAGGTGATGGAGGTTAAACCAGTGTGAACTTTTAGACCTCTCGGGAACAATCAAATGGTCTAATTATCGTCCACATTCGCTCCACTGACGAGTGTTTCCAGGTGTGCTGAAAGGCTGTTAGAGACGCTTGGACACTGCAGACAGAAAGCTCAACTCTAACATTAAAATCAACGTGATTACATAACCTAAGGTCGGAGCTGAGGCCACTCTGATGGAGATGCTACTTGAATTACATCAGTGCCCAAATCTGTGGAGGACTGGACAGCCGCAGTCTCTTCTACTTAATCTCCCTTATTGTTAAAGACATAGAGGAGTAATATTAAGCTTCATTTACATGACAGTAATGTCTTTCTTTAACGTGCTAGTTGGAAATCACACTTACATGCCTGAACCATGACACCCTTCATATGAGCTGAGCCAACTATATTATATGACATCGATGTGCAACACATTACAATTACACTGTTCATCTTAATACTTTTTCCTTCAATGGTATCAGGAAAAATGTCTATTCTGTTCATTCTATTCATATTTTCAAAATTGTGAAATTATTTTCCTGCAAATAGAGTGCTCCAGGGATGACGTATTTTTGTAAGCCAACCAGGAAGTTAGCATCGCCCTGGGTTCCCTCAACCAAAAGCCAGTTGGATATTTCCATTGGCTTTTGGATTATTGCAGAAAATAAGATCTGTGGCAAACAAATCAGTTTATAATACTTACACAAGATAATCTCCACAAATGAACATGATTATTGAAGTGTGAATGTAATCGCCAAAAGTAAAACGCTATAAATGAACTACACCACAGTCACATAACTTCACTAAAGGTGAAGGTCACCACCACTAAAGGTGGACTAGTGTTCGGCGTGCTGACATTTTCTAGTCTTATTTAACCGCTTGGCAGCAACCGCCTTTTTTAAGACACACAAAGGCTTCAAAATTCTTGAATGGGATTTTTATTGATGTATTTTATGTCTAAATAATGTCTGTGTTGGAAAAACGTTAAAACCTCTTCAGCTGGTGTTAAGCACAGACAGGCTTTCAGCCATCTCACTAAAACCCATTGACTTCCAGATGAGGGAACAGGAAGTGCTAAAATGCTGATTCATTTCCAGGTTTTAGGACTCTTCCTGTAGATCTCTATACACCAAACTTTACCTCTTATTTTGTGTAAATCATAGACTGTCTAAAATCTGGATGTAATCTCTGTGATGTCACCTACAGGTTTCTGAAGAGCTGTTGTGGAGCTCAGAGTGGGTGGCTCCGGCCGTCGCCATCTTGGCAGTGACGATGAACTCCCAGCTAATCCAAAAATGGGCTGGATGTGGATGATCGGTGGAGCTGAGTCGTGTCCGGGTGATGCAGCAGAGCGGACAGTTAGCAGCTAGCGACCCGGTACAACACCCAACTGTCACTCAAAGCAATCATGCCCTCAGTTATGCATAAATAAAAAATTCACCCCCCAAACAGCTGTATGAATGGGGAAATTAGTTATAGAGACCAAAACTTTTTTTTGTAGCAGGCTGTAAACATGTTTATTTCTGCTGTAAAATTTGTTATTTTAACATGGGAGGTCTGGGGGGATTGACAGGCTCAGCTGCAGTTTTTTGCCGTTTTATTTCTCAGCACTGGAGGTTGCCACATGGTGTAAACCAGTGCAGCCATTCAAAATCGGTGTTTTTTTATTTTAGATATACGAGTTCGCTCCCTAGTTTGGCCCTACTTGTTCATGTATCCCTGAGCGGCTGCGATGCCACCCCTATGCCTTTACCGGGGGAGGGGAATTTCCCCCTTGGAGGTATAGTAAAGTAAAGTGAAAATGAAGACAACTACTTCAGGATCAGTTACAGTGGGGATTAATTCTCACATTATGGGGCAGATAAAACTTCTGAATCACAGGAATGTGCTGCTTGTCTTTCTGATCTTTATTTTAATGAAGCTTAATGAGGTATCCTCCTGCTAATTAGTGCTCCCTTAACATGTCAGGGTTTCAATTCCACTGTTGATCAATGGGGTGGAGACGAGCCATTACATTTACCTTACGGCGAAAAGTGTCAGACAACAGTTTGTGGGAATCCCGAGCTTTAATTATTCCAACTGCTAGGACTGAGTACAGTATGCAACCAGAGCCACTAGACCTAGAGACCTACATAAAAGTCTAGTGGCTAAATTAACAAATAGCAAGAGCGGACAGGCCATGGGTGATATATAAATGTGAGTAGCCAGCAGTTCAGTTAAATCCAAACAAATGTGTTTTTTGCTAATGATGTCAATGGAGACGTGAGGCTGAAGAGGGTGTGAGTGGGTAGAGAGGGGAGGTAATTCAACCTACTCCCAGATCACCGGATTACTAAGCAAAATCTTGTCTAGTGTCTTTCATCTAACACATTAGACTGTGAACAGATATTGTGGGCCGACATGCTGAGATTGGAGGAATCAGGGCTGTCAGGAGCAGCACATCAGATGGGTGAGGATGGTTCGTCTTTGGACTGCAGAAAAGGCTGATAATGGCTGGATGATTTCAGAACGCCACTGAAGGCAGGAGATCTGTGGGGAAAGTTATGCCACATTCAGTTTTGGAAAGTGAAATATATTTACTCAAGTATGGCGCTGACTTTAGCACAATTTTAAAAAATAGCCAGAAAGCTGAGCTACTAGCAAAAATGATGGTACATGTCCACAGCCTAGGTAAGCAGCCCTGCAATGCATTCTGGTAGTGTGGTGGTGTGATTCACAAGACGGGGGGGTCACGTTGGCCAATCCTCATTTGCATAAAGATGAGGTACAGGCTACTTCATACAAATCAGGGGTGTCCAGCATGAATCGCCACCTCCGCAAACTCCAGAGAAACTTTTAAACTAACCATTGTTGATCCAAAATAAAGACAGATTTAGCCGCTGCATGGCTTATTTCTCGCTAAATAGTTTTTGGAAACACATTTCGTTGAACTATTTTCATGGTTTAAGAGAAGAAAGTTTCCAAACGAGTCACTATGTTGGTTCAGGTTTGAAAACTGGGAGCAGCAGCCCACGAGGGAAAGCATTCGTGCAATCAGGTGCCTCATGCCTTGTGTGTAGTGGCAGCCCGTCAAGTTTCAATGTGCAATTACAAAAAATGCCACTGTGGACATGTACCATTAGCGTAATACTTTCAAAATAAAGGTGTGTAACAGACTGTGACATAGACTACACGTTGCTTAGTTGACTTTCAGTGAAAGCCTGGTTATGAGGCTTCATAGCCACAGCGGTCCCAAAATATGATTCCAACTTTATTTTTATGTGAGAAATATTTCATTCATTAAATTGGATGAAACTGAATTCATGACTCAACCACACCACAGCGTAGTGACATACTGCAGAGATCATGCAAATAAAATAATATTAATAGCAAAATTGAATGTCAAAGTGCAGTAGCAGCTGTGCCAACAAGCTTTCATTGAGCTCACTGAAGCCAGAGCCAGACAAACACAAAAACACATACAGCCAAATCAAAGCTATAGAAACTACCTCACTGGAGTGACACGATAGCCCAACGGTTACAGCGCCACAGCGTCGCCGGTCTGGTTCATACAGCAGGACTTTATTGCATGTCACACCCTCCTCTCTCCTCATTTCCAGTCTGCTTTTACTGTTTCTTTAAAAGAAACCTGCGTACTAATGTGGTAGTATAGGTTAAAGCTAGAGGCGGCTGGTGATTATTCACCTGCATGGGGCTACTGGTACTGAGGGCTTTTGCTTACACACTGTTGGTTTACTAAGACTTGACTGTTGTTATTTAATTAAATCAGAAAAGCAAACACTCTCCATCCAACAGCTCAGCAGCTTACAACAAGGTAAACATGCAACGGTGCATATAAAAATTGTCAACAGCCTACAGTTTAGCCATCCTGTGCCAACTGCTGGGCTGGACCGGTGGAGCTGGTAATGGTTTTCTATTTGGTATTAATGGCGAAGAATGTCATATGGAAGCAGCCTACCAACAAGGATAGAAGCAAAGAGACGAAACTCCAGTGTCTTATTGACAATGGCCCCTGCTGCCATTTTGGACTGAAAACACTTTTTTTTTTTTTTTTTTTTAACGTAAATCAGCTTCCCAGTACGACCACTTAAATAGCCCTCATTTTAAATCATATGTCCTTTAAGTTGTAAAATGGACTAACAGCCATGCTTGTATGACATATCTGGTTCTGCCAGCTTCCTGCTAGCTGTGTGTGGCTGTAATAATGGATATATTGGCTGTAACTCATCTCTTTTATTATCTTATAATACACCCATGGGCTGTATGCTGTAAGCTTGTACCCTGGTGGATGTATTAATGTTCCCAAACAACTGACTTTTGACCAGTAGCTAGTAGTGCTAGTAGCGTGACATCAACATAATTTGATGTTGTTGCTATTTACTAACACGCAGGACACAACCTCTTATACATTCATGATCTGTGGTCTAGTTTAGATGCATTTTGGATCCTTGACATGAAAAAGAGAGATTGCTCTCAAAATCTGTGTGCTGCATCTTTCTATCTTTTATCCATGTCCATTGCTCACTTTATGCTCCTCTGGGAAGCAGCTGGGCAAAAATGTTTAATAAATATATATATATATATATATAATTAAGTGAATAGTTCTAATAGTGTGCATATTTATAATACTTTCATTGTTCGACACAAGCCATTTTGGTAGAGATATTAAAATACTGCTGTTTGGTAGTTGCTTTCAGTCCAGTATGCCATATGGCATATCTCTGCTGCTTGGTGCTGATGTTTCAAATGAGCAAAATAATTTACTTTCACTTCTTAGCCACTTATGTTCTTTAGCTGTCTGGACCAGTGGAGCTGGTAATGGTTTTATTGTGTTAATGGCTAATTATGTCCTAAGGAGGTTGCCATACTATCATAGGTAGATGTAAACAGGAAGAATTAAGCATTTTACAGAGTAAAGGTAGGCCACAGAAGTATTAGCAAATGTAGTTCCACTTGAAATGTCAAAGTTAAGTATGCATTGAATAATTTTGTTTTTATTTCCTTATTTCACTGAAAATGTCATGCCCTGGTCTACAACTCTCACGAGACTCACTGCACGACTACCTGTACTACCAGCCAGTCTTAATCGTAACCTTCTAGACACGACTTCAGAGTGTTCCCTGAGATTTTAGCCACCTGTTTGATGGTTAGTGCAGGTTCTCTCTGGCTGCATGGTAACATTATGTGCCCAGTATTGTGTCTCTGCTAATGTAAGTAAGCCCTAAAAGTGTGTCATGAGATTGTGCAACAGCTGTTTTTATTGCTTGCAGCAGCTAAAGAAAGTGAACGCCGTCGTTGAGCGCACCGTGTGAGACAGGAGAGTTAACGGTGGTTAAAAGTGACGTTAAGTTAGCAACCAGGAACGCCAGGTAGTGTTACTCCTTAAACACGGTAAATAAGTTTACGTTCTGTCGTTATGCCTGAAAGGTGCAGCTAAATGTTTTGTATGGTAGCGTTTTTCCTACGAGTATTTTGCGCTTTCTCTTTAACTTTGGTATTTTTTGACCGTACTTTAGGTAACGTTAACTAGCATAAAGGACGGTGCTAGCCAGCTAACATTAATGCTAGCTAACTGGTTAATTAACTGCCACTAATGACATTCAGGAACATGCCCAATGTGTGGAGAAGCAAGTCATATCTGCTGTGTTTAAAACTGCTTTCTATGGTTAATGGTTATGGTTCAATATATAGTTAATAATTTTTAGTCCGTTATAACTTATAGCATTACAACCTTATGTAACATAAGATAAAAGATAGCTACATCAAAATGGTGAACAATAGACAAATATATTCTGACAACGCTGCAGACAGCCTTATGAATATAATTATGATGATGATGTAGGAGCTATTTATTTGTTAGGATTTAGTTGTTTTGTAGTATTGTTTGCTTTATTATTCTAGATGTTTATTTAGGCTCCATTTTTGATTTTCTTTTGCTAGTTATGTGTTAATGTGTTAATGTGTTTGTGTATTGAGTTTATTGTGTAATTAGCAGGTAGTTAGGCAGGTATAAGACTAGCAAGATGGTGCCAGAACAAGAGAGGCAGCGACAGCCATGTTTTCTTTGTGCTCGCTTTTTTTGGATAAATAAATCCTCGGGCACATACATTTGACATGAACAATGGACAAAACCACATACCCATGGTGCATCAGTGGCCCTTTGATATGTTTATTGTTATTATTTTTAAACCTTTCAAAAGATCACTACAATTGTAATAAACAATTAACAAGAACAAAAAAAATCAATATTATTCTGCAAAAATATTTTACAGTATAAAAATTATTTAAAAATAAATGATAAATTATACAGTCGATAAACTGAAAGGAGAGGAAACTATGAATAAATAGAAAAATATTCGGGGTCTATTAAACAATTGGAATAAATTTTAAATGTCTAAACAATTAAATAGTTTGATTTTTCCGACAAATGGCCACAACAGATGATGAAAACAATGATGAAAGAACAAGTTCAGAAGGGCTGTGGACAAAAACTGATTACAGATAAAAAACTAGAGCACACATTACACCAATGACACATACAATACTGTACCTGCGTTATGTTTTTTTTACATTCACATTCCCATACACATTACATGCAGTTTTACAAAGTCCACAATATAATCTCATTTGTTCTTTTTTGTGTTTGTATTTGAAAAAAGATGGAGAAACAATGACTTTGAGACTCAGGACCTCGCTGCCATCAGGAAGCTCCAGATGTTTGCTGCCTTTACTGCCTTCTGTAAGGTGGGTGATGAAACTGTTGGGAGGGAACCTGACCCTCCGGAGGGATTGGTGTCGTGGGTCCAGTTTGACATCTGCCACACCATTTCACACCATATGTGTGGACTGGGAGAAGGAGCTGGATGATGATGATTATTTTAAATGTCATTTGTGCCCTGATATTTAATCTAATTACTTTTTATTTAATTATATATATATGTATATGCGTGTGTGTGTCTGTTTGTTAGTGGTGCCTTCAAATGAACATGGGAAGTCGTTGGTGAAGTCATGAGAACACTCCGCTAAGCAACAGCAATATTAACTTTACTGTCGGTGTCTAGAAGCCACAGAGGCTAACGAATTCACAAGTTAGCAAATGGGTGACATAATGCAGGAAATGCAAAGGCATAATGAGACAGGAAAAGGATTAGGCCGGTCAGGGAATATCCACATTTTCCTCAGACACATTATACAGTTCCAAAGGATTACAATATACACCTAAAATATCAATATATTCACCCATCGAAAAATGAAAATGTTAACAAACATGTCACAAGTCGTCAACTCGAAGATTTCAGAAGCTTTCCACTTACGAGGTCGTGAATACGACATGAGGGGGGCGATCATATGGACTCTTCTTGTCAACAGGGTAAACACAACCCCATTTGAAGACACCATCAATAAATATTTTCATCATCTTTTCAATCATTTGTCTTTTGATTAAAAACAATGCACCATTTCATTCATGAATACTTACTGTGTCTTTCTAGTTCTACTCTGCAGAATGTGTAATAATAGTAATTGTTAAATACATATATGGTATGTGTGCATAATTGCTAAATTTCATGCATCAGCTGGTATTCTGCAAGTGATTGAAATAATAGATTTTAACAAAATGTCCAGCAGTTGGTGGTATATGCGCAAAATGAAAAATAAGGAGCTTTTATTGCATAAGTTTGAGGTGTTGAAGTGTGATGTCTTATTGTGAAAGACTGAAGTACAGTCCTGAATGTGTTGACAGCATTGACGTTACATTGGGCAACACAAGATCAACTTAACAACCAGAAAAGCTAAGAAGAAGATAAGGGCATTCAAAACAGGCTCACTGCTAGTTTATTAGCGTTAGTGTCCTTTTGCCAATTCATGTAAAGACAATGCTAAAGTAAATGATTAAAATGATATTTGGATTTAAAGGAAAGAAGTTAGGCTTTAATTTTACACCATTAAATTACCTGAAAATATCATGTGACTATATTAGTATTTAAAGCTGTGAACAAAACTGGAATATTACTGATACTAATACCACTAATACACTACTAATACAAATTCCACTAATGACACATTAAGTAGTCTACGTACCTTTTTACATTCACATCTCCATACACAGTACATGCAGTTTGTCCAAAGTCATGTCCAAAATATAATCTAGTTTATTCTTTTGAATAAGGTTGGAGAAACAATGACCTTGAGACTCGGGGAAACTCAAGACCTCGCTGCCACCAGGAAGCTCCAGTTGCCTTTACTGCCATCTGTAAGGTAGGTGATGAAACCTCGAACTTTTGTTCCTCAGAACACATTTTAATGGGGATATACAAGTATTGTTGTAACAGCATTACAAAAATATCTCCTCCTGCACAAGTCCTGTGGCACAGAGGCCAACTAATATAAATTTAGGATAGTACAGGATGCCTTAATAAGCTGTGGAGACACCATTTACTAAATAGTTTTTAATTTGTTGTATTATTTCAGTATATCTCCCCATCCACTGGCCAAAACCGCCCATACACTAATACTGTTCAGGCCTAACCTACATTAACTCACAGTTTACATAAATGCTCCCTAGTGGCTGTTATGGCTATATCTTAAGATGACACTGAACCCACCTCCTCTTGGCAGCAATGCTGAATTGTGCAGTGTGATTTGTTTCTATGGTGATCTGTTAGATGAAACTGGATCTGCTGAAACTGTGTTTAATTGTAAGTTTCGGTAATAGGGAGGGCAGCCCTAATGACACACATGATGATTGTTCAAAACCCCCAGCTTGCATTCAGTAATGATAATTTGAATGCTCATTACTTATTAATATGTTTTACTTTTATTTAACCAGGAGGTCCCTCAAGATTAAATCTGTTTTTTGAGGGAGACTTGAAAAAAAAAATGACTGCATGGCACTTGTTGAGGTTAGGTAACTAAAACACATGGTTAAGGCCAGATTACAGAAATATTGTGGTTATGGATAAAATAACTATCATTAAAATTAAGTCTGTTTCACACAAGGGAATACATCAATCATATAACATTTGTAAGCCTTTTTGAGACGTTTACAAGGAAGAAAAATGAGTTGTAGTTGCTGGCTGTTTTGGAACATGAGTCTGGATTGTGGACAGTTGGTTGGAAACTGTGCTACCTCGATAATGAGATTCAGGAATGGCCGTGCTGGTGCCTCAGCCAGAGGGCTTACCCAGGCTTATCTGCAAGCTGTACCACAGAGGGAGAGAGAGAGAGAGACAGAGAGAGCGAGGGAGAATAAGAGAAAGAAAGAGAGCTGGGTATTTTAGTAAAGACACTTGCCTTTCACAGTAAACACTTGCGATTAATATTGAAGGCTGCTGTCAGTTTTGGAACATTCATGACATTTTTTAAGTTGAGTATCTGACTGGGTTTATAATGCACCCACCACCATTACAAAGAGCAGTAAGAAGGTTCGGTGTAAGGTTTTTTTTTTTGTGTGTATTGATTTTTGCAGTATGAACTCTGAACATTGATCTGAAAATTCTAACTGCTATTGTCCAAAGTTTAGGACGTGGATGTTTTCTGTCATGCCTGCATGTAGCTTAGGCTTGCTGCGGTAGTCAGTGTCACTGGTGTTGCAAAGAAAACCCATGTAGTTCATTATCGTGTATCGACGGATACTAAAGTGAAAGTGTGTGCGCCGTACGAAGTCTCAGCACATAGTCGCAGGAGTCCCATTTCACATGCATGGGAGAGACAGAGTTGACAGACCATGGCGGAGGACTTGGTGTCAAAGCAAAAAATAAAAGCGCCTATTTGGCAATACTTAGGATTTAAACCCAAAGCTATGAGGGAACCATAACGGTAATGAATCAGTTACCATGTGGAGGACGGAGCGCTCACAGCCGGTGTGCACGGAGCAGCAACTCAAGGAACCTGCAGCCTCCCAGCAAACGCTGGACAGCCATCTGATGGTAGAGATCAAAGTGAGAGCTCTACAGATATTGAGCTCTTCTTGTAAAATATTCGGTAACACCGGTGGAAGGAATCGTCTTTTTGACTTGTAAATGTGACACAAGCATCTGAGGGAGGAGTTCAGCATCTCTGATAACTTTTAAATGTAAATGGAAAATATTCAAAAACAGCATTTTCACATTTACCTGCATTAGTGTGGACATGGCATCAGACAGTGCATCTTAACTTTGATAAAATTGTCACTTACAATATCGCACTTAAGGTGAGAAATGTCAGGATAGCCAATAACCTATGCCATTTGATTTCAGCCATCAGATGTCAGCATGTAACAGATCAAATTACTTGGACACTCATTATAGAAGCATGTTTGCTCAGAACGAAAATTAACTATGACATGAAAATCCCCTGTGGTTAGAATATGAAAAAAAAAATGAATAATGTAGAAAGACTTAAAATAAATATCTAATTTTAAATCATCTCCATGCCTCCTTCTCTACCGACGCACTGACTTGATATACATGTTTTAGATTCATATGTCTGATAATAAGAATAATAGTGAAGTCCATTTAAATTAGGTTTTATAACGCTTTTATGACACATGTCACAGTCTATATTATTGAAATAGTTACTCTGTCCTTGTATGTACATTACCCGGGGTTGTACTGGCAAGTGTTGTTTTGGTACAAGACCTTGGTAGTCAGTCAGTCAGTCAACACTGTCAAAGTTATAATGTATCCTTAGCCATTTAAAGATGATATATTGACTCATAATTGGATAAATAATGCTATATATATATATATATATATATGAAGCTGAGTAGAACTAGCGTCCTGTAATCTCAGCTGCCCATTACTTCCACTGGAGCAGCCAGGGTAATGTACAGTCACACACTGGCCACATCATGAAGCACTTCATCAATATTAGTATGGCTTTATTCTTATTTCATTTAATACTTATTAATACCTGTACTCATGATCAAGTAGCAGAGATGTGCCACAGATGAGCGAATTTGATAAATGCTGCTTTTGTCCAGAGCTCTTAGTTGATTGGTCGACCAATCGGTTGTTGTGGTCTTGATCAACTAAGATTTCTTTCTTCATTTTTCATGCTTTTTTCGTGCTGAATGACTTATTTCCAAGAAACGTATGTGCATGTCTCTTGGAAACACAAGTTTTATAGTGGTGCTTTGGTGTGATATGTGTGGAGAAACTCAGTTTTACAGATCTGTTGATTAAATCAACTAATCGATTTGCAAAATTGTGTTAGAGTGTTGTCTTAAAAGTGTTAGTCCTCCATAGGACAAATGGCTAGTTCTGACATGGTGACATATGACAGTGATAATGCAGATCATATGCTGCTGGTGTGTTTTGCCCATTTAGACCTTTTTAGGAAAGAATAGTGGACTTAAATAATGGACTTCCTGGACAACACCCTAGTAAGAGATGATTTGTTTATATAAAACAATAATAATAATTTGTCCAAAACTCTACTTTTCTTTCTAGTAAAACCATGCTAACATTGTTGACATGCCTCGCAGGGTAGACGCACATGATGGATGGAATACAGTCAGCAAGTGACCCTGCCAAAGGCACTTTAACATTTAGCTCAGAGCCGTGGTGACAAGGTGTTGATGAGATGCGATCTTGCCTTGATAATATCAAGGTCAGCATCCTTTTATCAGGATCAAAAATAGAAGCACTATATAATCAACATACTCTGTGTGTCCTGTTACAGATACACATGACTGACAGGTTAAATTGTGCACATGCTGCGAGGCATCCTAATTGACGAACGTGTGTGTGTGTGTGTGTGTGTGTGTGTGTGTGTGTGTGTGTGTGTGTGTGTGTGTGTGTGTGTGTGTGTGTGTGTGTGTGTGGTTACACATAGAAATAAATAGAAAACAACCTCACTTGGACCGTGAAGTCCAGGCTTAGTAAGATAATTGCCCGGCTTTAGTAATATTAGTTATACAGCATACATTGTTGTCATACAACTCCAAGGACATGACAATTTGAGTACGCCACGAATGGTGTCTTTGTAAATACATGTGGTGAGGTGAGATACTGTGTGTGTGGGAGGCTTTCCCACAAACATTTCAGAATTATATTTTGTTTCTAATTATTCTTCACATTGTTTGTTATTGGGCTACACCTCTGGGCTAGTAATCGCTGTGTATGTACACATGATGATAGAATTTCTGGCAATTTGTTTAGGTGGCTAATTATATAATTATACGGCTGCTACTGCACATGTATTGTCCTTGTTTCTATGCAGTGTGCTGCTCCCTTGTTTGCTATTTTTGCCTCCCTCTTCACTCACTCTAGACAGTTGGCCAGCATCAACTGCTGAACCGACTCCACTTAACACAAAAGTTATGGCAAAAGAGATGCAAAACAGTGTAAACTCTCGAGACATTTCGTAATCAGGTAACAAGGTTGGAAAAAAAAAAAGATTAGATTGCCTCTTGGCTCAGTGCTCCGCTGCTCCTTTTCTTCATATCTATTTAATTTTACATATTTATCATAGCATTATTTGTTTCTCTGAGGAGTATGGGCGGTGAACCTTTCTGTCTGACATGGCTGGCAATGGCACAGCAGCAACTGTGGAAAGCCAGAGCTAGAAATGTGCATATCTGTGTGTGTGCGTATGAGAGGGAAGGAGGGGAGGAGAGAAAAAACGAAAGGGTGGGGAGGTGCAGTGAGAAGAAGGGAGGGGGCATGTACGAGGGAGGGTGAAGGAGAGAGAGAGAGAGAGAGAGAGAGAGAGAGAGAGAGAGAGAACAAGCGGCTCGCCTCGTTCCACTGCTTTCTCAGCATCCATTCTGTGAGACCCGATTCTGGAGAGGAGAGAGCTACCTAACAGGCAAATTGGAGAAGGCAAAGGAGGGAAAAATCCATTGAAGAGGGAGGATATCGAGGAAAATAACACATAATCAGGGCTCTGTGGCATCCACTATCACCTCTGATAGCTTTGGCAGAGGTGTCTGAAAGTTTCCGTCCGGGGGGGACACCCTCCCCTTGTTGTGGGGGGTGAACAGCGGATGCTGAATTTCATTCCTGAAGGCAGGAGGAGAGCTGTGAATACCGGCTGGATTCACTTGCGGTGGAGCTGGTAGTGCGCACCAGAAGACATCCTACAGTGCCTCTTTCTCTCTCTCGCTCAGTCTCTCACACACGCATTTTCCAGTTGAATACATGTCATTATTTCACTGTGCCAAGGTGGAATATCAGGGGGAAGCAACCCAAAAGAAAATCTCCTGAACCTGGGAAGTAAATGGGAACGGATTATGTACAAGATCAATGAAGGACATCCTGTTCAAAAAAAGTAAGTTCTAATCAGAAAAGGTGTCGAATTGGGCTCTGATTCTGAGAGACTTGGAGGATTTTTGCCCTTTTTTTGTTGTGGAGCAGCAACCTGGCTTCAGACAGCTTATCTTGTGGACTATAGGGTTCGGGATGGTATTTCAAGGTAAGAATACATCCATGGGCTCTTGTATATTAATAGCAGCCTCCAGGTTTTGAGAAAAGGGCAGATTAGGGAGCCGAAAGGCTCAGCACGAATGATACAGTGAAGTAGGAAAGGGGGAAAGGGAGATGGGGAAAGGTGCGTGAGTCTTAGTCTACACTATATTTAGCCAGTTTTACAGAAAGTGCAAAGTTGGGATTAATGTCTTAATAATATAATAACATGTCCCAGGGCGTACGGACAGCATGATTGCTTTTTTTATGGCTATTGGAAGGCTACTCCCCTCTGCAGAGAAAAATGTATCTATGTGTATCTGCATACTTATGCATGTGTGTTTGCTGAGAGGGGAGATGCCCGTCTGCAAAGCAATTCATCTCTTCGCTTCCTCACTACATAGCGGTTATCACCAGGGGAGGCTGTTAGTGGAAGGGGCATAATTGCGGTGGCTGTTTGTCCTCGTCTTTGCAACAGCTAGTATCTGTGAGCTCAGGGAATTACTTTTATACAGTAGCCACATTTTATTCATAATGGTGAGTGCTGCTCTGCATTTTAAAGGCTGCTGTGTCCCTTTTATCTCTGCTCACAGAGAAGTGATTGTGTCCGGTATTACGCTATCTCAGATGCCCTACATTATACCGTCACCTTGAGTTTCTATGTATGTGTAAGTTTGTTGGTGTGACTGTGGTCCTGCAATGCATCCTTTTCCATGTCCCTTTATCTCTCAGCTTGTGCTGTTTCTCTGCAAACGGAAAAGTGGTGATACAATCATTTTCTTGCGTCTATCGTTTTCCAAGTTCCTTTTTAGATGGAAATTAAGACTATTTTAAGAGACAGCACGCAGACTATGAGACAGGAGGATAAAGGTATACTATCGTGTTGGTTTTTTGGGAAGAATGAATGTGCTGCCCTCTTGATCAATACCAGACAAGTGCAAGGCTACCTCCTTTTGTAAAACAGCGGTTGAAATATTTATGATTGAATGAGCATCTTGCTGGTCCCCTGAAATATTTAAAATAATTGAATAATAAATAGCCTGTCTGAGTTGTCGAACCCCAACTTCAGTCTGGACAGATGATTATCACGCCACCTCCTCATGTAACATGCAAAACACTGACCATTAAATGCCTTTGCCTCTGGATATAAAAATTTCAAAAGAAGTGTCTCTCCTCTTGCAAAGCATCCACTGGGGGGAGTGAAGCCTGATGGGAAGGTGATGACAGCTCTCGTGCATCTGGCATTGACTGGCTATAGGTAGCTCAAGTCTCCAAATGTTCCCCTGAATATATAGCTTGATTGCAATAAGCCACTTTGCACAAATATTCTATTGAAATCACATTTAGCATTCAAGAGGTGTAGCGTGTGTAATCGCTTCCCCTTGAAAGAGATGCAAACGCATCATCTGCTCTGCCTGCTGTATTCATTTAATCTAATGAGCTGCATACATTTACAGTATGGATACGTTAGATATGAGTATTAGCGTGTACATACATACGTGTGTAAGAGAGCGTGTAAGAGCGAAGGAGAGTTTGTTGAGTGTATCTGGTATCTGCGTGGGTGTGTATTTGTCCAGAGCTCTGTGCTTCATCCCTTTTGATGTTTTATTGAGTGTTAACCATGGTAGGACTGACGCATTGCCTCTGATATGGAGTAGCATGGTTAAAGGAAAGCACTAAGCTTGACTTTGCTCTTCGTTGTATTCCCCTTGACCTGAATTAGCAATGCCGTGTCTGCCTCTTTCAGCCCTTTGGATTTGGTAAATGATTTGGTTCAGGCACTGTATGTGCGTTAGTGCGAGATAGTGTGTGTGCTTTCAAACATCTGTGTCTGTGTGTTAGCAAATAGGGTATTGTGTGGGGGTATAGTGTGTGTGTGTGTGTGTGTGTATTCAGGTGAGCGCCTGTGTGTGTATAATCCCCTCCTCTGTGTTAAAGGGGATGTACAGTATGCAGTCTGTTTTTCTCCCATTTCTGATGTTAGCAAAGGAGTCAAAGACGAGGCCCTCCATTTTCAGCGACTTTAATGCATCCACTGAATCACAGGATGGAAGAAAAAAAGGGGGAAGGAGCCTTTTTCTATTTTGTGATTATTCAGTGCCATTGACAGCATGTTCACATGGGACAGAAATCAGAGGAAACAATACTGATGCCAAAAATGCTGGACAGAAACAGAGTTTGAACCAGCATGCATGCACATCAGCTGAAATCTGACACGCACACCTTTTTTAATATCAGGTTTATATATTGTCGCTATTACCTTGAGGCTTCTCATTGTCGAGTAAGGGCTCATTCATATGAATAATCCATGGATATCGCTGATTGATATAGCCTTTCTAAATATGCCAGACCTCATTATGTGGTTAGGGTTAAGGGAGCACTATACTCCCACACAGCTTATGGAATAAAAGAAAGTGTAGTTAAGGTAACTGTTGTGGAATAAACGCTGCATTGTTTGTTGTAATGGTGAATGCAAACTCAATTAAGATATCTCTTATTTTAGTGAGGCATGAAATTATCTGTTATTGAAACAAATGAGACAGAACAGATAACTTGATTAGAAATTTTCAGAAAGATAAAATGTCTGTGGGTGCAGTCCCGACATATCTGCACATAAAATGGAAGAAATCAAACATTTGATATGCATTTAAAGGAATACTTCACCCACAAAAAATGTTTTTCTGGCATACCTCCACAGTGGCGTTTGTCTGGACTTGCATGGATGAGTAGCGCGCCTACGTCAGTGTTTATGCAGAAGAGTTTTAAATAAACTGGTTTTAGTGAAGATGCATGCTTGTGGGAAGTACTGACCATACGACTGGATAAATGAGACTTGGATTATACTGCAGGAGTGGTGGTATGAATTATTGTAAATGGATTTTTGGATGTAGGTTTGCTTTTGTTAAACATGGCTCCACAACATGCTCTTTGTTTTTTGATGCTCTGTTCACCATCGAGGCATGCAAGATGGTCAATTTGTGGGTGAAGTATCCCTTTAAAGCTGAGAAAAATGAAGCTGAGATTAAGAATATAAAAAGTAATTATAATAATAACTGAATATTTAAATTAAATTGGTTCTGGAGGTACAAGGATTGGCTGCAAGGCAGTGGCATTGTTGCACAACAATAAAACATCTTTCAGGTTCAGTTTGTTAGGTGCTCCAGAATATATAAGAAAATAATTTACTGAGAAGTGGCATAACATAACAACAAAGCACTTAATATAATTAAAAAATGTTGTACCACAGTCTTTCAAAATACAGCTGAAACAAGTATTGTTGGAGAGGACAGATGTATAGAGAGCTCTGTCAAAAACAAGGCCTGTATGCAGAAGCAGAACAGAGTATTTTTAGCCTGTCCATTAAGGACATGGAAGAAAAATCAATGATCACAGACTGAAACACTGGGTTTCAAATTTAAGATCTCTTTTTCCTTCTATGACCTTTGGATACAGTTGGGAAGATGTACTTTGTAAAAATCAGATTCTAACTTGGTCAATGAAACAGTCCCATTGATGTAAATCAAACCAGCCTTTTCTCTGGTTTGTTAATACTTTTTATATAAGTTAAACTTAATCTATGAGGTAACTACAGTAATATATCCACGGACTTATTTTCCACTTGTGTCTGGGTAATAGGGATACTCTCTCACATTTTATATTATGCAGCTATGTGGCTTCACTTCATACTTTCAGTTTCAAGGCTAATATATGTGTAATTGTTGCTGTCACAACACATTACAGCTATCGCAGGCCACACATCTGTAGCATATACATCACCGTCTGAGACAGAGGAAGTTATTTTAAATGGAGGTCTGGTCAACTGGAGAGCAAGCCGTGAACGGATGCGGCTGATCTGTTGTCGGCCCCCTTTGAATCCCTGATGAGGCGAAACACAATATGCTCCAACAGCTGGGTCATTTATGGAAAATGCTTACTCATCATGGCCAACTGCGGCAAAAGGGAAAGAGGAATAATTCAGTTTTAATTGAGGATGCTTCAAAGAAATAAAACGATTATTTTAAATAAAGCTCATTTATTAGCTAACAGAAAATGTCAGCTCCTTTCTAAAAGACATTTGGGTGGAAAACCTTTGGATAAACATAACGACTTTGTCGCTCACGTAATTAAAGGGACTTGAACAAAATCATCGAGCAAGCGTATTAAGCAAATTTCAATATTTGACAATAAAGGCTGTTTACTATTTAAAAGTGTTTCATATTTGAGGCAGTTAGGTAACAGTGTCATTAAAAGTAACTGAGATAAAACATAGGAAGTAGCCCATAGCTACAGTTTCTTTTATGTACAAAAGAGAAATGCTTGGCTCAAGAGATGAGGAAAAGCAACTCAAAGGATTTAAGTCTGTTGAAGATGTGATGTGATGTGCAAAGTAACTGCTGGTGGCAGTGTAGCCCTTTAGGGATCTAGTAACCAGGAAGAGGCTGTCTGGGGCATGAGGACTGATCTACGAACAGCTTCCATTGATAGTGACCTTGCTGTCTGTGTCACTTTGCAGCTTGACCTTCCCGGGCAAGCTGCCCGAGGGCGTGTCGCGCCACCTTTGGAAAAGTCCCTTTCTCTGTGTGTCGACAAGTAGCATTAGTGAGGGTCAGGGGTGACGTAGCTGGCTAAAAACGGGGCAGAGGATGTTGCACTGTATGGCAGTTGGGATGGAACAAGAGGAAAAGAGAAAAAAACGTTGTTGGCTATTCCCCTGGATAAAAAAAAAAAACAAAGCTCAAACGTCCTCGAGCACTGTCTGTAGCTTAAATGAATGCTTCCCTTAGTACATCTCTTAACACAAGTCTTCCCTTAAACCTAGGAAACACATAGTTCAGAGAACAAGTAGTTTATCAGTTACAAAGAACAGAAATGAAGCTTTAAATATATAACAATTCGGTATTCTTTTAGCTGTCTCCTCAGTTGACAGCCTGTGTGCTAATTTGTCCTGCAGAGTGCAATATTCACACATCCTACTTAAGGTACTGCCGCCCCTTGAAACGGAAGCCGTGCATACTGTACATATCGTCAGATTTTCCACAGTGAAATAGTGCCAAATGGCTGACATTTTCCTCACTCTGTCTACCGTTACTGTTAGACTCTCCACTAGCGCTGTACTGCTGTTGCCTTCTCAGTTACGGGTCCTAGTCTGTGGAGCAAAACCACATCAGATCTGCCCCCTCTGTCGAGTCAATTACAGCAAAATTCAAGGCCCACCTCTTTTCTTTGGCTTTTGAATGTACTTGAATTGCGAATACTAATTGGCCTTTTATAATGCTTTTAATAGTCTATTACTTATGGATTTTATCTCTCTGTCTGTGTGTATGTGTGATTTTGCTGTCTGCTCTGTTGATCTGTCTTTATTCTGCTTAAAACACTTTGGTCCGCGCATGTTGTTTTAAATGTGCCATAGAAATAAATTTGAATTGACTCATTTGCTGTTGTCATGTGATAAATTACCTGCAGCAGTAGTTGTCAGAGGCAGCCATGATCATCCAAGGTGACAGCACAGTAAAGGCCACTATTTTGGAGCGGCGAAGACGAATTGATTTCCAGTTAAACAAATTTATCTGGGTTAATATAGTATAGTATCGTATTTGTGCATAGACTGGCTTATTCTCCAGTACTGAATTTTGGCCAGTATTGGATGTATATCCCACACTGGTAACAGTATCAGAACAACTCCATTCATTACAATGGGAGACATTACAGAATATTATTGCTACCACAGGCTTAGCAGTTATAAGTCAGAATAAAATGTTCGATTAGGTTTTGGTTTGGTTTTCTGTATCCAGAAAGACTCAGAGTCACAAAATGCATCCTGTGTTGTGATAGGTGCTAGATTTTGCCTCTGTAGCTTATTACCACCAGCCTGCATGTAAATTTGCTGACATCTAGTTAATTTGTATTCTCTTGTCTAAACAGAATGTAGTGAAGTACACATGGGACTGTAGTATCCCTGGCCATAATCTTTTACAATGCCCCTTTGCAGCATGTAGGGACACTGTGTCCTTTGTTGTCCTTGTACTGTGCATGTTTTCTTATACTATGTAATTCAGCCAGTATTCCTCTGCCGAATAAGTAATTTGAGCCACAAACAGGCAAACACAGACAAACCACTTACGTGCCATTACTGACCAGTCCTGTTTTGTTTTTTTTTTTAAACAAATTAAGGATCATTAAATATTCACACAGTAGAATAACCTGCCTATATCCTAATAGCAAGGAAAGATTGATACTGGTTCTTTTTCAGTGGGGCCAATGTTGGAGCCATCCATTATGTATTTTGCCTCCATCAGCCACTTTAGGATGTCCTCACAGCGACTTTGCCACTTTCATTCTTTCCCTGCATCCTCAGTTTTCAGCTGAGAAGGAGGGTATTTAGAGTATTGACTGCTTTGCCTTTTAGATCATAACAGAAGGGCTGTGTCTCTTGTATCAAGGTGAGGGGCTACTTACATATTCAGCATTTAGTCGTGTGCATTGTTTGGTAAGCTTTATCCATTAGCAGAGCAGACCAAGGGATGAATATCAAGGTTGGAGAAATTACTTATTCAGTATGTGCACTTTTGTGTAAAATTCAGTTAATCCAAGATTCATATGAAAGCATATATATTAGGGCTTGGATGATTCACCTCTCACCCGATTTGATACTGGTTATTGGATTGATTTTTAAGTATGACGATTCTACAAGTATTGCGATTTGATATTGCAATTTATTGTGATTTTTGTGAACTATTTTAACACCACACCATGGGAAAGAAGTTTTACTTTACAAAATATCCGAATGAACAAAGTTAAAATGCTTAATTTTCAGCATGTATGTTGTCAGAGATGTCCTGAAGTCAAATGTATGAGTCATTGTTGAATTATTTATTACATTTCATCCAGCAACCCAAAATGATTAAGAATAAGGACATTTCCCTCCCAATTTAGTGCTATTTTCTTTTTAATTTCTAAGGGACATGTAATGTTTTATTCTTCTGGTGAATACAACCCAATCAAGCCTATTTCTATATATGTATTTTGTATATGCAGGTCCCTTACTTTGAAAACTGAACATAGTCACATGTGCATGCTTCTCTTTATATATCCATGTTCAGCTCCATCGGGGCTGTTTGAATGCATGTAGGGTAAGTGTCAGTATATGGGCGCTCTACAGCTGTAGCGTCGGCTGATTTGACCACGGAGATGAGTGATGCTGGCTTCACTGTATGTTACAGCAATTCATTAATGTTTCCTGTCCATGACAGAGTTAGCATGTAGCTTTAGCTGTGATGTCTAGCTCTGCTTTTCCTGCAATGTGTGAAACACCAAGTATTTCCATTCTTTACTGTATGTGTAGTGTTTACCATATTGGATTTAACATGTGAGGGTGCAGGTCAGAGAGTAACACCCTCTGCTGTTTTTACTGTTTCACTGTGGCTCGCGGCAGCCGGTTTGTTTTGGTTGACGGAGCTGGAACGGATATGATGCCATGTCATTCAGACTACAACAATAAAAGCGGTATAGACTCTGTAGAGAGCAACAAATATATTGATTCTGGCATTAAAAAAATCTATTTCACAATCTGAAAAAAATAAAAAGCAATACATACATGAATCAATTTTTTTTCCCCCACCCCTGAGAAATATGTGCATGGATTTGACAAGAACAAACCTCGCTCAGTTGTTGCCTTTAAAGTAAAGTAGATTAGAAGTCATTTAGAAATATTGTTCAAATGTTAGCCAGACAAAATGAATCCTCCAGCTGTGAGTGTAGACTTTTCATTGCAGCATGGGTACCTCAGCCTCTGAAGGGACTATGGACTCTCCAGAACCACTTGTGTCTCTTACATTGGGCAAACTCCCATAACCCTGCTATTGCCAGACTATGAAAGGCTCTCAACAGGACATTGGGTCTGCACTTGTTAGTGTAGGTCACTGATCCTGGCCTCCTTTGGGCTTACAGCTGGTATAGACCAAAGTACAGCTTGGTTGTTTGTTAGTTGCTTATGTTTTAAAGAGTCTGTGGGGAAGAGTTGGCACACCAACACACCTTAAAACCCCACTAAGCACAGAAGACTGTAGTTGTTTTGGGAGAATGAAGTCTCCCTGGTGTTGGAGGTTCACACAGTGTTGTGCTGGTTCTTGTGGATGAGTTTTCATCTCCTGGTGGGAAAAGGTTACTTGTAGAAATACAGGGCATCCAAAAACGAGATAATGGGTGTAGGGATGTTAATAATTAATCATTTAACCTTTAACAGACATTAAGAACTTTAACCAATTAACATTATCGGTTAAATGGTTAAAAGAAGTATTAATAATTAATCAAATGATGAGCAAACTGAATTTCCCTACGGGGATTAATACAGGTTCATCTTATCTTAAAAATCAGAAGAGTATCTTGTCAGTTTAAGGAAAAAAACTGGTCCACCAAGAGCGTCTGAGCCAGAGTTACAGATACAGGAAGTTGGCTGTGGTCGTTGCAGTGTCGTAGCATTTATTCACAGACAAATAAATTGTACACACCCTGTCTGCTACAGCTACGTTCACAGCTATAACGCCACCAACAGTTGCTAACGTAGACAAACACACTCACAGTCTGTTGGACAATCGCTAAAGTGACACCGGATGACAGAGTATCTTCACGGTGACAACCTACCAAACTAAATGATACGGTGTTGGTGGCGGACATTTATTGGGAAAGTGGCTGCATGCATCACTCCGTGCAGCATCATGGCTGCTACGGTAACGCTCCCTAATGGTGAAGTGGGGACTCAGTTGTCTGAGAGACATGAGACACACTAATCTTATCGATTATCGGTTACATCTTTTTTCCTCAAAATTAGCATCTTTAAATGGGTGTAATAGTATATATAGTAGTTAATCATTTTTATCATTGATGACCCTGACTTTTATTTAGTTTCAGAGTCTAAATGTCAATCTTTTACTATTCTACTGGTGTGAAAGAAGACAGGCAAGATGACAAGAGATTAATACATGTGTAGGCTCCAAAAGCTCATAATATACCTGCACTATTCTATTAAGATAGTGACTCTTGGCTGCTATCCAGTCAGTGCAACCAACCCAGTTTCATATCTGCATTGTTCCTGAACTCCCATCCACAGTAGTCACCTCCTGCTCTATTTCAGGCTGTTGCATGAACTGCCAATAAATTTGGAGGAGGGCCTGTGATTCACTGTTGCCCTTTTAATTTATTGCATGCTACTTTTTTCTATTCATATAATCTCAGATAGCTGTCAGTGTAGCGAGAGACTCATTAGAGCCGATGTCATGCCGTTGCTCCTGGGCTGGGGAACATACTGAATAGATAAGAACTCCTTCTCCTCTCCCAGCTTCTCTCCAGCTCTCTTTATCGCCGCTGCGCTCTCTTTTCCTCTTCTTAGTCTGCTCAGCGTGTTACCAGAGGTTTGACTGTCAAGTGGAAGCTCTAGACATTTTGGAGTCTTTCAGGGAGGCGATGGAGGTTCTGACGGCAGCACGTACTGTAATCTTCTGCCTGCTGCGGTCTTACTCTCCTTCGCCTTTTGGTTACGCAGGCATGTTGTCTGATGATTCAGTTGCTTGTCTGGAGCAAATGTGGGCTATTGTGTGTGTGTGAGACTATGTGTTTGCTGGTTTATAGCTATTCGGTAGATGGAGAGAAAAGGGATTTAGAGTATAAAGTCTGTCAATCGATTGCATATTTTATACCTGTTTAAAATGTACCTTAAAGGGAGATTTGTCAAGTATTTAATATACTTATCAACATGGGAATGGGCAAATATGCTGCTTCGTGCAATCATATGTTTATTGAAAATCAATTTACAGCGCAAAACAATGTCAAATATTGTCCAGAAACCCTCACAGGTACTGAATTTAGCATAAAAATATGCTCAATTATAACGTGGCAAACTCAAGGCTAACAGGCAACAACAGCTGTCAGTGTGCTGACTTGACTCACCAAAAACTGCATGTGATTATCATAAAGTGGGCTTGTCTGTCAAGGTCACTCATGGGTACCCACAGAACCCATTTTCACCCCTTTGAAAATGGCCATGACAGTTTTTCCTCGACAAAATTTGGCATAAGATTGGAGAGTTATCTGGCCTCCTTCGTGCTAGTACGATACAGTTGATACCGCTGGACTCCTGAGGTTTTCTAGTTTCATTCACTCTAGCTTTAAAACTGAGCCCACCAAAACTTGACTTTGGTAATGTGTTAAAGAAATCAGCAGCATTAAAAAAAATGTGTTAACTCCTTATTATCGCATTAACTTTGACAGGCCTAATAAAAACGGATAAAATTTTAACGACTTGTCAAGATGCCATAACATCTCTTTAAATCGGTTGTAAACAAATTTTCAAAAAACAAAAAAACTTTTCTCTTCACTAGTGATTACACGGGCTGTAGCAAAGCCTTACTACCATATCAATTAAAATATGTCACTGTAAACCCTTAGGTCATGTGATTTGCTGGTTTAATTACAATACCAATTTTTTAACCAGTTTTTCTTATGCTTTTTGCCCATTCTGATGGCCACATTAATCAGCTACTAATAAGCATTTTCATTATGTGGTTGTAAATATACTCTTAGTTGCTACTAGATTTACTGGTTCAGTTTCTAAAAGAAAAGAGCAATCCATCTTTTGACTAAATCTCAACAACACCCATCTAATTGGTGTGAAATGACAGACAAACAGAATGTTTAATTCTCAAGTAAATTTGTCATCTGTCATTACAGTATGACATTCTGCATGAAACACTGCCTGCCCACTTTGGGCTTTGTTTATAGAGTGATTCATGGGATTGAAGTCGACTTCACTGTGATATTTTTTGTGTCATTGACAGTAGGAAATCAAATCCACATTTCACCACATTAGTTGTATATTTATTTACAGAGTGCAAAAGGTCTATTTAAATTTTCATTGTAGCTAGACACTAAAGTAAAATAGAACAGGAGATGTGGGGGACAAACGTAACTGTGAAGTCTATATTAGAAATTGTGAAATGTGAAAAAAAGTCACCGATGCTGAACAGTAAAACTGGCTTGAGAGCGTATACTGTAACACTGTAACACAATAAAAAAAGATGATTAGTCTATGCACCTCTGTAGACAGTCCAGGACAGAAGACCCAATATCGCCAGGGTTAGTAGACCCATTCCACTTAGTAGTTTTTATTCTAAAAATATCTGTATCTGTGAGCCATACTATATAAATGTCTCTACTAAATGGCACATGACAGCTGGATCACAAATGGGTCTATGCGTCCCATGTTCAAAGATGCAGGCTATGGGATATAATGACATCACATGCCTTTGTGAATAAAATTGTGGATGACAGCACCAGAGAAACTAGCTCTCTCCTGCCACCCTTATAATATTGGCAATGCATGACAGAGATTGTACATGTCCTCTCAACACACATAGTGCGAATCCAGCTCGCCTGCTGCCATATTAGATATCGCAGGGACTTTATTGCCCACTCGTCTTTGATGAGCCGGGAATTAAACCTCCAAATTTAAACATTGACCTTTACTTCCAAGTATGCATGCGCCACTGCTATTGTCAACATGTGTAATTCCTAGCCTTGGATGCCGACATGGTCGCTGTGAATTATAAATCAATGAGCATGTATTAGTGTAAAATCCTCCAGTGCTTGGGGCTTTGCTTGTGATGGAAGAATGAATAGGAGGGAAACAGGGGCACCTCAGGGGATGTCAGGCTGTCCAACTCTGGGTCTGCTGGTCACAGCCTGGAGCTCATCCATACAGATACACAGAGACAGGGGGCTTATATAGCATTGGCTCTGGAAAAAACTGTGTTTATTTCTGTTTGTGTGAGTGTGCTTTGATTAGCTATTGAGCAAAAGAAAAGGCACTGTTGCGTGATGCATAATGTTGATATAAAGATCCAGGATCCCGGATTTTGTACATGTTACACCAGTGAGTCTCCTAACTAGTAGGGCTGGGACATCTCCAAATTCAATACTATCACAATACTTGGGTGCCAATTCAGTATGTATTGCATTTCTTTAGTAATATGATTCTACAAGTATTGTGATTTGATAGTTGCAATTTTTTTGTTAACTTTTTTTAAGACTAGACCATGGGAAAAGTTCAATCATACCCTTCTAGCGAATTGATACAGTCAAAGTGTTTCATTTTCAGCATGTATGTAGAATCAGGACAGCCGATGGCCGATATATGAGGCTGTAGGTGTTGTTAGTGAACAGCACCTAAGGTCTGGCTCTCCAGTCTATATTGTGACTGCACTGCCGTGCATTCATATATTTTAAATAAAAATAAAGCATAAACTAAATATTGAATACATGAAACAGGTAATAAAAAATAAGCTTTTTCAAATAGACTTTTGGATGAAAAAAATAAAGTTTTAGTGCACATTTATCACAGTTGCAGAGGAGTTCCTTGGGGTTATTTTTAATTCAGGGTTTGATTCCCACTCCTCTGTATTTTTGTGTGTTACTACGTTACTGAGTCCGTCCTCTCAGTGTCAACCAGGACTACTAACTGATGTTACTGAGTCCGTCCTCTCAGTCTCAACCAGGACTACTAACTAACGTTACTGAGCCCGTCCTCTCAGTCTCAACCAGGACTACTAACTAACGTTACTGAGTCCGTCCTCTTAGTGTCAACCAGGACTACTAACTGATGTTACTGAGTCCGTCCTCTCAGTCTGAGCCAGGACTACTAACTAACGTTACTGAGTCCGTCCTCTCAGTGTCAACCAGGACTACTAACTAACGTTACTGAGTCCGTCCTCTCAGTGTCAACCAGGACTACTAACTAACATTACTGAGTCTGTCCTCTCAGTCTGAGCCAGGACTACTAACTAACGTTACTGAGTCCGTCCTCTCAGTCTGAGCCAGGACTACTAACTAACGTTACTGAGTCCGTCCTCTCAGTCTGAGCCAGGACTACTAACTAACGTTACTGAGTCTGTCCTCTCAGTGTCAACTAGGACTACTAACTAACGTTACTGAGTCCGTCCTCTCAGTGTCAACCAGGACTACTAACGTTACTGAGTCTGTCCTCTCAGTGTCAACCAGGACTACTAACTGATGTTTCTGAGTCTGTCCTCTCAGTCTGAGCCAGGACTACTAACTAACGTTACTGAGTCCGTCCTCTCAGTGTCAACCAGGACTACTAACTGATGTTACTGAGTCCGTCCTCTCAGTCTGAGCCAGGACTACTTACTAACGTTACTGAGTCCGTCCTCTCAGTCTCAACCAGGACTACTAACTAACGTTACTGAGTCCGTCCTCTCAGTCTGAGCCAGGACTACTAACTAACGTTACTGAGTCCGTCCTCTCAGTCTGAACCAGGACTACTAACTAACGTTACTGAGTCTGTCCTCTCAGTGTCAACCAGGACTACTAACTAACGTTACTGAGTCCGTCCTCTTAGTGTCAACCAGGACTACTAACTAACGTTACTGAGTCTGTCCTCTCAGTCTGAGCCAGGACTACTAACTAACGTTACTGAGTCCGTCCTCTCAGTCTCAACCAGGACTACTAACTAACGTTACTGAGTCTGTCCTCTCAGTCTCAACCAGGACTACTAACTAACGTTACTGAGTCCGTCCTCTTAGTGTCAACCAGGACTACTAACTAACGTTACTGAGTCCGTCCTCTCAGTGTCAACCAGGACTACTAACTAACGTTACTGAGTCCGTCCTCTCAGTCTCAACCAGGACTACTAACTAACGTTACTGAGTCCGTCCTCTCAGTCTCAACCAGGACTACTAACTAACGTTACTGAGTCCGTCCTCTTAGTGTCAACCAGGACTACTAACTAACGTTACTGAGTCCGTCCTCTCAGTCTCAACCAGGACTACTAACTAACGTTACTGAGTCTGTCCTCTCAGTGTCAACCAGGACTACTAACTAACGTTACTGAGTCTGTCCTCTCAGTCTCAACCAGGACTACTAACTAACGTTACTGAGTCTGTCCTCTCAGTGTCAACCAGGACTACTAACTAACGTTACTGAGTCTGTCCTCTCAGTCTCAACCAGGACTACTAACTAACGTTACTGAGTCTGTCCTCTCAGTGTCAACCAGGACTACTAACTAACGTTACTGAGTCTGTCCTCTCAGTCTCAACCAGGACTACTAACTAACGTTACTGAGTCTGTCCTCTCAGTGTCAACCAGGACTACTAACTAACGTTACTGAGTCTGTCCTCTCAGTCTCAACCAGGACTACTAACTAACGTTACTGAGTCTGTCCTCTCAGTCTCAACCAGGACTACTAACTAACGTTACAGAGTCTGTCCTGAAGCAGCTCTGACTCTGGTTCTGGTAGAGATGTGCAGGATATTGTTGTTAGTGACTTAAGACACAATTCATTCATTTAACTTTTATTTAAATCTGGAGGAATCGTTGAGGACACGCCTTCATTTTCAGTGATGTCCAGACTAAAATTAAAACTGTATAAATACACAAAAATAATATTAAACAGACACAAATAGAACACAGTTAAATACAGTTAGTTTAGTTTAGTTTTAGTTACATTAAAGAGTAGAATAGCTGGTTAATATAAAAAAAACTTTAACTACAGGGAAAACAACAACATTATTTTATATTTTTTGTCTTTGACTAAAAAAACTATTTTTTCAGTCATATTTTCATCATTCAAGTTTTGTTAAAATTATATATATCAAGATATATCAAGATCGTAAACCCAAAGTCCTCCACTGTATCATGAGCGGCAGTGTATGGACACACCCCTGTATGTAGTACACTCTATCAAATGGTGCTGGGGCGATAACAGTGTTCAACTTATTTAAGACGTGTACGCTGAAGGGATCCCAGATACACCCACACAAAACCAACACACACACGCAAAACACGACAGAAATATGAATAATTTAGATTCTATGAACATGTTAAGATGCATTATTTCTGAAAGCACTCAACAGAAAGCAAAGGGATTATTGTACATGACTGCGTCAGGGACATGGTTATGTTACTTGAGAGGGAGACAGCTTAGCTTCTTTCAGATAATTAGCAACTTAATGGCCTGAGACACAAAAAATGCTAAAACAAAATCACTACATTTATTGTTTTATCTTTTGTTATTTATATGGGTAGATAGGAAAATAGCACATCCACATAAATCTGAGGTGTTGATGATGACACAGTTACTTATTTGCCCTGCGGGAAGGAAAATAAATGACTAACATCTTACTGCAGGGGTATAGGATTGGCTTTCTGTGTTCATAGTAATGATGACATGGCACGTTGTATATAGTGAGATTGAGGAGTACATTATCCCGACAATTACTCTTCTGTTAGGAGATGAAAGCCTTCTACCACACAGTTTTGTGGCCGTTCCCTTTGGTCCTCAGGGTTGCCCATATACTCAGTGACCCTGATTTCCTCTCTTCCGGTGCAACACCCATCTAATCCCATTACTGTTTGTGACTACTTTCAGCTGTCGGGAGAAAAAAAAAAGTGCATAAATAATGTATTCCATGGGTGTATCCACCCCCAGATCAATGGCAATACAAAGACCATCTACAAAGACGTTTGGCTCAAGGCCATATTTGATCACTTCCACTGCGCAGGATCACTGCTCCCTTTTTTGTCAGTCCGCTGAGACTCAATTATTTCCAAGTGTTTGTAAGCTATTGTTGAAAGAACACGAAGTGAATATTTAAAGTTGGTGAGGGAAAGAAAAATCTTTGAGACATGAAAACAGCAGATGGATGGTAATAGTGAACTGTTGAACAGAGAGAGAGGAGGAGTAAAAGAAAGAGGAGAAAAGAAAATGATGTGATGCAGCATCCTATTCCTCATAGGGATACTGGGAAAGGAGTTGTATGCATGACAGCAGACAAGGCTCTGCTGTGTTAATACAATATGACAGAGAAAAAGGATAAATTACAGAGCTCTTGATCATTTGAAAGCAACTGATGGAGCCACAGCATAACTGGTCAGAGCACTTAGCTGATCAGTAGGAACTGGAGATGAGCTGGACCTTCATCATTATTTTAGCCCCTGGACTCCTCTTCATGGAACTAAAAGTTTTTCCTTCAGCCCATTGTGTCCGTGTTTCCATAGCGGTCTAAAGGCCATTATACTACGCAGTTCTTGGACATAAATATAAAAACCATATGACACAGTTGCCAGTTTGCCATTGCACTTATATTACTTTTGAACTTGTGTGGAAATCTACTAGTTGATAATTGCTGTGCACTTGATTCAAGTTTTTCAACACATAAAACCTGTTTGTATGTGAAGTCTAATTAACGTATGAAATGAATTTATTTGGAATAAATTTAAATTTAATGGGAAATTTGAATGTAATGTACATTTTATGCAAATATATTGGTATCTGCAGTTATCCAAATTCAGGTACAGTGGAAACTGTGACAATTACAGCGCAACTGCTTGTATGCATCAAAAAGCTTGGGACAGATTCATTACTATACAAATGCTATTTAAATAAGCTTATGTTTAAAAATGCTTATAATAATCAAGTAATCTGCTTATAGTCTTCAATTTTATACATTTCATACATGGCAACATACGTTAGCCTAACGTTAAATGAATTTTTGTTTTGTTTTTTTACTTTACTTCCTTGATACTTTGTCTCGCGGACCGTCTGCTTCCTGGTTGGATACCTGAGGCTGATGCGTCTACATTGATGTCATCACAGGAAAATGAAAGTTATTTCTGACTGAAAAACAAATACGCACATTTAAAGCTCTCTGGTCTAGTGGAGTAATAAAGCCTGATCATGTAAAGTCCCCAAAGTGAGACTGCACACATGCAGACCGGCGCTCATCTCCCTCCGTGCTGCTACCGGGTGGAGCCCGGGAAGAGGCGTTCATCTGCATGCAAGCCAGACAAAAATGGCAACGCCTCGCCTTCGGTTGGAGAAAAAACAGAAGAAACAAGCCAGTAAATAGCAAAGTGGTCCTTTTCATTTTCTTTGTATTCATGTAATCAATATGCAAATGTAATTTAATGACATTTAATGTCAATTAGATGGTAATCTGCATGAGAAATTATGGACAACAACAAAAATCTAGTTATACTAATCATCTGCTTACAGTGATCAATTTGACCTGGACAGACATGATCACTATAAGCGATCTCCTTTGTATCACAATCGGATCAGAGCTAAAAACAGCAGATTGTTTATCTAACTTCCAAAAGATCCAGAGGGTGTTTAAGGTCATTAACACGCTGAAGAAGTTGATATGCAGCTTTATGGTCCAAGCAACAAGTGACAGCAAGCTTCTTACCACAGAAGCACAGATTTATTTTTCCTCTCATATCCCTTGCTGGGTTTGTTCCTCCCTATCCCAGATGGCTGGGCTCATAGCCCAAGATTTTCACCAGGAAAAAAAAATATTTTTTTTTCAGTTGTTGTTTTTCCATTTCCTACAGTGAAAATCTTCGCTCCTTCAGCAAGAATTGATGGTACATCCGATTGGCGCTGTACCACCACTCTGGCTGTGTCACGGATAATGAGTATTTGTGTGAAGGGCAAGGCACACACTAAAATTAGATCAAAGGTCTGCACTCTATATGCATCAAACAGTAGACAGAAGTCATGGTCCAGCAGGGCTAGTGCCATGCCTACTCAGCTACTCGGATGTCATACCACTGGTAATGACTGGATCTGCACAAGGAGATGTCTTTTGATGTGCAGCTCCCGAGCGAGCATATCTTGGTTTCATCAGTCTAATTTACATTCCAGACAATATTTGGGGGATTAAAACTGTGTAACTAATCAGCAAACTGTTGCTGTGTGACTCTGCAATCATCGACCAGTGTTCTTTGTACAGTGGCGCAGGACAAAGACTTCACCTGCTACAAGAGCCCTTAGTCACACTCGTTTTTTTTTTTTTTTTTTGTCTTTTTAGCTTGCAGAACCAGCACCTGCTACGTGTCATACCAAACTTGTGCTGACACCGGGCAGTATTTCTCCTTTTTTTTTTTAACTGAACTGAAAAGTGCGGTGATCTTTGCATACAGAATATGGAGGGAGTGATAGCACCTGCAGATGCTGAGCAGTTTCAGAGTTTAGTTCAGGATGAGATATATCCACAGAGAATTCACACCTGTTCCCAGGATGACATTTAAATATCTAAAGCCTTTGTTCACCTATTGTCTGAAGTCCCATACATACTATATATTAAAAAGAAGCTATGTCTACGAAGAGTAAAGACAGATCACCTTTTGGCCTCCAAAAATATTAATTTAACATTTGTTCAATATGTTGTCTGACTAATATGGAAAATTACTTCCATTTTGCTTTCTACACAACGGTGCACTGCTTTGTTTAGTAACATAAAAACAGATATTGGTTTTATATGGATGATGCTCAAACAATAAGCTGGCTGATCACACATGAAACATTTAAATTAGCCTGAGAGATGAGAAATAAAGCCCTTTATCAGGATAAATTGTTGATATAAAGCAGTTATTTTCAGTTTACCATTCACTTTAAATGTCTCTACACAAATGTTATTTGAAATACTGTAAAAGCACTTATAATGCTGTAGTTCTTTTGTTTTTGTATATGTGTTCCTGGTAGATGTGTGTTTTGTAAAATAGAGGTGTCTTGTAATGCCATGTGGGATAGACCAGATGTTTCGTATGACAGAAAAGTCTCAGGTATATAAAAATACAACTACAATATATAAGATTTACATCCCTCCATCTACCACTGACGAAGCAATCTGAACACTCATTGAAAATGTGGAGCAGATCATCAGTTAATAATCAAGAGGTTGGCTCCTATCATCGAAAATGTGATTAGAAAAGTCCATGTTGGCAGACAGCATCTCTTCTTGTCACTGCTGTCTGATTAAGAGGAGTTAACACCTTAGTAATGGAGTCAACCTCTCAGCATGTTGTATTGGCAGTGTGTCATGCGATCCACACTCACCACCCACTGTATATGAGTAGGTCGCCGTCTTTTATTCCTCCCCAAATGGAAAATGTGGAGTGAACGTTATTAAGAGGTGATGAATTGACTCGCCATCTGGTCACGCAAGTCAAGCAAACTACAGATCGGTTTTGAATGGGAGCCATGATGAAAAATGGGCAGTTTGTTTTCCACCTCTTTTCCTGATCAAGCATGATGAAAAGCCACTAATCTGAGTGTTACTGTAAGCTTTAAAACATAGTGCTTCATGAGTTTACTTATCTGTTTTTGCAAAATGTTCACTCCTCCTCGTTGACACTGAGCTCAGGTAACCTTGTGTGTACTACTTTGATGGGGGGGTGAACTTTCATCAGATTTTAAGTAGGTCACTGTCTGTGCAGAAGCAGGATACAGTAGATTATATGCCTGCCAGCAAGAAGCACACCTGGGAGACGGGGCTTGGCCTTGGATGTAGAACACAAGCTTTATGCTCTAGCATATTTAAGACATTAATCTAGGCCAGTGTCGTTAGCTTAGCTTGATCATTTTTCTGAAAATTTTGTGACTTTGCTGATGGTTGTTCCTATGGGCGCAACACTGAGGAACACAATCACATGATTGTTCACAGTTAATGAGGATTAATCATGTTTTTTACCTGTCAAAATGTACCTCAAAGGGAGGTTTGTCAAGTATTTAATACTAACATGTGAGTGGGCAAATATGCTTGCTAATGTATATACATATGTATTATTGGAAATCAGCAGCACAAAACAATGACAAATATTGTCCAGAAACCCTCACAGTTACTGCATTTAGCATAGAAAATATATCATAACATGGCAAACTGATGCTCAACAGGCATCAACAGCTGTCAGTGTGTCAGTGTGCTGACTTGACTATGACTTGTCCCCAAACTGCATGTGATTATCATAAAGTGGTCATGTCTGTGAAGGGGAGACTGGTGGGTACCCACAGAACCCATTTATACTCACATATCTTGAGGTCAGAGGTCAAGGGATCCCTTTGAAAATGGGCATGCCAGTTGTTCTCGCCAAAATTTTGTGTAAATTTGGAGCATTATTTAGCCTCCTTCGGGTCAAGCTAGAATGATATTAAGATAAGATATTCCTTTATTTGTCCCACAGTGGAGAAATTTACATGTTACAGCAGCAAAGTGGATAGTGCAGTAAAAAAGAAGCATAGATTTTAAGAGTATTAATACAAATAAATAAAACAATATATACATAAAGAGAAGTAAGGCTACGAATATGTCCAGCATATTAAAAAATATTATTGTCCAGGCATTGCAAATATAATTGCACATATGTGTTGTTATTGCACTTATGTCCGGTGAGTTTGTCGTGAATGTGTATGTGGTTTACTGGGAGCAGTGCTGGTTGTGGAGTCTAACAGCTGCAGCCAGGGAGGACCTTCTGTAACGCTTTTTATTTATTAGAAAGAAAGAAAGACAGATATTCCTTTATTAGTCCCACAGTGGGGAAATTCAGTTTTACACTCTGTTGTTCACACAGTACATATACATGCGTCAATGGAGAGATGTCAGAGTGAGGGGGCTGCTCCTGACAAGCGCCCAGAGCAGTTGGGGGTTTGGTGCCTTGCTCAGGGGCACCTCGGCAGTGCCCAAGAGGGAAACTGGCACCTCTCCAGCAACCAGTTGGTCTTGGTCCATGGGGGATTTGAACCCGGGTCCTCCGCATCCTAACCCAAGTCCTTACGGACTGAGCTACTGCCGCCCCCAAAATATTTTTTATGCGTGTCATCCTTTCGCAGGGGCCATGCTAATCTTCTCTGTATCGATTCCAATTTGTCATATGTGCTGCCGGAGCAAGCACATATGCTGGTACCAGTGAATTCCTGAGGTTTTCTAATTTCATATGATAGTATTTTCACTCTAGGTCTGTTCAACTTGAAAGTCACGTTAACGTGTTAAAGAAATTGGTGGTCACGTTAACTTTGACAGCCCTATGAGGAACACATTCATTTTTTTTTTTTATTAAAGACTGAAAATTGTTAGTAGTTGATATTTATAGATAGTTATTTTTTTAAAACTACAGGAGTGGTACCCCAGTATGGTTTATCAGGACATCCTGATACATTTTGTACAGTAATTTCCATGTTTGTGTGCAGATGGTTTGTATTTTCTTGTCTACCTCTGCTGCGGTCTGCAGTGTGTATTAGTAGTTTCGGGAGCTAACAGTATGTTTACTCTTCTATCGTCTATGCTATATACTGAATTTATTCCATTTGACTGCATGACTTTATATCACGTTTCTTGTCTTATCCCCCAGTGATAAGATCTTCTGTTTAAGATTTCTGTGGCATATACGGCATTGTTGAAGCAGAACAAAGACATTCAAAATATTTATCTCTGTATGAATTTGCATGTCTGTCCTGAACGCTTACTGCAGATTTCTGCTTTTAAAGTTGCCTTTGAGTTTCCCTTTACATTAAGTGAGATGCATGAAACAGTAATCTACTGCAGGTTCTTCCTGGGCTTTGAAGATATTTTACAGATGATTGCACTTTTTGTAGAGTTGGGAGTCTCTTAGGAGGATAGGGGAGCGTAATAAGGTTGGAGGTTGATATCTGGTATAGTCTCTGTGCCTTTGAAAATGAACATTCAACCTCCATCGGGGTTTATCTCTACCTGCACACTCCAAGAAAGAAGTTGTAATCACTGATATTGAGTGATACTTACAGTAGTGTGTCTATACTTTATTCCTAGAAGATTACAAGGATCTTAAGCTTTTCCCTGTAGGATTTATCATCAGTCTGTTGCTGAACAAACACATACACAGATATTGATGTCTATGGAAGATTATATGAACTGCATACCATTAGATTGTGGGGAGAGCATGCATACAGAAAATACCAAGACAGAGGTCTGAGCACAGGATGTTCTTGCTGTCAAGCTGCAGTTCTCGTATGCAGACTCGAAGGTAGAGCACTGAGTGATTGCCCTTAGGTTTTAGAGGCTGACTCCAAAGTTCCTTTGTGGGTTGTATTAGACTGTCTGTCTGACCCTCTGAAGCAACTTTGATCTGTCAGCCGCTCTGGGAGGTGGTGACATTTGGCCAGCTCTGACCTTTTGAAGCAGTTTTTTAGTTTCTGAAATCAGATTTAGAAAGAAAAAACACATATCTTAAGCTTATTGGTAAGACTTCACTGTAATGTTATCAATGTACTGTGTTACATGAAAGTAACATTTTACAATAATAATGCAGTAATGGAATTATTTATTTATCAATCTTGCAATTCAATAAGTGAATTGATTTTGACTGAAGTTACCTGACAAGTGTGTTTTGGCAGACAATGTGAGTACAAAGTTTTAGTGCATTTAGCAGCATTTAAGCACCTGCTTGATAATTGGCTTAATATGCTCAGACATCGGCCGATGCAGATTATGGAAAAATGTCAAATAATCAGCCCGATTAATTGGCCGATCACTTAATCAGTCAACCTATAGTACACAGTGTATTTTACTCATCTGGCGTACCTACTGCAGGTTAGCTGTGACATCCAGCTCTGCTTTTCCTGCATTGTGTGAAACCCAAAGTTTCTTTACTTTACTGTGTGTGCTGTTGTATGTGTTTACTTCTATTTTCTAACTTCACCAAGTCCATTGCTAGCTCTCCCATCAGCTCCGCTCTCGTTATACATCCATGTTCAGCTACATCTGGGCCGTTTGAATGCATTTAACATAAATGCACATTACTGCAATACGATAAAGTTTCTTGTCCATGACAGAGTGAGCATGCAGCTTTAGCCATGAAGACTAACTCTGTTTTTCCTGCAGTGTGTGAAACTCAAGGTGTTTCCATACTTTATATGTGTAGTGTTTACCACTTTGGATTTAACGTGAGGGTGCAGGTCGTATCGACACAGACCCTCCGCTGTTTTCTGCTTTCTCATTTCTTCTCGCTGCAGCCGCCCGCTGGTTGTTTTGGCTGAAGGATGCACGTTACTCAGACTACAACAATAAAAGATGAACTCCCTTCTGCCTCTACATAGATTCAAATGAAGCAACTATATCAAAGCTGATAGACATTACAAAAGCAATATATAGATGAATCAGTTTTGTTTCCCACCCCCAATAATTAGACAAACAAAGTCAGTTCACCTGATAATTTCACTTCATATAGTCAGGAAAGACTTTGTACTACCAGACTGCAATATGCTCTGCATCCAATTATCCAAAGTATTTCCTTCATTGATTATAGAAATGAACAGGAAGATGATAATTTGATTTGTTGATGAAAGGGCAATATTTAAAATGGAACTGGTAGAGAGTGCATGTTTATTTCCTCTGGCTGGTCATCTGAGCTGTGGTTATTTACCAGAAATGAATCAGCTAATGTAACCATTTCCTTGTCTGTAGAAATGGCCCAACATTAAGAAGCTGCTGAGTGCTTGTGGGGTCTATCATGATGGGAGAGATATCATAAATACTTAGAAGAACTTTGCAACTAGTCTTCTCATATGTCACTAAGCAATAAAACACAAGTGAAACCTTAGGCCAATATATGTCAATAGATTGATGTGAAAATAGAGCCTTGGTTACAAAGTCTGTTCATAAATATGTACTGTGAAAGTTAAACATCCAAAGGGAGGTAACCATAAGCATGCAGGGTGTTGTGACCAAGCAAACCAAGCAGCATGAGATAAAAGCCTAAATAATAGCTATCATTTTTAATGAAGATATTCACAGTGAGAGTTAGTTCTAATGAGCAAGGTGAGCAGGGCCACTTTCAGTGAATTTCAGCAGGTTTTTTGTAGGTATATCATTCAGCTAAGGCGCTGCTGTTGTTTGAAAACATCATTTGAACTTCGGTATTTTGTTCATTATAGGGATGGAAAAAATGGGTTCAAAACAGCGTCTCACTGACACTCGCACTTCATATAAAACACTATTAAAAAGTGTAGGAAATGATTAGGTTTAATGAACAAAGACACCAAGCCAACTAAATCCATCCATTCGTTATCTGTAAGTGCTTATCCTTTACCTTTGTAAGGGGCTGGAGCCGATACCAGCAGGGCGGGAGGCACTCTGTGGACAGGTCACCAGACAATCACAGAGCTGACACATAGGCTACTTTTACACTGCAGGTCCAAACTGGATTATTTTTGCCTGTATGTGACTTTTTCACAGTGTAAACAGCAAAAATAATATGGATTCCGTTCTTGTGAATTCTGATTAGGCTGCATAATTAATTGAAATTTTATCAATATGACAATATGGCCCACTGCGATTTTCAAATTGCAGGAGGTGCAATATTTGTTAAAGGTGAAATCTGTGTAAAAAATACCTTAAGTCTTCCGCCAAGGTGGCCGAGTACAGTTGCCTTCAAACTGGACAGAAACAAAATAAAACTCACCTAAACCGTCGTCGTTACTCTCTCCAACAATCACCGTGTGTGCTTTGGTCGAACTCAACTCTAATTTCAATGTCCGATGTGAAAATGTGGCGACTCTACGGTTGTCCCCCTGCTACTGTCTCTGTACTGGTAGAAGGAAGGAGGCTGGGTCACACGTCATCAGTTACACTGCAAATGTGTCATTCCCAGTCGTCCTCATGTTATGGCTAATCGGAATCCTTTAAAAAACGTCTTGATCCGGCTCATGTAATGGTAATCCAAAATGTAATGGATTGTTCAATGTGCCACACCCCACCCCCACCCCACACCCCACCCTTCCAAAAAAATTATTCAAATCCATTCAAACTTTCAAACTAGCAGTAATCCTGCTAACAGACAAACCAACGCTGGTGAAAGGAGAACCTCCTTGGCCCAAGAGCCTTGGTGGAGGTAATAATGTGAATAGGTGCACACACAAAAAAACAGACCTCAGCAGTAAATCCAAGGTTTGCAGTGCGAACGTAGCCATAAAGTCAACAATTTAATCTAATTTGCAGGTCTTTGGACTGTGGGAGGAAACCAGAGAACCAGGAGAAAACCCATGCTAACAGGGTAAACATGTAAACTCCAGGACAGCTTCCAGGACCATATTGAAGCTATTCTGAGTTGCTAAATGCTGCGTTTCATTGTTTTGCATTCATTTGGCATGCACAGCAGCTGCTATTAAGGACATGTTGAGAGTGAGGGCTTCCTTTAGCAGGAAGTACAGTGCTCTAGTACTGGAAATGATAACAGCTTGTTATCTCTCAGTCAGGTGAAAGTTGTCTCAGCTTAGCAATTGACTAACACATAGGCAGTCATGGGGAGCAGGATTATTCATGAATTTATGGATTTTGGATGTTTGCCCTGACATTGTCGTTCTTGTGTTTTTAGTATTTCAGCCTTAGATCCTTAACCCCAGACCACAGTCCCCACCTCTGTCTTTCTTCTGTGGCGAGCATGCTGACCCTGAAAACTTCAAATAGTCTTCAATCATTTTGTCAGATGATTGGATTTCCAGAGACTTCCATGCTATGCCTCATGACTGGCGGGACAATTTCATCTGAGCAATATATGAAGCTCTCATTTCATCAGACATTTTCAAACACATATGAACATTTTAAAATAGCCTGTTAAAAAGGCCAGTAATTCAGGTATGAGAATATGATTAATACTACTACTACTACTAATAATAATAATAGCAAGATATTTAGGATACTGGCTGTGAATAAGTTGAATACTTGGTATGTGCCAACTTACAGTAACAATACAAACATGCAATTAACATTCATTGCAGTTTTCACAATATGAATATCTGGACTGTTGCGAGGTAAGCTATTAAAGACCTGTGCGTGGGCACGAGTTTGCAAGCCAGGCCACATTGACCGACCCACAGATATAATTACATGCAAAGGATTTTTTTTCTGCCTCTCCACATTTTATGATTTATTACTCCACCACAGCTGTCAGAACTCGGGCTTCACTGATTGGCTCTTAAATGGGAATGTTATTAAAATGCAAGTGCAACGCCACTGAGCACCCCGAACGGTTGAACCGAGGCCCCCAGTGGTAAGCTGTAACCAGTGTTGAGCCAGACAGCTGTTTCTGCATGGCAAAACAGGGTGTTAATGAGGAGAATAGATTGCAGATGAGGATCACTACACCATGACATGTTGTTACTTCACCTGAGACCGCCATGCATCATCTCCAGAAATGATTGCTCAATTTAAATACACTGTCATGGAGTAAGCTATAGATATATTGTAATGTGGTGTTTACAGGGGTGTCCTCTCCCCTTAGATCAACATGTGATCATATTGCACAAACCTATACTTCACACAGAAGAGTGCCTCTTGTTTTCCTTCAGGTTGCACACAAAGAATGCAGATCTCAAATGCCTGCTATGCAAAACCCATTGTTTTTTTCTTTTCTTTGCATTTTCTATTTATTTTTTTTGTGTGCTGTTTTTGCCTTCATTCGATACTGCAGCTGAAGACTGGAAAGGGGGGCGAGAAAGAGAGGGGATGATCAGTGGGCACAAAGTGTCTTAAACTTGCTTTCTTTCCAAAAGCCAGCAGGGCGCGACTCCTCTGGTTACAAAAAGAAGTCAGATTGTATAGAAGTCTATGACAAAATGAGCCTACTTCTCACTTGATTTATTACCTCAGTAAATATTGTAAAGATAACTTTATGGTCTCAATCACTAGCTTCAAGTCTTCTTCAATACAGCGTGATGTTCATTTAGTAAATTATGTTCCCATTTTTGAGTCAGATAAACCATTAAGCAGGGTATACTTTATTCTGCATTCGGTATTACTTGTACTTGTGTAACTGGTTGCAAAAACCCAAGATGGCAAAGGCCAAAAACCAAGATGGTGATGGCCAAAATGCCTTCAAACTTGTCGACTATGTCCACGTCTTATATACAGTCTATGGGCATGACATGCAACGAAAAGCTGCAGCTAAATACAGTTCCTCATTGGGCATATGCACAACTAGCGCATAGCACTCATCGGTGGATAGCTTTTTTAAATTTTTAAAAATACAAATAATATGAACTATCAGCAAGTTAATGTCTAGTCAGATGAGAGTACAGCATGAGCCTTAAATTTTAACCTAAGCCTGACCTAGCCCATTCAATCGCAGTCCAAGCACAAAGCAAATATATTTCCATTAAAACTTTCTCTCTCTGTTTCTCTGTCTCTTTACACAAACAAACAGATGCTGGGGCACTGTTATCACTTACAAGGTATCAGTCTATCCATCATGATTAAGTGAACAGACTATAAATATTAAGATATAAATAGTAGTAATGTAGCTCTCACCCAGGATTAGTCAGACAACGCTCACACACACAAACGTAGACAAAATCTATAAATCTCTCCCCACAGATCACAAACTAACGATAAAACAGTGAGCAACTGCGTAACGAATCAAACGTGACTAACAAATTTGCATTGATGTGGGAAAAACTAACAGACAAAAAGCAAGTTCACAAGTGTTCTCCAAGTCTTCGCCTACTGGCCAGATCCACACAGAACACTAACAAGCTGGTGGCTGTTAAAAGGCCTCCTGTACACATCCCACGTTCTGTATTCTTGAAAAACAATCCAAAACACAAAGTCAAAACCTGTTCACCACTCCTGTTGCATGTGCATGTTAAGCAGGAGGGAGGACAGAATAATTATGCTGCAGAAACTTATCAAATTTTGTAATTTAAACATTGAAAGTAATGGTTACAGTTATATGTAGATCGTAGACTCTATTCTGATCCCGCAATATGTTAAATCAGAAATTTGTTCACCGAGTCTGTCAAAGTCCTTCTGCACTTTGGTCAAGTTGATGACCTCTAGTCTGTGTGCATCTGAAATTTACTACCTCCAAGCACAAATGTGGGTAGATTTTCTGTTTGGTGAGTAAATCTCAGAAAGGCTTTCCGCCACACTGGAGGGTAAATGTTTGGAACAAAATAGTCCGGTAATAAAAATACTATGCTGAGGGTTTGTCATTAAGGGTTTGCTGCTTCTGTCCTGCTTTCTGTATCGAAGTTTGACACTCCACACACACACACACACACACACACACACACACACACACACACACACACACACACACACACTACTAGATGTGTTTTTATGCATGTCTCAACAGTGCTGGGAAATTGTCTTCAGCACTCCAAGTTTAGTGGTACTGTTTACTGTGTGGGACATCAGCTACCTAAAATGTACTTTTATGTTTGATCCTAAACTGCAAGTAGAATTTTGAGATCAAGACTTGTATTGTATTATTTAATTGATTATCCATGGATCAATATGTTAAAATGATTTTGAATTAAATTTTGCTCTGGCCAGTGGCCTCTTCATTAAGTTTGTATTCAACTTAATACCTGTCACACTCCAACCGGTAGTGTGCCGGAAGGCTGACTGGAAAAGGTGTAGTTAGTGATGGGCTGCTGACACGCGAAGCTTTGGTGCATGTGCCGTAACTCATAAAGCAGATGTATCGAAGCACAGTGCCCAGGCGTGGTTTGGTCACGTGACTTGTGATATTCGACACACTCGAGTAACGTATGAAATAGCTGAGTGCTTGGAATCACCTGATTGGTTTGCTTTGTCATATGAGTCACTTGAGGGACGTGTGCTTGGGATCGGAGTCCCTATTTAATGGGGTTCATTTGAAATTTTTCTCTCAGAGTAGGTTGATTTTAAATGTCCCATACCACAACAAGTGATGATCTGTTTAGGGTTACATACAGATATTCCAAATTAGGATCATGGTTTTCAATCATTATTGTCATTATTACTAGTAATATTATTATTGTGTCCACTACAAACATAAAATCATCTAGTGTAGTCAAACAGGAATGTGTATGGACAATCAAATCCAAAACAATCCATGAACCACTGGGATGTGTTGTGCATTAAATAGGTATGCTGCAGAATGGAAAGAAGTTTGACTCTTTGACACTCTCTTCGTCATTGGAGCCTCGAGCAACGAAACAGGTTTCGTAAAAAGTGTCGAAGCTTCGACAAAGCCTCATTCGGCCTTCACTAGGTGTAGTTTACTCTTAAAATGTTAAAGGAGAGTGGCAAGATGAGGTCCATTTGATAAAAAAACATGAAGTGGTTTATTGCCCTTTAAATACAGTTCATCGAATAGTGAACAAACAAGCCAAAAATGCAACAGTGTTAGGTGTACACAGCACCACTGCCCTTCTCTGACTCACTAGGCGGTGTAGAACCCCCACTATTTACAGGCTAGGCTCCTCCCACTGAACATACAACCTTTAATTGAAATCAATTACATAATCAATTCAACCTCATTGGTCATTTTCCATATGAAAATCATTACAAACTATATATGCCCTTATTTTATTTTATTTTTAAAGTTGGCCATCAAAACATTCACATAAGACTTTACTGTAGAAATTAATTTACAAATCCATTTCAGCCCCATGTTGTTATGGTTCAGAGAGATGGACTAAGCATGCTCCTCCCTTCATGCTACTCAGGCACTATAAAAGGCAGCCTGAAGCTATGCTCGGGTCCTTTCTCCCTGCCCAGCACCAGGAAGCACTGTGGTAAGAAAACACAACAACATTAAATACAACTCATGATTTTAAATCCATAAATAATACTGAGTTAACTTAACTAACACAAAAAGGCAATTTATTATTTTTGGCCACTAAAAATATGCCTGCAAGGTGGATTTTCACCTCCTAGTCCCCTTAACCGATGAGTCAAAAAGTAATTTCAGACACCACATGCATCTCAGTGGATGCGCATACACACCATAGTGTGCAGTGATCGCATAGTGATTACATGACATAAACTGCGTTCATCTCATCACACCAACTGTTTGTGATCATCATCGTGAGAAATAATAAATAAATAAACAGACTGTAAACCTCTGTGAGGTCTTATATGGGCTGTGTCTTTATAGCTGTTATGCCGTCATCTTAATTCTGCTCTAGTTATTAACACTCTTACAGAACATATCATATGCATGTGAAATTCTTGCTTACGTTGCTAATGGCAGGAATGTAGCAGGCAATTCTGCTTTCCATAGCCGAAGGGGCGTTTAGACTGCTGATTAGCATCTTTGTGATCCTGTCTGTGATCTTGGGTTTTACTTGAATGGGTGAACGTAGTGACCATGTAAAAAGGTGCCTGGCGTGCACTCAGTCATACAAACAAGCTAATACATGTCAGGAGTACAAAAACAGAGCCTATCTAATTAGCTGTGCAACAGAGCAGCAGCTCAATAAATGCCTTCTGTTAGACTGGACAGCAGTTACAGCCAGAAACCTAATGGTTCATTGAGAATGAGTGATTATTGGACCTTGAGTCTTTGGCAGTTGGGACTCATTGAACTTGTATTGTGGATGTATCTTAGAAACATGATGCAAAGAGCAGAACATGAGCCTCCAAAGCTTTCATTTTACAAGGTAACTGATTTAGGTTGGTACTGCTACACTGCGCTATGCATGGCATGAGTTAAAAGGTTTATGCTGATGCCATATCTTAGACAGTGGGCCGACACTGCTTTGATGTTGTGGTTTCCACCCCTGGTTATCTGAACATTAATAATGCTTTAGAAAGAATAGGACATCATGGCTTTAGATGTGATATAATCACATTAATTTATAATTTTCTTTATGTTGGCTTCTCAGATGATATTCCTGGAAAACCTCACTCTCATCCACAACCTTTATCGTCCGTCCACCTTCTGCTCAGATCTTTATCTTGGGGCTAACAGACACTGAAAACACATTAGAGACCAAAATCACATGATTTCCAGTGGCGCCTCAGTCACTGAGCTCCAGCCTTCTCTGCTTTTGCATGCAGCAGCATGTGTTTACCATCCTCTATGTGAAACCCATGAAGTGATTTTTATGGTAATTGCGTTTATGGTTAACCAAGCTTTGCATGCTTTTGAATGGATTTTCCAGTTCTTAAGGTTTACACCAGACATGGGGAACTTGACATCCTGGTTTAAGCTTCTCCTGACCTTGGTGGAAGGGCAGTTTTCTCCTTACAACAGCTCCTGGGTTATAACAATAGATGGAAGCGAGCAGAGGCTGTGGGATGTCATCAAACCTTTTGAAATAGATTGGGTTTGTGGATAGCGGGAGTAGTATACTGAAGAATCTGACAGCTTGACAGCTACTTAAGTACAGAAAAAATGGAGTCAACTTTTCTTTGTATTTGATGTATTTTCACAGTAGATTCCATGCTATATGAAATATGTACTTCTTCTCATGAAAGATGTTATTTTCAATCTGAGGTAGGGATGTTAATAATTAACCATCTGACCGTTAACCAACATGAACAATTTGAACCGATTGTTAACGGTTAAACTGCTGAAAGAAATATTAAAAACAATAAAATAACTAAAAAGCTGAGCAAGACTCGGCGAAGCATCTTGTTACTTAAAGGAGAATAGCTGGTCCACCTTAACAGCCCACCTTAACTGAGCTTGAGCTGGTGTTGCAGGATATCGACACTTGGAGGAGTTGTAGCATTTATTCACCAATAATTAAACCGTTCACACTCTACAGCTACGTTCACAGCCATAACGCCACCAGCAACTCCACACTCACTGCCACAACACACATAGGGTCTTTCGGATGCTCGCAAACATTACGCTGCACTAATAGACCATGTTGGTACAATGAATGCATCGCCATGTCGTGGCTGTGACAGTAAAAACTCTCCTGGACGGGTGATTTGGGGATCTGGTTGTCTGTTTTGGTCATACACTGCAGCTGATGATAAATGATAGATTTAACCTGTTTGTGCATCGGCTTTTCACTGCAGTGGGGCGGCTTGTCAGGCACTAAGAATAGCACCTCTGAATGTGACACCCTAATCTTGTCAGATAATGGTTAATAATCGGTTAACGAGGGTCAGCTATTGGTTTGAAAAAAAATAAAGATATAAACTAACATTCCTAACATGAGGATAAAATATTAATAAGGCGGTGATCTAAGGCATAGATACATTTAAATGATGAGAAATAATAGTCCCCAGAGAAAACTATTAATCATTTACTATAATTTTGCTCAGATGTTATTTTATTACTGGTGGGTCAATGAATTATTACCATTCTGTTACATTTCAACAACTACATCAATAATTCTAGAAATATAGACATTCACAGATAAAGATGATCCTTCCTTTCAAATGTGCATCGACTGCCCATGCATTACGCTTTGAAAGGAAGAACCGGTAGCTTCCCAGAGGATGAGAAGCACATAGGCTGTCACTATTCTGTATGAGCCAATACACCAAGTCATCACTTCATCCTCAAATAAAAGTGTTAATCGGGCTGGAAGAAAATGCAGGATACTGTGCAGGGAAGGTGGCGTGGCAGAGGTGACAGAAGGCTCCTTCTCTCTGACAAGGCCTTTCCATAATCTCTTGGCAGTGATTGGGCAGCTTGGCTTTGGGCATAGTATAGCTCCAGGCTACTTCTGTGTACTCCTGCAGTTTTGCGTTCCATAAATAACAAGGGGCAGACGGAAGCAAAGACAATGAGCAAGTGAGGACAATGTGGCAAGGAGGCAGAGAGCCTGAATAAGAAACAGACAGTTGGTTGTCCTGAAGACAAAAAGAGCCAAATGGTGATTTGTTGTTCAGAACAGAGACAGATTGGGGATGAATAGTAGCATGACATTGGGAGAACAAAAAAGGAAAACACTGCAGTACAGCGATAAGGCTCCCTGTATAAAGGTATTGGGGAAATTCGACAAGATGCTATTTCTCACCCTGAAATAGGGTCTAAGCAAATTTACTCGCATCATTCTTGCCTATTTATGTGGTTATTGTGCAGGGGATGACTAAAAACACTGAAAAGTAAGCACTAAACAATGCGCCTTATTAAATTATAGGAAACATTTTTTTAGCAAGTCAAAGAATGACAACATGGTTCAGAATAGAAGCCAAATAATGTGCAAGTACAGTACACTGTAAATACTGTTCTTATCATAATGTGCAGTAAAGTGTGGAGTACTCAGTTAGAAGCCTTATATATGTAAATGGGTGCTGTCCCACCAGGGTAATGTATGTTTAACTAAGCTGCACTCAGTGCTGTAGGACATTCTGGTGTGCTAATGTTTAGCATTTTATATACTCTGTTGACATTTAAATTATAAATGAGGATGCTGGAAAAGTAAAACTGAAAACAAACAGTAATGTAGCAGTTAAATGAGAGCAAAATAGATGTGTACACTATAAATGAGCAGTAAAAAAAAAAAACTATTTGTACATACTCTATAAATGTATATCTAAGTGTCTTCTCTCCCAGTAGCTGGCTTAAAGCAGGTTGTCCTCATATGTTTGCATTTGGTGTTGACAGGTTATAGCTTTTAATTCATTATTATTTCATTCATATACATTGCTGATACGGTTCTCATCCATGAGGCACTCATTGGCCACTTTATATACTAGTTTCTGTGCATCAAGAATCAAATCTCTGAATCAACCAAGGGCGCTATGTTCATTATCTAAATAATGGTCACTCTTACGTACAGGAGGGAATGGTACCACAGGGAACCATAAGGGGGAGGGCAAGCTGCAGAGCTCGCATGGTGGAATGGACCCATTTGGCTGACATGTTTTATTCATTCAAATATATACTCAGGGAGCATTAAGGGCATGCATGCATAGCACTGCTACCTCTACACAGCTAACACAAAGACATTGCTAGTTTTGTTTGGGTCAGTGAACAAACTGGGGCTGAGTATGATAGCTAAAGCAGCTAAACTGAGCACATGTGACATACGGATTGCTGTGCTTGCAAAATGACATTCAACCTACTAGTCTAATAAAACAGTTTGAGATTTTTTTCAATCCAATAGTACTATTTCGAGAAAATTGACAGAGTAATCTAAGTGGCACTTTTCCTTAATAGATTTGAGTTTTGTGACATATAAGATTATACTTTATAAAAAGGGTAATACCAAAGCAAATCTCGTGTCCTCAATGGTGTAGTCGATTTGATTTATATTACTGGTTTGTCATTTTTAGCAACCTTGCTGCTCAGTAATTGGAGGAAGTGTTAATACTCTGTTCTGTTATGCAGTAGTTGACATTTAAAATGTCTCCTGTAAGGTAGGGAAGTAATATCACTGCACACACGGTGTACAGTGTGTAATGATACTAAACTTGGAAAGCCTGCACACTAGCAGTAATTAGATGAAGGCTGACAGACAGAGATTGTAGTTGATCATCTACGAATATTGTACCAAAGACACATTTGATGATATAAGAGAAAAAGATATTTTTTTTGTTCTGCCATTAAGAACTGTAATATATAGGACTTGCAACAACATTGACAGGTGACAATAATAAAGTCAGAAATTAATGAATCTAGCTTGAGCCAATATCGTACAGAACCACCTATATAAGTAATATAGTACAGAATGCTGTCATTTCTTCAAGGCTACTGTTTGGTAAATTTCTAGATTTAAAAGAATAGTCATGAAATATTGTACGTGGGGAATAAGTAACACCATGTCCCAAGTTTTGAGGAAGGCGTTTATGACTAAAACATGCTTGTTCAGCAGCATTAAGCAAAGACTGTACCCTTCTAACTTTAAAAGCTCTGTGCTTTCATTATCCATGCTATGTCACTCGTTAACATCTCATTGGCTCTCTGGCCACATCCTTTGGATTGGATCCAGAAACCAAAGTCTCTATTATGTGTTGTGCTTGTTGACAGCTGTGGCCAGAGGCATTATGTTTTCGGGTCATCCGTCTGTCCGTAATATCTTCGTGAATGCGATATATCAGGAACACCTCATCAGGGGATTTCTTGAAATTTGGCACAAACGTCCACTTGGACTCAAAAATAAACTGATTAGATTTTGGTGCTCAGAGGTCAAAGATCAAGGTCACTGTGACTACACGTTCATTACATTCTCATGAATGTGATGTCTCAGGAAAGCCTGGGAATTTCATCAAATTTGGCACACAGACATGTCCAGTTGGACTCAAGGACGAACTGATTAGATTTTGGTGGTCAAAGGTCAAGGTCACTCTGACCTCACATTTTTGGCCATAACTCCAGAATTCATATGCTAATTGTGACTATTTTATATACTACATGTCTAAAAGGATAAAATGATGAAGTGATGAAATTTTGGACAGACATGGACGCAAGCTGCCACCTGACTGTTTGGTGGAGACAACTGTGAGGCTGTCATTCCAGTTTACATTAAACATTATCTATAATTAGGGCTGGCCTGAATGTGTTGAAGTTCGTCCTCTCAGTGTCAACCAGGACTACTAACTAACGTTACCGAGTCCGAGTCCTCTCAGTCTCAACCAGGACTACTAACTAACGTTACCGAGTCCGTCCTCTCAGTGTCAACCAGGACTACTAACTAACGTTACTGAGTCTGTCCTGAAGCAGCTCTGACTCTGGTTCTGGTAGAGATGCGCAGGATATTGTTGTTAGTGATTTAAGATGAAATTCCTTTGTTTAACTTTTATTTAAATCTCAAGGATTCATTGAGGACACACCTTCATTTTCAATGATGTCCAGAGTTAAATTAAAACCAAATAAATACATACACAAAAATAATTACAAAAACAGACACAAATATAAAACAGACACAAATATAACACAGTTAAATGCAGTTACATTAAAAAGTATGTAGTGATAAAGTATAAATCCCCAAATAGCCCATGAAAGAAGGAATAATCCAACATGACTCATTATTCATATTCAGCATTAGTTATTATTAGTTATTCTCAGACAGATATCACTGTTTATTGTGTGTAGAGGTGCATTTGTGTTCAGTAGTGCAGCAACAGCACTGCCTCAGGCAATGAAACCATCAGAAATGGAGCCAGACAGAACATGTCAGCCTGCTGCGCCACGAATCTTCGAATACCTTTGAATATTTCGAAGGTTTTATTTATTTAATATCGAAGCCAAAAAAATTGTATTAAGTACAGTCCTATCTATAATGTCTTATTAGTTCCTTAAATGCAAATATAAAGTTTGATTCACACAATCATAGTTAGTCTGTTCTCTCTGGTATGAGTTTCATATGTGCCGGACAGCCAATGATTTTGGCATGGTGAGAGTCTGTGGATAGTTTCTTTAAGACACACTGGCTTGTCTGGCCATGCCCTGCAGATTACCCATAAAACACCTGTGTTGGTGCGGTATTATTGATTGTTTGATCCTCACTTTGGTCAGGGTGCAGAGTGTGACAGTCCGTGTGGTGACCTACATGTGTGGGTTACATTGAACACACTTGCTGTCAGTCTGTGGGATTGGATTGCTGCTCCCTTTATTTCTTGATCTCTTTAGCCTTCCAGTAATGGAATTCAAGTCGTTCTCTGGGTTGCTGTTTACAGTTCGTCTTTAGATCGCTTCTACTGTGACAGCCAATGGTATCCTCAAATTTCTGCACTAAAAAGGTAGACCGGTCAGAGCATTAAGGTTCAGATTAGAATTTTGCTGATGAGTGATGACTTTTCAAATTCTCTTTTCCTGAAACCCACAGTCCCTTCATTGGACCTGACCATGGTCTTGCGTGCACTTTAGCATTATCCATTTGAGCCTTTTGGATCAAAGGGGCATCTACTCATCTAGTCATTCAAATATGCCGTTGTCACAGCAGCCATGTTGACACATAATTGTAGGATAAACACAGGTGTAATTGATAAAATTAATTATGGCCCTGTTTTATTTATCCCCCATGGACCAAGACCAACTGGTTGCTGGAGAGGTGCCAGTTTACCTCTTGGGCACTGCCGAGGTGCCCCTGAGCAAGGCACCAAACCCCCAACCGTGCTCTGGGCGCTTGTCAGGAGCAGCCCCTTCAGACTCTGACATCTCTCCATTGACATGTATATGTACTGTGTGAACTGTACTGTGTGAACAACAGAGTGTAAAACTGAATTTCCCCACTGTGGGACTAATAAAGGAATATCTTTCTTTCTTTCTTTCTTTCTTATTTAGTGTCACAGCCAGTCTGGTGAGCCAGCATGCATAATACCAGGGCCCTGGGCCACCTAAATGGAACAGGGCCATAATTAATGTTATTAATTGCATCTGTGTTTACCCTGCAAAGACATTTCAAAATGGCTGCAGTGAAAAGGACCTATTGGCTTGTCCTTTCCACCAGATGTCACGTCTTTAGGTGAGCTTCAATCCCTGTTACTTTACAGTGACTGATGGTTTCCACATGAAGGGGTGGGTGGAGTCCACCTCCATATCTCTGGACTTCTTCCAAAAGTTGTGTTTGAGCTCTATTCATCTCAGTCAGCTGAGCTGCAGTCACTCTTTTTTTCCTGAGGGAGGGTAGGAGGTTGAGCAGCTGAGGTCTAATTCTGCCCGGTCAGGGCCCTGTCCATTCGATACACTCAGGCAAACTGATCAGTTGTCCAATTTTTAAGATCTCTAGTCCAAAAATCCTTGACTTTACCTGCCGCCTGACTCACACTACACCCAACCCCAGTGTCTATCGCTGCGGGGGGTGGGTCCACAGGGTGGTGGTTCCATGATGCCTTTTCGGGCCAAGGTCCTGGCCATCGGATGATCGCCGGCAAGCTCCCCTCCCATGTCTGGCTCCAGGAGGGGGCCTCGTCACCCTTGTCCAGACAAGGTTACTCCAGTTCGTGTTGTCCGAGTCAGTGACGTCTGTAAATTGCTCTTGGTCTGACCCCTCTCATGAGATTACTTTGCCTTGGGAGACCCTATCAGGAGCTAATGCCCCTGACAACACAGCTCCCATGATCGTTGGGGCACTCAAACCCCTCCAGCATGAGAAGATGGTGATTTGTTGAAGGGGGAGCTGTAATTCCCTGCTTAGCCTGCTGCCCCCATGACCTGGCTCCAGATAAGTGGAAAAAAAAAATGGATGCATTGATGGATAGATGGATAGTCTAAAAATCATTTAGACAGGGCCTTGTCAAACCAAGGCTGTCTATATCATGGGCTTTATGACAAGGGATTTCTCTTGCTGATATGGGGGGCAACCCCATGGTCATCTCCATCCACATTTTAGATTATTTGACTTGAGTCTTTCAACAGTTCCTTCTTAATTGAATGAGTGCTGGTGTTGACATTACCTTCTACCTAGCTAATGGCTACAGAAATGATTTGAGAGGCATTTCATTTGTCTCCAGTAATTATTTTGGCATCTTGTGGTCTGGCTTGATTATCTGTTCACATCTGGTGGGGCATTCACCTGTTCTTCACTTGCACAACCACACGGGTGCATGTGAGTGAGGCGATACATTGCTGCCTATGATCTACATGTGGCTGTGATGCACCAAGAACCACAACAATATGCTAACAAAGGCTAAGAAGACTTCTTGCCTGTAAACATGGATGTAAACGTAAAAAATAATATATACTAATATTAAAATACTTTGAAAAATCTGCTTTGCAAATGTTATACAAGGACAGAATAGCATCAAACACGTTTGTTGAAACCTCGAGAATACACACAATGTGTGTTGATGAGTAACACTCAATGTAAACATGTTTGTTGTGTCATGTGTTCATAGGACATCACTACAGGGCACCTTTACGCTGTCCCTTTGCCTCTCTTTTTGCCTTTGTGTCTTGGATTACCTTCTCCTGTTTGTGCATTTGCAAATAGCTGATTGGCTCTAACCATTCTACAATGAAATTTGATAAGACATTGTATGACAGAAAAGAAAAAAAAAAAATCACTGCATTTTCTCATTAAGGCCTTAAGAGCATTTATTATCCAATCAGCAGCATTCAGCTGTCTCTAAGGCACTGTTTCACTTCCTGTGTACTTGCGTGGGATTAAAAATGGAGGCTAATTTTATGAATTCTAGCACAGTGCAGCTGAAAACGCTGTCAGAAATAAACCGAGACGCTCAGAATTAGAAGAAGGTGAAAAGGCGAAACCAGTGGTCACTTGCTGCCACAAACATGTTTCTATCTGCACAATGTTTTTGAAGATGTTACTTCATGGCAGCTATGGGAAAGAAACACTCACACTGTGTGCGAGTGCTCACAGACTTCAATGTACCGTATACCACATTACCAGGAACAACAGCTATAGTGGCTGCTTGAGCATCAGTTCCAGGCTGTTTGCAACCTCCAAACAAGCGCATTCACATTCAAGTTACACACAATCATATACTGTAAGCACCCACAGCATTTCCACTCATGTCAAGCAAAATTTATTACAACTCCTGAAAAGTGCAATGCAATTCTGTAATTGTGTTCTGTTTCTCTAAATAAATCTAATGACGGCGTGAGCCAAAATGTGATCATTATTTCTCTGCCCTGTACTATGAGCATAAATACATTATTTTTTTCTGGAAAATACAGTTGACAGGCATTGTTCTGAACAATTCCCCTGCCCAATCTAAAAGCCATCTCATCACAGGGCAAAAACAATAATAGTCAACAGACCCAAGGTGTAACTATTATTCAGTTATGTTTTCACATGAAGCAACATATTAGATGGTTAAACTACAAGTGCTCTAGAAATGTGTAATTAAAATACATTTGAAATTAAATCATGACACTGATGTTAAAGTGATGACTCTCAGCTTTAAATATGAGGGCATGTACACCCACATCAGGTGAACAGTGCAGGAATTGTAGCCCTTTTTATACATAGTCCATGGACACCTAGTAATATTCTACTTGGCCTGTTGCTGCAGACATCCTCATGTCTTGCTTGTTTCGGGGGCTTCTTTGACAGTATGCTATGGCAGTATGGGATCAGAGTGTTTTGTTAGATCTCAGTTCATGGCTGTTCAGAACTGTGAAAGATTTTGTGACGGTGAGTTTGGAGGAAATATTCCCTTAACTGTCCTGGGCACGTTTTTAAAGGGAGCATATCCACCGATGATGATGCGCCTCCTCAAATCATTGCTCAAAAGACAGCACAACTTGGTGATCCAAGTCTGATTGTTGAAAATTACAAGAGTCAATTTGAACAATGCACTTAAAAACAAACCAACTTGCTCTGTGTAAAATTGGCACCTTATATTATTAAGCTAAGGCTAAGTTTATTTAACACTTCTTAAGAGCTTTGAGTTATGAGCAATTACCATGTAATGGTGTTACCTTTTTTCTCAGAAGGAACACAGTTAAAGTGTTGAATTATGTGAGAATAGTGAGAGTGTTTCCAAGAAAGTGTGCCATTTAACTGTCCATCAACATCTTCTGCCAGTGAATACCACTGAGTACCAACATTTATTCTCATACTGTATTTTTGTGATAAATCTCCTCGGCAGATTATATAGCTACTAGGGATGTTACGATGAGGAAGTTTTCCCACCACTTAATAAACTTGTGACTTGTGACACTGGTGTAACCGATTACACCGGATGTTTTACGAGAAAAGATGACGCTCAATATCTGTAGAGCGCTTACTCTGATCTTTAACGTTGGATGGCTGTGTCTGGCCTCTCTAGTAGTTTCGCTGCAGGGCCACCGGTTTCTACCTGGCACTGGCCATGCACACCGGCTGTGCACGCTCTGTCCTCTGCAGGGAAATTGCCTTATTACCATTACGGTTCTCTTATAGCTTTGGGTTTAAATCCAAAATATGGCTAAACAGGCGCTTTTGCTTTCCACTTTCACACCAGATCCTCCACCACTGTTTCGACTGTCAACTCTATCATTCTGTGTATGTGAAACCTGACTCCGGCCACTCTGTGCAGACACTTTCAGTTTCTAATATCTGACTATGTATGGTAACATGGCACTGGTACGTGAAAATGAACTAAATGAATTTTATTTCTACAAAAAAAGTAAAACGATGGTGTGGGCATTGGACAAGTAATATAATCGGGGTATGCCCAAACACTGTGTACCACCACTGCAGCAAGCCTAGTGGCTAAGTTGTTGAAAAGAAAAGGGTCACCAAAATGCATTGGGTGTATCCTTGAGGTCTAACAAACATGTTAAAGGCATTTCCATCCTCATAAAATTTCTTTCTTTCTTGAAAATAATTTAAATTGTGCATTGTTTATGTCCATGTTTGGTAGCTAGCAGCCCTCTTCTTCATGCATTGTGTTTCTTCACTGCCACAGATCACTGAAACAGAGTGAAGCCACTGGCAGGACTGTGTATCATGTAGTCTGCAGGCTAACACATGTACATATGCATCCTCATGCAAACAAAGTTGGGACCCACGAGTTAAAACACTGGCACTACTGGTCAACTAGCAAACACATGCCACTGCCATAGTTAAGATAGTATAAGAAAGAATAGTCATGTAAGGACAGCCGTCACGGTGTCAATGAAGAAAATCACAAATTTGTACAACAGTGCTGAATTACTGTTGTATTGCATTACTTCACAATGTTCATGTCCCTCCTTTCAGAGATACAGTATTGTGGTTACAGACAAATGTCAAAATGGATGGATAAGACAATCTGGTCTTTGTCAGAGAAAACGAGTAAAAGTAGAAAAGTATAGGCTTTGCAGTGAAATACAGACCTTCATATATATTTACAGGGTGATGATTTCAGAAATATTGTCCGTTTCCCTTACTTTGTGCAACTGAACCTTATTAATTATTTTGTTTGATACATAACTGAATTAAGTCTGAATTAATTAAAATGAGTATAATGGAAATGCTGTTATGAAATGACTTTGTTTTTTTTTTTGTTCCGAAGTTTGGACAGTGACAGCTATTTTCATACGTAATAGATGTGATTGATACATGTGATACTTTTTTGGGACATTATAATTGTCATTTGAGATAAAGTCCACCAAATCTCATTAAAATGAAAGATCTTCACGAAGGCAAACAAGAAATATAATCATTTACAGTGTTTGTCACAGCGTATGATGGCTCTGATTAGACTTTATGCTCTGATGACTATGCAGATCTGCTGTGTATTAATATCGCAATGGCAGTATTTCCAACACAGCCTCTTTTCAGACATTAACTTGGATAATGCATAATTATCATCTAAATCACGGACGATGAAATATTGATATTAAATACAAACATTACAATATTCTTAACTTCCTGCTTCAGTTGTCGCACATCACTATGTACAAAGAAGCACAGATACAGATCACCGCTGAAGCAGAAGTCCAATGCATCTTTTTCAGCTCATACTTACAAACTGTGGCAATTTCATTGTTTTTTTCCCTTAACAGTGTGCTTTCCTACACTGTGACAAGAGTGTGTGGATGAAGTTGTTAAATTTTGCTCATTTACTCTGGCTCTCTATGCTTCACTACGTCACTACTTCACTGCTCGTTTAATCGTTACTGTAAAATGTCGCCTCAGTGAGTTCACGACTTGCTGCAACTGGTTTATACAGAAGCCTGCTACAGTGGTTGCAGTGGTACATGTAAGAATAGCTGCTCCGACCATCTTGCCACGTTGATTGAATTGGAATATTTTCAATTCATAGTTATTCATTATCTGAGGAAATGGTTCATTATGAGCTATTATTATTACTATTATTATTATTATTACATATTTATTTCCCAGCCAAGTTCTTCTCTGTAATGAGTACCTGCGCACATGTACAGTAGTTATGGATATTGCTAACATATTCTATGACCCTACCTATTACATATTGGGATTTGCTAGAATTATGTAACATAGGAAGTTATAAAAACATCTTTTTTTTTTTTTACTCCACATTAATGAGTTTTCTATTTTTTTCTAATAGTACTCCTGACTTTCTCAGATGAAATACTGATCCAAATCTGAGTGGAACACCTCTAAATCAAGTGTGCTGGGCTGTACAGCACTTAAAAGTGTCCAACTTTGCCGTTATAAGCACACTGTATCCTCCAAACCCTGCGCCAACCTCATAAAACCCAACATGCTGTTCTCTTTTCTGCTGCCAGTAGTCACAAAGCGGCACTCTCGTACTACTCTATTTGTATCAGTATAAATAGTCATTATCTATTACAGATCTATTAGAACATAGTTAACATGCTACAAGTCACATGAATATTAAACAAAGTTGAGAGGACAACTTCTCTGTGAACATTCATTTTAAATATTGATATATCACACAGCTGCTGTCATTATTTATGTTGACTTCTCAGACGATGTCGCGGTCATAAAATATAGATTTGATCAGTCGCCAGTGGCTCAGAACTTTCCCTGCGTTCCCTCATTTTAAATACCAACACAGCCGATCGCACAACTGTTATTATTAACCTGTATTTATGTTAATTATGTCAGATGTTGCAATTATAAAATAATGATTCATTACCGCTGTGGCGCTGCAGCTTGGATGACATTTGAGGAACAATTAAATCACAGGTTATTTGATCCTTGTTTGGGTGTCTGATAACAGAAACAGAAAAATATGTATTTGAGAACAACTTTCTGAGTAAAATGGAAGGAATTTCTCCTTTTAACTGTTAAACCACTGAGCAGCGTGCTGGACACAGCTGTTGTCATTAACCTGTATTTATGATGATATATTATCCAGGATTATAAAATGTGCAGCAGCAAGCTGTAAGTAAATAGGACTGATTCTGAGGTGTTTGGTCGTTATGTGCTAACTTTACCTGTGGTGCTGGGTATATATTGCAGTGAACTGGAGTTGGAGTAGTTTCTTTACATAAAGTAGGATTAGTCATCTTGCTTACCTTGTTATAAATAAAACACTAATAACACTAAAATGTCTTGTGCTTTTTTCAATTCACAGTTGATAATTTAAGTGTCGGTTCCAGCTTTCTGGGGCCTGGGAGTCCTCACTACATGTGAGGGTCGCGCTGATGGGCCTTTGTGGAACAATGGGATCCTTTCTTACAGTTTGATGGGTTGAATACTACTGCCTTTAAATCCACAACCTGGTTAGATCTACAAAAAAAAAAGGCTGCAGGATGCTTACATGTGTTTTCAGACTGTTTATATACTCCCGACTTAGGCGCCCATCACATTTTTAATTTATGATCATGAAGTCGTCTGACAAAATAAACAACAAAGGCTGATAACAACAGCTCCAGCTACTCTGTGATGGCAGAGAAACTCTCAGAGAAGTTGTCAGAGACCATCAGCGTGCGGCATGCCAGATCTCCATTGTGAAAATGTAGAAGTTAAACACTAATAAAGTCGTCCCTAGACCTTCCCTACAGGCAGCAGTTAACATTTCCAAGACAATAGACAGGCTAAAGGTGTGAAAGCATGACTCTTTTCTCTGACAGTGCTGACTCACACTTGCAGTTTCCCCATGAATAAACCATGTTTAATATTTTCTTGACTTTCATCAGATTTTGGGATGCTGAGCGTAGCCTCTGTTTAGGATCAGGTCTAATACACGCTGCCCACCGACCCATACTAACCATAACTATTTAAGGTCAATGCTTAACCTTAACCATCTCACAAGGGCTTTACTTCAAGACATGACCCATGTTTAGGGCATTTAATCCGGTTATCCAAATTGTGACAGAGCACTGAACTAAGCAGCCGATTGCAGTCTGGAGCGACAACGAACCAATCCATGAAATGCAACAGCACAGGTGCTGTGACATGTTATGCTATGGCAGAAATGCGGTACAACCGTATCGACGGTGCAGCATTCTTGCTGTTGTCACCCTACAGCGAGAATGGCGAGCCTTTTAAGTGCCACCACTGTACCAGATAGGCTGGATATACTATATTATACTGGATATAACCATTTTTGTTCAGAAGGATGCAATTCTCTCCAATACGATCAGTCTCTGCTGTGGCATTTAAAAACCTTGACTGAATCCTGTGTTCTTTGTGTTCCAAAGCCTTTGTACTGTGGCCTACATACTGATTCTTGAGATTTAAAAGCCCCCCAAAAGTATGCTGCAAAGGTCCCAGTGGGAAATGTGACACTGTTTACAAGACTGCTCCAGATATTTTATTGAACAACTGATATCACAATCAGCTTTGGCATCACATTTTAAACAAATTGAAGAAAACTTGTTTTCATTACAAGATGCCTTAGAAATTATCATTATTGCATATTATTATAATATGAATGTCAGCTATAAAGAACTTTATTTGTCTGATCTTGTGGCAGTTGAGTCTAGATTTCTGAACATGAAGTTGTTGAAGTTTGCAACACAAAAGCCACATCTTGAAGACACACAGCTCACAGCTACTTCATTGATAATTAATGGAAGACCAACTTGTGATACAACAAACTGACGGTCGGCCCGTTACGCAGTTTGGGGCCATTATTGAGCATCTGTCGGTCTAGTTTTTGTGGTGTGTCCCACACCGTCGGCTTTAGTAGGCCCGTGATGGAGGTTTTATGGCCGATTCAGCATGTTTAATTGCATGTTGAACGGCGCTTAATTTCATGCAGTATCATGACTACTGCTTGCATATCTGCCATCCTTGGCCTTCCGGTTTCCCTTTTTGAACGACATATACGGGCTACCGCTGCCTGCTGCTGTGGAGGGTTATTTCATTTTACACAGGCCCAGAATGTACGTTCTCAGTGGCTGTCGGCTGTAATCAAATGCAACTTGCTGGCCAAGACCAAGGCGACGTGAGGCGTGAGGTTTTTATGTCTGCTTGGTGTGCTTGGGCCTTTAAGATAAGTGCCTGTCTCAGAACAGCTTCGTTGTAATTGAATATAATTGGACGTACATAAATCTGGATGTAAAAAATTAATATGCACTATTGACAAACTTGCTCGAGCATGTTTGAGGTCTTGTCAAAGAGCTGTTTATGTTTGCAAATAACTAAATCATTTAAAAAGAGAGATACAAAACTTGGGTTGTATTTTAGGTTGGACATCCAGTTTTCTACCTCGAGGTGCATACTGTAGTATTTCATCATTTCAGCTTCTTACATGTTCACAATGAAACTGTCAGTAGTTCTCTTTGAAATTAGTCTTAACTGTATCTCCATCTCCTCGTTGTCTAGGTGAACCGAGGCCGAGACAAACCGGGCCTTTGATGTCTCTGCCTGCGAGGCTCCAGCATTGTAATGAAACTGTATTGCAATGTCTCTGCGCCGCATGTTTGGCTTGACGAACACAATACTAATTCTAACCGAGGCTTGCCTGCTTCCGCTGGTTTCAAAGCTGCTGGTGCTTTTTGTTTCCCAAGAGAGTTGCAAGCACTCCTTCACAGAGTCAAACAGCTCTCAGGCCCATCAATTATTTAGCGCCTGTTGCCTTCAGGGAACTCCTGAGAAATCATGACGATGAATGCAGAGATGAATCTATATTTTCTATAGTAGTTTTAATATCTCTTAATGAGGATTTTAAAGATTGAATGCTGTGCCAAACTCAGAATGTTTTGCAGAAGTCCCTATCCATACTGGCATCACAAAAAGCACTTTGGTAGTTAAGGGAGGCCTTTGAAAGGATTACAAAAGGCACTCTGTTTACAGTGGGTAAATACCCATGTGATGTTGAAATGTTTCCCCTATTCTCCCCGTCCTTTATTATGAATACGCATGAATGTTTTAAGACCGATAACTAGTTCAACTTGCAGCCAAACAAGAGCACTGTCTTTGTCTCTCATTGAAATTTTATAAGTGGACAAAAGTCCTGAGTCTTTAATGGACTATATGGATTATATTGAAACACTAAATAACCTTTTAGAGTACAGTTTAAGACATTCCTTCCGGGGTATGACTGCAGTGTGCAATATGGGAATTTCCTTTATGTTTACTACACAATAAAAGAGAGGATCTGGAATGGAAACTGTAACATGAGGGTTGGGAGTGTGTATCACACCCCTTGTAGTTTAGCTAAAGGGAGGGAAGCTGATAGCATAGTCTGTGATATGTGAGCCTCAAACCTCATCAGTACAACAGGGCGTAGTTAGTTAATTTAATCACAGAGAAATAATTCATTTAGGTTCACAATGCTTCAATGCAGCAAGATACTGACATAGTTTGGCCGAACATTTATGTCTTAATATGTGCTGGCCATTAGTTTTTAGTATGTAAGACCCAGTCGGACATTGTGGAGGGGGAAACACAACAGCATCATTTACCATTTGATCAGTAACACAGTAAAGGCACTGACACACCAAGCCGACGGTCGGCTGTCAGACAGTTTGGAGCCGTCGGTAAGCGTTCATCGACCTAGTTTTTTTTGTGTCAGCCTTAGTCTGTCCGTCTCTGAGGTTTGTTTTTGGCTGGAGCCCATCAGTGAGAGAAATCACTCTGATTGGTGTCTCAGGTTAAGCGAATCAGTGCATGAGAAGAGAAATGGATTTGAGGAAAGCAAGCCAGCGACTGAAGTTGAGGAAAAAGTGAATTGGTGAGTGAGAGTGGTGTGAAAACACTGCTTTAGTTCATGTACTATCATAACAACGGCTTGTACATCTGCCGTCCTAGGTTTTCCGTTTCCCTTTTTGAATGACGAATACAGACTACCGCCACCTGCTGGTATGGAGAGTTATTTCCTCTCACGCAGGTGCAGAGCGTATGTCGTAGTTGGCCGTTTGGCTGAAATCTTTATGGTGTGTTTGAGTGCAACTTTTTGGCCAAGAGAAATGCAACGTGAGGTGATGTAACAGGTGACCTTTGTCGCCGCTAGGTCTTTGTTCTTTGATGTTGGGTTGGTATGTCTGGGCCTCAATATGGGGTAGCTGTGATAGAGCGGGTCATCCACCATTTGGAAGGTCGGCAGTTTGAGCTCCCTCCAGTCCAGAGTGTCCTTGGGCAAGATACTGAACCCCAAATTGCTTCAAAACACTATGCTATTGGTGTGAGTGTGTGAATGAGCATTATAGTTTACATCCAGATGAACAGATTAGCATCTTGTATGTTAGCCTCTGTCATCAGTGTCTGAATGTGTGTGTGACTGAGTAAATGCTGACATGTAGTGTAAAGCACTTTGAGTGGCCAGACTATAAAGGTGCTATATAAATGCAAATCCATTTACCGTTAAAAAAAGAAATAAAAGTGATATTTACAAAAATAGATGGCATTTGCTAGTGGGAAGGATAGAACGCAGTGTACTCTGACATGCAGCGGAAGGTGTGATTTAGCTGAATTATGGCAGTGTATGTGGTTGCCAAAAGAAATGGAAATATGCCAATGTAGCTGCAGTACGTTATGTTCAGCATTAATCCAGCTTCTGTGTACAGACAATTATTTTGTGAGACCTGTATTTTATGTAGACTGGAGCTTTTTTGCTTGAAATATGTGTTATTTTGAGACGTGTGTTGAGCCAAGCTTCTGTTAAAGGTTTTATATACATATTTCAGGACAGCAAACAACTACAGTATTTGCAATGTAAAAATATAGAGTAAGTCAGCAGACAGTGACGTAGATCTGCTGTTCACGTAGCCGAGCCGGCTGTATGTGCATTTCAGTGCATCTGTTGTGCCCCACTGGCTAGTTAATGCTGCTGCTCTATACTGTGCTCATACAGCAGCTAACGCTGATAATGTCGTCCGGACCCACAGTGCTAGCCGGCTCAGCCGTCTCCGTGTTGAGAGCCGTGTGGAGGCAATAGATATGCTCAATAGATATAAGCAAATTTTTTATTGATCAGTAGCCAAGCCAATTCTAAGATGCATTACCACGCGGACATGGATGGTTCTGCATAGCTGCAGTGACAGAATATGTTCAGATGTTTGGTTTTATTTCAGCACAGTGTGAGTCCTTAGTGTGTTTTGCTGTAATATCCTCTCACACTAGTTTCTCTCCTGTCTCCGCTGGTGTTTCACAGAGGGCGGAGCTTTGCATACACACAGCATTCAAATACCCAGCAGTTCGCTAGCATGTCGGTGTCGCTACTGATCAGCTGTGGTGCTGCTCTGTTGGGAGATGCAGTGACTTAAACCAAATATGAGCAGACGAGCTATGAGTAAGGAGAGGTCCGCTAGGCGCTAAGCTAATTCTTGTAGTGCAGATGATGCCATAGGCATTCAGGAAGTGACCCATCTAAGAGCCACTATGTGAAAACTGATTTTGTGTTACAATCAGATTAAAGCACTGCAGAAGATTCTGTTTTTCTTTGTAATGTTTACGTACTGAGGTGCATCACACAGATACTGCTATTGAAAAGATGAAGTGTTTATCATTATAGACTGTTATATTCTGATTGTTGAAAGCACTTTCTAAATAAAAAGGTCACATTTATCTGACTGCTTGTGTTGATTGGGGGCGGCAGTAGCTCAGTCTGTAGGGAGTTGGCTTGGGAACCGGAGGGTCACCGGTTCAAGTCCCGCCATAGACCAAGAACCATGAGTGTGAACTGGTAGCTGGAGAGGTGCCAGTTTACCTCTTGGGCACTGCCGAGGTGCCCCTGAGCAAGACACCAAACCCCCAACTGCTCGGGGCGCTTGTCAGGAGCAGCCCCCTCACTCTGACATCTCTCCATTGTTGCATGTTTGTGCATGTGTGTGTTCGGGTCTGCATGTACCGTGTATAAGTTAACAACAGAGGGAAAAAATTGAATTTCCCCTCGTGGGACTAATAAAGGAATATCTTCTTCTTCTTCTTCTTCTTCTTCTTGATGAAAAAATATAGAAAATTGAGGATGTGATACATTGAGATGCATCGAGAATTATTATGCATTATGATGAAATCATGAAGCCAGTGAAGATTCATACCTCTAACCCTAACATGTCATCACCTGATGTAACTCAGGCAAAGGCAGGAGAATTTTAACCCCATGAGTGCCAGTTGTCACTCATATGAATGCCTACATATCGTGGCATTCACAAAGAAAGGATAAACCCTGTCGCAATGCAGTGAACACAAAGGTGAAGATCTCAAATGACCAGAGACCAATGTAATGACGCAAAAAGAGCTAGAGAGAGCATGTGTGCGTCGGCGTACAGGCACATATAGCCAGTGTGAGCCCAGTGGTAATTTAGCAGTTCTCAGCAGGTTGTCTTCAGGGAGGAGCTAATATGGGCAGTGGGTTGCTACCTGTAAGTGTGTCTGAGTGTGTCAATGTTTGCCTGTGTGTGTTTCTCGTGTGTGTGTGTGTTTGGCCACGTGTCATTTCATAGCGAGTGTTCTGCTGACCTTGGCATACTCAAGATTTCATCCTCGTGGTGTCTCATCCCCCTCTTCTCCATCTCTTACTCCTCGTCCTCTCACCCTCACGCCACCCAAATCCCCTCCCATGACAGTGCTATTTTTTCCCTTTTGTGAAGAAGAGCCAAAATGACCCAGTAGGTCCAGAAAAATGGGCCAGCATCTCTATGTTTCACCTGAATAATTTGTCCCAAGGCTGTGATTAAAACAGAAAGGAATGTGGCTAGAGTCTGAAGACTAGAGCCAATACTAAGGCTGGATGATCATTAAGACGGCTGGTAAAAAAAAAAAAAAAAAAAATCTTGTGGCTGTTTGACTTTTCCTGCCATCCTCATTTCTGCTGGCTCATCCTTTCAGGGTAAACCATGCCAGAGATCTCATTATTTCAAAACACTGCTGTCAGAAAGATGCCCTGAATGGCAGATTGGGGTTTTTCTGTACTTGCTATTTTTTCCTTTCGCTTCAAACACAGTCTCATCAAGTATGATAGACTTGGTATAGTGACAAATATACATACACCAATATACACAAACCAATAGCCGCATCGTTAGATTCATAAACCCTTTTCCTGACAAAAAGTAAACCTTCCACAGTAGTATAAATTGCGTCAACATTGACAATGACAGAGGGGAGTTTTGAATGCTGCTGCATAGAGGCATATTTCTAGTGTTTTAAAGAGCTTCAGGTTGACAGCAGCAGAAGCCACCCAGTGCTGCTGCTAGTCTTCCTATGGTTGAAACAACTGGCAAAGCAGTTCAATTGAAATGACAACAAGTGCTTTCTGTGTTGTTTGTAAAACGCCTGACAGTCAGTGTACATGTGTACACTGGATGTGTACAAAATATCAGCAAGACTCGTTTCTTTCATAAAGTGGATTGATGACATAATTTCAGATGTGGTGGGCAGTCGGTAACATTTTTACCGATAACATTTTTCTTCAAGGTAAATGTCATTTTATATAATTTTTTCAGCTAATCCAGCAAATCAAATACCTGACAAATCAAGGTCACATTGAAGAAACATTGCCGTAAAGCATTCATGCTCATTGTGTAACACTGTCAACAACGGTCTAATAAATGGAGTTTGGATTATTGCAGAAAATAAGTTCTGTGGCAAACAAAACATTTTTGATACTTGAACAGTTTGTTCAGCGAGATAATCCTCACAAATGAACACTACTTTTATGTTTTATATGTGAATGGAACCACCTGAAGTCAAATAGCACTAACGTTAGGCAGCAAACACCATGGTCACATGAGCGCCGGTGTAAACAAGACGGCTGTAAAGGCAGACCATTTGGGCATATTTTGTATGCTAAATGCAGCACCTGTGAGGGTTTCTGAACAATATTTAGCATTGTTTTGTGTAGTTTAATTGATTTCCAATGATAAATATACAGTAAACATACATTCACATAAAGCAGCATATTCGCCCACTCCCATATTGATAAGAGCATTAAATGCTTGATAAATTTCCCTTGAAGGTACATTTTGAACAGATAAAAAATGTGTGAAGGGAAGCATGGATGGGAGTTACATAAAGTACAAGATTTACATCTGTGTTTTAAGCATTCAGCTGATGCTCTTATCCAGTGTGACACAGAGTACAATGAGAGGATGACACAAGTTTCCTGCATGCTGACATGCCTCATTTCTGATGTATATGTCTGGTGGAATAACATACGTCATTCATAGCGTGTGTCCTTACAGAAGTCGTCTTTTTGTATTTCAGACTGAATCTGTGTAGGCACCTATCCGCTCCCCTGGCAGAAAGCAGACATGTTCTTTGCCTCTGTTCCAGTATGGTAAGTAAATCTTTGGTGTCTTTATTAGTATGAATAAATGTGTTCCTCAGGGAAAGACAGCAGGGCTTCATGCATGACTTGTTATAGATTTTGGTAACCATGTGTTGCTTATGAATATTCTTAGTGCTACGAACAGACGCAGGTCAGAGTGTCACACGCTACCTGCTGAAAAGAAAAGCTATTCTGATCCAATATGTAGGGAAATGTATGTTTGAATAACTACAGTATAATCAAAGATGACTGTTTGCCTTCCTCGTCTTGTTTATTTATATGTATTTTGTGAGGAAGAAAGGCAATTTGGACATGGTGGGAACTGTGACATGATTGAAAGAGCTTCTGGCATCCTTGCACTGTCAGATTTCCTCTTGAAGATGGTTATAGTTATATTCAAACTCAGCCGCGGGTGTATTGATAGCGGGTGAATCCGTGGGTGGCTTTTCAAAATAGGCCAGCAGAACACGCTGTTCTTTTCGCAAAAAGCTTTTTTTCAATATGCTGACAGATTCGAAAATATCATTGCTTTTGACATCTCTTTGTTAACCCAGTATTATCAAAAGAACTAATGAATGTTAAGATTGAGGGTCTGACATGCAACTGGACAGCCCCACTCTAGGATAGCCATACACTATATACTGTCATTTATGGTAGTAGTTAGTAGAATTATTCTTGCACTAATCATACTTTTACGGTAGGCTTGCTTCAGTAAAATATTCAGTGACACATTTCTTATATGCTACCACAGTGATGCAAAAGTTCTCTATCTGTTGTAGTGATGCTGCTATAATTTGTTTCTAACCGATAGCCGACCTTTGTTAACCCAGCATTAACTGTCGAGCTTAGTGCCTCGCATGCAGAGGGGCTGTGGTTTAAGTGCCTAACAAGCCACCCAGCTGCAATGATAAGCTGATACACAAACAGGTTAATGCCATCATTTAATACCAGCTGCAGTCTATGCGCAGACACCTGAGTCCACAGTTCACCCAACCGGGAGAGTTAACAGCCATGATGTTGCCTACGTTGTCGTGGAAACACACAGCCACTTTCCCAGTAAGTCTCCACTGCATGAATTAGTTCAGCTGTACGGTTGTACTATATTTTCTATTTTAATTTCATCTAATCGGTTGCTTGTGATTGCCCGTAGGCGATCGATCACCGGGAGCGGCAGGATTAGCATGGGATGAGTGGAGTTACATGTCAAAGAAAAACATCTTACATTTGGAGATATTATTAATGGAGCCTTGAAATAATCAAACCTTTAAGTTTTCTGCAAACAATGCAGTTATATTTGCATGACTACAATTTTTATGTGTGAATATTTTATTTAAAATATTAAGATATATGGTGATATTTAAATATGACTATATGGTGCACAGCTTGTCTACGCTTCACAACAGCATTAGTCCCACCCCTGGCACTGATTTGCTAATTGTTGCTCCCTCTGCAGCGCTCACTGGTTTGACCTGGTTTTAACCGAGAAACTGCTGTTTCATATTAATCAGTCAACCCGAACTCGGTGGAGTGGGTAGATTCAAAGGTCTGGACCCAGTCAAACAATGGCTTCCTTTTAAAAGTCTGTTTGTTCGTGGTGGGGCAATATCACATCATCATGTTCTGTTTAACAGTATTATCTTATCTTTAATATCACAATCCAAGTCATATCCAAGGGCTGTCAGATCCATGGAAAAGAGACAGCAAACTGGTTTGTAATTTAGGATTTAACATTCTCTCCTTACTTGTGCTGATTGACAGGGCTTCTTAGTTCTGATTGTAAATTAGTTAAAATTGCTTTTAATATAGGCAATCATCGATCAGCCTTTCAATCAGCGATATATGATCCAATGATCCGATTTAGTTTCCACACCTCTGAGTTTTACTCAGCTTTTTTGTATTCTTTTGTTATTTTTGATAGTTCTTTTAACTCATTAAGTGGTCTTACTTTTTAGCACTGGTCAATAGTTAATTATTAACATCCCATAGTTCTTGCTCAAGAGCAGTCTCCAAATGGAGGCTCAAACCCGTGCGGCCCCGGGGCTAAACATGGGTACACAAGGGTTGGTCGGGGTGGTTGCAGCCCAGAGCCACAAATCCAGAATCATTAAAGCCGCTCTCTTGTACAAATCGCTGTCGTTGTGCTTAACATGATAGGAGCAGCTCACAGCTCCTTTCCAACTACTGTGCCCATTCAGCAGTCCCAAATTGTACTGGCGAGGTTAGAGGGGAGGACATGGCACAGTGGAACGGAAAGCAATGAAGCTTGATGTCGTCAATTATTGCAGAATCTCTTGTAAATGATCTTTTTTTTTTCCTTTTTAAACAGTTTAAGTGATGACTACATTGAAACTGTTTTATTAATGACATGAGCTGGTTGTTTTATTTTAATTGCCAAAGCAACTAATGAAAGACAGGGTGGAAATGTTGCCTCTGGTTTATGGGGATCTAGTAAAAGCCTGACAGCTCTTTGGAGGATGACGAAATGGAAGCAGGCGTTGCTCTCACCAGCCTGCAGTTACTGGTATTGTGATGACAGTAAAAATGATCGATACCAACTGTAGGTTCTCAGACAGCTTGTGAGTCTTTGAAGACATATGAAATGCTGAGTGTATAACACAGAACAGAGGTGCAAACAGTAATTTATCTTTCTCCTTTTAAAAGAAAATTACATTTGAAATATTTGTGTCGTTGTTGCTACTATCCTGGACATGGTCAAGAAAGATCAGTGAAAGGCAAAAAGGTGGGTTTCATCTTACTCGAGGAAAAGAAAATACACCCCACAATCCATCAAAGACTCTTAAGAGTGAAAGTTCAACAATGTGTCACTGGTAAATGCTACAAATGCCAGAAAATATTATTTTCCATCATCAAGAGAGGCTTTTATGTGCCATTTATTTAAAAATAGAAAAGAGACTATTTTGAGTAATTATTCACCCTGTGACAGCATCCTGGAGGGAGACCTAATCACTGCAAAATAGATAGCAAATATTTTGCTGTTCAGGTTCAAAAAAGAGTCACTTGGTAACATGATAAATAAATAACGTGGTTCTTGGATTTGATTTTTGCTTTGACCTCAGGTTCATTTTCACAGATGTCGACTGAAGTAGTTACTGTGTATTTGATTTCTGCTCAAATAGTCACTTCAAGGCTATTGCATAAAGTTCATTTCCAACAAAGTTTGTTTTTTGATGCCAAAGTGGATATGGAAAAAAAAAAAAAAGTAAAATAAATGTGAGGCACAAACAGATAAATTTGGGGCAAAGAACTGTTTATTTGAAGATCTAAGGTGGCTTCACTTGCCAAGATGCTAAAACCTCTAGGATTTTCTGTAGCTTACAAATCTCATTTAGTTGGCAGTACATTACCCTGCGCTCGACATACTGAGCTGAAAAACAATTGGGAGACCATAGACTGTACCGTATATAATAAGTGGAAATAGTCACTGTGATGGTTTGTGAACTATGGTTCTGAAGCCTCGAGTTTGGATTTTGGCCCTCGCCGTTTTGTTTTTTTGGAACCAGAAGTGACACCAGACGGTGAAGCTAAGTACAACTGATTGATGAATAAGACATTTTTAGGCAACCAAAAAGATTGTAGTTAACTTTCATGACCTGAAAACCTGGGCTGCACGGTGGTGCAGTGGTTAGCACTGTCGCATCACAGTCACAGTGTGGGTTTTCTCCGGGTTCTCCTGTTTCCTCCCACAGCCCAAAGACATGCAGGTAAACTGACGACTCTAAATTGCCTATAGGTGTGAATGTGAGTGTGAATGGTTGTCTGTCTCTATGTGTCAGCCCTGCGATGGGCTGGCGACCTGTCCAGGCTGTACCCCGCCTTCACCCAATGTCAGCTGGGATCGGATTTTGGTCTATGTGACTCTAAATGGGACCATAATTTACTAACTGAACATCATGCTGTATAGAAGAAGACTTGAAACAAGCGATTGAGACCATAAACTCATGTTTACAATATTTACTGAGCTAATACAGCAAATCAGCTGAGTAGTAGGCTCATTTTCTCATAGACTTCTATACAGTCAGACTTCTTCAGAGTTGCTCCCTGCTGGCTATGATATGTAATGCAAGTTTAAATCACTTCACCACTGGCTTCACTTCTCAGACCCCAGAGCTGTCCACTGGTGGAGACTAGTTTAGCTCTAGATGCGTGCTTGTCATTGTCATAGACACGTGTTGTGCTTTTTTAATAACATTAGAGACAGTATCTCTTACCTTTTGTTGCACACTTTTTTTTTAAGATAAGAAACCAACTTGCTTTAAGTAAGTTGCATTTTTTTTAAACTGAGGAATATACTTATCCTTAACCTTTTGAAGAAGCAGAAAACTATGATTTTGCCAATATATGTTCAAGAGCTTATCCCATCTGATTATAGACTAAACTGGCCAGCTAATATAAAAGGTTTTCAGGTATACGATTCCTCAAATTGATGAATGAATTAATGAAACTTAATATCATGTCTATGCAGCCACAGAGAAAATGTCACCCTGGTTAAAGTCCTTTTTATCTCAGATTTGTCCGGTGATTCACATTGGTCTGGTGTTTTACCCACTGACTGACATTTCTGCCAGCTGACCAATCAGAGCGTTGTGGTTGGGACTGACAGTACTTTCAGACAGAGAGCGGTTTCTGCTGTGGCTGCCATGGCGGCTGCCTCCCGGCAACATTAGTGCCCTGCATTTTGAATCAGCAGCAGCAGGGCACGATGGCGCTCCTGGCTACCTAGGATCTTGCCAGCCTGTACACCACAGGCAGCTGCCACCCACCTACTGTGATCTTATCATGTGTCTAAATAGAGCATGTTATAGCTTAAAAAAGAGGAAATGGTTCTCTACATGGCAGGATTCATAGTTTACTAACTGGTATATAAACAATGTTTATTGTCCTAAACCGAATACCCAGAAGTTGATGTTTAGGGGTGGCTGTGGCTCAGGTGATATGGGGTGGTCCACTAATCGGAAGATCGGCGGTTTGATCCCCAGCTCCTCCAGTTGCATGTTTAAGTGTCCTTGGGAAAGATATCAGCCTGTGTGTGTGGGAGAGCATTTAGATTAGATCCTGATGGGCAGTTTGGCACCTTTCATGGCAGCGTCTGCCATCAGTGTATGAATGTGTGTATGAATAGATGAATGCTGACATGGGTAAAGTGCTTTAAGTGGTCGGTAGAATAGAAGGGCACTAAATAAATGCAAGTCCATTTACCGTTCAGTGTTTCTTCAATAAGTTTTCTCTTTGCTGATGAAGAGGTGTGTAAATCAGGAAATTCAGAGTAAAATCAGCTCTGTTTGCCTCGTTGGTGTTTCTGTGGTTGAAGTTGAACCATCATGAACTCTGAATGCAGTGGCAAATAGCTGTGAACATTCACAACACCAGCAGCCGCCTTCCCTTTCCTTGCTGCTGCCGCCAACCTGGGGTGCACCGCTACCGCCATTACATCTGCTATCCAGTGCCCTAAAAATAGTTCTCTTTTAAACTGTTTCTTAACAAATGTATAGTTCATTGCTAATCTTCAAGACACAGCTGATGAACTGTCAACTGTTGAAATGTGTCATTACCAAACACAAGTGTGATGTGAAATGTGAAGTACATTTGTTTGAGTTTTGGAGTTTTTATGGAAATTACTTGAATGAACCTTGAATTTATATGAACCTGACTTCAAAGCTGAGAGCCAGAAGCCCTGGAGTCAAGAGGTACTTTTCTTAATTGTTAATCCTGTTTCATGGATTCGCCATGATGAAAACCTGCATTGTAGTGTTTGGGAAACAAATCGAATGTAGTGAGGTCAAACAAGTTTTACAGATTTTAGTTGCTGGACGTTTTTAAATACATCATTGAAACAATGCAGGAAAATGATGCAGAACATACTGTATTCTGCACTGATGAAAAACAAATTCTATACAACACAACGAGATGCTGGGACTAATTGTAAATGAATCCTAAGAAACTAGATAAAGAAACCTCCATTGTTGCTGAGTGTATGAACCAAGCATTTTCATATAAGCTGTCTGTTTTGCTGCTTTGATTGATGTCGCACAGTTTATCCAGCATTCAACAAGCAATAATTAAGATAAATGAATCAAATTAGCTTGTAATATGAAAGGGTCTCTCACAAGCCCAATGTGAAGCAACAATTATGTTAGATAGATTACACTTTTTGCTTATTGCTTTGGGTCTTGGGTCCAAATGTTAACTGTTGAGTATCAGCACTGTCACTGTATCAAGCATATCTCACCCTTGCTTCATTTCCTTTCTTTTTATCCCGTTCATGCTGTTCCCAGCACACATGCCATTATCAGCAACACCTGAAGCCTCCCACAATAATCAAAATCACAAATCTAACTGTTGGCTTCATGTCCCCTTCACACCATCCTTCACATGTGATAACACACACTATCAGGTAGCATGACCTGGCAGTTTCCGTAGTTATGCTTTTAGATTGGCTTCTGCCAGAGTGGGCCAACTATTATTTTGGGGATTTTGTTTCCTTAGTTTGTCATGAGGGGGTGAAGCTTAAATGATGAGTACAGTCTTTTGGTATTATTTACTGTTAGAGCACAATTTTAGTCATGTTTCATCTTGTTGTCCCCCTTTAGTCTTCCTATTTAACCCCTGAAGATCTAGTAGTCCATCCTTTCACAGAGGAATACCACTAATCATCACAATTAATGGTTGATATTTGTAATGTATAAATCTAATGATTAGTTGAGTTCAGGTTGCATTGTTTCAGATAATCAGTGTAGTTCCCACTGCTATAGAGGTAACAATACCTACAACTATTGGTCTAATCTGATCTATATGAATTTATGTACCCTTATTTTCTGTACTTACTTGCATTTGCAACTATCTTTGGTTTTCTAGAGTTGAGTCTGATTTAACAACAGTGTATTATAGAACATTTCATGCCAAGTTAAATGACATTTTACTTTGAAAGGGATAGTTATGCTTCAGTGTGAATGTGAGCCGTGAATGGTTGTCTGTCTCTATGTGCCCTGTGATGGACTGGCGACCTGTCCAGGGCGTACCCCGCCTTCACCCAGTGCCAGCTGGGATCGGCTCCATTGATGGGAGAAGCGTTTGAAGATGGATAGATGGATGAGATTCCTGTTCTCAGAGATAATTAAGTCCCCATCTTTGTTTCTTTCGTGGAACATTTGCCACCAGATGGGTTAAAATCCCGGGGTCAGTGTTTGTGACACTGACAGTGTTTGCACATGAGTGCTTGTTCACTCTTGAATTGACCCTTCCTAAGTCCCGCCCCTTTTCACTCATTGCTCCAATAACAGCTGAGCAAGCCTGGAACCTGGCAGAATCCTGATCAATCCTCCATTTTCCTGTTGGATTAGTCTTGGATATACCACATTTCTTCAAAGGTAACATTACTATGTAAGTCACATTACATCGCTGTCACAGTGTTTGTTTTGGCTGTCTCTGGACAAAAGCGATAGTGTGTCTGAGCTCCAGACTCCCTTTAGAAAACCTTTTGTTTTACTGCAGCAGGGTCTGACTGTCTGCCCTGCACCACCCTAGTCCTGGCTCTCCCTCCAGCAGGCCCAGGCCTCCAGCAGGGTGGGAACGATGGAGCAGCGAGGCGAAACTCTGCTCCTGGCCGGACAAGGAGGCGCTGCTGCCAGGCGCAGGGCTGTTCACCTCCTGCCAGAGTTCTGACTGCTGGTCGTTGCCAGTGGCCCACTGGAGTTCTGAGCTGAAGGAGTTTTTGGTGAACCTGTATGATTGCATCTGATTTTGTTCCTTTGTTTTTATCATCTCTGCATCATGCCGCCCCAAGTAACTTTGGTGGTATTTATTTAGTTTCTTTTTGCCAAGCTTGTCCGACCTAGCAGCAAAAAGGAGGGCGGGACTTGTATTTCTTTGGGCAGACCCTCTGTCCCTTGGATGTCCCAATTTTCTTTTGTTGTCATTCCTGATCTTTTCTTTCCGTCCCCAGGACGCTGGAACATCTTTGGTTAGAGCCCTGCAACCTTTTTTCATCAAGATCAGTTAAAAAATCATCTTGGTGTGGCTGATTAGGTTCAGTTTAAGTACTTTTTTCAAGTGGAGGTGAGATAATCAATACTGACATTAGTCAGTGGGTGGTGTGTGATTCACATTGCAAATGATCAAAGACCCCATATCCTGTTGGACCTGTCCCTGTCTAAGAAATACATTTCCTAGAGCTCTTCACTTAGGTCTCCCTGTTATTCCATGATACATGATGTGACTTGTTTTTCTGTCTCTGAATTGACACCCCTGCCTTTGTGCAGTCAATGAAGACTGAGATCTTACATTTGTCTTTGAGATTGGTTTAATGAAGCCTTGGGCACAAGCAAAAAGGCAGCAACAAGATACAGACAGGCCTGTCTGGTGTTGTTATCCTGTCTAAGAAAACAAGTTTTTGTATCAAAGTGGATTTACCATGTCTGCACTGTGGTGAAGACAATACAAGAAAAGACTTCATAGGAACCTTCGTAGTTCAGTTTTCGTCAAAAGATCAAAGTCTGTATTCAGTATTGTTCGTTTGCAATATGCACATTTTCACAGGAACACAACGGAATAAGAATAAGACATATTTGATGTTACCTTTAACATGTTTCAATGCATCTAAAACCTTTGGATCCTACCTTGGAGCCCATCACTGACAACAACTCTGTTTGATGCCACCTGCTGCATACCTGCTCATGCAAACTTGTGTCAGAGTCTGTCTCTCTCAACACATCACCATCACTTTCTAACCTGAGTCTCACCAGGAGTCCGGCAGCAGCTATAGAGCATAAGTTGCCACATCAGCGGCTCTTCCTGAGAAGTGGCAGTCAGCAGCATCATGCCATGGGGTGTGAAGGTGGCAGAGCATGAAAGGATGCATTAGATGGGATGCAGATCAACAGGAAACCTGAACAGGGTTAGACTTTATATTAACCACCTAGCTGTGAGCAGCAGATAAAGAAGATTGTGGCACAAGAGATAGAGTGTGAGAGATAGTGAAAGAGAGATGGGCCAGAGGCCAGAAAATAAAGATATCAATAGATACAGAGCTCAGGAATGTCCCTGTTAGCGTACTCGCCTTTACAAAGTAGTTCAAAAGCGTTTACTCACAGCAATGAAAGTGAATATTTTCCTTTTTTATTTTGTTTTGGGTTTATCCGTCTATCAGTTGTTCTGTGCGTCATCAGCCACCTGATAACAGTGTTTGCCAAAATGGATTTAACACATGAAAGTGTAGTTTGTTGAGAGCGACTTGGAGGCATTGGCAGTTGCTCTCAGCAGTAACTTAGGAGTGAACGTGCAAGAGAAGTGATTTTCGATCTCATCGATCTGACACGGTGGAATCAACGGCTCACGCTTGCTGTTGTTTTCTCTCAGACGTTAGAGCTGCTGGTGCTGCAGTGTCTCTCTGTGCAGCAGTGCTCTCTCGCCGGTTAGACGTCAATGTGGAGATAGCAAGTAACGCATAAATTTGAGCTTAAGTGATAACGGAGTGGAGCCACATTGTGACAACACTAGGGCGCTGTGACAACATAATCAATCATTGCGGAGTTGCAGCCGACACAGAGATGATGCATTCTTTGTTGGAACTTTTGAAATCACCCACTGAGACACATTTAAACTGTATGTCTGTTATCACGCTATCACTCATCTGAGAAAATATAACATCCACCGAGGCAGACGAGCTCAACCTTTGCATCCCATTGTTCTCATACTGCGTCAATTTTAGTATAATTGGAAACTGATAGATTGTAGACCATTTGTCACCAGTAATCTGTGATTCTTTTATCATTGACTAGTTCAGCTATCTCCAAGTCCCCCCTCTGTCTTTCTAATGCCAGTTGATTTGTATTCCCTGTACATTTGCCGTTTTTGTAGCTAAGGCAGTAAGGGAGGTTTGACAGCCAGGACCAAATGGCTGACATTTGATTGACAGTGCAGTGTTCCAGCACAGAGGCAGGGGAATTATCTGAATATTCAACATAAGGATTAATCCTTCCCCTCATGTACTACTGAATATCTTCAGCTGTGGACAAGGAAGGGGAAAAGTGTTGAAATTTTGCTTTAGAAGTTTTAATTAATTGAAGCACATTGTTGACAATTCATCAACAACACTGACAGACTGTGGAGAGCAAGTTCTAGTCTGTGTGAATATTGGGAAGATTGAATACAGGTCCTAACACATAATTGGCTCAAAGAACTCAAAGGTTATATATATCCTGTCTTTATGGTGAGATAGCTCCCTGTTATAACACTATAGTCTATGTTAACGTGATTCATTCTATTAATATTAGAGCTGTCAAAGTAATGTGATAATGCGTTAATGCAAATTTGTTTTAACAGCACTAATTTCTTTAACACATATTGGTATCATATGAAACTAGAACACCAAGTGAATCCTTTCATGTCAGCCATGTCATATTAACTAAAGAGGTTAAATAACCAAATTTGCACTAAATTTTGGCGAGGAAAAACTGACACGGCCCTTACCAAAGGGATCTCTTGACCTCTGACCTTAATTATGTGAATGAAAATGGGTTCTCTGGGTACCCACGAGTCTCCCCTTCACAGACATGTCCACTTTACAACAATCACATGCAGATTTGGGGCAAGTCATAGTCAAGTCAGCACGCTGGCTTCCATTTGCCATGTTATAGTTTGAGCATGTTATTATGCTAAACGCAGTACCTGTGAGGGTTTCTGGACAATATTTGTCATTGTTTTGTGTTGTTAACTGTAATAAATATAGACATACATTTGCATAAAGCAGCATATTTACCCACTTCCATGTTGATAAGAGCATTAAATACTTGACAAATCTTCCTTTAAGGTACATGTTGAACAGAAAAAAAAAATGAGCAATCTATTTGTGATTAATCGATAATCGATTGTCAGCCCTAATTAGTATATAAACTCTTTAAGAGTTCTGATTGCTGCTAACAATAATAGCAAATAAAAGAAACATCCACTTCATTTAGAACAGGCAGATCACCTTCTTACTCCCCGTTGCTGCCTTTTGTCTCAACATCCTGCACAGTTTGATGTTTTAACAAGAGAGAAAGGAGTTCACTCAATGAACTCTACTGCACCGAGCAGCAACACCTTAAATAAGATGTAAGGGCATCGCAGTCAGCCGTCTAACTTCTCAGTCACTGAAGCCATTGTTCTGTGTCTCATTTCCCAGAGTATTGATGTCTTTAAGTGAGCTTCCCAAGTGCCTGGAGAGAGTGAATCCCATATAGATTGCTTTCAGGGTGTTGGGACACAGCCGACTGGCGCAGCTAAACATGGTCGTCCTTTCAAAATGTGCTTGAGTGAAAGATTTTTGGAGGAGAAGCTCATTGATACTGTTGAATTATATTGTTCTTCAACGAACAACCAAAAACAGATGCAGGTACAACATGCAAGACACAGAATACAATTTACCAAATTAATTTTTTGTCCCTCGCCTGGCGCCACATATTCTAACTAGTGCTGTCAATTGATTGTAAATATTTAATTGCAATTAATCACACGGTAGTCCATAGTTACTCGCAAATTAATCACATTTTTTAATCTGTTCAAAATGTACCTTAAAGGATGATTTGTCAAGTATTTGACACTCTTATGATCATGGCAGTGGGCATATTTGATTATGCAAATGTTTCTATATATTTATTATTGGAAATAATTAACAATACAAAAAATGACATTGTCAGAAACCCTCACACATACTGTATTTGCATCTAAGTGTAGGGCTGCACGGTGGTGCAGTGGTTAGCGCTGTTGCCTCACAGCAAGAGGGTCGCAGGTTCGAATCTGGGCTTGTGACTCGTGGAGTTTGCATGTTCTCCCCGTGTAGCGTGGGTTTTCTCCGGGTACTCTGGCTTCCTCCCGCAGTCCAAAGACATGCTGTTTAGGTTAACTGATGACTCTAAATTGCCCGGAGGGTGGATGTGAGCGTGAGTGGTTGTCTGTCTATATATTGTCTGTCTCTATGTGCCCTGCGATGGACTGGCGACCTGTCCAGGGTGAACCCCGCCTTCGCCCAATGCCAGCTGGGATCAGCTTCAGCCTCCCCGCAACCCCCAACGGGTTGACAATGGATGGATATGCCTTGCAACCAGCTAGTTGCTAAAAATCCCAAGTTGCATTAATGTGTTAAAGAAATTAGTGGCGTTAAAACGAATTTGCGTTAACACATTATTATCATGTTAACTTTGACAGCTCTAATTTTAACTTAACCAAACCAAACGTGACCAGAGCTACTGATTTTATTGTCTCTGCAGGTAATAACCTTCAGGCACCATTGGTGATCTGTGTCATACAAACAAGTTTTACTCAACTGCAGAGGAGGAGAATCATTCTCTACAATAATAGTCACTGTTGATACAGGGTTATCTTAAAGAAGATGTGTGGATACCAAAGTTGGCTTTGTCCTAACAGATGAAAACGCTATTTCGAATGGAGAAAAAGAAAGGAACAGGAATATTGGGTACCAGCAGAGAGATGGCTCACTATAAAAGAAAGTTAAAAAATGGAAACAAAGGAAAAATCAATACTGCTGCTCTGCAACATGGCCATGCAGGGAAGTGAACTGGGTAGAGAGGACGGATGGATAGGTGTAGAGAGTCGATGGAAGTAGGAACAAATTGTGTGATGCTGGTGCCTCTTAAAAACTTCAGTGCGCTGCTGCCACATTGTTCCTTCCCCTTCAAATCAGCAGCATTTCATCTTTAGACCTCTACCGGGGTTTCTATTGAATATTACTGGAAAATGGGCTCCATTTCATTGAAAACTGAGTAAAATTAGAATTCTTGTCTTTGAGAGGTTGATATCTGTTGAAACTAATCAAATAGAGGCTTTCATCGCAACCCTGTAGCCTATTAAGCGAAGAGGCTCATTTGAATGAGGCACCATGTTGAGGCATGACGTATGAATGCCTTTATTTACTGTACGTCATGTATACGCTCCACAAATACAGTGATATGATTAGGCTTTATGGCATTATGAAGATTAATTTTGCAACCATGATGGCTTATCCCTCCATGGTATTTAAAAGTGACGTTATTTATATCTTGATAAATTGAATTTTCTATTTTTAGTTAATTCATTATTTTTGAGTAGTATTTTAACAGAGGCACAGATATTATGTTAACTAAAACAAGGATGATGCAAATACGCTACCACCTGGTCAGTCACTCCCTCTGGAATGGATTGAAAACTACTACATAAGCATGCAGAGACAGTCTGGTAGAGGCACGATCTCAAGAAAACATAGTGGTCTCACCCTACTTAAGGACTGACGGTGATTACAGAAGAAACTAGAAAGGAAGAGCTCGGGTAGAGAGGCTGGGAGTGCTCTGGAGAGTGTGGGCAGCTGGACTGCAGTAATTAGTCAGTGAAGCTATTTGTGGTTAAGGGTCAGCTGACCTCTGACTTTGCTTGCTCAAAAGAATGGCAGAGGTTCTTCCCTTTCTCAAATATGACTGTGATTAACATCAGCAATTACCTGCAGACACTGCTCCCCCCTTTTGTCTTTTAGGCAAAGAGAAATGGATTGTCTGTAAGGTAAAGATATCCTTAACCACAACAGGCTTTCTATTTTAAAGTTTACTCAGACCACCATCTGAAAGTCCATTCAGTAAAATATCCTATACACTTTGTATCATAGTGTTTGTGAGTTTATGTCACCTTCCCTGTTACACAATCCTCTTACATGCTGCTCTCAATTAATCCAGCCAAGGAATGGTTACTTAGACAACATTGACTCAACTGCAGCTTCATTTACTCAGCTTTTACATCACAATGTCATACAGGAAAACAGTGAGGCAGATGTAAACAGAGGCAAACCCATCTGACGGTAAGTGGCAAGTAAAGCAGGAAGCCTGTGTCTCAAAATCCAAATTAAGGAAACAATAGGCCAAAAGTGTCAGAAAAGATGATGTAAAGTCATTAAGTTTTCCATTTGAATATATGAACCGTGCATGAAGCATAATCTTTAAAGAAATATTCTCTGCAGTAAACATTTTATCCATGCACCTATCTAACCTAACTTCCGTGAAGCTCTAAAATTATCTCTCTGATCTCTACATTCAGGTCTGCTGTCATTTATGGTTGAGCCTAATGAGCTAACCTCTCAACACCTTGTGAATTTGTTGATGTTTACCTCCCTAGAATTGGGAAATGTGGGGGAGAGGGAGTAATATGCACATTAATGAGCATGTCACAAGGACAGCAGCTAATTGCAATGACGCATCTGGGACCTCATTTGGTGATGGTGTCAGCAGGAACAGCCTCCCGGCCATTTGCGTGCAGTCTGCATTACCGAAGAAGTCCCAATGAAAGTTAGTCTTTTCTGAAAGTGTACGTGTCTTGCAGAGGACGGAGACAGAAAAGCTTTACATTTGTTTTTTTTTTTCTTAAATTTGTACCGGAGAAAGTTAGGAGAACATGTTCCTTTGAGGTGAGACAGGAAAGGCTTTTATCGGCTCCTCTGTGGGCTAACCTGAGATTCCTGAGATCAAGTCAGTGTGTTGGAAGATCTGCTAGTAATGGCATCATTAGCCAGGGTCTTGTTGTTCCTTTCGTGGCCTACCACGAGAGTATCCCTGCTGATTACAGAGACCTCTAAAAACTAGAAACAGGAATAAAGTCACCCATTCACAAGCCATAGGTATATGAGCTATTATAGAAGAATAGACTACACTGTGTGCCGCAGTGTGTTTTTTAAGGTTCAAAATCAAATCTTGCTGTGAGTTGATCGTGCTCACCTCCACAGTTTTCGAGCCATTGTTGGAATTCATTTGTTGGTTGCAAAACAGACATAAAAATCAGTCACATCCAAATAATATTTTGAGCGGTGCATTTTTGCAATGCCATCCTACCATATGTAGGATGCAAATGCAGTCACCCTTGCCTACTTGGGTGCATCAGAGAGAAAAAAAGTCACACTTCAAAGATGACACCGCGTTTTTTACTGGTAGCCTGCAGCCGCCCATTGAAACACCATGGCCACTGCCGGAGTCGGAGATGACGAAGATGATGGCGAAACAACAGAACTGTAAAATCCTCCTACTTGCCTAAAGTCACCGGTGTGGTGACAGTTTGCCTTCCCCAAGAGTTATGTAAACACAAATATGTTGCTGACAGGTAACACTAGGACTAGAGTCTTATGGGTTATAAATAACTAATTATTAATTTTGCAGGTTAACAGGTTGAAGGTAGAACACATTGTGCTGTTCTCAAAAAAGTGCTGAAACCTTAGTGGATAACTTAAAATTGAAATGAAAAAAATGAGAAAAAAAGTATGTTTCCTTGAGCGAATCATGCAGACATGATTTGTGTGTGAGCCTTTGAGAATGACAGGCAGGCAGATATTGAGAGACAAGTGTTGTCTACAGGGGGTTGTATATCTGAAAAACATCTGCAAGAAACAATGTGAAAAGAGCTGCAATGGAAATTATTAAATTATTAGATGTGTGTGTGTGTGTGTGTGTGTCATAAATGTATGGAGTACCGATACACTGAAATCTGCAGCTACTTTTCTGAGTCATTGCCATCTTTGGCTTTATTCAAGCTGTTGGAATCGATCAATGTGATCTTAAATATTAAGGTTGGGTCAGTGATTCGTCATACCACTACAACAAGTTGCCTCAAGAAATTCATGTTTACAGGTCATACAGACTTTGACAAGTGAATTGTTAATATACTGTATGGAAAGTTCAGTCGTTGGAGGTTTCTAAAGATCCTCATTGTAGTTGTAACATTAGTCATACATATTGTGGGCAATTTAGCTGACAAACACGCTCAACAAAAGAGCACGGTCCGGAATAATTATGCTCCTTGGCTGGAAAATGAGTTCAAATCTGTAATGGCAAAGCAAGACGCCCTGCCAAGCTGCTAAATAATTGCTAGCAAGTAAAATAGTTCATCTGACAGCATCACATATTGCAAACTGTGGGGCCCCGTCTCCAAGATTTACAGGTAGAAATAGAAAGCATACTGTCAGCACAAAGTCAACATTGTATCATGACAACAAAAAGAAAACATCAGATTTGAAATGGCATTAATTGGAAATAAAAAACTTCTGCCTTGATACTCTCACTGTATGTTGGCCTTTCTCTTAAGCTGACATTTATTAATATTACATTTTTATTAGGTAATAATTGGTCCAGTTAGGATTGTTGGCTTTGGTCTTTTCATGGGATTTGTTGAAAATAATAAAACAGAACATAGTCTTGGAAAAAGTACTAATCTTTAGTAGGTAAAGTCTTAAAACACAGTTAATTGTCTTCACAAACATTTTGTAGGCAGACCATATGTAACTGGAGTAAAAGAAGGGTTCCTGCAGGGTCTTAAAAAGTCTTCAAAGTCCGAAAAGCTAATAACTACAATTTAAGGCCTATAAAAGTCAGAAAATCTCACGAAATGTCTTAAATACAATTTTGGTAGGTCACAATTCAATATCGTTACTTTCATTTAATAAAAGAAATGAATTATCTTGCATTCAAGGATTTGGGTTTTTTTTTTTTTAAGTATGCCGTAACAAAACTATAATACGCAATCAAAAGGGAATAGCTGTGCTCAGCCGGATAGAATTTATTGGAGCACACACATGTCATGTCAGACCGCTAAGACCAGGTAAAAAAATGGGTAAATGCAACTTCAATTAGCTGCGGTTAGAGAACAGTGAATTTATGGCCTGGTTGAAGCTGGTGTCTGAAAATGTATTTGCAGCCTGCTGCACCCTCTGCAAGAAAATTGGTAACATTGGGCATCATGTCTTGAGAGTCGAAGGCCAAGTCAGAAAATATGAAGCGGTTGTAAAAAAAAAACCCCAAAAGCAAATGCCTGCAATCAGCCAGTATTGTTGCATGTTGGGATGTGGAGTACTTCAGTCACCCTTCAGACAGCGTTTGGAGGGAAAAGCCGAGGTGCTCTGGACTTCACACACGGCAGTGAAGCAATTATGATATTGATGAGCTGTTGAAGACAATGTTCCCCGATTTGAAAATAATGGAAACTTTCACATGTGGAAGAGATAAAATGGCTTACATTACAATTTGGTTTAGCTGATTGCATCAAGAAAGACCTCATCTCCAAAGTCAAGGGCCCATTTGTGCTCATGTTCAATGAAAGTCTGAATCAAGCAACTAAAACCAAGCAGCTTGACCTGCATTTATGTTTCTGGGAATCCCATCAGGTCCAGGCAAGGTAGCTGGGGTCCCAGTCTATGGGGCATGTGACAGCTCTGGACTTACTGGAACATGCCATGTTTATGTTTATTGTTGTTGTTATGTTATTTGTAATTAGCATTTTATTTACTTGGTTCTTAAATTATGAAAACCTGGAACAAAGATTGGGAAAACTGATTGAAAGAATGTGTTAATTAATTTACTGTGCAACTAATTCTGAGGTTTCAGTTTTCTTTCATATCCGTCGTACTTTCTTGCCAGTATGGATGTGAAGTAGGTCTTAAATTGCATTCATGGTGGTCTTAAATGGACTTGAAATGATCTTAAATTGCATTCATAACAGGGTGGTGGTGGTAGTGTGTGTCTTAAAATACACCAAATGCCTTTGGCTTTTTCCATGAAATCCCCATGTTACTTAGATTCCTAATAACTGACCATCAAGCATTAAGCCTTTGCATAAACTTGATTTCATGGATAAATTGTAGGATGTCTTATTTTAAGTGTCTACACCACCAGTTTAGACTTGTTGTACACACACATACAGTGTCTCATGTTGAACCTATAGTTCCTCTAGACCTCGAGTCTACGAATCTTTTCATTTTTTTCCCAGTGAAGTGAGGAGAAATGTAAAATAACTGACAGTGTGAAAAGGAGGATGACACTCTTTATTCATCGTTTACCTCTATGTCGGCAGAGGATCATCGATATAGCCACAAATGAAATTGTCTATATGATTAAATTTATGTCTTTTCATCTTTCTTGACAAAGCATTCCTTCACTTTAATGACTATTTGCAAAAATTGCAATAGCCTCAGTTTTGAGTTAAAGTAATCTTACCATACAGCAATAAAGGTGTTTTTTTTAATCTTTTTATCACTTAAATAGGATGTTCGGATGGTCAGTTATTCATTGAGTTGCTTGATTTCTTTTTTGATTTACCATTTTCTTTAGTGCTAGTGTTTTCATTTGATTTACTAGTTAATTCACTGACCCTGGCTGTGGTTAGGTCTACACGTGGGTTCATTACTATGTATAAATTGTGATTTAAGAGAGGTAATTTGGAGCATTGTTTCAGCTCTGCCATGTTCAATGAAGTCAATAACTGAAATCAAACATTGTACAAAGAGGAAGAATCAATGGTTCTCCTTCCTGTTATTATGAGAACTGGAGCAAGGCCCCATTGGCTTTCAGTCATGCCTACTTGTGAGGTCTATAATTTACTTTTGTCCCAAAGCAAGCTTTTCACCCCATTACGCTCTGCACATGGCTCTTTGGCCAGAGCCAGTCTTGGTCTCCATCATCATTAACACCTGCCCGCTCATTAAATTCAGCAGCCAGATAAATGGATGGAGATTATAGATTCCATCATTGCTCTTCACATCCCCCTGGCTAATGGTTTGTGTACAGGTTTAATGGTTAGAAAGGCAAAAGGCCAAACAGTACCAAATTGTCAGAAGTTAGGGCGCTGGAACAAGTGCAACAATATGCTGGATTGTTTTGTACCTGCACCTCTGACATTCATGACAGAGCCCTTTACTAGTCAATGAGGCGTGAAGATGAGTATTCAGTTTAGCTGAAGCTGTATGTGGCACTCTTTAAAACCTAAGGTCTCCTGGATCAACACATTCTGGTGTTATTAACTGCCTTGATGTATTTTTGTCTCTGATATAAACTCGGGTCGAAGCCCAGGAATTGCAATTGCACTAATTTAATTCCCACCTCCTTTCACTGACAAAAATAACTGTGGGAAACCTACAAATTCAGCATGTGTTCATGTGGCGTCTGTGTGTGCTGCCGACAACAGAAATTATATACTGGACAAAAGACTATTTTCAGTATTGTGGGTGGTGTCCTTCATAATGTCACAATCAATGCATTGGATTTGTTAAATTGGAGAAATGTACAATATAGAACTACAGATAATCCCCCCTACACACATTGGCTTCTTTCTCTGGCAAGTGTCTGATGGATTCAAAGGCAGCTAAGGCTTAGAGCCGTCTGTGGCCTCAATCAATACATTCTTGTCTGTAAAGCATCCCTGCCAAAATGGAAACCGATAGCCTGAAGAGTGGAGCACCGACACATCAGGAAATAGATTAGGGTCCTCTTCTAGATGGACTCTGTGTCATTTAGCAGTTGGATAACAAACTATGTTTGAGAAAATCAGTGGGAAAAGGTCAAATTTAAGAGATTATCATTATCCACAGCCAAATCCTCCGCTAAATAAGTGTTACCTTTTGCAAAATAAACCAAATGGAATGAAGATATGAGTGTTACAAAAACTAAAGAAGAGGTGAAATATGAATGTTTTATTCATGTAAGTAGGATCAGTTGGTAATAGAGAGAACATAGACAGAGCGGGAAAGGGGTACTGGAACATTGGGTTATTACACATATTTATTGTTGCAGAAGTGTTGAGCAAGGTTAGGAAACTAAACATTGTTGTGTCTGCCTCAACTATCTGAGCAGGTTTGAGTGTATAGATATTAGGATGTATCTATCTGCTATCTTTGTATATAACACTAACTTAGCTGCAAAACAAGTACTCGTAGACAATAATAAACTTCAACTTGACAAATAAAAACCACCAAATAAATACAGACTTTACAGAATCATGGGAGTTGTAAATCAGATGTACAGTAATGTTGACTGAATAATTTGTATGTAATGGCAGAGAAAATGGAAAAGCAGGATCTGCCTCAAGTTAGCAGTTGCCAGTCAACAATTTAAAAGGTATCTTGACTTTTGGTGCAGCGAAGATTCAATCCCCTATTGATCCACACAGTGTCAAGTTCTTGTCAAGGAGGTCTACACCACTTCCTGATGTAATGCTTCAGCAGAGTAAAGAATATGTCTGAGCAAAACAGAGAGGAGGAAGACGGAGAGAGGGAGGCTGACGTTTTTGTAGGTGCATGTGTGTGGAGTGGAAAGGGAAATTACTAATACATCACTAATGAAGACCTTTTCAAACTACATAAATCATTGTAAATGGGCCCCTTGGTATTTCCTGTTGCAATGTTTGTTAATGCAGTAGCTGACAGGAAGTAATCTTGGACCAAAGCTGATGCTCCAGCCACAGACTGGCAGTGAAAAAGTCTGTATGAAACAAACAGAAGTAAACCAACAGCACTGATTGTGTGGTTGGTTGTGGAAGTAGTGTCACATTGTTACACCACTGCAGAGTTCACATATATAGATCAAGGTAAAGTTGACAAGATGAAATGTATGTGAATGTCCTCACACACTGACAACCAGGTGACAGCCAACCCCGCTTTTTTTGTATTCCACATAGAAACGGAAACTTGGAGGTGTTTACTACGTTGCTCCGCTCGTGGAGTGGAGGCCACTTCCAGCACAGATATAAGACCACATTGGCAATCAGTCTTGCAATCTCGGGTGTCATTGTCCTCTTTCAGCAACTCTTTCTGCAACTTGCACCACAAGGTTAAAAAATGACAAGAAAACAAAGCTACGCTGTACTCAGGAAATAAACTGTGAAACAGGAAATGAATAATGTCTTTGTGGGTAGTACGCCGAATGTCAGAAAACAACTGTCCAGTGGAAGCAGACTATGTAAATTATGTGCTCAGTGCAACATACCACAAAGATCCAGCTTCTTGAGAGGCCAGACTCCTACTGCTTTGTATCTGTGTGCAGCATTGGGAAGACGTTGGGGCAGATATTTTTGGGTAATTGCATTAGGTGATCCATCGTTAGCCGAGTAGATTTAGTTGTTTAAAACGAAACAAACCTTTACCCTGAAGGTGGCAGATCAGAAGACTGTTGTGTGTGTTGTGTTTAGAACAGTTGTGTTGTTTTGAAAAGCACTGACAAAATAGGGACGTCATGATACCAGAAATGTATTAGTCAATACCAATACCAGTGAAACTCCATGACTCTTAATACCAATTCAGTAACCACAGTAAAAACATATACAACAACAACATACACTCTTTTATTACCATTTTCATACTAGTTTTGGCAGATGTATTATCATTCCTGATGAACTGGCTCAAGCTTCTCACCAAAAACAACATTTTACAAGATTATATTCAAAGTCATCATGATAACGTTTTAATTTACCCTTGCCTGATAATCATTTCTACTGAATAGAGCTTGAATGTATCATAATGTAACCTCCATTAACATTAGCTTTTATTTCCATATGACCAAACAGGTCATAATTTCTTCTCTATTATCTATATTATATTGCTCAGGGCTCCAGACTAACTTTTTACATTTAACTTTTAACTTTTTTGTTTCGGTGTGCAGCACATAATTTAGGTGCACCTAACAGACTGTTTTGTCATCAAGGTGTAATGACTCGTACTTATTAAAAGGTAAACCGGTGACGGAGGGGAGGAAAGATGACATGACAGCAGATTGTGTCTGGGCAGAAGCATTAACATCAGACAGTGAGAATGAGCAGTGAGGACACACACAAAGGATGGATCGCCTGAGCTGCTGATGTATTTTCCACATCATAACCCATCATCTGATACCGTCCATTCTCTAACTCCCTTCTTTCTTTATCATGAGCCCAATCACCTTGAGTTCACCACACTCATTTGGCCTCTGTCCCTCACCACACAGAGATTCAGGCCCCTACTCCACCTTTACCTTCCTCTCCGACTCTGTTGAGCTCATTTGATTAGCTGACTGATAGCAGCTGAGCTCTTCGTCTCCAGGGTCGTGCTCATATCTGTACAAATATTAAAAAAAAAAAAACATGGATGAATTGGTTTTCACCTCAAATGCACCCACCAAGCAGGTGCAAACATATTAAAAAGCTGTGACAAAATGTTGTACACCAATATAAAATACTTTCACATGGATCTGCAGCATTTTACTGGGAAACATTGATACTCTGCTTTGGGGCCTCTTATTCACACTTTGGGGGCTTTTTATCTAATCAAGTATTGCTTAAAGAAAGAAAACCGGTACTTATGTTTAAACGGTCTTTAACAACATTTCAAATTTTTTCTGAAAATAATAGCTCTCACTCTGCAATGGGACCTGCCTACCTCCACTGTCCATTCATCCTGACACCTGCGTACATAGGCCAGCATGTGTTATTGGCATGTACCCTGTTGAAGCTGTGTTATCTGATGCTCTGTAGATATTAACTGCCAGCTACAATGACCGTTCATGTCAACACACACGTAATAACTGCAAGTAGCATATGTTGGGGCTGCTAATATCTTCCAACTAGTATCACATTTTTTATAAGAGTGTCAGCACGAGGTAAAACACCAGCGGCAATTTCACCAGCGTCAGCACTCCGAGGTATGAACAATCACCTTTAACAGTTCACACTCATGCAATCAGCCCCACTCACAATAAGTGAGACATGTCAGACGTAATCTGTGAAGGGCTGATTTTAAAATCCTATAAATGGTTTTGGATGTTGGCATTCCAATAAGTAAATCTCATGAAGAGCAAGTGAGATTTGAAGCATCTAAATCCACTTGATATCATATTTGTTTATTTTAGTTTCGATAGAAACAGAGCTGAACAGTAGAAGACATTAAAAATATAGTGAAAAGTGTAATGTTGCTGGTATGATGTCAATATGACCATCAACACCCAGGGTGATCATGTGGGCTGTGTGCTCAAACCTGTTAATGAATCCCATCCGAAGAGTCTTTGTATCCCTTTATTTGTGCTGATTGGCCATTAACGCCTCGTCAGTCTCCATCTCTTTAGCGCATTGTGACAACTCAGGCTCTGCCGCTGTGTTTTCCATAGCACTGACCCCACACACCATAAACAGCCAGATAACTCAAACAGTTAGAACCTACTGTACCTTTTCATATGATGTCTATTTTCAAGAAAAAATTATAAAGAACGCAAATAATAGTCGATCCACAATGCATGTTAGCAGGGCTGAGTTTCTGAGATTGGCAGGCGAACCTCCTCCAGCCCGTCACCTTGCTTGATTCCGTGGCGTCTTTCACAAATTGCAATGACGCAGGGGCTTTTGCTAACTGCAAACACTTAAGTGCAGTCAGGAAAGTTACAGGGACCAAACCACTTATATTCACAGCTTGCTTTATATTCCAGCTGGGCTGTCAGACTTCTGCAAGGACAACCATCACGTCTTACACGTTCTTTTAATGTCATTTATGCAAACCCAGGACCAAGGAAGAACAAAAGCAGTTTACACAAATGGTCTGTAGCATGTTAGATAAAACAAATTATTTACTGTTCTGTCAAGACCGCCACAGACAAGGCAAAGTGACTTAGAGATGAATGCACACAAACAAAATCCCCTTTTCTCATGTGATGGCAAGAAGATAAACTTCTAACCAGCAATAGATCAGACTGTTCGAAAACATTCTTTAGTATTTGTTTTTGTAAAAATTAGGGCTGTCAAAGGAAACGTGATAATAACACGTAAACCCAAATTCATTTTAATGTCACTAATTTCTTTTACGCATTAACACAGTTGATCATCCTGAGGTTGTAACAGGCTCAGTTTCAAAGCTGGAGTGAAGATCATATGAAACTAGAAATCCTAAGAAATCCAGTGGTGCCAGTGTTATACTAGCTTGATGCAAAGGACTAAAGACCTAAGCTAAATTTTAGAAAGGAAAAACTGGCATGTCCATTTTTAAAGGGATCCCTTGACCTCTGTCCTCAAGATATGTGAATGTAAATGGGTTCTCTGGGAACCCATGAGTCTCCCCTTTACAGACATGCCCACTTTATGATAATCACATGCAGTTTGGATCAAGTTATAGTCAAGTCAGCACACTGACACACTGACAGCTGTTGTTGCCTGTTGGGCTGTAGTTTGCCATGTTGTGGTTTGAGCATATTTTTTATGCTAAATACAGTACCTGTGTGGGTTTCTGGATAAAAAGTGTTATTGTTTTGTTATAAATTGATTTCCAATAATAAATACATACATTTGCATAAAGTAATCGTATTTGCTGACTCCCGTGTTGATAAGAAGAAGAGCAGAGTATTAAATTCTTGGTAAATCTCCCTTTAAGGTACATTTTTAAAAGATAAAAAATGTGTGATTCATTTACATTTAATCACGATTAGAAATAGACAATTATGCAATTAATCATGATTAAATATTTTAATCGATTGACAGCCCTAGTAATACTATATATAAAACTGAAATGGATTGTTGTGGTCGTACTGTGATGATTCCACTCTATTAGGGGAAAAATGCTTGTTCCTGTCTGTTTAATCAGCAGCCTGCCTCCTGTGATATATCACAAGTTTTGAAATCTAGCACAATGTTCATTTCAAGATGTCCAGCTGCTCTACATTAGTCACACAAATACACAAACTGTTACACAAATTGTTTCACCCCGTCATACTTTGACAGTAAACAAGGGCACTCATTGGTGTGACATTAATTGAATCACAGAAAGCCTAAAAGTGAAAACCTGTGACCTACAGCTCCACAGTCAAGTATTTGTCTTATCACATCAGACAGAATCATTCCACATTGCTTGTGGTGATAAGCCAGTTGATTTCCACTTAGGATGAATGTAATTGAAAAATGCAAACATGTCTGTTTAACCACTCTTAAATACGTTTAATGTATTAAACAAACTCGTTTTGTGTCTCACAACGTTGAGTCACACTGGCAGCTGCCATCGATGGTAACAAGCAGACTGGACTGAGAGTGGAACAAAGAAACACCTGTCTGTGTAGAGGACAGAGAAATTAAAAAGGATGCAGATAACATCTAACATTTCTGCTAACACAGAAGAGATTTTTATCTATGAAATGAATGCTTGAGCTGGGACCGTTTGATTGGGCTGTCCTCTTTGACAGCTGGGGCTGCACAAAGGCCACGTCAGACTGCTCTGTTAAAGAATAATCCTATATGGCCTCTACAGCTGCAACTAAGGATTACTTTCAGTGTTGATTAATCTGGTGATTATCTTCTTCATTGTTCGATTAGTTCTTTGGTCTATAAAATGTCAGAAAATGGTGAAAAATGTCAATAGTTTTGTCCACAACTCAAAGATATTCTGTTTGCTGTTATAGAGACTGATTGATAGAGATTAATTAGTCTATTATCAGAATAGTTGGTGAAAATGTAATAAACAACTAATCAATTAATTGCCATAGGTCTAATGGCTTCTGCGTTATTATTCAGTATTATTGTTTTTAGATTAGGGTTGGCCAATATGTTAAAAGCTTCCAACTGGTCATCGTAAGCCCAAGCGCACGCTCACCAATACTGTATTTATTAGTCTTTCCAAAAATCACCAACTTTGGTTCAGACGTAGACTTTAGTTAGACGTGGAAGTATTCCGACTTATTTACCCCCACTGTATATCTCTCTGCCTCCTGAGCATTTTTTTGGAGGCAGACCATTAAATTAGCAAAATAAAAAGACAAAGCAAACAAAAAAAAGCAACTTGCTGAGAGCCAGCATATTCACCCAATGGCCCAACCCAATACACCCGTACACGTACGGTCTATAAGAGTCGTCTGTGGTGTGAAATGCATTACATATTTGAGATGTTTTATATTATATGGAAGTTTAATCCCACATTTTTATACTATCTATTTTGTTTTTGACATCCTAGATCACTGCCCATTCAGGCAATTGCTTAGTCTCCAGTATTGCTGCTTGCAGCTTTCTCAAATCCGCTCATCTTCAAAAAACTTCACACTCATCACTATGAGTCTTTGCATCCTCAACACAACACCCGCTAACTGTGAAGTAGATCAGATCAGATGAATGATTGCTGTGATAACTGAAGGACAAACATACATACAGTCAGAGACTCCATTTTAACTAGATGTTCATATCAGTCACAAAACTGACCACATACAAAGTGTGATATTAAGTATTAATGGGCGCTTTAATGACAAAAGACAAAAATGACAAAACAGCCCAACATTGTTTAAATAGAAAGCATGGGAATTATATTTTTACAACATATTGACTCCTATTGCTTTTTAAGCATTTTCATTTCTTAAGTTAACGAGAAGAGCTGTATATGCATAATGTTTACATTTTTAAATAAAGGGGAATAAAACAATGAAACACAGTGTATTTGTTGCGTGATGTAGTTGTATTTCACTGTGTGACTCAAGCTGTTCCTCACATTTGTTGTTTTGGCAAAAGAACAAATACTTAATTCATAGGCCTGAGTCATTTTGTCAGACTTTGTCATATGAAAGAAACATTCAGCAACTTGAATAAAATAAAATAATAATGGATCCCTGGGGGCACAGTGCTGCATAAATGGCAGGGATTTGCATGAAACAGATGAAATATGATAATAGTAGATATGTATAATTGTTCATGGGTCACACAGATGGGCAGAGTCAAAGCAGATATTTGCCAGTGCATTTAGATCAGGAATAACTCATCGGGGCACTGAGCACACAGTGACAGACACACATGCAAAATGTCATGCTGAATTTGTTGAACGTTATCTGGGCAAACCTAGCCTAACTTCCTGTTAGGAAGAAGCCACTGCTTGTAGTGAAACATGATTACACACAGTGCCAAGGGACAAATCTGGGTGTCACTTAGAGATTAAATTGAGAAATTACATAATTCTAATTGTCCAGTATCCCATCTGCATCACCGTCACCCATGAAATTAAATTTTCACAAGACTAGCTCTGAGTTGATAGAAAATGCTCCAGGTACCAAAAAAATGTGATTTGATTTCTTTTCACTGTGGTCAGTCATATAATTTTTGGGGACAATGCAATCTTAAAGCGATATTTAATTCACATTTAATGCGTATTTAAGTGCTGTGTTTGTCAACTTTCAGCTGCGTGGTCCGCAAAGGTAGTTGAATCGATGTAGACCTCATTGTCTTGCTATGCTCACCCTAAATGTGAAGATAGGGCCGATGGAGCGCTGGATGAAACTAATGTACTGTACAGTATTTGCTTTACTATGCAAATTCAGAGGTAACAAGAACTGAGCCTTTTATTTCCATCAGAATAGTATAGATTTTCCACTGGGAATAAAAAGTAAGCAGCTGATGCAAAGCAATTACTGTACAGTCTGTACTGATCAGTATGGAGTCTATACTGCTTACAGGCAGCAGCAGTCCATTGTTGCGCCACACTTTATGTTTTACTTTATCAGATCTATGCTGTGTAAATATTGATGTACATTTTATCAATTTCACAAAGTCACTGAGCGATTAAACCTTTACACAGTAACAAGGCTTCAAAGCTCATCACACAACAAATAAAGATTTTAGCCACATAAACAAGACAGATGAAGCTTCACGCTGTACAGGAAAGTAAAAGCCTTTACACACCAGGAGTGTGGCAAATGAACACCAAAATAAGAAATACTCACCTGTAAATATTGTACTGTATCTAGGGCGGAGGTCTCCAACCTTTTTTATTCCTCTAAGTGATAATATGACAAAACGGTTGTGGCTGAGAGCTATTTACAGCACCAAGTTGTACATTGCCAATAGCAGACTCATTTCTGTCTTTTTTGATCTTTTAATAACGTTTCAGCCACAGAAGTCATCGCCTCGATTACAATCTGGCCTTAGAGCCTTTTGTGTTTTGTTAGGATTTGCACCACTAAGTGGAGCCTTTGTTGCTGCATTTCTTAAACATAAACTTTAAGCGTTGTCTCATGAAAAGACTTTGTTGAAGTGATATTCATGGTGGTTACCCATTCCTCATGAAAACTGTATATTTTTTAGCCTTTTATCAGCCTGGCTATTTTCTGCAGTCACTGTCAAATCTGCTATGTACTTGCTAGTCTGCTCACATCGCTAATGTTGCAGCGCCACTGTGGTGTAAATTGTTTAATTGACAATAATCATTTTATGTCACCAGGAGGCAGAATCTCTGTGAATTTGATTGGATAGAAATTTCAACAGGTTTTCAAAGTGACTTTGTGTTATTAAATATATGTACGTATTCTTTGACACAAGCTATTGGTAGCTTGCGATCTACTTGTTGGAAACCTCTGTAGGGCTTTTATTGTGAAAGGCAAGAGCAGAAGGAGTTGATCCAGCATGCACCGCCTTTGTAAAGGTTGAAAGGAGTAATAAAGTTTGCCATCTTCAGAATACAGTACCTCTATGTTGTTGTTTTATAATCCTTAAAAATACAGGTGTAATGCACAACGTGATTGGTCGATGGCTTTATTTGTGGTGCAAAAGCCCCAAAACACGAGCTTGTTCAAAAAAAAATCACCTTTTTACATGATTCATAAATTAATCTAATAATTATATTCTGTGTGAAAGTATTAATGGCAAAGACAACAATTTGGAAAAGGTATACTGAAGTGAGAAATAGTTGCATGAAAAAAGCCTGTATATTGATTGATGGATGGTGGCGCTTAGATAAACCACAGAAATTGCAGCTACCCAACACAAGTTCACTTTCTAACCAATGTGGGAACCTGATTAACATCAAGTGTTAAGAGAAATTGCCTGCTTCCTCATACAAATGATTCCAGTCTTAGATATCATTTTGTTTCATGTCGCCTTCTTCTGTGGGTGTATTTCTCTTCTCTTTGCAGTTTGCAGGTGTTAAGATCTAGAGTGAGTTATACAAGTGTAACTGACAGACAGCAGGTAGGCTTTCTTGTATCGCTGAAACTGTGAGGGAGTTGTGGAAAAGGCACCATGATGAGTGACCAAATAATGTTGCCTTCACATCCTCCAACCTTTAATTTGATAGAAAACTCATATCAGTGGTGATGAGATTAAGTCATGTTACCTCATTCATCTTTGTTTACCCAACATTTTAACTTAATTACTTACACTGCATTAGAAAAGAGTCAGTCCATTTAACCTACCATCTACTGCTTTAAAGTAGGCAGGAAGAAATATGAAATATTCAATTATCTTAAATGGATAAAGGATTGTTTTGTTGTACATGTTTCAGCATTACAGTTTTGGTATCCGCACTCATGTGTCAATCATACTTCAATTGTAGATTAAAACAGTAAAACACTAAGTGCTTGCATATTTATTTTCAAAATTTAACAATATATAGTAATGATAGTGGAGTTTTAGCCATAACTTTATTATGAAATATGAAACAGTACATAGTTACTCTACAACAAGATTAAGTCCATTCTAGCTGCACCCTTCATGCCATCATCTCACTCTAAACAAATGCTTATAGAGCCTACTGAAGCAAGCTGCACACATTCTGAAGCTTTTGTAAACTCAAAATTAGGATTTTATTGTGAAGTGAAGACGCGTTAATTATGTTGGTGGACTTGTCATCAGATCCTAGAAATGCCATCAGTCTGAATTGCTTCCTTCCAAATTTTCGTCATAGTCAGAAAACTGTCCTTTATCATCTTGAACTTTCTGTAGAGACTTTTTTAAGGATTATTTTGGGGAATTTTCTGCCTTCATTTGATGGAGACAGTGCAGAGACACGGCAAATGTGAAAGAGGACAGGAGAATGGCATTCAGCGAACGGTCGAAGCACAGACTCGCTACGCAGCATTGGCATGTAAATGCCCATGTATGCCCATGTGCTATACAACCGCTCAGCTATCGGGTCGCCCTGTGGAGACCAGAGCTGCAACGATTAATTGTACACTATTAAATTAATCATCAACTATTTTGATAATCGGTTTGAGAAATTTTGGCTTCTTAAATGTGAACATTTTCTGGTTTACTTACCACTAAGTATCAAAAATGTTGCATGTATCAGATATCGCAATATTATGTTTTTTGATAGTGTATTGATTCTCAAAAACACTGAATAATTTTTCATTAATAGTGTGCATGCAAAGATTAACTCAGTCAGTACTCTTCTCTCGGTGTATGGGTCCTCTCAAAGTAGTGCTGTGATGTTGGACGTCGCAGGGACTGTGAGAAATGTGATGACTGCAACGATAGATCCCTCTGCTCTGACTGCAGTGAAAAAAAAATTTTACACAGATTTTATGCATATGGTGGTGTGTTCATTATACTATGACAGTTTTCCTAAAACTAGATTTAAATTTGTGATATATCACCTTGGTTACGCTATCACAATATATCAATATATTGAATCACAACCCGTGTATCATGATAAATATCATATCACCAAATTCTTGCCAGTGCACAGCCCTATATAAAAGTAAACTGAATATATTTGAGTTGTAGACATTTGAGGACGTCATGTTGAGATTTAGGAAACACTGTTCAACATTTTTCACAAATTTCTGACATGTTATGGAGCAAACAATTAGTCGATTAATCAAGAAATGTATTGACAATGAAAATAATTTAGTTGCAGCCCTAGTAGAGACATTTTTAACTGATGCCTGTCTACAGCTTGTTGCTGTCAGGGGAGCCAAAAATTCAGAGTTTCAACAAAGTAGACTATGTAGAGCTGAGGTGCAACATGGGCATCCCCAGGTAGTCGAATATGTCAGCTATTCACCTGCTTTCCAGCCCACCACGTTTGAAAAACAAAAGCTGCTTGTGTCTCCTTGGCTTGCTAGGTGTTTGACATTCTTCACCAGTGACTTGCTTACTTCAGCTGGTATCACATGTTTGTGGTGAGCTGGATAGCTCTCTAAACCTGCACATCTAACAACCACATGTGGACTGGCTCTTGAAAATTGAGACATCCAGCACAATAGAGTGCTATATTTCCATAAGTCTTCTTTCTCTCAATCTGCTTCCATGAAATCCTTTTTGATCATGTGCAATCCCTACTCAGTACCTGGCTGCTGACCATTTTCTACACACAAATGTCCATTTGGCATGAAGAATGCAGCAGACATGATTCTGCTTAACATTTCCAAGCCGGACAAATTGGGCTAAGATACCAGCTGTTAAGCATGGAAAGGCTAATCAGTTTAGCTGAATGCTGAGGATTATGCAGTCAAAGAAGAGTTGTTGTTCTAAACACAATATACCGCAGAGGACAACACATCTGCTGTTGGTTTCGTTATCTGAGCTATTTCCTCTTGTTCATTCTGGAAGCTCGTCTTAGCCTTGTTATTTGCTTGCTGCTGTGTACCACAGGCCTGTTGAGAAGGAAGTGTCCAATTAACTGTGGATTTGGTGGCATGTGCTATCACATCAGGGTTCCCAGAGTCTCACGTCATCTGTGCGCTTGTGTGGCAGGGTGTGAGGGCTCTAGGCCAGCAGTTTTAAATCACTTCCCTCAGCTAAATGTGCTGCATAAAGCATAGCATGTCTGCGTGCGATAAAAAGAAAGAGACAGAGAGTTTCAGTGAGAATGAAAGTCAAAGTGTCTGTCAGTTTGCCTTGTGTATATACTGTGATTGTAAACATTACACAGTTATAATAATAATTATAAAAACAATGCAAATAAGTTTGATTTCCATTCCTTACATTTGTGTGTGACCACGTCATATTCTTATACAACAAAACAGTGGAAGTGTAAGGTACACCTGCACATTGCTCAGTGTTGATCTGCGTCATTTTAACTAATTGTCTACAATTCGCTGCTTTACTAAAAGCAATCACATATGATCTGAGCAGTATCTATATATTAATTTTTAATCACTGGTATAGCTGCTGTTGTAGACACTGTATTAATTGGTTATATGAATCCTAATTTAGACTTGCTACTTTACATTTAGAATAGCCTTTCACAATCTTTTGCAATAAATAATTCAGCAGGCGTGCATGCGTTTACTCCACTCGGTTGTTCCCGAGGCTTGTCAGCCTCGTCCATCTGCCCATGACATTCACCAAAATAATCAATGAAGGTAATAAAAAAATATTGCATTAATGAGTTTCAAGGCTTCACAACACAAGACACTGTATTTTTTATTTTAGTGTGATGAAATGCACCATTCCTAATTCAACTGATCAATCATGCAAAATGTCTTACTTAAATCTGTGCTTAGTGGTGGTTTGTGACACAGCGCTGTAGAAAACAGTGGCTGCTCTGTAGCAACAGCAGCTTTGAGATCAGGAAGTATTTGCTCACAAGCACTGTGTGTTCATCAGAGACTACAGCACTGTCTGCTTTTATTAATGGTAGAGCAACAGCTATTCTTGTATCTTCAGTTCAGGGATGTTACGAGAACCAGTACTTTAGTACTAAGTCGATGTCCAAATTCTGACAGTATTTTTTTTTTTTTTTTTTTTTGTACAGTACTCCAGGTACCGTAGGTACTGGGGATCAGGGCTTTACACTAACAACACTCCAGTTTCCTGGGTACGATAGAAACTTTCCCTGATAATGCACGAGGAGAGCTAGTTAACGTTAGCTGTTAGCAGCTGGAAAGCAGCACAGTCCTGTTTGGCTAAATAACGGAAATATAGCTAATGCTATTGGAGGCTACATTATGATGCATTCAGGCAAAGGTAAATTATAAAGTTATCATGATGTGTTCAAATGCTCTTGTAAAATGTTTTTTTGTGAGAACCTTGAGCCAGGTCATCAGGGATGATAATAAATACATTTGCCAAAACTAGTGTGAAAACAGTAATAAAGGAGTGTATGTTGAAGTACATAGTATTTATTGTTTTGATTTTGTGTTTTGCTGTCATATTGAGAATCATGGTATCGGGTATCAAAAATCATGAGTTTCACTGGTATTGGTATCAATGGCATCCCTACGAATGTGTGTTTTCATTTTATAGACTGTAGAAATTCAAGTTAAAATAACAATTAGCTGTCTTCTTGGATTTTAAGAGGACAGGGACTGCAGCATTAGCTATGTTTACATGGACACATATAATCGAATAAAGGTCCAATCAGATTAAAAATGCTTCACGTAAACACGTCAATCAGAAGATTCTGATCCCATACGGCCCAGTCGGAAAGAAATTTCATTCCGAATGAGAGAGGTGGTTTATGCCGATCGTTGTTTTGATCAGCGTCCATGTACACACCCATTCAGATCATGTCTTCCTGGTTGGGGTAAATTATCTCCACTGGGCATGTGCACTACATCAGCGTGACACAAGACAGACAACGCAGCGTTTGTTTACAACACAGGTGGAAGTACAGCTTCTTCTTCTGCTACTATTTCTGGAAAATTAGACAACTCTGTGCATGTCCGAAGGATTTATTCTGATTAAACGCTGGGTGCATGTATACGCACGTCATGATCGGATCATTTTATTTAATGTCGATGTAAAAAGTGGATTTGGAATTTCCGATCAACCGAGGTTCAGATCGGATTGGAGAAGTTTGGTGCATGTAAACATGGCTATTGTTTAACATGTTCACATCAGAACTGGGAGGAAGTAAGAAGTGTTTCTGGTTTTAGTAGTAGGACACCAACACTTGTTGTGTCTTCAGTTTGGAACAACAATGCCAGTTGTTGTTCATCTTCTAATTCTGGATGTCGTGCACTACTGTAGTTGTTTCAGGTCGGAGGACTGCTTCGCTTCAGCTCGTGACACTGTGTTTCATAACCCCTGTGCTAGGTACGGGAGGGTGGGTGCAGATTCTGTCTTTGGTCTTCCTTTCTCCAAATTGTTAAAGGGCGGCCTCATAAAACAAGGTCTCAAGGTTGAGACACTGTTGGAGACTGACTCAGACACCGTGTGCTACAAGCAATGATGCAATAAACCTTTGTTTAGGGTAGTACTCCCCCAGCATCACATTGTGTGGTCACTGAGCTCTCAGCATGGGGCCAAAGGCACAGGTATTTTTCTGCTATAGACTTTATTTTATTTATTTTTTTTGAGGGATGTTTTTTGATATTTTCACTGCATTTTTGCACAGCTGTCTGGCCAAATGTAAAGTCCTCGTTTCTTTTACTTAAAAATGTTAATTTATTTATTTTGATGTTTTTGTTATTAATGTAGTCTGGCAGGTGGATTCGCCTTCATCTTCTCTTCTCCTTCTGGTTATGTTTAAAGTGCTGACACTTCCCTGACACTGTTTCGTAGTTTGTTTGATCCAAGCCGGGTGCGTATACATCTGCTTACAAAGATATACCTCTGACCCAAAAGTTTCTGTGAGTTCGTTGTAACATTTCAGTGACCCTTTGAACTAATAATCTTTGTGTTTTTATCCTGTCTATTCTGTTCACGTTTCCTTTGTGTGTAGTAAGAGAGCTGAATTTGCTTTTCGTCTATTCTGTTTTATTCCCTTTGAAGAGAGATAGATGAAAAGGAGGAACGGGAGGTTGTTGATACTTTCATAAAAGCTGCTACTCCAGGCAGCGTTTCCACATGTACATGCAGCTCAATCACACTGTGTAATAGAGTGTCAACATATGTAGTATGTTGTCATGTCCTTCAACCACTCTACCAAAAGAGTGTTTTTTTTAAAAACAGTGTTTAGCAAAATTAGTGATGCAAACTGTAAAAAAACAAACTGTTCACTGACGTAGAAACCAAAGCCATGTGTTTGTTTAACCGTTGCACCACCATTAAATACAGGCCTGGTAAATATTTGATGAGATGCCAGAGACAAAGTAGAGGCAATTATCTGAACAGAGGCCTACTTGACCATTAAGTAACCTGTCTAATTCCATGTATAAAATCAGTGTTATGGCTTCATATAATATAGAAATATTCATTCATTCATTGTTTTTTTGTGTAAAACAAATCGACCCAAAACTGACACTGCGACCAAAAATGCACAATACAAACTGAACCATGGGCTTGTTGAACCGTTGCACCACTAGTCAAAATCATGTACCTCACTGTTTGAATTGTATAGTATCCAATATAAAATGCATTAAATGTGCAGGTGTTAACCGTCTCCATCTTTGAGACAGCAGATTTATTCAGTTAGGACCTAAATAGATGCACACAAAAACACAAACGAAATCATAACGTTGTTCCAAGGCTCTGAGGAGGTCTCACTATAATATTCACTTTAATAACTCTATATTTCAGACACTGTAAAGGAAGAGAGCCATTATATTCATCAAATCAATAATGCAGTCTGTAATTTAAATTTGTCACCATACTGCTCATTAAAACAGTCCAACAGCTAACATTTTAATGGGTAGCGGCAGTTGTTTAAAATGCAACGTGGCAAAGCATGTGAGTAAGTCGTATCTCCAATAAGCAATACAAATTTCTCAGAAATGTGATTATACTAAACTTCAAAAGACGTAACACTGCAAAGCAGAAGTACCTCATTTATTCACCAAACATGTATCCACACTGGAATGTATAATCTGCTATAATGTATGACTTGAAACTGTGAGTTCATTCAATGCAAGGACATACTGGGCCACAGCGTAGTGACAAGACCAGAAATTATTGGCTTGAAGGGAGGACCCTTATTGTCCAGTGTAAGTTAATTGACTTGTTGTTCAAAACACACACACATGCAGTAATGGAGAGATGTCAGAGTGATGGGGCTGCTCCAGACAAGCGCCCCGGGGAGGGGGGGGTTTGGTGCCTGATCAGATGCAACTCGGCAGTGCCCAAGAGGTAAAAAGGCCCCTCCAGCTCCTTGGCACTGTTTTCGTGTCCATGTCGGGACTTGAACCGGTGACCCTCCGGTTCCCAAGCCAACTCCCAACCGACTGAGCAACTCCCCCCCCAATTGTCCATGTGTTAATTGAGCTTTAGATCAATGCAACCGGGCCTAAAAGCCCCCTTTGGATGTTTGGGTCACCAATTGATGGATGCGCAGACTTCGACTTGCCCTTCGTGTCTTGCTACATGATGAAATGGCTGTTGGGGGTGTGGGCTGAGTAACACTGCTGTAGACGATGACTCCAGCCCTGTGTCAGGCTGGCTGAGTTCAGACCTTGCAACCCACTGAACTGAAATGTGACATAACTAATTATACAGGATGTAAAGTCTTGTCATAAGTCCAACACAGAAACGGTGGTGCGCTAGATAGGCTTACGGAAACAACGCCAGTTACTGAAAGGGTTTATTACACGCAGCTTCTACAGCCTGCAGGGCTGAACCAAAAGACAAAAAATAAAAATAAAGCAAACAGGAAATGCGGTTGTAGCGATACAAATCAAAAATCAAACTTTAGAGCTTGAAAATTGTACCTGTTCAACTTTAAAAAGCAGGACACTTACAGCTCCGGGTATTTACGTAACAAGGACAAAAAGACAGTGAATGAGCATTGAAGTGAGTTGAGCCTTGTTGACAGAGTGGCCTTTTGTTCCTGGCGAGGACAGTTGCTAGATTGAATTGATCTGACTTTAGAGCCTAACCATTTATCTTGGTCAGTCATGTCTGATCTGCGGCTGTCAAGTGGAGACGGACCTCTCAGAGAAATAAACTGCTTGGAGAGCTAGTGAGGGCTCTACATTACCTCTCTGCCATTGTGGCGGCAGCATTTCCCTTTACCACATACAGTATGTGCTTGTGGCTTCTTTCAATAATAATGTTTTGGGCTGAAATGATTACTCAATTAATGGAACAGAAAAATAATCAACATCTTTTCTCATTATAAATTGTCCTTTTTTTTTAAGCAAAAATGCCAAATATTTTCAATTCTCAATGAGAGTGAAGACTCCCTGATAGGGAATTGTGATGGACATTTTTTCACTATTTCTGACATCGTATAGACAATTTATTGATTAATCTGCTGTGGAACATAATCTGCAGGTTAAAAGATAATGAAAAAATGCACAGATCTTATGAACATGTTCCCATGTTACTTTAGTTCCTATTATAGTGAAGAAAACCACTCAGCCAAAATAATTTCAATTAACTTTTATTGCAGTTAAAATGGCATAATATTTAGCAGGCTCTATAGTACAAAAAATATCTCAATTTACAATTAATTTAAGCACATACACAGTAATATTGTAGGTTACAAGATGAGACGGAGAGAAATAAATAAGTAAATGCTCCATTACTTTCCTCCAGTTGCAAGGCGGCTGTTTGGTCCTGCAGCCGTATTTTCCTCGGAGATTTTCACTTTAGTTCACCTCTCTCCAAGGACCCCCCTGGAAAAAAATAAATAAAAAAGTAACGATTTTATTGGCCCAGTTGCAGCTCAGTACTGTCACTCCAATTTAGAAGGCTGTTAGCTGATCCTTTTGACCGTGTCTTCCGCTACCTGGGCCATTTCTAAGCCACAGATGATAATCCTCAAGGGGCCCTCATTAAGTCTTTGCTCCAATTAAGCCACACTCATTTTGCCGCAGCACAATTGCTCTGTACCACAGCGCTCAAATCCTCCCAACAGTGGATTAGACTGATCGGTGGGTGGGATGGAAATAGCAGCATTGGTAAGCCAGCGGAAGAGGTGAGCGTTTCTTAGGTGTCAGCAGCCACTGCTCACACATCCGGTGGTGTGCATCGAACAGTTTGAGTTTAAGGAAACTATATTGCGCGTGAAATTATACTACATTTTTAACTATAATGGATATGGCCTACTTAGGTGGCTCAAATGTGGTTTAGCGAGTGGAATCACTGAGTAAGCCAGTAATGCAGAACTTTGATATAGTGAGTAAATTCCTGCTGGCATTAAGGCAATTGAGGCTTTCATTTTTCTTCATAATCATAATCTGTTATGAATCCAATTGCAGTTTGGATCAGAGTGACTGGATAAGTTTCAACATCTCCATGACTTCACACTGTGTCTTTGATTAAACAGGTAAAAGTCTTTAGTTGTAATAATAATTTTAATATAAATTGTCACATTTACTATAATCAGAAAAAGAATATTCGTATGTTTTAATCTACTACTACTACTACTACTCTATCTTAACACAGCTAATCATTGGTGAAAGTTTAATGACATCAAAGCTGTTTCCCCTCTCAGAACTACAATGTGTATTATGAAATAACAGTTTCGGCGTCAAAGCCCGGTGAACACATCATTTTGAACATAAATGTTATTAGCATGTCCTGGTTGGCCACGTCCTCAATAATAGATGTGCTGAAAAGACAGTATGTTTGTGATAATGGTGGACACTAAACCACCGGCAACGCTTCAGCTGCCAACGTAGCACAAACATACATACGGTCTGTCGGACACTCGCTACCGTTACGCTGGGTGACAGAGTATCGTTACGCCGGGCAGGCGCACAGCTTGACGACCTGCTAAACTACACTAAATGATGCCATGATGGTGGCAGACTTTTACTGGGAAGTGGCAGCATGTGTCCTCGGCACTAGACAGCACCGTGGCTGCTATAGTTACTTTCCCGGACGGGTGAACTGGGGTCTCCGTTACTGCAGCTGTTCCACAACTGCATGCACACACTAACCTTGGTGGTTAACAGTTAATAATCGGTCAACGAGGGTTGGTTATCGCTTAAATCTTTTTTTTCAAAATTAGCATCCCTAGTGTCTTTACTAACCAATCACAGTGCTACCTTTAAGTCACCACTATACAACTATTACTATACAAGTAATCAGCATGTTAGTGTTTAGCATATTATACTGTATGTATTATGATCACTATACCATGAAAGTAGTTTTTATTTCTGCCTAAGTGCATCATATTTGTATGCACAAATATACACAATAATAGCAAATGATCTTTTTTTTTTTTAATTGCCTTGACTTGTTCATACACGTTATAGTTTGTATGTGGTTTTAGCATCCGAGACAAGTAAGCGTACATTTACATTTACAGACCATGAGTGCAGCCCGTTGTAAGATATACTGAGTGACGAGAACAACTTAACCGTTGTTTCATATATGCTAGGGATACATTGCAATCAGTTTCCAGTTTAATTCTGGCTGCTTTACGGTCGACTGAACGCGCTGCTCTCTTCCACTCAATGAACAAAGCTGTCGACCCAGAGAACCACAGCTAGCAGCGAGAGTTTCTTTTTAATGGAAGGTAACTAAAAAACTATCTGCTAGTTGTCACGATGCACTTCTGTGAAAGAAGTCGGTTTTATACTGTTGCTCATGTGCATTTTAACAATGTGTCAGTCAGTCAGTCAGTCAGTCAGTCAGTCAGTAAGGGACATCCACTGTCCCAGTCTGCACCACTAAGTTGAATGGAACGAGCCCCGCAAATGCTACTCACTTGTCTTCCCCGACTCAAATGACGGTGTAATGAGCCACTCTCTGGCAGCTGTTTAGGCAGAAAAATGATCAAGTTGACCAAGCAGGGAGGACGATTCTGTGTAGCTGTCATACAGGTCTTTTCTTGCCTGCTATCCTGGTGTGGTTTAGCTAATGTTCTTCCTTGGACTGACATTTCTCCAAGGATGTTTATCCTGGATCACTGGGCATTTGTGGTGGCTGAGTCGTGAGCTCACTCTCTGTGTCTGCTCTGATTTGTGTTTCTTTTGTTTTTCTTTCAGACCCTGGAGTAAGTGACCTGTGAATAGAGTCACACTGGAGGTTTTCTAAAGGACTTCCTTGCTTCTCAAACACTGTATGGACATCTGACATTGGGAGGCCCAGCAGGTATGTCAAAATATATTCATATCTTCTCAAAATTGAGGATTTGGCTGCCTTTTTATTTAAGTGTTTGAGTCAAGTTTGGATTAAAAGGTCAGTTTTGAATAATACAAAATTTGAATAAATAAATCCACACCAACCTTAGCATTCTGATCCCAGCATGCACACAAACTGTATATAACACTATCTAACTTATCCAGACGTAACTGGAGGGTGGTTCACAAGATAAAAATGGGACAATGTAAATTAAATATACATAAAGCAAGGCATAGAACAACAATAAAAAGTGTTTGTGAGTCACAGGTGGAAAAACAAGCATAGCCTTTGCGTTTTAACTCAAAAGTAGGCTTAGCTAACCAGCCATGAGAAGCTACTGAGTCTTTTTGACTGCGCTGGATGAGACAGTCAGTCTGGTGGAGCTTTGGCAGTCACTAGAAGCACATTTATGGCCCTTTGAGAGAGTCTGTGTGGGTACCTGTGTTACAGCTGGCCAAGCAGCTCCACTACAAGAGGCTCTGTGGTGTGGGTGTCTGTGGAGGAGTGTTAGTACACAGCAGCTACAGGCTGCGAGCAGAAAAAGTAGTTCTTAACACACAGTAATGTCATAATACGGGAATTTCTTACTTCAATGCAATACCTTGAAAAATGTCAATATTTAATAGCATTTTTAATACCACAGGGAGAAATTGACACAATATTGTGTGTGTTTGTTGGAGAGAAGAGAGAGCAGAAAGCACAGCTGCTACTCGTATATGAATATTATATTAATCATGTGATATTGATCGTTAAGATTTTAGCAGTACGACTACTATATAATACTGCTTATTGAGTCAATACATTATTTATTTATATATTTTATTTTGTCATATACTATACTATATATAAGTTAATGTTCTAGTAGCATCTGCAGCAGCATTATGAACAAACCATGTATAATGTGATAATTAAAATGTAAAATAAACAGGTATTTATAGTATAAGAAGCGGTCATGTTTTGAACAAATCACTATTATAAACTACAGTATACTGCGATGGTGGATGGGACATCTGTTGAAAACCATTTCTCCACCTGTATCTGAAGGACTCTCACTAGATGTTGAGCTTATCAGTACTACAGTCTTGAAAAAGTTTGCCCCGGCGCTCATTTAGAACCAGGTTTTGGTACTCATCCTTAGTACTGATACTTCAATATTTCTGACAACACACAGTATTCATTTTTGTTTGAAAAATAACTTGTATTATCATCATATGCTACGAAGAATCTATATGATTGTGTGTAAAGGGAGTAAAAAAAATAACTTACTAACTAACTACTACTGAAGCTTAGCCAGCGGTGCGTCACAAAGCGAAGATCGGCCCTTTTCTCAGCACTGTCATCTTTTTCATCCCACCGGAGTTCGCAGGCATGAACAGCAAGTCATGTGTATTTAAAACTGGATATTCAGCGAGCATGCCTGGTCATTGGGCCATCTGTTCCAGTGCTTAGGTCCCATGACAGTGAAAGCCCAATTACCCCTACTTTAAATATATCACAGATAATTAACATGTTTGTTATCCTCAGCTTGCACTTAAATTTGATTTTCTGCGTTATGCGGCCTGGAATTTATCACAACGCGGTTCAGTTGAGATATTCATGACTATGCAATTAGTACAGTGATCAATGTACTGTAGACTAATAGATGATACATGTCAGGTTTCTCCTTGTGGTCAGACTCATATTTTTGGAAAAGGCACTGCAGCAAGTGGGTAGAAAGAAAGATAATATTTCGGTGGTGCTGCTCGGTGGGTTTGTTCTGTTTCAGGAAATTAGAAACATAGATTAGAAACTAGATGGAAACATAGACATAGGACTGCTTCTGCCTCAAATAGCCTCACTAACCACAGTGTTTGCCCAGTTTAGACATCTGCTGCAGTTATGGAGGTTTAACATGATGTGGGATTTCAGAGAACTCAGACAAGTCATAAGAGATGGCCTGAAGATGTTGCATTGCTGATGGTCATCAGGTGATGCTAAGTCAAGTAGCTTTTAGCAAACAAGTAACAAGGCAACAAGGCAAAACTGAAATTAGGGCTGCCCAATTAATCGATTGTTAATTGCGATCACGATTTTGGCTTCACACAATTAAATGAACATGGTATTGACGACTGCAATATCGACGTTTAAAATTCATGCTCTGCTCAGAAAACTCTGCAGCCAGCCATCAGGGGGCGATAGAGATATTTTGCTTCACTTTGACGCAATTTGGCATCACTTATGGGGAGCTGTCATGCTGCTGTACGCCTGTCAGGCAGCCTGTGGAAAATGTTCCTGAATGTTGCCTCAGAAGTCCAGAGTAGAAGAGTGATATATTGTGTTACTTGTTTTACCCATCTGCTCGTCTATTTTGGTGCAAAGATGAATGCAGCATGACTTGAAAGTGAAAGCAGTGCTCTGTTGATTTAATTTTGAGAAAAAGGTTTGTCATATGTTGCTTCTAGTACACTCTCAGAAATAATGGTAAAATTTGTCTTAGGGCAACGTGTCTGGGGGTCAAAGGAACATTTGCTACAAAGGGAACATTTTGTATTTGTTAGTACTATGGGGTTTTGTGGGTAAAAATGTAATTTGGGTTAAAATGTATTGTAAATGGTAAAATTTGTTTTAGAGGAGAGGAAAACATTTGTCTTGAGAGGTAAATCGTACTTGATAAAATGAAATAGTAAAAACATGTAATTTTTTCTGAAAAGATAATAAAAAATAACGATAAATAAATTTAAAAAAATATAAATAAATTTAATGAAAAATAAATAAGATATTTGGTTGTAAAAACACATATTATAACTGAAATTTTTAAATTTTGAAAGAAACACAACAAAAAATGTGTACTATTGCACGCACGCCACACACACACATACACACTAAATGAAACACTGCTTAACCTACTGCTCTACATTCTCACACACATACAGCTCCCACACACACACACACACACACACACACACACACACACACACACACACACACACACACACACCCCTTGTTCAGCCCCTCTCAATTCTTTCTCCTCTCTCTCCTCCCCATTCCAAAAAAGTTGGGATGCTGAAACCCAATGGACTTAAAATACTGCAAATCATTCACTCACGCCTGAAGGTGTTCTCAAGAAAGGGTATTTTCTCAGTACTCCTCAACTGTGATGCCTCCTTGATCTTTTCTGACGCCATGCAAAAGTCCGATGCATGCGGTCTTTGACCACAGAACTGTTGGCTGCATTTTTCATATTGCATTTGTCGATCATGCACATGTCTTCGATGGAGGCTGCTCTCACCAATTACAGCAGGCACTGCTGGAAGTAAAAACCGAAAATTAAAACAGATAAAAAAAACTGCATTTGAACTAGAATTTTGAAAAAGGATAAAAAAAATCAAGGATGTACAATTCTTATTAATTACTATGTAAACAAAAGAATAATAATGTTGCTAAAAAATGATTTTTACGAACAAATGGTAAAATACTATTGTGCACTAGGGGTGAGTGAAAAATCGAATATGTAAGAATCACGATTCTTTTCCTTTACGATTCTGGATTGATTCATAATTTTGAAAAATTGATTTTTTTGTTGACATTTCCTCCGTCTTTTGCACACCCTCACAGGATTCTGTACATAGCGCTGCAGCAAGCCACTAAGACACGAAGGTGCTCTTTAACCGATTACTATCCTTAACCAATAAGATTAAAATGCTCTAACGAATCTGTGACTAGGCTTGTGCCCATCAGCAATGCGATCCTGTCGTAGATTGAGAGGACAGTGATTTTTTTTTTGAACGTTATAAAACAAGTGATTGGTGCTAGATGAAGGTTAGATTTTCATATTTTGAAATACAAAGTGCAGCCAAACACAGTAGGTGGAGGGAGCAAGAGAAAAAAGGGACAGCAGATCTTCTGACGGCTCATCTGTGGAGCTACAAGTGAACTGGCAGGACAGCGGAGCGCCTTTTTTATTGCCATTCAGCAATTTACATTTATGAACATGTGAAAAAGAACTGATTTTGAGTGAATCTTGATCTTCGAACGGTATTGAATTGAATCAGAGAGACACCCAAAGACTCCCACCTCCACTGTGCACACTAGCTTTTGTAATAAGCACAGGCTACATGTAGCTACATGAATCCACTTCCCCTGACAAAATCTGGGCGATTTTTCTGCAGCATCCATTGGCACAGACTTCTTTCTTTTGTGGCCAAACTTTTCTTTGACTGTTCTCACTTCATTTGGTGAACAAAGGTGCTGTTGCTTTGCTTTTCTTTTAAGGACTGATTCAGGTGTGCTAATAGAAAAAAATAAAAATAATGTACTTTAATAAAAATATCAAGAAATGTTGAACATGTATGAATTACACTACCATATTACCAAATATAAGACAGTATTTTTTCATAAAAAAGTTGAGAAAGACGTCATCTTATATTCAGGGTCTAGATATTTATATATGTAAATCAACAGGTGACGCCAAAAGATTTCCCCCAAGTGAGTCAGAGTGCTCTCTCCCCCCAGACATTAGCAACAGAGGAGTTATAATGCCGATTTCATGATAATGTTGATTAGTATTGTAATTACCCCACAACTTTCTAATTTTTTTTAATCCCGGGGGGAGAAGAAAATGAAAGAGATGTCACGCTGAAAAAAAAAGGAGCTACCTGTACAAGGTCTCTCTCTCCTATAGAATATAGCGTCTCCCTATTGCTTGTTGGTGAAGTGAAGATATGGTAGTTCATTGGGGGTGTCTGAAAATCGATTGCATTAGATTTTTACTGGAAGAGGAATAGAAATTAAGTTAAATTAATAATGATATATTTCCACCTGTGTTTTATTGATTGATGTCTTGATGATTTCATCTTTAAAAAATATTTTTCAAAAAATTGGTTTGCTAAAGGGGATGTCTTGTTTTGGCTCAATAGGTATTCTGAATTTTCTTAATTGTATAGATAATATGCTGCTTAATATCAAAACTCCTCCAATTCATGCCGTTCTAGTCTTTGAGAAAGGGGTACTTTCAAGAGAGCAAAACTGGACATATTCAGATTAGTAGGTACTGTGAAATAGAATAAAATGATGAATTAGTGTTATGAAAATTTCCATGTACTGCAAAAAAGTCAGGTTTCCTGAAACAAATCAGAAATATGCATGATTATTGAAAAAATCAATTAATCATTTAAATAATTGTCGGATTGATTGAGGATTAAAATAATAATTAATTCATGGTTGTTTTCTCCTGTCCAACGCGAGTACTGACAGAACATAATGTTTCCTCATTTATCATGAACGGACTGCTCCACTTCATGAGTGTGCTAAGTGCTAAATTAATTGCTAACGTGGCTAACACTGCTAACGTGTAACATTGCTAACGGAGCTAACTGGTAAGCCCTAAAGTTCCGTGCCGTTTTTAACTCTGAAGTGGTTAGTGCTAAAAGAGGCAGAGAAAGAAGCGGAGTGGAGCACCGCAACAGTAAAGAACAGAGGCTAAGAAGCTATCCAGGGCACAGAGGCTCAGCGGGCAGAGCCATAGAATGTAAACACGGCAGAGGTAACGCCCTCCTCCTGGGCTGGTGTCTTGATGTATGGCTGTTGTTGGCTGCAATCTCCCTCACAACATAATCTTACAGCGTCCAAAATAATTTTTTGAAGAAATCAGCCCAAAGCCATTTTAAAGTAAAAATTAACCTGGTTTTTGGGGTGAAAAGAGGGGGGAGGAAAAAAAAGAAAAAAAAACCCAAAAAAAAAAAAAAGAAAAAAAAAAAAATTTCATTTTTATATGAGAAAAAAATTTGTTTATAAAAGTATTTTTTTTTTTTTTTTAATAATTTAATTACGATGATAATAATAAAAAAAATTTAGTGAAGATGAAGGTAAAATAATATAAGTTAATATTAGCATTATAAAAAATCCTCCAAACCCCGGGATTAACTTAGTTAAAGAAAAAGATGAAAGTTTGGTATGTTGCTTTTATGGCTGATGTCGGTTTTTCTGGTGATCATGTTGACTGCTGCTGCTGAAGATTTAGTCCGTTTTTTTCAGTTTCATGAAAGGCTGCTTCGAACATATGCTTTTCTTCACTTCGTTCATTTAGAAATTAACTTACCTCTAAATCTCCGGGTTCTTCTGTGTCAGTTTTCCTGCTGGGCTTCAGTAGAGTTCCTCGTGCCGTCGTCCTCTGCGGGAGCAGTGCTGCTGGTGGGACGGTTGTGGCGTCACGTGTGTTGGTCATGAACGTGATGTTAGGGGTTGTTGTTCATGAAAATGTGTGTTGTTTAGTGTTTGATGTAATATGTATATTTATTATTTAAATAATAAATAAAGAAACTATTAAGATAATAGAAATTGTATTTTTTTCTGTCTTTGTTTTGAATTTTGTCTATTGCTTCTTATAACACTGTAACCCAGACATGGCCAAAACGAGGCGTGGGGGCGGTAGGGCAGTTGGTTTTTTCCGCCTCAAAGGAAAAAATTTAAAATAAAGCCACGCGGCAAAAAGAGTGACCAAAAAAACTGCTTTAATGAAATAAATGTATATTTACTTTAAGTTTGGTTTTCTTTTGTACTTTTTACACTTAAAAAATCTCAATTGTA